>CM025787.1:9076673-9158954 GCA_014636745.2 Centella asiatica | reverse complement strand
GGGATGTGACTTGAAGAACTTGTTATAGAGTGTCAGCCATTGATAGTTATAGATTTTCTATGCTGGCCAGTTTGGTGGAGAAGTCAAAGATTTGTTTGTCAACATGGTTAGCAAGTTTCTTTATCCGGAACAAGGTTTGGCTGGTGACAAGAGAGTCAACAACTTGTTGTACATTGTTTATTTTGTTGGTAAAATGTGTATAGAGCTTCTGATTTTCTACATCTACAGATTGCCCAATATTATTTGGGATTTGAGCATCTTTGACAAAACTGGATCTGTTGTCCTGGAAAGATCCTATTTTAGTAACCTTATTGTCTTTGTCATCTCATTTTCCTGAAGAAATAAATCAACTCCCAGGATAGGTAAAAGATCATCCATAGGAGTGTCATCTTCATCACTATCAGAAGAGGATGCGGTATTTACAGTATCAGTATCAAAATTTTCCCTATTTTTTTTATTTACAAGGATCCTCATCCTTATCTCCCTCAATCTCTCCTTTTTCCGTGCCTTCTAAGGTATCTATCGAAGACTCTCCTTTTTCTTTGCCTTCTAATGCAGTACTCTCATCCTCTCCTTTTGCCAAAGTTCTCTCAGGGAATTGACTTTGCCTCTCTTTATTATGTATTCTCATATCCTCACTTAAAATTGTCCTAGAAGGTCTCCTATAGGCTGTGAGATCAACTACTGTGGCTAGTTCAAGTAAATTATGTACAGTTACTGGTTCCACAGAATTGATAAGGGAAGGAGTGGATGTAAGTTATGTATGTACAATTGGGGAAGTGTATGTTTCTATAGATGATGTATATACAGGTGGGGGAACATAAAGACTTATTGCAGTAGTATATACAGATGAATTTATGTCCCCTGTCTGATCATCAGTGATTGTATCAAGTAAAAATGAGTCAACCATTTGAGTGTGTTGACTATCAATCACTGTGTTAGGGAGTGTTGGCTCCTCTATGAATTGAGAAATTGGAGAATCTGATCTTATGACACTCAATGTTTGTGTCATAATATCTGAAGAAATTTGAGGATTAGTAAGAGAAGGAAGAGGTGTAGAAGGGAGTGTTGGTTGGATCACTGAATGGGGAGGTGATCCATCAAAAGATGTTGTGTGTGCACTCACTGTGTCAGTTATCTGCAAGTGGCTCTCAGAGACCCTGATGTTAGTTTTATCAGGGGCTATGGTCAGTGTATGTGCCTCACTCAACTGTGTCCCTGGTTGGGGACTATTTTCAATAACTAATTCCTTTTGAGAGGAACTAGTTAGAAATGTGGTTAATTCTTTATCAAAAGCAGTATCCTTTTGAGAGAATACTGCCTGGTCTGGCTGTTGGGTAACTCTCGTGGCCACCTTCTTCTTCTTCAATCTCCTATAGGCAATCACTCTCTTTTTTTGCTCCCCCTCATTTGTTGCGGTTACTTTAGAGTGTTTTCTTTTGGTACCCTTAGTTTTTTGGGAGACTAAGGGTTGGGCTAATAAGAGTAGTTGTGTTGAAACTAGTTGTACTACTGGGGTAGGTAGAGAAGTGGTTGTGATCTCTGTCATAGTAGTTGAAGGAGAAGAAGTAGTAGGTTGAGAAGTAGAAGGGAGAGTTCGAGATACCTGATCCATATGCGACGGGAGTGCAAATGGCTCTGCGGTATATGATTTCTTTATTATTTCTCAAACAACTTCTTCGTTTGTTTGTAAATCTATACAAAAATGTCATTCTCAAAAGAAAGGTTAGTTATTTGATCTTTAATGATAATTGACAAAAATCTAGCATAGTAAATCTCTGATTTTCTAGAGTTAAAACTACCTAGTTTATTTACAAGATCATCAAAAATTAATTTTCCTATATTTATATGTACATTTTTAATCATTTCATAAGCTATCTTTAAAGTTAATGAGGTTATTACCTCAAAGTTAGAAGACTTAGCTGAGAACACCTTTGTGATGGTGTCAAAGATATAAGAAATCTCTCGCTTGACATTTACCCTCTTGAGGTCCTTGAACCTTAACACTATGTTGGGAACAGCGTTGTAGCCCAATTCCCTCAAGAAGTCAAGCAGATTAGCATCACTGGGCACTTCCACAGAGTCTTGTGCAGACAGCCCCAGTGCTGAGTTGATTCTATAAGGGGTTATTTTTCGCTTCTCAGAAGAGATCTTGAATAAGATCCCCTTCACTGCCTCTGGTTTTGTTGACGAGTTCATGAACTTAGCACTTGACCAGAGTTGTGAAAGTGCTTCCCCACACATTTCTTCATCGGTAAAGATTGCTCGACTATACTCAGAGTTGAGTAAATAGTTCATCATAGGCTTGAAGCAATCATTTACCTCATTAATCTCAGAGAAACCCACATAGTTTGTGGGTGGAACCATCAGATTTCTAGGAAGTCGTTGAACATTGCTGGGTGCCATTGATGTTGTTTGAGATCTAAAGTTCTAGGGTTTCTGTATATATGAGAGAGAGAAAAAGAAAGCTCGAGCAAATATCAGAGTCAGATTAAATGTTTTGAGGTATTTTAGAAAGAGAGAGAGAGAGTATAAATACCCGCCTTTTGACGTCTGAAAACCGCTCCTGAAAACACGCTATTAGGGTGTCGCATCAATTCTATGGTGACATGTCATCAGGGATAAAAGAATTCCCTGATGAATTATTATCACAAACTCGACACAATCCCCTGATGCAGTCAAAAGCCTTTTACCTGACCCTGATGTTCATTGTATATACATAGCCTGACCCTGATGCACGGATCGAATACCCTGACCCTAATGTTTGAGTCGAATACCCTGACCTTGATGCGCGAGTCGGATACCCTGACCCTGATGCGCGAGTCGAATACCCTGACCCTGATGCGCGAGTCGAATACCCTGACCCTGATGCTCGAGTCGGATACCCAGACCCTGATGCTTCTCGACAGAGACCCTGATCCTGATGCATCAGACAAAAACAAACAAACACAAGCAAAACAACAAAAAATATATGTACATATCTACATTTTTAACATACATAGTCACATATCAACTAATTTTATCAGGAATTCATTAGATGAGTTAGGAGTACCAAAACTTAGGCATTTGATAGTTTGAGTTTTTCCAACAACCTTTCTGACAAGTCTTTAGCAATAGAATTGAATTTCATTTTGCATAATTCACCATACCCAGCTCTCCCACAAGATTGGAAAAAGTGGCTTCATCAAGAGCCTTAGTGAATATGTCTGTCAGTTGCTTGTTTGTTGGTACAAACTGTAGTTCAATGGATCCATTCATAACATGTTCCCTGATAAAGTGATATCTGATTTCTATATGTTTGGTTCTGGAATGTTGCACCGGATTTTCAGCAATGACAATGGCACTAGTGTTATCACACCTTATTGGTATTTTGTTGAAGTTCAGTCCATAGTCCATTAATTGATTTTTCATCCATAGGATTTGTGCACAGCAACTTCCAGCTGCAATATATTCAGCTTCAGCAGTTGATGTTGAAATTGAGTATTGCTTTTTGCTGAACCAAGATACAAGCCTTCCTCCTAGAAACTGACAACTCCCTGTTGTACTTTTTCTGTCAATTCTACATCTTCCAAAGTCAGCATCAGAATATTCCAGTAATTCAAATCCAGACTCCTTTGGATACCAAAGTCCCAACTCTGTAGTGCCCTTGATATATCTCAAGATCCTTTTCACTGCAATGAGCTGAGACTCCCTTGGACCAGCTTGATATCTTGCACAAAGACATGTTGTAAACATAATGTCAGGCCTACTTGCTGTTAGATACAACAATGATCCAATGATTCCCCTATAAGTCTTCAGATCAACTTTCTTTCCATTCTTATCAGGGTCAATTTTGGTTGTTGTGGTCATTGGTGTCTTTGCTACTTTTGATTCCTCCATGTCAAATTTATTGAGAAGTTCTTTGGCATACTATATCTAATGAATATAAATCCCATCAGTGACCTGTTTAATATGCAGTCCCAAGAAATAAGACAATTCACCCATCAAACTCATTTCATACTTGCTTTGCATGAGCTTGGAGAACTTCTCACACAATCTAGTGTCAGTGGATCCAAAGATAATATCATCAACATATATTTGAACCAGGATCAGATGACCTTGGTGTTGTCTAAAGAACAATGTCTTGTCAATGATACCTCTTGTGAACTTGTTTTCCATCAGAAACTTAGACAATGTGTCATACCAAGCTCTAGGAGCTTGTTTTAGTCCATAAAGTGCTTTCTCTAATTTGTATACATGATTTGGGAATTTTATACTTTCAAACCCTGGAGGTTGTTGGCCATACACTTCCTGTTCTAATTTCCCATTGAGAAAAGCACTTTTCACATCCATTTGATATACTTTGAAGTTTGAATGTGTTGCATAGGCTAAGAAGATTCTTATAGCCTCAAGTCTGGCTACTGGTGCAAAAGTTTCATCAAAGTTAATCCCTTCCTCTTAAAGATAACCCTTTGCAACCAGTCTTGCTTTGTTTCATATAACAATGCCAGCTTCATCCATCTTGTTTCTGAATACCCACTTGGTAGCTATCATAATTCTATCTTTGGGTTTAGGC
The DNA here is from genome assembly GCA_014636745.2 of Centella asiatica. Lineage (NCBI taxonomy): Eukaryota > Viridiplantae > Streptophyta > Magnoliopsida > Apiales > Apiaceae > Centella > Centella asiatica. Next base: position 9,154,399 of record CM025787.1, on the reverse strand, counting down.
ACCAGCTTCCATACTTGATTTCTTTTAAATTGATTCAGCTGTTCTTGTAGAGCCATTATCCAACTGCATCTTGAATGGCTTCTTCAAATTTCTTTGGCTCTAATTGTGAACGAAAACAAGCATATAGGCATTCATTAGATGTTGCTTTTCTAGTTTGCACTTTCTTGTTTAGATCACCAATAATTAAATATGTTGTGTGACTCCCAGACCATTTGGGATTAGAGATGTATCTTGATGAGCTTTCTTGATTATCATCTCCTCCCCCTAAGTCTGTGCTCCCATCTTCTGAGAAAACTCCCCCTGAATTAATGCTTAAATCAGGGTTAAAGTTATCCCCTGATGGTGCATGCCCTGATAGATGATCCCCTGATGGATGATCCCCTGATGGAGTATTCCCCGACCTGTTGTCCAAGAGATTAACTCTATCTGTTGAAGGGGCTTCTATTTTGTTTGGATTGACGTCAGGGATGGTTAAATTTTCCATTTGTCTGCACTCATCAGCTTCATTCTCTTGATAATCAGAATCATCTTCATTTTCAAATCTGAGCTCTTCATGAAAACCAAGGTCTTCAAGTCCAGAAATCTCTTGATCATCAAAAGCTACATTTATAGATTCCATACTACCTAGAGTCTCTTGTTGTAAACCCTGAAGGCCTTAAATGTCAGAGAGTAACCTAGGAAAATTGCTTCATCAGCCTTTGGATCAAATTTCCCTAAGTTCTCACCAAAGTTCCTTAATACAAAACATTTGCATCCAAAAACATGTAGGAACTTGATGTTTGGTTTTGTTCCTGTCATTAGCTTGTATGGTGTCTTATTGTGAGCCTTGTTGATCAAAGACCTATTTTGAGTGAAGCAAGCAGTGGAAATTGCCTCAACCCAAAAACAAGTAGGAATCCTTGCCTCTTCTAGCATTGTTCTAGCACCTTCTATCAGGGTTCTATTTTTCTTTTCCACTACACCATTCTGTTGAGGAGTCCTTGGAGCAAAAAATGTATGATTGATGTCATTCTCCACACAGAATCCATCAACAACTGCATTCTTGAATTCAGTTACATTATCTGTCCTCAATATTCTAACCACTGACCCTGACTCAGTTTTCACTTTCTTTATATGGTCAATGATTTGTTGAGGTACTTCTGATTTAGCATTTTGAAACTTAACCCAAGTGTATCTGGTGTAGTCATCCACAATAACCATTGCAAATCTTTTCTTTGACACTGACATTATGTTAACAAGGCCAAAGAGATTCACATGAAGCAATTGAATTGGATTCTTGATCATTGTGGCTTCCTTGCTAACAAAGGATGATTTCCTTTGCTTCCCTTGTTGACAAGCTAAACATAATCCTTCTTAAATGAATTCCACTTGAGGTAGTCCAGTTACCAACTCTCTCTTCACCAAATCATTGATAAATTTGTAGTTCAGGTGAGAGAGCTTTTTATGCCACAGTCTGCTCTCATCAGGGGTTGTCTTGCTGTAGAAGCATGATTCTCCACTTACTGAGTTGAAAACAGCAATGTAGTGATCTCCTTTCTTTATCCTTGATAAGACCACCTTCCCATCATCTTCATTTGAGATCAAGCATTAATCCCCTTTGAAAGAAATGATGTATCCCTTGTCACATAGTTGACTTATGCTTAATAAGTTGTGCTTAAGCCCATGTGCTACATTTTCAAATGAGACATCCCCATTTGCTATTTTGCCATAACCAAGAGTTAATACTTTGTTGTTATCACCGAAAGAGATCACTGGACCAACCTTTTCTTGGAACTCTGTGAGCAGAGCTTTATTTCCTGTCATGTGTCTTGAGCAGCCGCTGTCTAGAAACCAGATTTGACTGCTTTTAAATTTTCCCTGCACATAAAGAACATTTAATTTGTTTTTCGTACCCAAGTGGCTTTGGGTCCTCTAGGTTTAGTCACAGTTAATGGTAAAACAACTTTTTCATTATGTGTGACTTTTGGTTTTGGCAAATTAAAGACTTTCTCCTTTTTAGGAGCTACTTTATACACGTCTGATTTCACAACAATTTTCTTATCTTTACCCTTAGGGGTGCATGCTTGAGCAGTTGGTAAATCATTAGCATATAATATTGTGCCAGAAAGAATCTGTGGTTTTTTTTTTACACTGAAAAGATAAATGATTATTGCTACAACAATTTCAGCACACTTTCCTAGGAGCTTCATGAATAGAGGTGTAATTACTAGCTTTGTTTACACCTAACTTTCCATTCCTATTCTTTTTACTATCCCCTAATAGGCCTTTAACCCTTGAAGGGCTATGAAGCCCTGATGTACTCTTATCCCCTGATGACTGTGTATCCACTGATGTACAGTCTAGTTCTTTCTTGACTGGGGGTTTGAGTGCTTTGGCAAGAATAGGTTTCTTGCCTTTTCCACCACTTGTGGAAGCTTCAGTCATTGGAAAAACATTCCCTTTTTCTAACTTTGTTATAACCTTTACAAATTTGATAAGTTGTATTGGCCTTTTTCCAAGGCTAGCTGCATTTTCAACCTCAATAGGAGGTTTCTTCACTAAAGTCTCTGCATAGCCTAATCCAAACTTGGGATCAGATTTCTGATAGTTTAATTGATCATCCAGTTTGTTGCTAGACTCATTCCATTTTTTTATTACTTCCATTTCTTGACTCAGAAGATTAGAGGTCCGTTCCTCTCTTTTAACAATACAGTCAAGGAGATTTTTAGTCCTTAAGAGTTCTTTTTCAAGACTCTCAAGTCTAGAGAGTTCTGATTCTAAAAGAGTATTTATAGCAGTCAAATATTCATTTATTTTCTGCACTCTCTCAGTCTCAGCTACAACACTCGTTAGGGTGTCATAAAGATCTTTTATCTTACAAGTCATTTCCTTAACAGTTTTAACACAATCATTTCTAGACATGTTAGAAGAAATTTCTAGACTTACTTGTGAGCTACTGTTGTCAGTGGATGAGGCCATCAGGGCTAGGTTGACATATTCTTCATTATCTTCTTCATCTGAGTCAACCCAGTCCTTTCTCTCTGCAACGTAAGCTTTTCCCTTCTTGTTGGCATTTAGAAGGTCAAAATATTTCTTCTTGTAATCCACATCAGCTTCCTTTCCCCTGGATTCACCTTCCTTTGTGGCCTTGCAACACTCATTTGCAAAACGACCCATCTCATTGCATTTGTAGCACTCTATTCTTGATTTGTCAATAAAGTTTTTAGTTCTACTAGGTTTCCTTGTTGAAAATCTTTTTGATCCAGATGGTTTTTGAAATTTTAGCTTGGAAAATTGTTAGAGATAAATGATGATGATGATTATGTAATAAATTGTGCAACTGTAAATACTTAAGGTATTTTATAAACCTTAAGATCAGCACAAGTTTTGCACCCACTGATGATACACTTATTCATCAGTGGATGATTAATAACTTCACAAGACAAGTCAGAAAACAGAAACATTCAAAGGACTTGACAAAGTGAAGAAGAATGTCTGATGCTATTTGTAAACAGTCAAAGTATTCTGCACATCAGAAATTCTAATCAAAGTTACGTTGATTAAGTCCCATGAGGGGGAACCCATCAGGGGGAACCCATCAGAGGGAACCCATCAGGGGAACCCATCAGGGGGAACCCATCAGGGGAACCCATCAGGGGGAACCCATCAGCGGAACCCATCAGGGGGAACCCATCCGGGGAACCTATCAGGGGAACCCGTCAGGGTATGATGAAGGCAGACCAACCCATCAGGGAAACACTTCAGGATATGTCATTGACAGGCAAACCAATCAGGGTAACCCGCCAGGGCAAATGACCAACATGACATCAGTGGAAGTCATCAGTGTATGTCGTCAGTCAGAACCATCAGGATCATGAAGCATTGAGTGAAACTCAAGTGAAGGTTGAAGCGCTGATCCAGTCAATAAGCATCAAGGGATCCAGAAGCACTGATCAAAGTCTTCAGGGCTGGCAATCAGTGGATCGTTGTGACAGCATGCACCCGTCATCAGTTCTTACACGGAAATCAACGTAATGTGTTACAGAAGCAAGAAATATCAACTGGAAAGATATTTCTTGAAGTTTGTTTATGGTCCAATGAGAACTCTCACGCATTAAATGCACACAGATCAGGGGAAGAAAAGTAACAACAACGCATGCAGCAGTCTGCCACATAAAGTTTCGATGTGACATACTTGCGGCTAAGTTGAGAAGAGCAGCACGTCTCAAGCACGTGATTTCATCCTACCGATTTATATATAAGCAACGGAGTTCTCATTACACACACACAGAGATTGAATCTATCCAACAGATCAAACAAACGTTGAAGCACACAAACACTAGAGAGAAGCTTTGTAATAGATCTTGAGAGAGATATTTCAAAGAAAGTTAGAAGCTAGTGAGTGTGAGAAGCTGTGAACTTTATTCACAGAATTTGTAGCTGTAAATCACATTTGTGATTATACAGATTTCCAGAAAACCTCAAGTTTTAATATAACTATTTTAACTTGAATCTGTGTGTTCATTTCTTATAGTTTTTCTATTTGTTACAATTGTTTTCCAGTAAGCCTTATAAGTTTTAAAGAGCGAAAAGTTTCAGGTGTTTGTATTCATCCCCCCACCCTTCTACAAACACTTGTGCTTATATTGCACTAACAATTGGTATCAGAGCCTCTTAGCAGATTTCACTTGCTAAACACGATCATTATCATTATCTATGGCCAATAAAGCTGGAAACAGTAAATTCCCCATGTTGGAAAGGGGCAAATACTTCTTCTGGAGACAAAGAATGATAGTTCATCTTAGAGCTATTGATGATGAATACTTGCAGATTCTAGAAGAAGGACCTCACGTTCCCAAGAAGTTCATTCCTATAGAAGTCGTTAATGGAATCAGTATTCCTGAAAAGCTTGTCCCAAAGACAACTGATGAAATGACGATAGAGGAAAGAGAAAAGGTGAAAAAGGATCTTAAGGTTACTGGAATCCTGTATAATGGGTTAGACGATGATATGCTGAATAGTATCATGAATCTTACTACGTCTAAATCTATATGGGATACCATACAAATCCTTTGTGATGGTACTGAGGAAGTGAGGGAAAACAAACTGCAGCAGTTGACACAACAGTATGAGTGGTTCACAATGAAAAATGGTGAAACACTTACTAAAATGTTTGACAGATTCAACAAGTTAGTAAATGACCTGAGATTATATGGGAAGGCATATGCTAACAAGGATGTGAACAGAAAGTTCATGAGAGCCCTTCCCATATCATGGGATCCTAAAACTACAGCCATCAAGGAATCCAAGGACATGAATCTTCTAGACTTGGATAGGCTTTATGGCACCCTAAAGACATATGAACTTGAGGTTCAACAAAGATCTGAAATGTCAGAGGATGCTAGAAAGGTTAAATCTGTAGCCCTGATGGCTGCCACGAAGGACAAACAAGAAGCAAGGCCAAGTGTCTTGATGAAGCAGCAACTAGAAGATGCTGACATAGAAGGGGACAAAGAAGCTAACTTCAAGGAGGAAGAATATACTCCAGAAGAGTTAGAGGAGCTGGATGAAACCATGGCCTTTCTTGCAAAAAGGTTTTCCAAGCTGAAATTCCAAAAGCCTTTAGGATCTAAAAGATTTTCAGCAAGGAAACCCAGTAGCACTAAAAACTTTATTGACAAATCAAAAATAAAGTGCTACAAATGTAATGAGATGGGTCACTTTGCAAATGAGTGCCGCAAGGCCACAAAAGATGGTGAATCCAGAGACAAAGAAGCTGTTGTGAATTACAAGAAGAAATACTTTGACCTTCTTAATGCAAACAAGAAGGGAAAAGCATATATAGCAGAGGGAAAGGACTGGGCTAACTCTGATGAGGAAGAAAATGAAGAGTATGTCAACCTAGCCCTTATGGCCTAATCCACTGACAGTAGCAGCTCACAGGTAAGACTCGAAATTTCCTCTAACATGTCTAAAACTGATTGTGTTAAAACTGTTAAGGAAATGGCCTGTGAGATAAAGGATCTCTATGACACCTTGAGGAGTGCTGTAGCTGAAACTGAGAGAGTGCAGAAAATAAATGAACAGTTATCTGCTAGGAACACTCTTTTAGAATCAGAAAACTCCAGACTTGAGAGTCTTGAAAAAGAACTCTCAAGGACTAAAAATCTTCTCGACTGTGCTATTAAAAGAGAGGAATGGACCTCAAATCTTCTTAGTCAAGAAAGGGAAGTCATTAAGAGATGGAATGAGTCAAGCAGGAAATTGGAGGATCGTTTTAAAAGTCAGAAATCTGATCCAAAATCTGGTTTGGGCTATGAAGAGACTCAGATGCAGCAACCTCCCATTGAGGTTGAGTTGGTAGCTAGCTTTGGAAAAAGGGGCCATCTCAAACTATCAAGTTTGTTAAGGCAGCAGCAAAGCTAGAATATGGGAATGTCTTCCCAGTAGATGAAGCTTCCACTAGTGGTGGGAGAGGCAAGAAAATTATTCTTACCAAAACACTCAACCCTCCAGTTATGAAAGAACAAGACTGTGCATCAGTGGATACACAGTCGTCAGGGGGAAAGAGTGCATCAGGCCGTTGTAGCCCGTCAAGGGAAAAAGGCCTGTCAGGGGAAAGCAGGAAGAATAGAAATGGTAAGCTAGGTGTTAATAAAACTAGTAATTATTCTTCTAGTCATGAAGCCCCTAGAAAAGTGTGTTGGAATTGTGGTAACTGTAAACATTTATCTTTTCAATGCAAAGTAAAACCACAAATTTTGACTGGCACAATTTTATATGCTAATGACTTACCAACTGTTAAAGCCTGCTCCTCCAAGAAAAAAGGTAAGATAACTGTTGAGAGATCAAAAGCATATATTTAAGCTCCTAAAAAGGAGAAAGTTTTAAATTTGCCAAAACCAAAAGTCACTGATAAAGAAAAGGCTGTATTATCTATTATTGTGACTAAACCTAAAGGACCCAAAACACATTGGGTACCAAAAACTATTTAAATGTTTTCTTGTGTGCAGGGAAAGGTCAAAAGCAGTCAAATCTGGTTTCTAGATAGTGGTTGCTCAAGGCACATGACAGGAAACAAAGCCCTGCTCACAGAATTCCAAGAAAAGGCTGGTCCAGTAATTTCATTTGGTGATAACAGCAAAGGACTAACTCTTGGTTATGGCAAAGCAGCAAGTGGGAATGTCTCATTTGAAAATGTAGCACTGGTTGATGGGCTTAAGCACAATTTGCTAAGCATAAGTCAACTAAGTGACGAAGGATTCGTCACTTCCTTCAAAGGAGATCAGTGCCTAATCTCAAATGAAAGTGATGGGAAGCTGGTTTTGTCAGGGATAAGGAAAGGAGATCTCTATGTTGCTGATTTTAACTCAGTAAGTGGAGAATCATGTTTTTATAGCAAGGCAACTCCTGATGAAAGCAAATTATGGCACAAGAAGCTCTCTCACCTAAACTTTAAGTCAATTAATGATCTAGTGAAGAGAGAGTTGGTAACTGGACTACCCCAAATGGAGTTTATCCAAGAAGGATTATGTTCATCCTGTCAACAAGGGAAGCAAAGGAAATCATCCTTTGTCAGCAAGGAAGCCACTATGATCAAAGATCCAATTCAATTGTTACATATGGATCTCTTTGGCCCTGTCAACATAATGTCAGTGTCAAAGAAAAGATTTGCAATGGTCATTGTGGTTGACTACACCAGATACACTTGGGTAAAGTTTCAGCATGCTAAATCAGAAGTATCTCAACAAACTATTGATCATATCAAGAAGGTGGAAACAGAATCAGGGTCAGTGGTCAGGATGTTGAGAACTGATAATGGAACTGAATTCAAGAATGCAGTTGTTAAGGGATTTTGTGTGGAGAAAGGCATAAATCATACATTTTCTGCTCCAAGGACTCCTCAACAGAATGGTGTAGTGGAAAGGAAAAATAGAACCCTGATAGAAGCTGCTAGGTCAATGCTAGCAGAAGCAAAGATTCCCACCTATTTTTGGGCTGAAGTAATTTCCATTGCATGCTTTACTCAGAATAGATCACTAATCAACAAGGCTCACAACAAGACACCATATGAGCTAATGACAGGGAGAAAGCCAAGTATCAAGTTCCTCCATGTTTTTGGATGCAAATGTTTTGTTCTGAGGAATTTTGGTGAGAACTTAGGAAAATTTAATTCAAAAGCTGATGAAGCAATTTTCCTAGGTTATTCTCTGTCATCCAAGACCTTCAGGGTTTACAACAAAAGACTTCAAGTGGTAATGGAGTCTATAAATGTAGCTTTTGATGATTAAGAAATTTCTGGGCTTGAAGACCCTGGTTTTCATGAAGAACTCAGGTTTGAAAATGAAGATGATATTGATTATCAAGAGAATGAAGCCGATGAGTGCAGACAAATGGAGAATTTATCCATTCCTGATGTCAATCCAAACAATTTAGAATCCCCTTCAGCAGATAGAGTTGATCTCCTGGACAACAGACCAGGGGATACTTCATTAGGGGATCATTTATCAGGACATGCACCATCAGCGGATAACTTGAACCTTGAATTTTCCACTAATTCAGGGGGAGAGTTTTCAGTAGCTGGTAGCACAGGCTTAGGGGGAGGAGATGATAGTCAAGCAAGATCATCAGGACACATCTCCAATCCCAAATGGGCCAGAAGTCACACAACAGATCTGATTATAGGTGACCCAAGCAAAAGTATGCAGACTAGGAAAGCAACATCTAATGAATGCCTATATGCTTGTTTTCTTTCTCAAACTGAACCAAAGAAGTTTGAAGAAGCTATTCAAGATGCAGACTGGATCTTGGCAATGCAGGAAGAGCTAAATCAATTTGAAAGGAATCAAGTATGGAAGCTTGTACCTAAGCCCAAAGATAGGATCATAATAGGTACTAAGTGGGTATTCAGAAATAAGATGGATGAAGCTGGCATTGTTGTAAGAAACAAAGCAAGACTGGTTGCAAAAGGATATCTTCAAGAAGAAGGGATTGATTTTGATGAAACCTTTGCACCAGTAGCCAGACTTGAGGCTATAAGAATTTTCTTAGCCTATGCAGAACATTCAAATTTTAAAGTATATCAAATGGATGTGAAAAGTGCTTTCCTAAATGGGAAATTGGAACAGGAGGTGTATGTCCAACAACCTCCAGGATTTGAATGCGCAAAATTTCCAAATCATGTCTACAAACTGGAAAAGGCACTTTATGGATTGAAGCAAGCACCTAGAGCTTGGTATGATACACTGTCAAAGTTTCTGTGGGAAAACAAATTTTCAAGAGGTATCATTGACAAAACCTTGTTCTTCAGACAACACCAAGGTCATCTGATTTTGGTTCAAATCTATGTTGATGATATTATTTTTGGATCCACTGACACAAGACTGTGTGAAAAGTTCTCCAAACTCATGCAAAGCAAATATGAAATGAGCTTGATGGGTGAATTATCTTACTTCTTGGGATTACAAGTTAAACAAGACTCTGATGGAATCTACATTCATCAGATAAAATATGCCAAAGAACTTCTCAAGAAATTTGATATGGAGGATTCAAAAGTAGCAAAGATACCTATGGCCACTGCAACCAAGATTGACCCTGATAAGAATGGAAAGAAAGTTGATTTGAAGACTTACAGGGGAATGATTGGATCATTGCTATATCTAACAGCAAGCAGGCCAGACATAATGTTTACAACATGTCTTTGTGCAAGATATCAAGCTGACCCAAAGGAATCTCATCTCATTGCAGTAAAAAGGATCTTGAGATATATCAAGGGCACTACAGAGTTGGGACTTTGGTATCCAAAGGAGTCTAGATTTGAATTACTAGGATATTCTGATGCTGACTTTGGAGGATGCAGGATTGACAGAAAGAGTACAATAGGAAGCTGTCAGTTTCTGGGAGGAAGGCTTGTATCTTGGTTCAGCAAAAAGCAGCATTCTATTTCTACATCTACTGCTGAAGCTGAGTACATTACAGCTGGAAGTTGCTGTGCACAAATTCTATGGATGAAAAATCAGCTAATGGATTATGGTCTGAACTATTCCAAGATTCCAATAAGGTGTGATAACACTAGTGCCATTGCCATTGCTGAAAATCCAGTACAACATTCCAGAACTAAGCATATAGAAATCAGATATCATTTTATCAAGGAACATGTTATGAATGAGAATATTGAACTGCAGTTTGTACCTTCAAATCAGCAGCTGGCAGACATATTCACCAAAACTCTTGATGAAGCCACATTCTCAAATCTTGTTGGAGAGTTGGGAATGGTGAATTATGCGTCAGGGCCAGAGTCAAACTCATAAGATTTGGTATTTCTAATTCATTTCATAAGTTCTTGATGAAATCAATTGATATGTGGTTATATATGTTCAAATTGTAAATATGTATATACTTGTATATTCTGCATTTTGTTTTGGACTGATGCATCAGGGTCAGGGCTTCCTTAAGGATGCATCAGGGTCAGGGTGTCTGGATCTCTCATCAGGGTCAGGATATTCGACCTATGCGTCAGGGTCAGGGTGTCCGGATCTCTCGTCAGGGTCAGGGTATTCGACTAGTTCGTCAGGATCAGGGCGTCCGTCTTATGCATCAGGGTCAGGGTATGTACATACAGTAAATCATCAGGGTAAGTTTTAAATTTTTTTTACTGCCTCGGGATTCAGGGTCAGTTAAGTGATGACAACTCATCATTAAGTTCTTCTCTCACTGATGATGTGTCATCACAGAAACTAAATTGACTCCCTGATGGCGTGTTTTCAGGAGAAGTTTTCAAACGTCTTTAAGCGGGTATTAATACTCTATCTCTCCTACTTTGTGAAACCCTCGAACACTTAATCTAAACATGATATTTGCTAGAGTTCTTTTTCTCTCGACTTTACAGAAACCCTAGAACTTCAAATCCTCAAAGCATCCATGGCACGTCAACAAATCCAGAGGAACATGGCAGTTCCATCCACAAACTTTGTGGGCTTCTCTGGCATTGATGAGGTAAGTGATTGCTTTAAACCGATGATGAACTATCTGCTCAACTCTGAGTATAGTAAAGCCATCTTTACCGATGAAGAAATGTCGGGAGAGGCACTGTCACAACTGTGGACCAGTGCTAAGTTTATGTACTCCACCACCAAGCCAGATGTGGTCAAGGGTATCTCATTCAAAGTTTCGTCTGAGAAAGGGAAAATAACTCCTTCCAGACTTAACTCTGTTTTGGGGCTACCTACTCAAGATCTGGTGGATGTACCCAATGATGCCGACCTACTGGATTTCTTGAGGGAATTGGGCTATAACGCTGCTTCCAATGCAGTGTTAAAGTTCAAGGACCTCAAGAGGGTGAACGTAAAGAGGGAGATTTCTTATCTCTTTGACACTATCACCAAAGTGTTCTCAGGTAAGTGTTCTAACTTTGAGGTAATTACCTCTTTAACATTAAAAATAGCATACGCAATAATTAAAAATGTAAATATAAATATAGGAAAAATAATTTTTGATGATCTTGTAAATAAATTAGGTAATGTTAATAATAGGAAATCTGAAATATAGTATGCTAGATTTTCGTACATGATTATTAAAGATCAAATTACTAATTTTTCTTTTGAGAATGATATACCTGTACAGACATACAAGCAAACAAAGAAATTGTTTGCAGAAATACTGAAGAAATCATATACAACTGAATCATTTGCTCTCCCACCTTCTCTTTCTCACACTGTACATTCTTCACCTTCATCTACTATGGCAGAGAAAACAACCACCTCTCTGCCTACCCAAGTAGAACAACCAATTTCTTCATAACAACTCTCAACAGCCCAACCCACAGTCTCCCAAAAGACTATTGGGATTAAAAGAAAACCCAGTGAAGTTACCACAACAACTGAGGGGGAGCAAGGAGAGAAAGTGATTGGCTATAAGAGGAGATTGAAGAAGAAGAAGGGAGCCACGAGTGTTACCCAACAACCTGACCAGGGCGTATCCTCTCAACAGGATAGCCTTTGATAAGGAATTAAACATATTTCTAACTAGTTCCTCTCAAAAGGGATTAGTTATGGAAAATAGTCCTCAACCAAGGACACAATTGAGTGAGGCACATACACTGACCATAGACACTGATGAACCTACCATCAGGGTCTCTAAGAGCCACTTGCAGAAATCTGACACAGTGAGTGCACACACCACTCAAGATGTTGTAGCTCAGAAGCTTCTCAATAAGATCAACATGAGTCATAAGCATTCTTCTACAGCATCTTTTGATGAATCACCTCCTCGCTCAGTGATTCAGCCAACACTCCCATCTACACCACTTACTTCTTTCTCTGTTCCTCAAATTTCTTCAGATATAATGACACAAATATTAAGTGCCATACAATTAGATTCTCCACATTCTCAATTCGTGGAGGAGCCAACACTCTCTGACACAGTGTTTGATAGTCACTACTCTCACATGGTTGACTCATTTTTACTTGATACAAACACTAGTGATCAAGCAGGGGACATAAATTCCACTGTACATACTACAACCATAACTCTTTTATGTACCCCCAATTGTATATACTTCCTCTATAGAAACCTATACTTCTCCAATTATACATACTCACTTAACTTCTTCTCCTTCTCCTATCACAACTGTCGAACCAGAATCTGTAAATACTTCACTTGAACTGGTCACAGTTGATGATTTCCAAGCCCATAGGAGCCCTCTAGGACAATTTTGAGTGAGACTGAGAAAATACTTAGTGCAGAGAGGCAAAGTCAAACCTTTGAGAGGACTTTGGCAAAAGGAGAGCAAGAGAGTACTGCCTTAGTAGGCAAAGAAAAAGGAGAGAATTTGAGTGATGCCTCAGACAGCAAAGAAAAAGGAGAGGATAAGAGAGATAAGGATGAGATCCTTGTAAATAAAGAACAGAGAGAAAACACAGATACTGTAAATATTACTTCTTCCTCTGCAAGTGATGAAGATGATGCTCCACAAGATGATTTTTCCCATTTCATTGGAGTTGATTTATACTTTCGACAGAACCAAATGTCTGATACTGTACAGTTATTGAAGCAAGAGTTAGCTAGGACTACTGATCCAGTCTTGATCAAAGTGTTAAAGTCACAGATCATGATTGGTCAGTCCGTAGATATAGAAAATCAAAAATTGTATACACATTTTTCCATAAAGTTACAAAATATACAGCAAGTTGTCGACTCTTTGGTCACCAGCCAGACTCTACTCCGCATGAAGAAACAAATTGACAATGTTGACCACAAGTTTGCTGATCTTTCTACTCAAGTGAACAGCATGGAAACTCTGCAAAAATCCATGGCTGACACCATGCAACAACTTCTTCAAGTCACATCCCGACTCTCAACTCTCACTGATGATGTTGTCAAAAAGGGGGAGAATTCAACCAAGCAGTCGTCAGGGATGTTGCTGAGAAATCAAGTCAACCATCAGGGGATGTGACTACTTCTGTTCCTGCTCCAAAACCCAAGGACAAAGGCAAAGGCATCCTGATTGAGGAACCCAAGAAGAAATCCAACACTCAATCAGGGCCTAAGCTACTTGGAGACGCCATGAAGACAGCCCGCTTTCCAACACCTATTAAAGTTATAATTAATGGGAAAATGGAGCTGGTCTACCCTCAAGATAAAAAGCTAGTAGAAGTTGATGCAATCTTTGCACAGCAACTTCAAGAAGAAGAGGAGAGGGAAATGGCAAAGGAACAGGAGGAAGAAATAAAGAAGAAAAAGAATGTCAGGCCAAGGACCTTCAGGAAACCTCAGCCTAGAAGATTACAGAACCCTAAAAGTGCATCAGGGGATAAAAATTAAAATAAATCCAAAGACCCTGATGTCACTACAAAGAAGTCAGATGAAGCCAAGGACAAAGCACCTTATCATGTTACCAAAGAATATGGTCCACCCACTCTAGTTGAATTTCTCAGAGAAGAAAGGCACAAAAATCTAACATTTATGTTCTCAATAAAAAGCATAGATGTCAGGTTCAACAATAGAAGGGATCAACTAATTACAGTTCAATTGAAGAATGGGTCAGAATTCAATGTAGCAATGGACTGGTTCAGGAGAATGGATGCTGAGCAATTAGGACTGGTTTTAAACCTGATTCCAAGATCCTCACAGGCTAATAAAGACTTAAGGGGGATAATCGACAGGCTGAGGAGTGCCATCAACAATGAAAGGAGCCTGCCCACAGCATTGGAAAGTCCACTAAAGTTATTTTATAAATCCACTGATGGGCAGGAGAAAAGTATAAGGATTAAAGAAGTTGATGGCCTAAACCTGGAGGAAGTGATGCATGTTCTGAGTCAAATTGCAAATCATAAGAACGAACATGTCATCAAATTTAGAGTCCTGCTGATTCAAAGAGTACTGAAAGAGATCGAAAAAACCAGAGCTGATGATAGGAACACTGCAGTAAGGGATGTGCCACCAGTAAAGGGATTCAAAGTCTATCCTAAAATGATCACCAGCCCCATGGGAGTTCAATTCAAAAATAAAGAGGGGGTGATCATTACCTTTTACTGGTCACAACATGCTGTAGCCAACATTTAAGAAATCAAGACAGTCCTTGAAGCTTTGGAAACAAGTAGAAATGTCAACATAGTCAACTTCAGAAAGCTTTTTCAGAAGGAACTAGAGCAGCTGGAGAGAGGAGCAGTAGACAACAGACTCAGAATTCCTGATCAAAACCCAGAACAAAGAAGACAAGGCCTTGGAAGTGACTCTCAACCTATTGAATCAAGTCATCCACTGCCCTTTGTCTCAGCAAAAAGGAAAAGGGATTCTGATGTCTAAATACAACATTCTTTTTGTAATAGATGTAGGTTATACTTGTACAAAAATTCTTTTCTTAATTAATTCAAAATTCTTTCATGTATTTAGTATTGGTTTTGACATCATCATCAGTACATCTAAGGATTTATGGTTATCAAATTGATAAACATAAATAGGGGGAGATTGTTAGAGATAAATGATGATGATGATTATGTAATAAATTGTGCAACTGTAAATACTTAAGGTATTTTATAAACCTTAAGATTAGCACAAGTTTTGCACCCACTGATGATACACTTATTCATCAGTGGATGATTAATAACTTCACAAGACAAGTAAGAAAACAGAAACATTCAAAGGACTTGACAAAGTGAAAAAGAATGCCTGATGCTATTTGTAAACAGTCAAAGTATTCCGCACATCAAAAATTCTAATCAAAGTTAGGTTGATTAAGTCCCATAAGGGGGAACCCATCAGGGGAACCCATCAGGGGGAACCCATCAGGGGGAACCCATCAGGGGGAACCCATCAGGGGAACCCATCAGGGGAACCTATCAGGGGAACCCGTCAGGGTATGATGAAGGCAGACCAACCCATCAGGGAAACACTTCAGGATATGTCATTGACAGGCAAACCAATCAGGGTAACCCGTCAGGGGAAATGACCAATATGACATCAGTGGAAGTCATCGGTGTATGTCGTCAGTCATAACCATCAGGATCAAGAAACATTGAGTGAAACTCAAGTGAAGGTTGCAGCCCTGATCCAGTCAATAAGCATCAGGGAATCCAGAAGCACTGATCAAAGTCTGTCAGGGCTGGCAATCAGTGGATTGTTGTGACAGCATGCACCCGTCATCAGTTCTTACACGGAAATCAACGTAACGTGTTACAGAAGCAAGAAATATCAACTGGAAAGATATTTCTTGAAGTTTGTTTATGGTCCAATGAGAACTCTCACGCATTAAATGCACACAAATCAGGGGAAGAAAAGTAGCAACAACGCATGCAGCAGTCTGGCACATAAAGTTTCGATGTGACATACTTGCGGCTAAGTTGAGAAGTGCAGCACGTCTCAAGCACGTGATTTCATCCTACTGATTTATATATAAGCAACGGAGCTCTCATTACACACACACAGAGATTGAATCTATCCAACAGATCAAACAAACGCTGAAGCACACAAACACTAGAGAAAAGCTTTGTAATAGATCTTGAGAGAGATATTTCAAAGAAAGTTAGAAGCTAGTGAGTGTGAGAAGCTGTGAACTTTATTCACAGAATTTGTAGCTGTAAATCACATTTGTGATTATACAGATTTCCAGAAAAACCTCAAGTTTTAATATAACTATTTTAACTTGAATCTGTGTGTTCATTTCTTATAGTTTTTTTGTTTGTTACAACTATTTTCCAGTAAGCCTTATAAGTTTTAAAGAGCGAAAAGTTTCAGGTGTTTGTATTCATCCTCCCCCCCTTCTACAAACACTTGTGCTTATATTGCACTAACAAAAACCTCTTTGCAAGAAAAACTATGGTTTCATCTAGTTCTTCTAACTCTTCAGAAGTGTACTCATCCTCCTTTAAGTCAGCTTCATTGTCCCCTTCTTTTTCAGCATCCCCTGACTGCTGCTTCATCAAGACACTTGGTATTGCTTCTTCTTTATCCTTATTGCAGCCATCAGGGCTACAGATTTAAGCTTTCTGGTATCCCCTAACATTTCATATCTTTGTTGAACCTATAGTTCATATGTCTTTAGGGTACCATAGAGCCTATCCAAGTCTAGAAGTTTCATATCCTTGGATTCCCTGATGGCTATCATTTTAGGATCCCATAATATGGGAAGTGCTCTCATGAATTTTCTGTTCACATCTTTATTAGCATAAGCCTTCCTATATAACCTTAGGTCATTTACCAACCTGTTAAATCTGTCAAACATTTCAGTGAGTGTTTCACCATTTTTCATTGTGAATTACGTATACTGTTGTGTTAACAGCTGCAGTTTATTTTCCCTCACTTCTTCAGTTCCATCACATAGGATCTGGATGGTATCCCATATTGACTTAGACGTTGTAAGATTCATGATACTGTTGAGCATATCATCGTCTAAACAATTATATAGGATGCCTGTGACTTTTAGATCCTTTTTAACTTTCTCTCTTTCCTCTGGAGTCATTTCTTCAGTAGTCTTTGGAACTAATTTTTCTGGAACACTGACTCCATTGACAACCTCTTGAGGAATGAGCTTCCTTGGAACATGAGGGCCTTCTTCTAGAATTTGCAAGTATTCATCATCAATTGCTCTTAGATGAACTATCATTCTTTGTTTCCAGAAAAAGTATTTTCCCCTTTCCAACATGGGGACTTTGTTATTTCCAGCTTTATTAGCATTTTCAACGATCGTCTAGCAAGTGTAATCTGCTAGTTGGCTCTGATATCAATTGTTAGAACAAAACAAGCTCAAGTGTTTGTAGAAGGGGGATGAATGCAAACACTAAAATCTTTTCGATCTTTAAGAACTTTGTTAAGCACAGATGGAAATAGTTATACTATCAGAAAAACTTTATTGACTTTAAAAGGAACACACAAGCATTCAAGTTAAAATAATTGTATTAAAACTTGAGGTTTTTCTGGAAATCTGGTTAATCACAAATGTGATTAAACAGCTACAAATTATGTAACAAGTTACAGCTTCTTTTTCACACTCACTAGCTACAATATTTCTTTGAATATTTTCTCTCAAAAATGTTTCAAAGCTTCTCTAGTGTTTGTGTGCTTCTATGTGTTGGTTGATCTGTTTGATTAATACTATGTAATGAGAATTCTTTTGCATATATAGAAGATCAGTAGTTGAACCCACGTGCTTGGACGTGCTGCTCTTTTCAACTTAGCCGCATATATGTCACATCAATGTCCTTTAGGAATGATGTGTCAGACTGCTGTTACTTTTGTTGCTTCATTTTCTTCCTCTGATCTGCGTACATTTAATGATCGAGAGTTGTCATTGGACCACCAAACTTTAAGAAATATCTATCTAGTTTATATCTCTTGCTTCTGTAACAAGCTTCATTGATTTGCATGTAAGACCTAATGACGAGTGTATGCAGCCATAACTGTCCACTGATGACAGCCTTGATGTGAACTTGATCAGTGCTTCTAGATCTCCTGATGACAAGTCCTGTCTAAGACTCGATCAGTGCTTCAAACTTCACTCGAGTTATCCAAGTGCTTTTTGATCCCCTGACGTTAAGACTCAAAGCATCCACTGATGACTTCCACTGATGCAGTGCTGAGCATTCCCCCTGACGGATTAGCTTGAGACTGTCATACCTTAATGTATTCCCTTTACAAGTTGGCATGTCACTGTCATGCCCTGACGCATTCCCCCTGATGAGCTTAGCTTGCCACTGCCATACCCTGACGCGTTCCCCTGACACGTTGGCTTGCCTTTGTCATCCCCTGATGGGTTCCCCTAACAGATTCCCCTGATGGTCTTAATCACTGAAGCTTTGTTGATTTCGTTTGGAATGTCTGATGTGCGGAATACTTAAGTGTTTTTGAGTAACAACAGACATCCCTCTTCACTAACAACAAACACACAACTTCTATTACAGCTCTGTAAATTTAATTACAGCTTCTATTCACCAATCAACGCAACTTAGAATTTCTGATGTGCGGAATACTTTGGCTTTTTACTAGTAGCATCAGACATTCTTCTTCACTTTGTCAAGTCCTTTGAATACTTATGTTTTCTGACTTGCCTTGTGAAGTTATTGACCATCCACTGATGAATAAGTTTATCATCAGCGGATGCAAAACTTGTGCTGATCTTAAGGTTTATAAAGTACCTCAAGTATTTACAGTTGCATAATTTATTACATAATCATCATCATCATAATTTATCTCTAACAATCTCCCCCTATTTATGTTTATCAATTTGATAACCATAAATCCCTAGATGCACTGATGATGATATCAAAACCAATACTAAATACATGAAAGAATTTTGAATGAATTAATAAAAGAATTTCTGTACAAGTATTTTCCTATAACTATTACAAAAAGAATGTTGTATTAGACATCAGGATCCCTTTTCCTTTTTGCTGAGACAAAGGGCAATGGATGACTTGATTCAATAGGTTAAGAGTCACTTCCAAGGCCTTGTCTTCTTTGATCTGGGATTTGATCAGGAATCCTTAGTCTGTTGTCTTCTCCACCTGCTTCCAGTTACTCCAGCTCCTTTTGAAGAAGTTTTCTGAAATTGACTATGTTGACATTTCTGCTGGATTCCAAAGCTTCAAGGACAGATTTTATTTCTTGAACATTGGCTGCAGCAAGTTGTGACCAGTAGAAGGTAATGATGTCCCCCTTTTTATTTTTGAATTGAACACCCATGGGGCAAGTGATCATTTTTGGATATTCTTTAAATCCCTTCACTGGTGGCACATCCCTTACTGCAGTGTTCCCATCATCAGCTTTGGTTTCTTCAATCTCCTTCAATACTCTCTGAATCAGCAGGACTCTGAACTTGATGACATGTTCATTTTTGTGATTGGCTATTTGTCTTAGAACATGCATCGCTTCCTCCAAGTTTAGGCCATCAACTTCTTTGATCCTTATACTTTTCTCCTGCCCATCAGTGGATCTATAGAATAATTTCAGTGGAGTTTCCAATGCTGTGGGCAGGCTCCTTTCATTGTTGATGGCTCTCCTCAACCTGTCGATTATCCCCCTTAAGTCTTTGTTAGCCTGCGAGGATCTTGGAATCAGATTTAGGACCAGTCCTAATTGCTCAGCATTCATTCTCCTGAACCAGTCCATTGCTACATTAAATTCTGATCCACTCTTTAGTTGAACTGTTATTAGCTGATCCCTTCTATTGTTGAACCAGACATCTATGCTTTTTATGGAGAACATAAATGTCAGGTTTTTACGCCTTTCTTCTTTGAGAAATTCAACTAGAGTGGGTGGACCATATTCTTTGGTAACAGGAGGAGGTGCTTTTTCCTTGGCTTCAAATGACTTATTTGTAGTGACATCAGGGTCTTCAATTTTTTCTTGATTTTTATCCCCTAATGCACTTTTAGGGTTCTGTAATCTTCTTGGCTGAGGTTTCCTGGAGGTCCTAGGACTGACACTCTTCTTCTTCTTGGCTTTTTCCTCTTGTTCCTTTGCCATTTCCCTCTCTTCTTTTTCTTGAAGTTGCTGTGCAAAGATTGCATCAGCTTCTACTAACTTTTTGTCTTAAGGGTAGAGCAGCTCCATTTTCCCATCAATTACAACTTCAACAGGTGTTGGAAAGTGGGCTGTCTTCATGGCATCTCCAAGTAGCTTAGGCCCTGATTGAGTGTTGGATTTCTTCTCGGGTTCCTCAATCAGGATACCCTTGCCTTTATCCTTGGATTTTGGAGCAGGAACAAGAGCAGTCACATCCCCTAATTATTGATTTGAATTCTCAACAACATCCCCTGACGACTGCTTGGTTGATTTCTCCCCCTTTTTGATAGCATGATCAGTGGGAGTTGAGAGTCGGGATGTGACTTGAAGAACTTGTTGCAGAGTGCCAGCCATTGAATGTTGCAGAGTTTCTATGCTGGTCAGTTGAGAAGTGAGATCAGCTAGCTTCTTGTCAATAGTGTTAGCGTGTTTCTTCATTCTGTGGAGAGTCTGGCTGGTGACAAGGGAGTCGACAACTTGCTGTACATTTTGTATCTTTGTAGAAAAATGTGTATACAATTTTTGATTTTCAATATCTATTGACTGACCAATCATGATCTATGACTTTAAAACTTTGATCAAGATTGGATCAGTAGTTCTAGCTAATTCTTGCTTTAATAACTGTACAGTGTCAGACATCTGGTTCTGTCGAAAGTATAAATCAACTCTGATGAACTCGGAAAAAGCATCTTGTGGAGCATCATCTTCATCACTTTCAGAGGTAGAAGTATTATTTACAGTATCTGTGTTTTCTCTCTGTTCTTTATTTACAAGGATCTCATCCTTATCTCTCTCATCCTCTCCTTTTTCTTTGCCTACTAAGGCATCACTCGTATTCTCTCCTTTTTCTTTGCCTACTAAGGCAATACTCTCTTGCTCTCCTTTTGCCAAAGTCCTCTCAAGGGTTTGACTTTGCCTCTCTGCACTAAATATTTTCTTAGTCTCACTCAAAATTTTCCTAGAGGGGCTCCTATGGGCTTGGAAATCACCAACTGTGACTAGTTCAAGAGATGTATTTACAGATTCTGGTTCGATAGTTGTGATAGGAGAAGGAGAAGAAGTAAAGTGAGTATGTATAATTGGAGAAGTGTATGTTTCTATAGAGGAAGTATATACAATTGGGGGTACATAAAGAGTTATAGTTGTAGTATGTACAGTGGAGTTTATGTCCCCTGTTTGATCATCAGTGTTTGTATCAATTAGAAACCATGTGAGAGTGGTGACTATCAAACACTGTGTCAAAGAGTGTTCGCTATGGCACTTAATGTTTGTGTCATTATATCTGAATAAATTTGAGGAACAGAGAAAGAAGGAAGTGGTGTAGATGGGAGTGTTGGCTGAATCACTGAATGAGGAGGTGATTCATCGAAAGATGCTGTAGAAGAATGCTTATGACTCATGTTGATCTTACTGAGAAGCTTCTGAGCTACAACATCTTGAGTGGTGTGTGCACTCACTGTGTCAGATATCTGCAAGTGGCTCTTAGAGACCCTGATGGTAGGTTCATCAGTGTCTATGGTCAGTGTATGTGCCTCACTAAATTGTGTCCTTGGTTGGGGACTATTTTCAATAACTAATCCCTTTTGAGAGGAACTAGTTAGAAATATGTTTAATTCCTTATCAAAGGCAGTATCCTGTTGAGAGGATACGCCCTGGTCAGGTTATTGGGTAACACTCGTGGCTCCCTTCTTCTGCTTCAATCTCCTCCTATAGCCAATCACTCTCTCTCCTTGCTCCCCCTCAGTTGTTGTGGTAACTTCACTGGGTTTTCTTTTAATCCCAACAGTCTTTTGGAAGACTGTGGGTTGGGTTGTTGAGAGTGGTTGTGAAGAAATTGGTTGTTCTACTTGGGTAGGCAGAGAGGTGGTTGATTTCTTTGCCATAGTAGATGAAGGTGAAGAATGTACAGTTTGAGAAATAGAAGGTGTAGAATTTACTACCTGTACCATATGCGATGGAAGAGCAAATGATTCAACTGTATACTATTTCTTTAGTATTTCTGCAAACAGTTTCTTTGTTTGCTTGTATGTTTGTACAGGTATATCATTCTCAAAAAAAAAATTAGTAATCTGATCTTTAATAATCATATACAAAAATCTAGCATAATATATTTCAGATTTCCTATTATTAAAATTACCTAATTTATTTACAAGATCATCAAAAATTATTTTACCTATATTTATATTTACATTTTTAATTATTGCGTATGCTATTTTTAAAGTTAAAGAGGTAATGACCTCAAAGTTAGAACAATTACCTGAGAACACCTTGGTGATAGTGTCGAAGAGATAAGAAATCTCCCTCTTCACGTTCACCCTCTTGAGATCCTTGAACTTTAACACTGCGTTGGGAGCAGCGTTATAGCCCAGTTCCCTAAAGAAATCCAGCAAATCTGCATCACTGGGTACATCCACCAGATCTTGAGTAGGTAGCCCCAAAATAGAGTTAAGTCTGGAAGGAGTTATTTTCCCTTTCTCAAACAAAACTTTGAATGAGATACCCTTGACCACATCAGGCTTGGTGGTGGAGTACATGAACTTAGCACTAGTCCAAAGTTGTGATAGTGCCTCCCCCGACATTTCTTCATCGGTAAAGATGGCTTTACTATACTCAGAGTTGAGCAGATAGTTCATTATCGGTTTAAAGCAATCACTTACCTCATCAATGTCAGAGAAGCCCACGAAGTTTGTGGATGGGACTGTCAAGTTCCTCTGAATTTGTTGGCGTGCCATGGATGCTTTGAAGATTTGAAGTTCTAGGGTTTCTGTAAAGACGAGAGAAAAAGAACTCTAGCAAATATCAGGTATAGATTAAACGTTTTGGGGAGTTTCAAAAAGTAGGAGAGATAGAGTATTAATACCCGCCTATAGACGTTTGAAAACTTATCCTGAAAACACGCTATCAGGGAGTCAGTTCAGTTTCTGTGATGACACATCATCAATGAGAGAAGAACTTAATGATGAGTTGTCATCACTTAACTGACCTAGTATCCCGATGCAGTAAAAAAAAAATTTAAAACTTACCCTGATGATTTACTGTATGTATACACCCTGACCCTGATGCACAAGACGGACACCCTGACCCTGACACACAGGTCAGATACCTTGACCCTTTCGAACAAGTCCGACACCCTGACCCTGACGAGTGATCCGAACATCCTGACCCTGACAAGCGAGCCGGGTACCCTGACCCTGATGCGTTCTTAAGGAAGCCCTGACCCTGATGCATCAGTCCAAAACAAAATGCAGAATATACAAGTATATACATATTTACAATTTGAACATATATAACCACATATCAATTGATTTCATCAAGAACTTATGAAATGAGTTAGAAATACCAAATCTTATGAATTTGACTCTGACCCTGACGCATAATTCACCATTCCCAGCTCTCCTACAAGATTTGAAAATGTGGCTTCATCAAGAGCTTTGGTGATTATGTCTGCCATCTGCTGATTTGAAGGTACAAACTGTAATTCAATATTCCCATTCATAACATGTTCCCTCGTAAAGTGATATTTGATTTCTATATGCTTAGTTCTGGAATGTTGTACTGGATTTTCAGCAATGGCAATGGCACCAGTGTTATCACACCTTATTGGAATCTTGGAATAGTTCAGACCATAATCCATTAGCTGATTTTTCATCCATAGAATTTGTGCACAACAACTTGTAGTTGCAATGTATTCAGCTTCAGCAGTAGATGTAGAAATAGAATGCTGCTTTTTGCTGAACCAAGATAGAAGCCTTCCTCCTAGAAATTGACAGCTTCCTGTTGTACTCTTTCTGTCAATCCTGCATCCTCCAAAGTCAGCATCAGAATATCCTAGCAATTCAAATCCAGACTCCTTTGGATACCAAAGTCCCAACTTTGTAGTGCACTTGATATATCTCAAGATCCTTTCCACTTCAATGAGATGAGATTTCTTTGGGTTAGCTTGATATCTTGCACAAAGACATGTTGCAAACATTATGTCTGGCCTGCTTGCTGTCAGATATTGCAATGATCCAATCATTCCCCTGTAAGTCTTCAAATCAACTTTCTTTCCATTCTTATCAGGGTCAATCTTGGTTGCAGTGGCCATAGGTGTCTTTGCTACTTTTGAGTCCTCCATATCAAATTTCTTGAGAAGTTCTTTGGCATATTTTGTCTGATGAATGTAGATTCCATCAGAGTCTTGTTTAACTTGCAATCCCAAGAAGTAAGATAATTCACCCATCAAGCTCATTTCATATTTGCTTTGCATGAGTTGGAGAACGTTTCACACAGTCTTGTGTCAGTGGATCCAAAAATAATATCATCAACATAGATTTGAACCAAAATCAGATGACCTTGGTGTTGTCTGAAGAACAAGGTTTTGTCAATGATACCTCTTGAAAATTTGTTTTCCCACAGAAACTTTGACAGTGTATCATACCAAGCTCTAGGTGTTTGCTTCAGTCCATAAAGTGCCTTTTCCGGTTTGTAGACATGATTTGGAAATTTTTCGCTTTCAAATCCTGGAGGTTGTTTGACATACACCTCCTATTCCAATTTCCCATTTAGAAAAGCACTTTTCACATCCATTTGATATACTTTAAAATTTGAATGTGCTGCATAGGCTAAGAAAATTCTTATAGCCTCAAGTCTGGCTACTGGTGCAAAGGTCTCATCAAAGTCAATCCCTTCTTCTTGAAAATATCCTTTTGCAACCAGTCTTGCTTTGTTTCTTACAACAATGCCAGCTTCATCCATCTTATTTCTGAATACCCACTTAGTACCTATTATAATCCTATCTTTGGGCTTAGGTACAAGCTTCCATACTTGATTCCTTTCAAATTGATTTAGCTCTTCCTGCATTGCCAAGATCCAGTCTGCATCTTGAATAGCTTCTTCAAACTTCTTTGGTTCAATTTGAGAAAGAAAACAAGCATATAGGCATTCATTAGATGTTGTTTTTCTGGTCTGCACTCTTTTGCTTGGGTCACCAATAATTAGATCTGTTGTGTAACTTCTGGCCCATTTGGGATTGGAGATGTGTCTTGATGAGCTTGCTTGACTATCATCTCCTCCCCCTAAGCCTGTGCTACCAACTTCTGAAAACTCTCCCCCTGAATTAGTGAAAAATTCAAGGTTCAAGTTATCCCCTGATGGTGCATGTCCTGATGAATGATCCCCTGATGAAGTATCCCCTGATCTGTTGTCCAGGAAATTAACTCTATCTGCTAAAGGGGGTTCTACATTGTTTGGATTGGCATCAAGAATGGATAAATTCTCCATTTGTCTACACTCATCAGCTTCATTCTCTTGATAATCAATATCATCTTCATTTTCAAACCTGAGTTCTTCATGAAAACCAGGGTCTTTAAGCCCAGAAATTTCTTGATTATCAAAAGCTACATTTATAGACTCCATCACCACTTGGAGTCTCTTGTTGTAAACCCTGAAGGTCTTGGATGACAGAGAATAACCTAGGAAAATTGCTTCATCAGCTTTTGGATCAAATTTTCCTAAGTTCTCACCAAAATTCCTCAGAATAAAACATTTGCATCCAAAGACATGGAGGAACTTGAAGCTTGGTTTTCTCCCAGTCATTAGCTCATATGGTGTCTTGTTGTGAGCCTTGTTAATTAGTTATCTATTCTGAGTAAAACAAGCAGTGGAAATTGCTTCAGCCCAAAAATAGGTGGGAATCTTTGCCTCTGCTAGCATTGACCTAGCAGCTTCTATCAGGGTTCTATTTTTCCTTTCCACTACACCATTCTGTTGAGGAGTCCTTGGAGCAAAAAATGTATGATTTATGCCTTTCTCCACACCAAATCCCTCAACAGTTGCATTCTTGAATTCAGTTCCATTATCTGTTATCAACATTCTAACCACTGACCC
This sequence comes from Centella asiatica, assembly GCA_014636745.2. Lineage (NCBI taxonomy): Eukaryota > Viridiplantae > Streptophyta > Magnoliopsida > Apiales > Apiaceae > Centella > Centella asiatica. The sequence continues at coordinate 9,128,554 of CM025787.1, read as the reverse complement.
TGATTCTGTTTCCACATTCTTGATATGGTCAATAATTTGTTGAGATACTTCTAATTTAGCATGCTGAAACTTTACCCAAGTGTATCTGGTGTAGTCATCCACAATGACCATTGCAAATCTTTTCTTTGACACTGACATAATGTTGACAGGGCCAAAGAGATCCATATGTAACAATTGAATTGGATCTTTGATCATAGTGGCTTCCTTGTTGACAAAGGATGATTTCCTTTGCTTCCCTTGTTGACATGCTGAACATAATCCTTCTTGGATAAACTCCATTTGGGTTGTCCAGTTACCAACTCTCTCTTCACTAGATCATTAATTGACTTAAAGTTCAGGTGAGAGAGCTTCTTGTGCCATAATCTGCTTTCATCAGGAGTAGCCTTGCTGTAGAAACATGATTCTCCACTTACTGAATTAAAATCAGCAACATAGAGATCTCCTTTTCTTATCCCTGACAAAACTAGCTTCCCATCACTTTCATTTGAGATTAGGCACTGATCTCCTTTGAAGGAAGTGATGAACCCTTTGTCACTTAGTTGACTTATGTTTAGCAAATTGTGCTTGAGCCCATCAACCAGTGCTACATTTTCACATGAGACACTCCCATTTGCTGCTTTGCCATAACCAAGAGTTAGTCCTTTGCTGTTATCACCAAATGAAATTACTGGACTAGTCTTTTCTTGGAATTCTGTGAGCAGGGCTTTGTTTCCTGTCATGTGCCTTGAGCAGCCACTATCTAGAAACCAGATTTGACTGCTTTTGATCTTTCCCTGCACACAAGAAAACATTTAAATTGTTTTTGGTACCCAATTTGTTTTGGGTCCTCTAAGTTTAGTCACAGTAATAGATAATACAGCTTTATCTTTATTGATGACTTTTGGTTTTGGCAAATTTAAAACTTTCTCCTTTTTGGGAGCTTCAACATATGCTTTTGATTTCTCAACAGTTATTTTGCCTTTTTCCTTGGAGGAGCAAGCTTTAACAGTTGATAAATCATCATCATACAAAATTTTGCCAGTCAAAATTTGTGGTTTTTCTTTGCATTGAAAAGATAAATGATTACAATTACCACAATTCCAGCACACTTTTCTAGGGGCTTCATGAATGGAAGAATAATTGCTAGTTTTATTAACACCTAGCTTACCATTTCTATTCTTCTTGCTTTCCCCTGACAGGCCTTTTTCCCTTGACGGGCTACTATGGCCTGATGCACTCTTTCCCCCTGACGACTGTGTATCCACTGATGCACAGTCTAGTTCTTGAATAACTGGAGGGTTGAGTGCTTTGGCAAGAATAAGTTTCTTGCCTCTCCCACCACTAGTGGAAGCTTCACAAACTGGGAAAATATTCCCTGATTCTAGCTTTGCTGCTGCCTTAACAAACTTGATAAGTTGTATTGGCATTTTTCCAAAGCTAGCTGCCATCTCAACCTTAATGGGAGGTTATTGCACTTGAGTCTCTTCATAGCCCAAACTAGATTTTGGATCAGATTTCTGACTTTTCAAACGATCCTTCAGTTTCCTGCTAGACTCACTCCATCTCTTAATGACTTCCCTTTCTTGACTGAGAAGATTCGAGGTCCATTCCTCTCTTTGGATATCACAGTCAAGGAGATTTTAAGTCCTTGAGAGTTCTTTTTCAAGACTCTCAAGTCTGGAGTTTTCTGATTCTAAAAGAGTGTTCCTAGCAGATAACTGTTCATTAATTTTCTGCACTCTCTCAGTTTCACCTACAGCATTCCTCAAGGTGTCATAGAGATCCTTTATCTCACAAGCCATTTCCTTAACCGTTTTAACACAATCAGTTTTAGACATGTTAGAGGAAATTTCGAGGCTTACCTGTGAGCTGCTACTGTCAGTGGATGAGGCCATTAGGGCTAGGTTGACATACTCTTCATTTTCTTCCTCATCAGAGTCAGCCCAATCCTTTCCCTCTGCTATATATGCTTTTCCCTTCTTGTTTGCATTAAGAAGGTCAAAGTATTTCTTCTTGTAATCCACAACATCTTCTTTGTCTCTGGATTCACCATCTTTTGTGGCCTTGCGGCACTCATTTGCAAAGTGACCCATCTCATTACATTTGTAGCACTTTATTCTTGATTTGTCAATAAAGTTTTTCGTGCTACTGGGTTTCCTTGCTGAAAATCTTTTAGATCCCGAAGGCTTTTAGAATTTCAGCTTGGAAAACCTTTTTGCAAGAAAGGCCATGGTTTCATCCAGCTCCTCTAACTCTTCCGGAGTATATTCTTCCTCCTTGAAGTCAGCTTCTTTGTCCCCTTTTATGTCAGCATCTTCTAGTTGCTGCTTCATCAAGACACTTGGTCTTGCTTCTTGTTTGTCCTTTGTGGTAGCCATCAGGGCTACAGATTTAAGCTTTCTAGCATCCCCTAACATTTCAGATCTTTGTTGAACCTCAAGTTCATATGTCTTTAGGGTGCCATAAAGCCTATCCAAGTCTAGAAGATTCATGTCCTTGGATTCCCTGATGGCTGTTGTCTTAGGATCCCATGATATGGGAAGGGCTCTCATGAACTTTCTGTTCACATCCTTGTTAGCATATGCCTTCCCAAATAATCTCAGGTCATTTACCAACCTGTTGAATCTGTCAAACATTTCAGTAAGTGTTTCACCATTTTTCATTGTGAACCACTCATACTGTTGTGTCAACAGCTGCAATTTATTTTCCCTCACTTCCTCAGTACCATCACAAAGGATTTGTATGGTATCCCATATAGATTTAGACGTGGTAAGATTCATGATAATATTTAGCATATCATAGTCTAGACCATTATACAAGATCCCAGTGACTTTAAGTTCCTTTTTCACCTTTTCTCTTTCCTCTATCGTCATTTCGTCAGTTGTCTTTGGGACAAGCTTTTCAGGAATACTGACTCCATTAACGACTTCTATAGGAATGAGCTTCTTGGGAACGTGAGTTCCTTCTTCTAGAATCTGCAAATATTCATCATCAATAGCTCTAAGATGAACTATCATTCTTTGTCTCCAGAAGAAGTATTTGCCCATTTCCAACATGGGGACTTTACTATTTTCAGCTTTATTGGCCATAGATAATGATCGTTTTTAGCAAGTGAAATATGCTAAGAGGCTCTGATACCAATTGTTAGTGCAATATAAGCACAAGTGTTTGTAGAAGGGGGGAGGATGAATACAAACACCTGAATCTTTTCGCTCTTTTAAACTTAAAAGTGATTACTGTAAACAGTTAAAACAAACAGAAAAACTATGAGAAATAAACACACAGATTCAAGTTAAAATAGTTATATTAAAACTTGGGGTTTTTCTGAAAATCTGTATAATCACTAATGTATAAGGTTCACAGCTTCTCACACTCACTAGCTTCTAACTTTCTTTGAAATATCTCTCTCAAGATCTATTACAAAGCTTCGCTCTAGTGTTTGTGTGCTTTAGCGTTTGTTTGATCTGTTGGATAGATTTAATCACTGTCTTTGTGTAATGAGAGCTCCGTTGCTTATATGATAAATCATTGAGTTGAAATCACGTGCTTGAGACGTGTTGCTCTTCTCAACTTAGCCGCAAGTATGTCACATCGAAACTTTATGTGTCAGATCGCTGCATGCTTTGTTGCTACTTTTCTTCCCTTGATCTGTGTGCATTTAATGCATGAGAGTTCTCATTGGATCAAAAACAAACATCAAGAAATATCTTTCCAGTTGATATTTCTTGCTTCTGAAACACGTTACGTTGATTTCCGTGTAAGTACTGATGACGGGTGCATGCTATCATAACGATCCACTGACTATTAGCCCTGATGGACTTTGGTCAATGCTTCTGGATCCCCTGATGCTTATTGATTGGATCAGGGCTTCAACCTTCACTTGAGTTTTACTCAGTGCTCCTTTGATCCTGATGGTTATGACTGACGGCATACACTGATGGCTTCCACTGATGTCATGTTGGTCATTCTCCCTGACGGGTTACCCTGTTGGGTTTACCTGACACTAACATGTCCTGAAGTGTTTCCCTGACGGGTTGGTCTGCCCTCGTCATACCCTGACAGGTTCCCCTGATCGGTTCCCCCTGATGGGTTCCAATCAACGCAACTTAGAATTTCTGATGTGCGGAATACTTTGACTTTTTACTAGTAGCATCAGACATTCTTCTTCACTTTGTCAAGTCCTTTGAATGCTTCTGTTTTCTGACTTGCCTTGTGAAGTTATTGACCATCCACTGATGAATAAGTTTATCATCAGTGGATGCAAAACTTGTGCTGATCTTAAGGTTTATAAAGTACATCAAGTATTTACAGTTGCACAATTTATTACATAATCATCATCGTCATCATTTATCTCTAACACTAGGCAAGTCATTAGTGATAACTTCAATAGACTTGAAAGTGTTAGGGAATGATTGTTGTTACTTAAAAAGAATTCGAGTATTCCGCATATCAGACATTCCAGGCAAAGCCAACAAAGAATCAGTGGTTAAAAGTACAAGTATTTTTAAAAGCATTATTGAAAAACCCATCAGGGGAAGCCTAAAATACTGTGTCAGGGAATGACCTCGTTAGGGGATGAAACCGTTAGGGGATGAACCAGTCAGGGGATGACATTAAAGGATCAACTTGCACTACAAAAAAAATGGCCTTCGGTGACGATCGAATTTTGGTCACCAAAAGGACTTTTGGTGACGGGACGTGGTCACTGAACACCTTTAGTGACCAGATAAATAATCGTCACTCGTCGTCAGGAAAGCTCAGTCACTAAAGGCTTTGGTGACCACGATTTTGAAGGCGAACACTAACTTGAGCTCGAGGGAAAGTTGGTCACTAAAACGTATTGGGTCAACAGTGGGTCAAATCTAGGTCGGATTCAGGTCGGACCGACCCGTCTTCTTCCTTCGAAGGGTTTTTACAGCAGCTGCCGGCGCCGACGCCGATTCCGGCTGGCCGCAGCCTTTGATTCCCAATTCATGCACACACACACACACACACACACACACACAAAGACATAATGAAACGAGGTAGAGGCACCACCGTGACAATCACCATAGGCGATTACCCCGTTTCCCCTCACGTCGTCGCCTAAAAACCACTGGAACACCCACTCGAAGCTCACTGCCGGCGAGCTGCTGCCGTTGCCGAGAACGCCATTGACGGCAAGCTCCCAAACCTCGAAAACACAACCATTTTTGACGAATGAAGTATGGAAATGAATCCTGAGACTTCCAGGAACTTATTCATGCAATCAATTTCAACTTTTAACAACTAAATTTCATGAAAAATCAAGAAGAACATTCAGGTTTCAATGTTTTGGCCGAGTTCCTAAAACGAACTATGCTTTGCCATTTTTGAAATTGATTAAGGGAAAATGTACATGAGAAGTGCAGAAACAAGTTCGTATAATTAATTTGGACAAATAACATGTAATCCGGCCGGAATTTGAGTCTAAAAATCTCGGGTTCTTGGTTCATACGTAATTATTTCTTGAATATTTATTTATTTTTATTAAACTTTAAAAATCAATAACTCTCAAACCATAAATGCTATAAACATGTTCTATATATGAAAATGATACTGAGAATTATGATCTACACAATGGCATAAACATAAATGATAATAAATGTAAAAATAAAATAGGAGCGTGTATACCTCTTTAAAGCTTTAATGGAAAAAAATTAAAATAGTAAAAAAAAAATATATAAAGTAAAAAAAAAGATAGAGAGAAAATGTAATATATCATAAAATTATTATATCATTATTATATCATAAAATTATATACATTATTATATCATAAAATTATATAGAGTGAAAATGTAATTTTTCACAAAAACATTTAGTAACCAACATCTCTATGGTCAAGAAGGTTAGTGACCAGGACCTTTAGTCACTAAAGAAAAATTTATTGACGATACCAAGATGTGGTCACCAAATTCGGTCACTAAAGGAAATTTATTGACCACTTTCTTGTTTTGGTCACTAAATTTGCTTGTTCATTAACATTTGGTGACCAAATTTGAAATTAAGTCACAAAAGGCTACTTTTGGTGACCAGAATTTTGTTTGTCACTAAAATTTTCGTCACTAAAGGCCATTTTTTTTGTAGTGCTGTCAGGGGAACTCATTAATAAATGTCATCAGTGGATACTAGAAGGTCTCATCAATCAGTGGATAATGAAGCACTGATCAAATCTCCATCAGGGACTTGTCATCAAGGGATCCAGAAGCACTGATCAAGTTAACATCAGGGCTTGTCTTCAGTCGATCTTTATGACCTAGTCCACTCGTCATCAGGACTTACAAGCAAATCATTGATACTTGGCAAGGAAGCAAGGGGTATAAGTGGGAAGATACTCCTTAAAGTTTGGTTGTCCAATAACAATTCTCAAACATTAAATGCATGAAGATCAGGGGATGAAAAATAAGCAACACCAACCAAAAACAATCTGACACGTTACTTTGAAAGGACAATGATGTGACATACTGCAATTATGTTAAAAAAGCAGCACGTCTAGCACGTGGATTCAACAACTGATCTACTACATATACAGAGAGAGTTGTTACACGAAACAACCAAGTAGCCACAACACTCATACCCTAGAAAGAAGCTTTGTAATAGATCTTGAGAGAGTTATTCAAAGAAATATCAGTAGCTAGTAAGTGAGAAAAAGAAGCTGTAATTTATTATAGAATTGTAGTTGTTAATCACTTTGTGATTAAACAGATTTTTAGAAAAACACCAAGTTATAATACAACTATTTTAACTTGAATGCTTGTGTGTTTATTTTAATTCCAGTAAAGTTTTTCTGATCATTGTAGCTATTCGCTATTCCAACCTTTGTAGATTAAGTTTTAAAATAGCAAAAAGTTTGTAGTTTTTTTATTCAACCCCCCCCCCCCCCCCCCCCACCCCACCCCACACACAAACACTTGAACTTATTCAGTTCTAACAAATCAATCAGGACAAAGACGAAGAGGTTGAAGATGGACTGCAAACAACTATAGCTCATCCAATTTGGTTTTTCTAGTTCAATCTTTTGCTATTAATCTTTAAGTTGTTATTTTTATTAAGATGATGAATTTCAGATTTTATACAATTGATTTTGAGTTTGTTGTCAATATTATGTCTAGCTAATTTCCCTTATTTTAGGACAAAGATGTAGCCCTATGATTTTATTTCAATGGAGTGAATGGCTTGAAGTTTATCTAGTTACAATTTGATAGTCTTGTTATTATTCTTGTGATTATTCTGGTCAAATAATTACATGTTTAAGGTATTGAATGATGGAGCGAGAGTGGAAGTTCAATACTAGTTCGTAGGATTATCAAACTTCTTGTAGTATAATTTTAGAGATAGTTATACACTTGAAGTAGTTTATGTAATTGTGAATTTCATTGTTTTTTTATGAGTTTATATCAATTAGTATGATCACGAAAGTAGACATAAGGTTTTTATAGACATGCGTAGTTTACCTTGAGAAAGGAATTTATCTACATTCAGAAATTCGACCATTGTAATTAGTTTATTCTCAAACCTGAGATTAGTCTATTTTCATTGGAGTAAGTCAACTGGCGAAGTCCTAGTCCTAGAACCTTTACCCATATATTTTATTGCTACCAATTTCTCGTGTTTGCTCAGTTTTAGTAATAATTTTTATTTTTAAGTCATCTTAAAACAACCACTATTAGATTTTCTAGATAATATTAGGAGTTTCTTAATTAGGTATTTAACTACCCTTCCTCGTGGGAATGATATCTTGCTCACTTTGACATATAGTACTTGACCTGTGCACTTGTAGTGGGTTTTTAATTGATCAACTGTGCGATTGTTTTGCAAGGTGTCCCACCAAATACTTGCAACTCCCTTCAACTTGTATGCTATGAGCTTTCACTTTGTGTCATCGGGTGTTTCAGCATAATCAAAGAATCTATCTACCTCTGTCAGCCAATCTAAGAAAACTTCAATATCTAACTTCATATTATATAATCATTATGTTGATTCATTCGATTATTTGTCCCAACTTCAAATTCCTCTTATTTAAATTGCAGTTCATATTCATTCTCTTCGTATTTCTCATAATCCCTACGATTGTAGTGTTGTTCATAACCCAATCCTTTATGACGATTATTAGGCTCACCGCCTCCATAACAATTACGACCATTCAACAGACCAAACATCCTTCGATTATTCAAAACACCTCCATTGTCGTTACGATTTCAAGAAACGTGTTAATGTGTGTAATGCTTAGACTAAACATCTCAATATACCAAGGCTAATCATCTTGTAAATTATTGATTCGGTCATTTGAAGTCCCCAATTGATTCTGTGTGTTATGCAGTATGGACTTATTCTCCCGCATCATAGACCATAAGGTTTCCCAACCTTCTTGATTAAGAGAAGGAGGAATGTCGTCACCATTATCAGCCGTTATTGAGAATCGATTGTGACTCAGATACAAACTGACACAACAAAAACACATTGAAAGATAGAAGATGAATATTTACAAGAGTAATTTCTACGTATCTTGTGAACACACATTCATAAAATAAAATAAATCAAAAAAAAAAATTTCAAGAGTGATGAACAAATGTTCAAGACATTGATATATTAAAAAGACAATATTAATAAATAAGAGATGTCTTACAACAACCTTAATATATGTATATTATCTAAAAAAGATTAAATTTGAATCTCCTTTGTTAGGTTTTATAACATTTGATGATGATTATCTTTAGATTACTTACAGTACAAATGTATAGAAATTGTTAATTAGTAACACTGAAGTTTTGTAACCAGTAGTTATCTTTTTGATTGTAATTATTCATTATTTGTAAAGAGATAGATTCATTTTCATTTGTAAGTAACTGTTGGAAAAGTTGTATCAATGTTTCAGCAAGTCAAAGTGTGTATTTGATCTGTTGAAGTTTACAAAAAGGTTTATCAGAGACTAGGGAAAACTTGTCAGAGACTAAGGATTTTATCTATCAGAGACTAAGTTTTACCTATCGGAGACTAAAGCTTACGTCATCAAAGACTAAGTCTAAAAGCATCAGAGTCTAAGCTAACGTCATTCAAGATTAAGTCTTAAAGCATCAGAGACTAAATAACTCTATCGGAGACTATGCAATCTGACGTCATCAGAGACTAAAAGACCAGAGGCTAGTGATGACGTCATCAGAGACTAAAGATGAAGCGTCAGGGACTAAGTCGTGATTTATTCACTGAGAGATACAGAGTTCTAATTGAATAAGGAATGTCTTTCACATAAAGCATGATATTATTGAAGACGTATCTGGTAAGGAAACAAGCCAGAAATCTGTTCCAAATCAAAAAGGAAAGATTGTGTTTGATTCGAATAAGGAAGCTAAATCAGTATTGATTTAGTATAGGAAACTGAGTTAATTGCAAATTCAGTTTTGAGAAGCTGTAATTAGGTTTACAGAGAATTGTAATTCGAAGTTGTATATAATTCATAGTTTTGTATATTTACTATACAGAAAAGAAAAGAAGTTGACGATCATATTGTTGTGATTGTTAGAATTTGTAATCAATTGTTAAAGCAATAAAAAGCAATTGTTTATAAATTGATTTGAGTTCTTATTCTTTATATTCCGCAAGAAAAGTTAATTTCTTAAAGAACAAGTAATCGAAAAGAATTCAAAGAACTTGTATTCTACCCCCCCCCCCCCTACAAGTTCTCAGTTATCTCACTGGGAAAACAATTGGTATCAGAGCCTATAATTGAATTTATTCAATTAACACGTTCCAAGAGATGGCCAATGATGAAGCAAGCAGCTCTAGAATAATGGCGTATGCAGGAAGTCGTGATGGTGGAACCAGGATTCCAATTTTGAAACGAGAAGAATATCTTATATGGAAGCAAAAGATATACATGCACTTGAGAGCAATACATCCAGATTATATTAATAGGATTGAGAAAGGTTCGTATCTACCCAGGAAATTTATTCCTGCTAAAACTGTTGAAGGATCTATTGTGGCCGAACACTTTGAACTTGCTCCTGAAAGTGATTATACAAACGAAGACAAGTTGCAAGTGTTAAAGGATGCTAAGGTTATGAACATACTTTACAATGGTATTGACAAAAATATGTTCACAAGCATTATCAACTGCACAACATCTAAGCAGATCTGGGACACCATCAAAGTCCTGTGTGAAGGGACTGACCAAGTCAGAAAGAATAAAAGGTCATTGTTGACACAACAATATGAGTTCTTTCAAGCAAAGCCTGGTAAACCAATAACTTTAGTTTATGATAGGTTCAATACTTTGCTCAATGACTTGAAGATACTTGGAAAGTCCTATGATAATGAGGATGTCAACACCAAGTTCATGAGATCTCTCCCATCAAGTTGGGATCCAAAGACTACTGCTATAAGAGAGGCTCATGACTTGGACACCCTCACACTGGACAGATTCTATGGCAATTTAAAGACGTATGAACTTGAAGTAGAGCAACGACAATGCATGCATGGCAGGGATAAAGGAGTTGCGTTAATGGTTGAGACAAGCAAGTCTCAAGAGAAGCTTGATGATAAAACTTCTAATGCTAGCTCGACTGTTTTCCCAGTGAGATGCCAAGAACTTGTAGAAGGGGGGGTTGAATACAAGTTCTTTGAAATCTTTCTGAGTTATTTGTTCTGTAAGAAATTAACTTTTCTTGCGGAATATAAAGAACAAGAACACAAATCAATTTATAAACAATTGCTTTATTGATTTACAATTGAATACAAATCCTAACAATTACAATAATGTAATCGTCAGCTTCTTTTCTATTCTGTATAGGAAAAGATACAAAATTATGAAAAACCTATACAGCTTCGAAGTTACAATTCTTTGTAAAAACTGATTACAGCTTCTATGACAACTGAATTATATTTAACTCAGTTCCTATTCTGAATAAAATTCAGTTTCCTTATTCGAATCAAATACAATCTTCCCTTTTTGATAGGAACAGGTTTCTGGTTAGTTTCCTTACCAGCTACGTCTTCAATAATATTTTACTTTACGTGGAAGACATTCCTTTTTAATTCGAACTCTATATCTTTCAGGAAATAAATCACAATTAGTCCCTGATACTTCATCTTTAGTCTCTGGTGACGTCATTACTAGTCTCTGGTGCATTTAGTCCCTGATGACATCAGCTTGTGTAGTCTCCGATAGAATTGTTTAGTCTCTGATGCTTTTAACTTTAGTCTCCGATGACGTAAGCTTTAGTCTCCGACTCCTTTAGACTTAATCTCTGATGACTTAAGTCTTAGTCTCCGATAGGCAAAACTAGTCTCCGACAAATAAAATCTTTTTAGTCCCTGATCAATTCTCCTAGTCTCCGACAAGCCTTTTTGCAAATTCTAACGGATCAAATACACATCTTGACTTTCTGAAGCTTCGATACATCATTCCAGCAGTTACTTACAAATATGAAATAATTTTATCTCTTTACAAATAATGAATAAATTACAAACAAAGAGATAATTGCTAGCTACAAAACTTCAGTGTTACTAATTAACACTTTCTATACATTTGTACTCTATGTAATCTAAAGACAATCATCATCAAATGTTCTAGACTGATGACAAAGATGAATTGGATACTGATGATGACATGGAGGAATTCATGGCATTCATGGTCAAACAGTTCAAGAAATTTAGAGCTGGTAGAAAAGGAAGAAAGTCGTCAAGGAAGCCTAACCCCAAACGTGAAGGTCAAACTGTGACCTTTGATAAGAAGAAAATCAAATGTTATAACTGTGATAGGTTAGGGCACTTTGCCAAATAGTGCAGGAAGCCTAGATCTAGTGATAGATCTAAGGATGAAAAATCAAGGAAAACGGGGAACGACTTTGCTGACAAGAAGTTCAAATCAAAAAGAAAAGCCTTGATTACTGAGGGCAAGGACTGGATTGACAAGGACTCTGAGGAGGAAATTGTCAACTTTGCCCTAATGGCCTGAAGTGAAGAGTTAAGTGATTCTACAAAGGTATGTGATGCAACTCAGAATTTTAATGTGCTTAACTTAATTGATACATCTAGTATTGAAAACATACAAAAAGATATGTCTGATTTGCATGTTAGTTTTAGATCATTAACAATTGAACATACTAATGTAAAAGAATCACATAACCTTCGCTTGAAAAGAAACAAATTTCTTGAAGAGAGATTGGTGCAATTTGACACTATCAAGTCTGACTTAAACAAAGCTCATCATATGATTGATGCTTTGAAAAAGAGGGAATATTACTTAGTAGAGCAACTTGAAAATGCTCAACCTAAGATTAAACAGTGGAATACTTCCTCTAAAAAGTTGACAGACTTGGTAGAGTGTCAAACAATAGGCCAAAATCTGGACTAGGTTATGATGAATATCTAAACAAGAGTTCAGATTTAGATAATCTAATTGAAGATGATAACTCCACTATTAGTAAGCCAAATGCTTTAAAAAGAATTAATTTTGTCTCTCCTATCAATGAACCCAAAATTATTAACACTCAAAATCAACAAATCACTGCAAAATCAAAGATTGAACAAAAGACAGTGAATGTTGTTGACAATAGTGAAAATAAAAGATTAAACATTGGGTTCATGACAAAGACTCAATTAAACAAAAAATTGGAAAATATTCCTATGAAAAAGGCTAAAACTGGAGTCTAGCAGAAATAAGAAAAATAGGAATGGAAAAATAGGCATCAACAAGTATACAAATTATGCTAGCATGCCTGATGCTCCTAGAAAGACATGTCATATATATGGTAATCCAAATCACATAGCTATGCATTGTAGGAGTAAAAATAAAATTCCTATAATAGAGACTGCACCTTCAAAGATAATAAAAGAGAAATCACTTGTAAAAAGGTTAAATCATCTTTGTATTCACTGTGAAAATTCTAAGCTTGGTAATCTCTCACAAAAAAGAAGCAAGACTAGTGATTGTCCAATTAAAGTCAAAAATGCTAAAAGACAATCAACTCAATCTGAGTCAAAGTCTTGAGTCTACAACTAGTGAGAAAGGACCCAAGAAAGTTTGGGTCCCAAATATTTCTAACTAGTTACTCTTTACTGTGCAAGGCAAAAAGAAGAAAACATGGTACTTGGACAGTGGATGTTCAAGGCACATGACTGGAGATAAGTCCCTGCTAAAATAGTATGAAGAGAAAAATGGCCCAAAAGTCACTTTTGGAGATGACAGCAAAGGCCATACCAAGGGTTATGGCAGTGTTGAACATGGAGATGTCGTCTTCACTGAAGTAGCACTAGTTGATGGCTTAAAGCACAATTTACTGAGTGTGAGTCAACTATGTGATAAGGAATTCAATGTCACCTTCAAAGAAGATCAATGCTTGGTGTGTGACAAAGAATCTGATAATGTGATATTGACAGGGAAAAGAAAAGGAAATTTGTATGTTGCAAACCTTATCTCTTCCACTGATCAAATCACATGTCTCTCTAGCAAAGCTTCAACTGATGAAAGTTGGCTTTGGCATAAGAAGCTTTCCCACTTAAATTTCAAGAATATCAACAAGCTAGTGAGGAAAGGATTGGTAGCTGGCATTCCACAAATGGAGTTTACACAAGATGAATTATGTGATTCATGCCAGAAAGGGAAACAAAGAAGTGTATCATTCAAAAGCAAACCAGCAACATCAATCACTGACCCTTTACAGTTGCTACACATGGATTTATTTGGTCAAGTGAATGTGATGTCTATCTTAAGAAATAGATATGCTTTGGTTATTGTGGATGATCACACGAGGTATACTTGGGTAAAATACCTCCATACAAAAGATGAAGCTGCTCAGTTGATAATTGATCATGTCAAGAAGATAGAAATTGAGTCAGGAAAAACAGTAAGGGTAATAAGGAGTGATAGAGGAACAAAATTCAAAAATTCCCAAGTTATTGAATTCTGCACTGAAAAAGGAATAACTCACTTATTCTCTGCTCCAAGAACCCCTCAACAAAATGGAGTTGTTGAGAGGAAAAATAGAACCCTTATTGAAGTAGCAAGGACCATGTTTCAAGAAGCTAAGCTTCCTACTTATATTTGGGAAGAAGCTACTAGCACAACTTGCTTTACACATAACAGATCCTTGATAAACAAAGTATACAACAAAACACCTTATGAATTAATGACTGGGAGAAAACCAACTCTCAAGTTTTTACATGTGTTTGGTTGTAAGTGCTTTGTACTGAGAGATTCATCAGAGACAAGAGGAAAATTTGACAACAAGTCTGATGAGGCAATCTTCTTAGGTTATTCTCTGTCAAGCAAGGCATACAAAGTATATAATATAAGAACAAAGGTCATTGTGGAATCAATACAAGTTGTATTTGATGACAGAAAGATTCCAGGAATGATTGGACAAGGATTGCATGAACCTCTTAGTTTTGAGAATGAATTGGATGCTTGGGAATAAACATCAGAGACTAATGACAAACCCCAAGATAGTAATGATTCCTACTTAATTGAGGGGGAGTTAACAGTTGTGCATGAAGTACCAAGGACAAATACTCTATCAGATACTAGAGTATTAGAATCAAATGAAACACAAGAACCTGGTGACATTAGTATACCATCAGAGACTAATGGTTCACCAGGGACTAGTGTCACTGATGCACAATCGGAGACTATCTTAACACCAGGGACTATTGAGTTCAATAGCTCAGGAGGAGCTAATAATGAAGAAGTCAATGGTTTAGGGGGAGCAGTCTCTGATCATGAAGCTAGATTAGACAACATCAATCTAGAAAATGAAGCCTCCACTTCAAAGGTCAAATCTACCTCGTGCAATTCCATGGTTGAGAGACCACACACCAGATTTGATTATTGGAAGTCTAGAGGATGGAGTCAAGACTAGAAGTGCAACTCAAAATGAATGTTTATATCTCAGTTTTCTCTCAAAGATTGAGCCCAAGAAAATTGAGGAAGCACTTGAAGATCCTGACTAGATAATAGTCATGCAAGAAGAGTTAAACCAATTCACAAGAAACAAAGTTTGGAGACTGGTACCCAAACCAAGGAATAGATCAATTATAGGTGCCAACTAGGTCTTCAGAAATAAATTGGATGAAACTGGTACAATTACAAGGAATAAAGCAAGACTGGTTGCAAAAGGATATTCTCAAGAAGAAGGAATAGATTATGATGAAACTTTTGCACCAGTAGCAAGACTTGAAGCAATTAGAATCTTCTTGGCTTTTGTAGCCTACAAGAACTTCAAGGTGTACCAGATGGATGTCAAAAGTGTTTTCTTGGATGGGAAAATTGGAAGAGGAAGTCTATGTTTGCCAACCCCCAGGTTTTGTGGACTCCAAACTTCCAAATCATGTCTACAAGTTAGACAAAGCACTTTATGGCTTAAAACAAGCATCAAGAGCCTGGTATGATACTCTATCTCAATTTTTACTTGAAAATAAATTTGTTAGAGGTATCATAGACAAAACTTTATTTTATAGAAAGCAAGTCTCTGACATCATACTTGTGCAAATTTATGTAGATGATATTATATTTGGTTCTACAAATGAAAAACTCTGTGAAAAATTTTCAAAACTAATGCAGTCTAGATATGAAATGAGTATGATTGGAGAATTAACATTTTTCATAGGATTGGAAATAAAACAATCAACTGATGGAATTTTTATCAGTCAGTCCAAGTATATCAAAGACTTATTGAGAAAATATGATTTGGTTGATTGTGTATCGGCAAAAACACCCATGCCTACAGCCATTTAAAAGGAAAGAAAATTGATATTACTAGCTATAGAGGCATGACAGGCTCTCTTTTATATCTAACTGCAAGTAGACCTGATATAATATTTGTTACATGTTTATGTGCTAGATTTCAAGCTGACCCTAGAGAGTCACATTTGATTGTTGTAAAAAGAATACTCAGATATCTAAAGGGTACCCCAAACCTTGGTTTATGGTATCCCAAAGAATCTAATTTTAAACTAATTGGTTATTCAGATGCTGACTATGGAGGTTGCAAGCTTGACAGAAAAAGCACAAGTGGAAGCTGTCAACGTTTTGGAGGCAGACTTGTTTTTTGGTTTAGCAAGAAACAAAATTCAGTTTCTACTTCAACAGCAGAAGCTGAATACATTGCAGTTGGGAGTTGTTGTGCTCAGATCATGTGGATTAAGAATCAACTCCTAGACTATGGTATGTCATTATCCAAAATTCCTATCTATTGTGATAATACAAGTGTCATAGCTATAACAGAAAATCCAGTGCAACATTCAAGAACAAAACACATAGATATTAGATATCACTTCATAAGAGAACATGTAAGTGAAGGAAATATTGAATTGCACTGGGTTACAACTGATAAACAACTTGCAAACATATTCACAAAACCTTTGGATGAATCTATATTTACTAGATTAGTCTATGAGTTAGGGATGTTGAATTATGTCTCTAAAAATTGTTTAAAATCTAAGAAAACAAGTTGTTAAGTTGTAAGAAGCTAGAATTTAATTTCTAGAATGCAGCTGTTCTTCATGGACAAAATTTTAGAAGCTAGAATTTAATTTCTAGAATGTAGCTATTTTTAATTAAAACGGAATTTTTTAAACTAATAATCATTATGTTGATTGTTGGAAATGTTTTGAAAAACAAAATTGTAGCAGCGATTATATTTTCTTAGTCCCTGAATGCTTTGGAGTAAGAGACTAACTTAGTCCCTGATAGTGTTTTTAATTAGTCCCCAACTTAATTAAAAATTGAACTATCGGAGACTATCTTTGTCCCCAACTTAATTTAAAATTGAACTATTGGAGACTATCTTAGTCCCCGACAATGTTTTTAATTAGTCCCCGACTTAATTAAAAATTGAACTATCGGAGACTATCTTAGTCCCCGACAGTCTTTTTAATTAGTCCTCGACTTAATTAAAAATTGAACTATCGGAGACTATCTTAGTCCCCGACAGTGTTTTTGATTAGTCACTGACTTAATCAAAAATGAACTATCGGAACTAATCGGGTCTAGTCTCTTATGAGTGAACATCTCAGAGATTAGGGCAATCTTCAATCGAGGGTAATTTGGTAGTTACTCATACCCACGATCGAAAACAGTTCACTATCTCTTGAATTGCAAACGTTTCTAACCGTTTGATAAAAGTAAATTCAAACACCTTTGCAATCACAATCTCTCAAAGCTTTGAAATTATTTTTTCTCTGCAAGCACTCTGCAATTTAACCCTCTTCGCAGAATTTCTTCAAAAGTTCACAGATCTCTTCAATGGCGGCCAAAACAGTATGCTTCAAGTTTGGAGACTTTGTTATCATCAAGACTAACCATGCAGGGGTGGCAGACAAGCATGAATTTGAAGCACAGTACCACCCTATAGTGGATTTTTTCAAAACTCCACACTTTCCTATGCCATCTACGAAGCTCCCACACAAGCCGCTGAAGTTATCACGGCTATGTGGTCCACTACTAGTGTCCAAGACGAGAATGCTGACTCTCCAGTGGTAAGTTTCAGGTATGATAATAATGTTTATAATATCGACCATACTGTTGTTAATAATGCTTTACATTTACCTATTTATGAAAACATTGACTCTCCTGCCTCTAATGAAGAAATTTTTACTATGTTTAAAAATCTACATTATTCTTCAGAAATTGTTTCTGTTGGGTCTATTACACGACCCCATCTAAGGCAGGAATGGTCACTGTTCTTTGACATTATTACAAAAGCTTTTACTTCTAAATGCAGTGGCTCTGATGCTATCACTACACTCACACAACAAATTGCTTTCAATGTGTTGTATGATAGACATCTAAACATTGGGTTTTTAATTCTGCAAAATCTTTTGGTAAAACTTAAATCAGGTAATAAAAATAAAATTTATTATGTTAGGTTTTTAATGATGATTGCCTATTATCTAATACCTAACCTTAATATTACTGGCATGCAAGTTGTACCAACTGTTTTGCAGAGTAAAAGAATTTTTACTGATGTGAAGCATAAATCTGCAAAGGTACAGGTTCCTTTATTTTTCCTTCTTGTCATGAGATCTACTCTCATTGACAGGCTTCCAAACCTCTACTTTTTGACATTCTTTGAGGATTCTGAAAACCAAAACCTTATTAATCCTCCAACCACATTTCACAACAACAATCAATAGCCCCCTCCACAGTTTTCCAAAAGACTGTGGTTGTAAAAACAAAGACAACCAAGAAACTCCTTGTAAAAAGAAAAATAATTGAGGGAGTAAGTGAGGCTGAGGGAGATAAAAAAGCTGAGGTGGCACCTCAGAGAAAGAAGAGAGTAATAACCCTAAGCCACAAGGAATCCATTGCCTCCCAAAAGGCAATGGAGGATATAAGGAAAAACAGTGAACTGTCAATGTCTTCTCAAAAGAATGTTGACATTGAAGAAAGTTCCCAACCAGGAACAACCTGTATAGAGTCTGCACAACCTCTTGTTCACCAACAAGAGGAACCACAAAGAGAGGAAATACAAGAAAAGAGTGCCACTAGGAGTGCACACACAGAGTTATCTATTGATGTTCCTCAATTTTCAATTTCTGAGGAACTGCGAAGACCCGGATTTGTAAATAAATTCTGTTATGAAATTTAATTATTTTAGTTTATTTTTCTTCATGAAAATTATTTTCTTATAAGTTGTGAATATTGAAATTATATTTTTTTATGAAAAATTTATCTGCAATGTGATGTCCAAAAAGATTTTTTTTAAATGATTTTGTAAAGCTCATGAGGTTATGAGTTGTTCTACCCTTAAAGGAGTGTTTCGCGGGAATGTCTCGGATAGCTACAGTACCCGTCTTCTTTTTAAATACTCCACTGCTGGGGGGGAACAGCAGCATTAAATGCTCATCATCCCTATCATTACCCTAGAGTCAGCTATGAAAGATGACCGATGGACACAGCAGCCGTTTCAACCACTCTTTCCTTCTTCAGTCATTTCCTTTCTTTTCATAGCCAACGGCTAAGATCAAGTTGATCCGACGGTCCTTGTTGTTCAATCAAGTGATATATATATACATCACGCTGTTGTAACCCTGATTCTACCTTTCTAAACTTCCATCAAACTTAAATTTAATTTTCGAGACAGCAGTTCTTCTTGAAGGATAAACCGAAGCATTTATTTCCTTCCTACAGTAAGGAGGTAAGAGCATCTCATTTAAGTCTTGCTATATTTCTTGCATCTCTGCTCTACCTACCACATTTAATACCATGTTCATTTATTTTCAGAAGTATGACTTAATGCATAACGATCGGAGTTAATGTCATTTATTTCAAGTTGTCTAAGTTGGGTGTAGTGTTGTTGACAACCACCTGGTGGACAAACCTTTAACTGCCAAGCATTCTTTTGTCCGTAGTTGCAACCCCATGCTTGAGTATTCTTTAACCTGATTTTTTTAACCCTAAACCGTGTTTAGGATGACATGCAGACCATAGGAAATGTTACGTATCACTGAGAGAATGATGAGTTTTGACCTAAGTGTGGTTATGGTTGAGGGCACCACACATGGAGGAGTAAGGAAGACGACCCTGTATCTGAGACAGACCTTAACCTAGTCTTTGACAGGTTTGAATTAGTCTCTGATCTTGTAAAATAATCCCCGATGGGTTATTAATCCCCGATGGGTTGATAATCCCCGATGGGTAGATAATCCCCGATGGGTTATTAATCCCCGATGGGTTGATAATCCCCGATGGGTAGATAATCCCCGATGGGTTATTAATCCCCGATGGGTTATTAATCCCCGATGGGTTGATAATCCCCGATGAGTTATTAATCCCTGATGGGTTACTAGTCTCCGATGAATTAAAGCGTAGTAATTCCCTGATGCGCAGTTTGTTTTAAAACTATAAAATGTTATTTTCTTAAATTATTTTAAGATGTTTAAATTGATTTCTTAACCTCAATAGTTTTTATATCAGACTGAGACGTTAAAAGTTAAGGACATCACATGTGCATTTTCCCTCATATTTTAACCCAGATATTAAATTCATCTTGTGATATGTATATTCTTACAGAATTTTCCACTCACGAGTAAATTAAATTTTGGTCGTGAGCAAAGGACTGAGGCAAGTATATTCACAATCTCATGCTTATTTCAGTTTAACGCATTATCATTTGTTCCGATATGCGTAGAAGGTTGGATTTATACTTTAATTGTTCTGATGAATGAGCATGCTATGCTTTTGATTCTGCTAGCATGATATGAATGATGATGCATGGATATAAATGAGCTTTGAATTTCAGCTATGTTTTCAATCTTATATCTGTGCAATGAGAATGTGAATGATGCCCCTTATGGGGGTTATGCCACATTGTTGGCAAGAGGAAAGGAAAGGTGCTGATGTGTTCTTCACTTGACCAAGAGGAAATGTTATTTTACTATGTAGTCACTCAGAGGGATCATGCGGCCCAGCCTGACCAGCTGTGTACTGTATGGTTAGCAGATCCACGGGTGTAGCCCCCGTTGGATATTTGAGAAAGTTATGATCAGGTGTATACCTGACTTTCTTCAAGGGAGGATCACAAGTTGTATATCATCAGTGAATCCTCAAGGATATTTGAAGGTTTCCGAGGTCTTGGTATTGCTTCACCAAGCCTCACAAACAGAATTTGAATTTCTCTCCTTTGATTAGATGAAATTCGTTGAATTATTCATATTTTCCTCAATGTGTATATACTTGCTGGGCGTAAAACGCTCACCCATGTTGAATGTTAATGTCTTGCAGGACAGAAAGCTAAAGTTGAACCCTCTGATAAGGGGAAAACAAAGATGATAAGCTACTAAGTGTTTATCCTTTTGATAGAACTGATGAAGGAAAGAAAGGAATGAAGGAAGGAAATAAGGAAGACGTTTGAAGATTTAATGAGATTTATTTTGTTATTAAGAAATGATGTAATAGCTTCCGCAGTAATTACTTAATTCTTGGGTTGTAATAACTCTTAAATGCTGTTTTTATTCAGTATTTATTTATGAATGGATGAATGGTTATCTTTACCTTCTTATGATGATGCCCTAGTCCGGTATAGGATGATGGGGTCGTCACAGGAACAGCCAACACTCCAAACTATACATTCTTCTCCTTTTTCTCCCATTCGTGATTCTTTTGATATTACCAATTCAAATCTTCTTGATTTTTCCCAAGAGGAGCCAATACTTGAGACAAACTCTCAAACATATTCCATGGATAGATCCCTAGCCCCAGATACACAAAGGTAACCCCCTATCCATGCAGTCACAAGTAATTCTCCAGCCCCCACTTCTGTAGGACAGAGTGCACCCATCCATATAAGTGAGGATGTTAGAATAATTAGTGAAAGTCAGGCTCATGACCTGGAAAAAGGAGAGGATATAAACATACAAGAGAGTCAAGCTTTAGAAAGCTTGGAAAAAGGAGAGATAGAGAAGCTGGGTGCCCAACCCCAGACAAAAGGAGAGGGTGTGAGCAAGGATAAGATCCTTGAACAAAAAAAACAAGAGAAATTTTCAGCAGGTGCCTTTTTACAACCTGTTGAAACCAACTCACAAGAAGCTCAAGTTTCTTCTGCTCCCTTCATTACAATCCAAACAGAAGAAATTGGGACCAGTTCAAGCACAGGGGATGCAGCATTACATGTTCTATCAGAAATGTCCAATGTAGATTTTGAACTTTTTTATGGTCTACAACAAAGACAAAACCACATTTCTGCATTGAAGACAAGGCTTGCAGATGAACCTGTGCCTGAAGAACCTGTAGAAGAAAATATAGATGAATGGCTTGATGCCACCTATACAAATACTCTAGAGGACGCAGCTGCCCAACTCAGGCAGGATTATGTGACCAATGTAGGGTCAACTGCAGCTGCACCATCTATACAGGATGTGCTAGAAGAAGTAATAAAGGTGGATAAGAGACATAAAAAGTTTCACCACTTCTTGGTTACTGGGATCAATGGTGTAGTACACAAAATGGAGGAAAGGATGGAGTTGGAGACTGACAAGATACGAAGGTGCTATGAAGGACACTTGCCAAGGCGGACTATCATTGCAATTGATACACTTATGAAAGACAAGTCCAAGATTGACAGTAGACTTCAAGCCCTCGAAGCAAATGTCCAACTCCTGATCCAAAAAGAAGACATAATGGAACAACTATTACTATAGGCAATTCCACCGTTGGCCACCTCCTCTTCACCTAAAGATGCTGATGTCAAAAAGGGGGAGAGTGGTCAATCCAAACAAAATGTTCCTATACAAAAACCAAAATCTGGTCCTGTTCCAGTCCTTGATGCAGAATTGCAAGCAAGGATGGACAGGATCTTTAAAAAAAAATTTGATCTTCAAGCAACAACAACACAACTTCCAACAACAACAACAACAACAGCAACATCAATAGCAGCATATCCTCCTTCCACTGCACAAGCCTCAAGCACAAAGGACAAAGGCAAGGGAGTCATGGTTGAGGAACCAAAGAAGCAAACCACTACTCAACCAGGACAGCCTAAGCTAATGGCGGATGCCATGAAGACTGCTCACTTTCCCACTCCAGTTGAATTGATAGTGGATGGGAAAGTAGAGTTAGTTTATCCTCAAGAGCAAAAATTGATTGAAGCTGATGCTTTACTAGCTTAGAAACTACAAGAAGAGGAGGACATGGCAGCATCAAGGGAGGAAGAGGAGGCAAAGAAGAACAAAATCTCTATAAGGAGATCAAGTGCACAGAAAGCAGCCATCACCAAGAAGAAAAATAAGGAGATGGAAGAGGCTGAAAAGAAATCAAGAAGAAAAACTTTGGTCCAGGAATCTGCAAAGAAACCTGTGATCAAAGCACCTATCAAGAAGCCTACCACTCAAGAATCTCCAAGGCCAACCGAGACTGCCTTAGTGGCTATGAGTGGACCAACAAAGCCACGAACAGTTCCATCAAGGAAGTCTTATAAGGTTGAAATGGCTAGCAATGAAGAAATCATCAAGGCCCTGAAAAGGAGTACTAAGAATATAGATCTGATCAAGGGTAAAAATAACTAAGAACTCCTTCATGTCTTTTTAAAAGATGGAGAGTCTTTGAAATTCAAAAAGCCAGCCTTGGAGGGACAAACCAAAGAAAATCTGGAGTGGTTGCTGACTATTGTGCTTGAGACTTCTGATCTCAACATGGATTTTTGAAGCTAGATTCAGAAGGTGATGAAGGTGAAGCATAAGGTGGACACAGTGCCAGAAGCTAATCCTAAACATCTTGGATTATGGTATGAGACTTCCCATGGAGAGAAAGTCTTCTTCAACTACAATAGAGATATCAACAGTGTCACTGAGAGACATATAGAAGGATTTATCAGTCTACTCAAATATGCAGAAGAAGAAACTGAACTAATCCTGAAAAAGTTGACGATAGACAGGCTGGATTTGCTGAGGAAAAATAGAAGGTAAACTGTTGGGGTTGAAGGTAAGTTGATTGTTGAATAAGCTGTAATTTTTATTTTGAAGCCAGACTTAAAGGATTTAAACCTGAGTCTTGGTGGAAGCTGATGACAGATCAAAGATCTTAATTCAGATACATTTGTAGTTAGTAATTCTTTATTCTAAGTAATACTTGTAATTTTGAGTTTTGACATCATCATCAACCTTGAAATTATGCTTATCATTCTGATATTCATAATTAGGGGGAGATTGTTAGGTTTTATATTATTTGATGATGATTGTCTTTAGATTACTTAGAGTACAAATGTATAGAAAGTGTTAATTAGTAACACTGAAGTTTTGTAGCCAGTAGTTATCTCTTTGATTGTAATTATTCATTATTTGTAAAGAGATAGATTCATTTTCATTTGTAAGTAACTGTTGGAAAAGTTGTATCAAAGCTTCAGCAAGTCAAAGTGTGTATTTGATCCGTTGAAGTTTATAAAAAGGTTTATCGAAGACTAGGGAAAACTTGTCAGAGACTAAGGATTTTATCTATCAGAGACTAAGTTTTACCTACCGGAGACTAAAGCTTACGTCATCAAAGACTAAGTCTAAAAGCATCAGAGACTAAGCTGACGTCATTCAAGATTAAGTCTTAAAGCATCAGAGACTAAATAACTCTATTAGAGACTATGCAATCTGACGTCATCAGGGACTAAAAGACCAGAAACTAGTGATGACGTCATCAGAGACTAAAGATGAAGCGTCATGGACTAAGTCGTGATTTATTCCCTAAGAGATACAGAGTTCAAATTGAATAAGGAATGTCTTCCGAATGAAGCAGGATATTATTGAAGACGTACTTGGTAAGGAAACAAGCCAGAAATCTGTTCCAAATCAAAAAGGAAAGATTATGTTTGATTCGAATAAGGAAGCTGAATCAGTATTGATTTAGTATAGGAAACTGAGTTAATTGCAAATTCAATTTTGAGAAACAGTAATCAGATTTACAGAGAATTGTAATTCGAAGTTGTATAGAATTCATAGTTTTGTATCTTTACTATACAGAAAAGAAAAGAAGTTGATGATCATATTGTTGTGATAGTTAGAATTTGTAATCAATTGTTAAAGCAATAAAATGCAATTGTTTATAAATTGATTTGAGTTCTTGTTCTTTATATTCCGCAAGAAAAGTTAATTTCTTAAAGAACAAGTAATCGAAAAGATTTCAACGAACTTGTATTAAACCCCCCCTTCTACAAGTTCTCGGTTATCTCACTGGGAAAACATCCTTTGAGAACTAAAATCAAACACTAATTACAGAATAAAAATAAAAATAATATAACAATCCAAAATCATTCAAAAAAAAAAGAAAAATAAGAATAATAACTAATATAATTTTAAAATAAGTGCTTATTTTTATGTTCAGTTTATTTGAAAAAGTGTGGATGTGTGTTTGACATAACTTACATTTTTTTGTTAAACCATTCAGTATTGAGTAGTTCATTTGAATTCTGACTAATCTGAATTTGAATTGGTCGGACTCCATATAGAGCGAACTTGATACTCATTTTCTCTATTTAAAAGACTCAAACTCAAGAAGTTATTTAAAAAAACAAATTGTTTACCACTTAAACCAATAAATATTAATGAAATAATTTATTTTAAACCAACTTATTTATATAATACGTGATTATATTTAAAAAATAAATACTTGAAACACCTCCACTTCAAGTTATTTCATTATACTTAAAAAACTTATTTTGTTATACTTAAAAACTTAGACATATTATAAAATAAAGTAAAAGTAAAGAGAGAGACTAATCTTATTTCTATATAATATCTTAACTTGATTGTGTACATCACCATTCTACAATGCCTCTATTTATAGGCAAGAGAATGTATATGAAATGAAGAGATGGAAAGATGGAGAAGTGGAAAAATGGAGAAGTGGTGAAGTGGAGAGGTGGAGAAGTGGAGAGGTAAAAAGTCTATATTTCATAACACTCCCCCTTAGACATTTTACCTTATATTATACACAATTAATATGTTCGGCAGGACAAATTATAAATTAGGTACGTCATGACCAAATTAATTGATACTTTTGGATCAGTTATGGTGCCTCATTAAAATCTTACTAAGAAAACCCAGTGGGATAAAACTTAGTGAAGGAAAAAGAGTACAACGTGTATAATATTCCCCCTTATTTTAATGTATATCTTTGAAATGACGGATACCAATCTTCTGTGTAAGTTGTTCAAAAACTTTTCTCAGCATTGATTTTGTTAATAGATCTGCCAATTATCACTTGACCTAATTTGACAAACATTTATCAAACCATCCTTCTGTAGATCATGTGTTGAGAAGAATTTTGGTGAGATGTGTTTGGTTCTGTCACGTTTAATATATCCTTCTTTGATTTGAGCAATACATGTTGCATTGTCTTCATATATCACAGTTGGGGTTCCTTTGATTGACTTAAGTCCGAATTCCTCCTGGATGTGTTGAATCACTGATCCCAACCATACACATTCTTGTCATCATATAAAGCAATTAATTCGGTATGATTTGATGATGTTGTTGTCAGTGTCTGTTTTATTGATCGCCATGAAATTGCAGTATCACCATATGTAAATACATATCCAGATTGTGATCGAGCTTTTTGTGGATATGATAAATACCCTACATTTGCATACCCAACTAATTTGGATATTTTATTCTTTTGGTAAAATAGTCTCATATCACTTGTCCCACAAACGTAACGAAACACATGTTTAATTTTGTTCCAATGTCGGTGTGTTGGATCAGAGCTATATCTTGCCAATACATTGACAGAAAAAGAAATATCAGGTCTTATATTATTAGCAAGATGCATCAAAGCCCCTATCGCACTTACGTATGGTACTTCTGGACCAAGACCTTCTTCATTCTTTTCTCGGGGACGATAAAGATATTTTTCTACGTCCAGTGATCGAACAACCATTTGTGTACTTAGAGGATGAGTTTTGTCCATATTAATACGTTTTAATATCTTCTGGATGTAATTTGATTGATGTACAAAAATACAATTATTCAAATGCTCGATCTGCAGGCCAAGACATAATTTTGTTACACCAAGATCTTTCATTTCAAATTTTTTCTTTAATAAATTTGCAGTCTTTTCGATCTCTTCAGGAGACCCAATGATGTTCAAATCATCAACATATACTGTAATAATTGTAAAAACCGAGATTGTTCTTTTAATAAAAACACATGGACTAATTACATTAGATTTGTATTCCACTTTTATGAGATATTCACTTAGTCGATTATACCACATTCGACCTGACTATTTTAGTCCATATAAAGATCTCCGTAACTTTATAAGAATACATTTCTCGAGGTCTTGATTTAAATGCTTCAGCCATTTTTAGTCCTTCAGGGACTTTTATATAAATATCATTAACAAATAATCCATATAAATAGGCTGTGACTACATCCATGAGATACATTTGAAGTTTTTCAGTGATTGTGGGACTAATTAGAAATTTGAGAGTTATTGCATCCACTACAGGTGAATACGTTCCTTCATAATCAACTCCTAGTATTTGTGTAAAGCCTTGCTCCACAAGCCTTGCTCCACAAGCCTTGCTTTATATCTCACAATCTCATTTTTCTCATTCCTTTTTATTGCAAACACCCACTTGTAACCTACAGGGTTAACATCTTTGCGAGTTAGGACTACAGGTCCAAAAACATTGCGTTTTTCAAGTGAATCTACCTCAGACTTCAGGGTATCTTTCCATTTTGGCCAATCATTTCTATGCCTAAACTCTTCAGGAGTTTTTGGCACATAATCATTCTCATTTAGCACATCAGTTGCTATAGCATATGCAAAAATTTGATTAGCACGTGTTTCATTGTGGTTCCATATTGTACCATTTTGTATATAGTTTATTGAGATCTCATAATCATTAGGTACTTGAGTTTCTTCTGGAACTTCATTAACCTCTTCTTGGGTTTTCTCGATAACCTCTTCTGGGGTTTTATCGATAACCTCTTCTGGGTTACACCAACTGCTCTATTCTGCTCTTTCCTTTTCCATGGATTTTGATCTTTGGAACCGATTGGTCTTCCACGTTTACTTTGTATAGAAACATCTGTTGGGATTACATCTACTTGAAAAAGTGCATTTAAAGTTGGTACATATGATTTAGTAACCCTTTTTGTATCTACAAATGCATCTGGTAATTCATTTGCTATTCTTTGTAAATGTATAATCTTTTGAACTTCTAGTTCACATTTGACCACTTCGGGGATCAAGATAAGATATTGATGATGCATTCTATTAAGTATAAATGATGATGATGCTTAGAGTTTTGTTTGTGTATCTGTACATACTCAGGGTGTTTTATAAACCTAAGTATATGCACATATTTTGCATCCACTGATGATCAACTTAGTCATCAGGCGATAAAGTATTTCACACTAGTCAAGTCATTAGTTGAAATTTCTAAAGGACTTGATAGTGAAGAGAGATGTCTGTTGTTACTCAAAAACACTTAAGTATTCCGCACATCAGACATTCCAAACAAAATCAACAAAGCTTTAGTGATTAAAATCATCAGGGGATGACAAACGCAAATCAACCCGTTAGGGAAACGCGTTAGGGTATGGCAGTGGCAAGCCAAACTCATCAGGGGGTACGCGTCAGGGCATGACAGTGACATGCCAACCTGTCAGGGGAACTCATCAGGGTATGACAGTGTCAAGCTAACCCATCAGGGAAACTCGTCAGGGGGAATGCTCAGCACTGCATCAGTGGAAGCCATCACTGGATGCTTTGGGTCTTAACGTCAAGGGATCAAGAAGCACTTGGATAACTCAAGTGAAGGTTGAAGCACTGATTGAGTCTTAGACAGGACTCATCATCAGGGGATCCAGAAGCACTGATCAAGTCCACATTAGAGCTTGCTATTAGTGGACAACTATGACTGCATACACTCGTCATCAAGTCTTACACGCAAATCAATGAAGCTTGTTATAGAAGCAAGAGATATAAACTGAAAAGATATTTCTTGAAGTTTGGTGGTCCAATGACAACTCTCGATCATTAAATGCACGCAGGATCAGGGGATGAAAAAGAAGCAACAAAAGCAACAGCAGTCTGACACATCATTCCTAAAGGGCATCTATGTGAAATATATGCGACTAAGTTGAAAGAGCAGCACGTCTAAGCACATGGGTTCAACTACTGATCTTTTATATATGCAAAAGAGTTCTCATTACACAGAATGGATTAACAACAACGAAAATAGAGAGAAAATCCAACAGGACAACCAAACAAGAAGCCACACAATGAAAACTATAAGGAAACTTTGTAATAGATCTATATAGAGATATTCAAAGAAAAGTAGTAGCTAGTGAGTGTGGAAACAGGAGCTATAATTTTATTACAGAGAAGCTGTAACTTGTTACAGAAGTTGTAGCTATTTAATCACATTTGTGGTTAAACAGATTTCCAAAAGCACATCAAGTTTTAATATAACTATTTTAACTTGAATGCTTGTGTGTTCTTTGTAAACTCTTTATAGTTTTTTCTGATATTGCAGCTATTTCCAACAGTGCTTAAAAAGTTTTTAAAGAACGAAAAGTTTTGAGTGTTTGTATTCAACCCCCCCCCCCCCCTTCTATAAATACTTGAGCCTATTTTGATATAACAATTGGTATTAGAGCCTACTAGCAAATTACACTTGCTATACGTCATCATCAATGGCCAACAAAGCAGGAAATAGTAAAGTCCCCATGTTGGAAAGGGGAAAATACTTCTTCTGGAGGCAACACATGATAGTTCATCTAAGAGCAATTTATGATGAATACCTACAGATTCTAGAAGAAGGCCCTCACATACCAAAGAACTCATTCCTCAAGAGGTTATCAATGGAGTCAGTATTCCAGAAAAATTAGTTCCAAAGACTACTGAAGAAATGACTCCAGAGGAAATAGAGAAAGTAAAGAAGGATCTGAAAGTTACAGGCATCCTATATAATGGTTTAGATGATGATATGCTAAACAATATCATGAATCTTACAACGTCTAAATCTATATGGGATACCATTCAGATCTTGTGTGATGGTACGGAGGATGTGAGGGAAAACAAACTGCAGCTGTGAACACAACAGTATGAGTGGTTCACAATGAAAAATGGTGAAACACTCATTGAAATGTTCGACAGATTCAACAGGTTGGTAAATGAGTTGAGAATGTATGGGAAGACATATGCCAACAAAGATGTGAACAGGAAATTCATGAGGCCACTTCCCATATTATGGGATCCTAAGACAACAGCCATTAGGGAATCCAAGGACATGAATCTCCTAAACTTGGATAGGCTCTATGGCACCCTAAAGACATATGAACTAGAAGTTCAACAAAGATCTGAAATGTCAGGGGATGCTAAGAAGCTTAAATTTGTAGCCTTGATGGCTGCCAAAAAGGATAAAGTTGAAGCAAGACCAAGTGTCTTGATGAAGCAGCAGCTAGGAGATGTTGAATGTGACGACCCTAAAATCCCTTATCGGACCAAGGCTCCGTCAAAAGAAGGCAAAGATAACATCACATCCATTCATAGAATAAATACTGATAAAAGAAAATAGCGGCGAGTTATTACAACTCAAACTATTACATTTTCAGCGGAAGCGAATCTATTTCTAAATTACTGTCCATAAGATTACAATTTCAAAATATCTTCCTTCCTTCCTTCCATAGTGACCACCTAAAACGGGGGGTCGACAACTTAGTAGTCAATCATCTTTGTTTTCCCTTTATCAGAGGGTTCAGCTTTTGTACCTTGCCCTGCAAGACATTAAGTTCAACAAGAATGAGCGATCTACGCTCAGCAAGTATATAAACAAAACAGAGGAATAAATCTGGAATATTTATGGAGTTTCAATTCTGTTTGTAAGGCTCAGTGAAACAATACCAATGCCTCAGAAATCTTTGAAGAACTTTGAGAATTATTGATGATAAACAACGTGTAACCCTCCTAGAAGAAAGAAAGGTATAAACATATGCATATTTTTCTCAAAATATCCATCAGGGGCTAAACCCGTTGGATCTGCTAACCATACAATATACAGTTGGCCTGACTATGCCCGCATGATCCCTCCTTGTGTGAATGTACATAGTCACTTATAATTCCTCTAGGTCTGGTGACAGAACAAATCAGCACCTTCCCTTTCCTCTAGCCAACCATGTGGCATGACCATTTAAGGGACATATCATTCTCATTTGTTTGCTTGGTATAACATTAAAGAATACTGATAAATCAAAGGTCAGTTATATCCTTGCCCATGTATTCATATCATAGTAGCAAAATTTAAAGCATAACATTCTCATTCATAAAAGCAATTGGAATATATGAATCATAGCCTTGTGCGCATATCAAATCAAAAGATAATGTGTTAAGTTGAAATAAGCATCATATTGAATATATACTTGCCTCGGTCCTTAGCAACAAAATCAAATTCAATTTACTCATGAGTGAAAGACTCTGTAAAATATGCAAATCACAAGATAAATTTAATACCTTGGTTAAAATATGAGAGAAAATGTATAGCAGAACAAAAGTGTAAGAAACAAAGCAGGATTTTAATGTAATGCTCTTACCTCTTTGGCTGCAAGGAAGAAGTTAAAAGCTTAAGTTGTTCTCCGAAATGGATAGTTGTTTTGCACGTGAACTTGGATTTGGTGGTATACTTGTATAAAAGATTTATGAAAGTGGGGCTAGGGTTGTACTCCAGGGATATGTATATATATCTCATTTGCCGAACAATGAAAGTTGTTGGATTATTTGGAGTTAGATTTCAGTCGTTAGCTGTGAAAGGAAATAACAAGCTTTAGAAAAAAGTGATTGGTGAGAAAGGGTGGATGCAATGGCTGCTAATGTCAGTCGATCATCTATCATGGCCCACTCTAGTGTACTGTTAGAGGTGATAAACATTAATTACTCTTGTCTCACAGCAATCTTGGTTCAAAAAAAAGAGTACTGTAGCCTTTACTCATTCAGACTCGTGTGCTTTCATCCACGTGAAAACATGCACATACACTTGAATAAAAATAATCTTTTAAATAATTGTGCTTAAAATACATTTAAAACCTTTTGGACATCACATTGTCATTGAACTTTCATTTAAAATATGAATTCATCATTCATACCAAAAAAGAGAAATTAAACCTTCATGCAAAAAAAAAAAATCACAAAATAAATTAATCATATAACATAACTCTTTTAAAATTTTTGGGTTCTCACATCCTCCCCTCCCCCCCGCGCTCTCAAGCTCCCAAGTAGCTTCCTCTACACTGTGATTCATCCATAACACTTTTACGGAAGGAATCTCTTTATTCCTAAGAACTTTAAGTTATCGATCTAAAATCTAAACAAGGACCTCTTCATAATTTTAGTCCAGCTGAAGCTCTATTGGTTGGTAGTCAATTATTTCCCTATGGTCTGCTTTGTAAGGGCGTAAGACTGATATGTGAAATGGGCCACTTTGCCGCAAGGCCACAAAGGAAGGTGAATCCAGGGGAAGGGAAGCTGATGTGGATTACAAGAAGAAATACTTTGACCTTCTAAATGCCACCAAGAAGGAAAAAGCTTTCATTGCAGAGGGAAAAGACTGGGCTGACTCAGATGAAGAAGATAATGAAGAATTTGTCAACCTAGCTCTGATGGCGTCATCCACTGACAGTAGCAGCTCACAAGTAAAGTCTTGAAATTTCCTCTAACATGTCCAAAAATGATTGTGTTAAAACTGTTAAGGAAATGACATGTGAAATAAAAGATCTTTATGACACCCTGAGGAGTGTTGTAGCTGAGACTGAGAGAGTACAAAAAATAAATGAACATTTGACTATTAGAGATACTCTTTTAGAATCAGAACTTTCTAGACTTGAGAATCTTGAAAAAGAACTCTCAAGGACTAAAAATCTCCTTAATTGTGCTATCAAAATAGAGGAATGGACCTCCAACCTTCTGCAACAAGAAAGGGAAGTCATAAAGAAATGGAATGAGTCAAGCAAGAAATTGGATGATTAATTAAATTGTCAAAAATCTGATCACAAGTCTGGTTTAGGCTATGAAGAGACTCTTGTGAAGCAACCTCCTATTAAGGTTGAAAATACAGCTAGCTTTGGAAAAAGGCCAATACAACTTATGAAATTTGTAAAGTCTGTAACAAAGTTAGAAAAAGAGAATGTTTTCCCAATGTGTGAAGCTTCCACAAGTGGTGGGAGAGGCAAGAAATTTGTTCTTGCCAAAGCATTCAAATCTCCAGTTAAGAATGAATTAGACTGTGCATCAGTGGATACACAGTCATCAGGGGAAAAGAATGCATCAGGCCATTGTAGCCCTTCAAGGGATAAAGGCCTGTCAAGGGATAATAAAAAGAATAGGAATGGAAAGTTAGGTGTAAACAAAGCTAGTAACTACACCTCTATGCGTAAAGCCCCTAGAAAAGTGTTTTGGAATTGTGGTAGCAATAATCATTTATCTTTTCAATGTAAAGAAAAACCACAAATTTTAACTGGCACTATCTTATATGTTGATGATTTACCTTTCAAGCTTGCATACACCATTAAGGGTAAAGACAAGAAAAATTCTGGTAAATCTAAAGATGTTATTGAAGCTCCTAAAAAGGAGAAAGTGTGTACCTTGCCAACACCTAAAGTCACACATAATGAAAAGGCTGTTTTACCATTAACTGTGACAAAACCTAAAGGACCCACAGTCACTTAGGTACCAAAAATGTGAGAACCCGAAAATTTTAAATGTATTTTATGATAAGAAATAATTTTATTTTGTGTTATTATATTTTTGCATGGAAGATTGCCTTTTTAAATATGAATGATAAATTCATATCTACAATGAAAATTTTTATGATGATGTTATACCCATGATTATGAGGGTAAGTTCCTTAAAAAGGTATTAAAAAGGGGATTAGCAAATTCCATATAAGATTATATTAAACAGCATGGAGGAAGAGGAGAGGGTTACATAAGATTGCTGATTATGTGTTTAATTAGGAACTGTTTAGGTGGCTAAGTCTTCATGCATGTAGGACAGCAGCTGTTTGATGTCAAAAAGTCATGATGAACAGCCGTTTTACCGTCCAAATTAACCAATCATTTTATCCTAAAGCTTAACCTTAGCCACTGCTCTTAAACTCTATAAATACCTCATTTGAAATGAAATTTTAACTTCTTTACCAAAACTTCTCTGTTAAGAGTTTCGTTTAAACTTATCATCTCCATAAATTTCCAAGTTCTTCTTTCGAAAAATTATTTTCAGACCAGCTTTGATTTCACCCTTAAGAACGAAGAGGTAAGAACCTGGTACCCTACTTAGTTTCTTTCGTGCATAACATCAAAGATTCGTGCTAAGTTCATACTTTTTTGCATCTCCATGAGTCATCCTAGGCTAAATTTGCTCATGATAAGCCTTCCATGGTAGCAGAGACAAGCTCTAATGTGAGTCTCTAATGAGATATTGTTAATCTCTGATGAGATATTGTTAGTCTTTGACGAGATATTCTTAGTCTCTGATGATGACGTCAGCTTTAGTCTCCGACAGGCTAAAGTTTAGTCCCCGATGACGTCATTAGTCTCCGACGAGTTATTTACTCTCGGATGACGTCATCTTTAGTCTCCAATAGGCTAAAGTTTAGTCCCTGATGACGTCATCAGTCTCTGATGAGAAGTTAGTCTCCGATGACGTCACCCTTAGTCTCCGATATGGTTAAGATGACGTCATCAGTCCCTGATGAGTTGTTAGTCTCTGGTGACGTCATTCCTTAGTCTCCGATAGGCTAAGTTCAGTCCTTGATGACGTCATCCATAGTCTCTGATGAAGGAAAATTTTGTAGTCTCTGATGAAAGAGATTTCTTAGTCTCCAATAGAGGAAATTCTTAGTCTCTGATGGTTAAGGATATCAGTCCCTGATGAGTTTGATAATAAGAAGATTTTTCCTCGATGTTCAGTCTGTTATCAAGACTATAAAACATGACTTTCTTAAAATGATTTCATGATGTTATTATGTCAGATTTAGGACATTCTAAGGACATCACATACACATTTTCTTTCATAAATTCGTATGGAGGTATTAAAATATTACTTGCATAATGTACGGAATCTTTCACTCACCAGTAAGATTGAATTTGAATCTTTGTGGCTAAGGACCGAGGCAAGTATATACATTCAATCTTATGCTTATTTCAATTTAACGCAGTATCATTTGATTCGATATACGTGCAAGACTAGATTATATGTTTAATTGTTTTAAGAATGAGCATGCTATGCTTTAAATTCCGCTAGCATGATATGAATAATAATGCATGGATATAATTGAGCTTTGATTTTCAACTAATTCTAAATCTTATATTTGTGCAAATAAATGAGAATGATATGTCCCTTAAATGGGTTATGCCACATGGATGGTTAGAGGAAAGGAAAGGTGTTGATTTGTTCTTCACCTAACCTAGAGGAATATTATGTGACTACAAACGTTCACACAAGGAGGGATCATGTGGGCACAGTTAGGTCAGCTGTATACCGTATGGTTAGCAAATCCAACGGGTTTAGCCCCCGACGGATATTTCTTTTACTTCAAGGAAGTTATGCTTTGTTTTAAGAAGGATTACTCAATTGTTTATCATCAGTAATCCTAAAGATTCTTAAAGATCTCTAAGGCATTAGGATTGATTCACCAAGCCTCTCAACAGAATTGAATTCGTGAAACAATCCAGATTCATTTCTCAAATTGTTTATATACTTGTTGGGCGTAAATCGCTCATTCTTGTTGAATTTTAATGTCTTGCAGGGCAGAATATAAAGGCTGAGCCCTCAGACAAGGGGAAGGCAAAAATGATCGGTTACTAAGGTTGGCTAACCCTTTGTAATGCCGATAAGGAAGGAAGAAAGGAAGATGACCCGAGAAGAGATATTTTGCATTATAGTATAGAGATAGAATAGCTTCCGCTGAAAATGTAATATTTAGGTTGTAATAACTCTTTAATATTGTTTCTTTCAGTAATTATTATATAAATAGATGTGTGGTTATCTTTTCCTTCTCTTGACGAAGCCCTGATCCAGTGAGGGATTTTAGGGTCGTCACAGGTTGAAGCTCAATAGGTTGGTAATCGATGACACAATGATGCCATCTTTAGGTCGTAGCATTGATATATGGAAAACATTATGAACATGACCTAAAGCTAGGGGTAGTGCTAGTTGGTACGCTACTTCGCCAATACGGCGGAGTACTTTGAAAGGTCTGATATAGCGAGGACTTCGCTTTCCATTCTGCCCAAAACACATGATGCTTTCCATGGTGAGATCTTAAGCAATGCATAACATCCTATCTCTAATGTTTGATCATTTCGATGTTGATTAACATATTGCTTTTGTCGATCCTGGGCTACTCTCATTCTAGCTAGGATGATTCAGATTGCATCCTCAGTTTGTTGAACCATTTCTGTCCTTCTAGCTTCCTTTCTCCAACTTCATTCTAATAAAATGGTGTTCTATACTTCCTACCATATATAAAGCTTCAAATGGAGTCATTCCTATGCTTGTATGATAACTATTATTATAAGCGAACTCGATAAGTGGTAGGTGTTCATCCCAATGTCCACCAAAATCCAAAAAACATGCTCTCAGCATATCTTCCAGGGTTTGGATAGTTCTTTCAGATTTCCCATCAGTTTGCGGGTGGAATGCAATACTCATGTCCAATCTTGTTCCTAAATAATCTTGAAAGCTTTGCCAAAATCTAGATGTGAAGCATAGATCACGATCTAACACGATTGAGACTGGTAATCCATGTCAGCTGAGGATTTCTTTCACATACAATCTGACCAATTAGTCCATCTTGTAGGTGTCCTTGATGGGTAGAAAATGTGCAGATTTGGTCAATTTGTCCACTATTACCCAAATTATGTTTATTCCCTTCTGAGTTGCCAGTAATCCAACCACGAAGTCCATGGTGATGTATTCTCATTTCCATTTTGGGATATCTAAAGATTGTAGTAGTCCACTTGGCTTCTGGTTTTCTGCTTTCACTTGCTAACAGATGAGACATGTGCTGACCCATTCAGCTATTTCTCTTTTCATGTTAAGCCACCAAAAATTTTGTTTCAAATCTTGATACATTTTTGTTCCTCCTAGATGTATCAAAAATTTGGAATTATAGGCCTCTTGTAATAACTTTTTCCTCAATTCTCACTTTGTCAGAATCCAAACTCTATCTTGGAACCTTTTTAACCCATCCTCATGGATTCGAGAATTTCCATTTTCCCCCTTTAGCAGCCTTTCCCGGCCTTTTGCAAATTCTTCTTGAGCTTCATTGATGATACCTAGTAAACTCGGTGTTGCACTGACTTCCTATTCTATTTCCCTCCTTTGTCAGTTTGTGATAACATTCAATTGTAGTCATTTTATATTCATCCTTACTTCTTCTTGAATTATTATCTCGTTTAATCTTTCACATCTACTTAATGCATCTGCTACTACATTCGCCTTACCAGGGTGATAATTGATTGAACAATCATAGTCTTTGATTAACTCCTACCACCGTCTTTGCCTCATGTTCAACTCCTTTTGTGTGAAATGTATTTTAAACTTTTATGGTCAGTATAAATCTCAAATTTTTCTCCATACAAATAATGTCTCCAAATTTTTAATGCGAATATGATAGCAACTAACTCTAAGTTGTGCGCTGGATATCGTTTTTCGCAGTCCTTGAGTTGTCGGGATGCATAGGTAATGACTTTGCCATGTTGGATCAGAACAGCTCCTAATCCATTCATTGAGGCATCACTGTAGATCACAAAATCTCCTTTGTTATCGAGTAAGCTTAGTACTGGAGCAGTGGTTAGTCTTTTCTTCAATTCTTGGAAACTTTTCTCACATTCTGGAGTCCAAGTATACTTTACTATCTTTTTCGTTAGATTCTTCAGCGGGATGACTATTTTGGAAAAATCTTGGACGAATCTACGATAGTATCCTGCTAATCCTAGGAAACTTCGCACTTTTGTAGGTGTTCTCGGCTGTGGCCAATTGGTAATGGCTTCAATCTTGATGGGATCTACTGATATACCAAGCTCATTGATCACATGTCCTAAAAATTTCACTTCTCTTAGCCAAGATTCGCACTTTGAAAATTTGGCATAGAGTTTTTCTTGTCTCAACATAATGAGTAAGCATTACATGTGTTGAAAATCTCTACAATGAGTAAGCGTTGCAAGAGCTGAGTCATTAGTAACTTGTACCACCGTTTGACACCTATTAGTAACTCATACTTATCGTACTTATGTGTAACCGTAATTGTTAGCATATTTTAATAATTTAGTAGATTTCAAGTCCGATGTTAATCTAGGTAAAAAATATCTAAGATATTTTCATATTCCTAGCGCCTATATAAAGAAAACCTCTACTACTCATTTTATTCACAACACCGTCTCAAACACATAAACTCCTTAAACCCATGATAATATTCATGTCTCTTGTTCTGCAGTATCGAAAGCTTACCAGGTAAACATTAAGAGCTTTTATCAAGTTATTCATTTTCATTATTTAGACGTTTAGCTTAAATAGAAACCTGCATGAAACCATGAATTATATTAGAGATAAACCACATGGATAATCACTATACTCTTAAAAATATTCTTCATATTGTTAATCTCTGATAACTAAAATGTTAGTCCCCGATGGGCAAAACATGTTAGTCTTTGATGAATAAACTATTAGTCTCTGATGAGTTATTTTAGCTATCAGAGGATAGATATCCTCTGAAACCCATCCCCTAATGACCGAGAGTCATGCCCTGATGATCGAGAGTCATGCCCTGATGACCGACAGTCATGCCCTTATGACCAAGAGTCATGCCCTGATGATCGAGAGTCATGCCCTAATGACCGAGAGTCATCCCCTGATGGCTAAGAGTCATACCCTGATGACTGACACTCAACCCCTGATGGCCGAGACTCATCCCCTGACAGCCAAGAGAGTTTGGCAATAGTTAAGTTTAATGCCGACGAGTTTAGCGATGAACAAATCATCCCCTGACAGCCAAGAGAGTTTGGCGATAGTTAAGTTTAATGCCGACGAAGTTGGTGATGAACAAATCATCCCCTGACAGCTAAGAGAGTTTGGCAATAGTCAAGTTTAATACCGATGGGTTTGGCGATGAATAAATCATCCCCTAACAAGTAATATCCACTGATAGGTAGTTATCCCTTGATGGGTAGTCTATCCCCTGACAGCTATCCCCTGATGACTATGAGTTATCCCCTTATGGTTGTAAACTATACCCTAATAGCATAAAGCTTATCCCCTAACAAGTAGAATCCATCCCCTGACGCAAACTTAGCATGACATAAACTTTTTAACTTTATTACCTAAGCATAGTAGTATATAGTTCTAATTCCTATTAATCATTTATGATGCATAAAACAGATTTTTGCAGACCTATCGTATGTTTATCACCCCGGTCAAGGCAAGTAATGTATTTGTTATTATTCTTCCAACGTATAACTTAGTTGTTCAGTTATACATAATTTATTTCCAAGTGATATATTTATCATCTTTTCAATATGTCACACAAATATTTATATAGATATTAAGATAAGTATGATGTTTTTCTCAAATTTAAACACATGATCAATTAATTCGATCTATGTCAAACTATGGCAGACAACTGCTTAAACCTTTCTTCTTAGGTATACATAATTGTTTCGTATACGTACCGATAGAGAATTATTTTAATTATTCAGTTAAAGCTAATGCCATTTTGAGAAATGTTTGATTTTAATATCTTGTTTACAAGCATTTATCTGTTTCATAACAATACATGACATCTTGAGCTATTCAATTCAGTTTATAAGGTTAATAAATACCTTGTGACCTTCACTAAGATTACAAGGGTGTTGTGTGATCGCCTTGGACAGTCCCCTGAGGTGTCATGACCCTCACAGAGATTACACGGATTCTATATAATCACCTTGGTAAATTCCACTGAGGAGTAGAGATCTATCCACTATCTCTACAAGGGAATCAACCTGGATATGAGAATAGGATACTCTATTTTGTCGGGCCCTTGTGTATAAATATAAGTAGGGGAATCAACCCGGATATGAGAATGAGATACTCTATTCTGTCGGGCCCATGAGAATGTAGATATAATTAAATCTACTATTAAATTTCATATGTATGTACATAACAGACCATAATGAAATAGCATTGGCCCGCTATTGTCATGTGGTATGAGATATTCTCTGTACGCCCTTGTGCCGAACAGAATTAACGATCAAGTAATTCATTGTACTGAATGACGTCATAAGAGAGATGATCAAGTAAGTTATAGTACTGAAAGATATCCGAGAGCATATGTGGATATTCCTTATTTCTTCATTTCAGAGGCATGATATTGCCAACATTTCTTCTATCTAAAGATATGGATTCTTCCCATCTAGTTCCAACAATTGAGATCTTAATATTTTCACATTATTATAAAAATGATATTTTTAAACTAGTACCATATCTAGATTTATTTTAGATGTCCTATATTATATTACTTGCTGAGCTTTTGTAGCTCATACTTGTTTGATTCTATTTCAGCTAAACCCGAGAAAGGAGACAATTCCAAGGGTAAAGAAAGGTCGTGTCAGTGCCAGTAGATCTGGCTGTCCGGGGCTCATAAATATGATTTTCGGTTGGTTTGATCTTGTTTTATTATCAAGAAAAAGATATGTTATTCCACTACTAAGAACTTTCAAAATAATGATTGTAATAATCACTGTGTATACTCTGTTTTTATTTATTATTATAAAGAAAAGAGGTTTCGTGTGATAGCTCTTTGTATTCCCCCTTTGGCAACCCAATTTTCCACCAAAAGGCCCAAGTCTGAACAGTTATTATTAAACTGACGACGCTGGTATATGGTTGGGAAATTGGGTATGTCACAGTTTGGTATCAGAGTCAAACACCGAAAAGAATATTTATAAGCTAAATTAGAAGAGTCAAAATAAAACAAATGTTGAGTCAGTCCTAAAATAAAACATTATGGTGTAAGTAGTAGGGGTATCATGAGAAATATATCTAATATTTTATTGAGTATGTGTAAGATAAAATTTTCTTTTCTTTACAAAAAAAAATATACTACAGTTATTATAATTAGGCTAACCAAACTTTGCATGACTTTGTAGATGTCTGATATACACCTACTTAATAATACCTCTAAAACAGATAAGTGTTCCCTAGAGGATATCCTGCCACACCAACCTATGCCAATCAAAAATAAAATTCCTGAACCTATTATTGATGACCTTGAGTCAAAAAATGAAAATGATCCTACGAAAGAGAATTCATGGGAAAAGACCCCAACAAAAGCCACACCTATTATATCTCCATACACCATTGTACCAAACATTCCATCTAGCACGCATGTTCCCACAAACTTTCATGCTTTCAGTTTCACTATACCTGCTTGTGAGTCAGCTTTTGTACCCCCATCTGCTCCAATTCCAACCCTAGTACTAGCACCTGTAGTACCAGTTTCAACTGTAGATACAGAACAAAGGCTTTGAAATCAGCTTAGGTATTATGAAGCAGATATAAAGGATGGGGAGGAGGCAACTTTTCACCATGTTAGGGAAGCTTATGATTGTAAGTACATGTTGGAAAGATGGTATTATGCTAAGGATCGGGTAAAAGCTCAATATAGAATGGCAATGCAGGCTGTTGACTAGCGAATATCAGAAATAAAACGGTTTGCACCAGTCTCTGAGGCATCAATGGAAGCCCTGATGGCCTTTTCTGATTATCAACTAAGGTTAACCCGTTCCTTTGAGGATGTCACGGTAAGTTAGGTTTACTCAGGACTCAGTGAGGATTATCTGATCTGAGGATCCAAAGGTAATTTAAAGAAAAAAAGGGGGGCTTAGTAAACACCGCAGTAGTTTTTGGAACAGGGAGCTACATTTTGTTAAACTAATAGATGATAAGGTGCTTGTGACGACCTGGAAAATTTGTTTATCTATAAATAATTTATTCACTCATTTTATTTTATTTTATGTTATTTTATTTTCTTATTAATATGAATATGGTTATTATATGACGCTTTTGGTTGTATGAATATTTTTGGACCCATTAAAGGGGTTATAGTTGTTTGATGTTAGTTGCAAGGATAAACAAATGATGTTTATATATACATGCAGTACCGTATTGTAAGCTCTTAAAAGAAGCTTACGTTTGTTGGTTAAGTCCTCTGAAGGACTCAAGAGCTTAAGTTTGATGACATCAGTGCTTACGTATACTAATTAGATTAATAAGCTGCTTGTATGTCATCAAGTGGATTAAATGTATGTGCATGTAGGACAGCAGGCTTATTACGATGCTTAGCTGCTAAGAATCATGATGAGCAGTCGTTTATACCGCTCAGTTTAACCAATCATTTTATTTCACAATTTAATCTCAGCCTCCTATAAATACCTCATTCGGAGGAACATTTTAGTCTCTTTCCTAAAGATTTCCTTTTCCAAAGTTCTTCCTTAAACCTATCACCTCCATATAATTTCAAGGTTCTCTTTTCTGGACGATTATTGTCAATCAAGCTTTGATCTCTTTCGTCAACCCAGGAGGTAAGAATCTGAAGTTCTCTTTTGCCTTTCTTTTTGCTTGGTATCTGAGAAGTTTAGCTGTAAGAGCAAGTCTTTAAGAAAGAAAAGAAAGGATTATATTCTTTTGTGTCTAGAAGTATTGCTCTTAGCTTAAAGCATGTTGAGAGTTGATTTATGGAGTTGTAGTTGAGATCACCACCCTCGGAGAAGTGAGGAAGACGACCCTGTATCTGAGATAGCTTCTAAAGTTAGTCTCCGACTGTGTTGATGTTAGTCTCTGATGACGTCAGCATCAGTCTGCGACTGTGTTGATGTTAGTCTCTGATGACATCAGCATCAGTCTCTGAAATGCTAGTCTCTGATGACGTCAACCTTAGTCCCCGATGGGTTAAGATGACGTCATCAATCCCTGTTGAGATAATTAGTCTCTGATGACGTCGTCCTTAGTCTCCGACAGGCTAAAGATTAGTCCCTGATGATGTCATTCGTAGTCTCTGATGAAAGAATTATTAGTCTCTGATGATGACGTCATCCTTAGTCTCCGATGGGGTTAAGATGACGTCATCAGTCCCTAACGAGTTAATTAGTCCCTGATGACGTCATCCTTAGTCTCCGACAGGCTAAGTTTAGTCCCTGATGACGTCATCCATAGTCTCTGATGATGACGTCAGCCTTAGTCTCCGATGACGTCACCCTTAGTCCCCGATGAGTTAAGATGACGTCATCAGTCTCTTGTGGGTTTAGTAGTCTCTGACGAGTGGAATTTTTCCTCGACGGGCAACCTCATGCCCTGATAACCATTTTCTATATGAATAGCCATCTATTAAGTTTGGTTTTCTCATGATATACCCACAATGATGTTATGCAGAAACCTTATTCAACCAGTATAGTGAATCTAGCTAAGGACCAAGGCAAGTATATATTCATTCCACTTCTTTCTTACAGATTACGTATAATCATTAATTCGATTTACGTAAATGAATGATGTTAATGCCTATGCATGATGATGAATTCTTTTATGATTAAGTAACGTACGATCATTGAATCCGATATACGTGAAAAGATGTTGATAATGGAATTATGTGTTATTGGGTGGTTGCTAGATGTTTAAATTTCCTAGCACACCAAAAGATGATAAAAATGATGTTTGGGTGTTGCAAGTCATGGACTTGTATGCACACCCAAGTAACTTTTGTATGGATATATAGTTCCGCTTGTGATGATCACTCTCTTTTAATTGTTAAGCACGCCAATATGTGTTGTTGGCGGTCACTGCTTTTAATTGATTAGCACGTCAAGGCTATTCAAAATTGAGAAAATGTTTACAAGAAGATATATCCATATGGAAAGTTAAGGGGCTGTTGAATACTTTCGCCTGGTATTCTGGCCAATGATGATAAAGAATGATAAACCGAGGCAAGGCATCAGTAATGTGATTCTTTCCGCAGACCATATGCTTTCTGCGAAGGACTACGTATGTCAAATGATGAATCAAACGACCAAGCTGACTAGCTGGGATGAAATTTGATTATGTATGGTAGTCAGATAATGATCAGTCTGGTCAGGTGATGCATTATCTGATGAGTAAAGGGCGAATCATGATTTATTGAAAGAGGGTTACCCCTTGATATCACTCGGGTACCCTAAATGATACATGTTTATTTATCAACACCAGGTGTTGGTAAATGATACATGTTTATTCATTATCACGAGGTATTGGCATTGCTTCGCCCAACCTTAATGAATACTAAAGCTTGAGAATTATCTTTTCTTCTAGCATATGAATATATATTTGCTGAGCATAAATGCTCATGTGGAATGCTATGAATTTTTTTTAGGTTATGTCTTGAAGGCTGATTCGCCTAAGAAAGAGAAAGAGAGAATGGCTTAAGAGTGTTATAGTTGTAAGGCCATATGAGCCATCCAAAGTTTTGTTTTCGCTGCAGCTTGTTTATTTTCAAGCTTTGAGGTTTTGTAAGATGATGTGGACCTTAAGATTTTTTTTTTAATG
This sequence comes from Centella asiatica, assembly GCA_014636745.2. Lineage (NCBI taxonomy): Eukaryota > Viridiplantae > Streptophyta > Magnoliopsida > Apiales > Apiaceae > Centella > Centella asiatica. The sequence continues at coordinate 9,084,528 of CM025787.1, read as the reverse complement.
ATGTATTTAGGAATATATTTCCTACCGGTATGTTGTTAAGGCTTGGCTATGTTATTTGTTTTGCTGTTGTGATGTTGTGTTGTAGTTTTCTGGTGCAACCCGGAGTTCCAGCCTGGGGATCTCAAGAACTGTCACCCAAATCGCTGACAGTGTCCGGGGCCCGGCTTGGGGGATTTTCGGGGGCGCCACAGTGCTTTTGTTATATTAACTTATTGTTGGCCTAGGTTTGTAAGCCAACCTGAGACAGGAGACTTGATTTTGCGTCTTGTATAAATAGTACATGTAAGTTTATATAGTCTTTGCTTGTTATATGTGATATAACTGGCTGATACAAATAGGGTAATTTCAAATACAGGATTCTAACAAAAACATGTGTTGGTTAAAACAGAAAATGAATAGGAGAAGTCGTAGCGGACGTGGAAAGCCCCTCCAACAAGAAAACCAAACAAGTGATAGTACTACTAACCCTACGCAACACCTTGTGAATCTTTTGAAAGAAGCATTTGGGAATTCTCAACCAAGTCCTCAACCTAATAACCTGATACACAGGATTACTTTAAAGATTTTAAAGATCTAAAACCACCTATATTTACTGGGAAGGAAGGTCTAGTAGCAGCCCGTGAATGGATCAAAGAAATAGAAAAAGCTTTTAGAATTTGTGAGGTTGAGAATTATCAGAAAACCACCTTTGCCTCGTACCTATTAACCAAAGAAGCAAAATATTGGTGGGAAAATGCTGAGCAGTTAGAATTAACTCAGCAAGCTGCTCATAACAATGATAGGGAGATTCTTTGGGAAAGGTTCAATGAAATATTCTTCACAAAGTATCTTCCTTTAAGTATGTCTGATGAAATGGAAATCAACTTCCTTAAATTAAGACAAGGAAATATGACATTAACCTACTATGAATCAAAGTTCACTGAGTTGTCCCATTTCGCTCCACATCAGGTGGACACCGAACAGAGGAAGGCAAGACGATTTGAGCAAGGACTCAATCCTTGGCTCGGTAACAAGGTAACAATTTTGGCATTGGATGATTTTTGTGTTGTAGTTGAAAAAGCTAAGATAGTAGAACTAGGAACTGAAGTCCTCACAAAGTATAATCGTGACAAGGGGAATAAGGATGACACCACATGGAAGAGGTATAGACCTCAAGGGAGTCCACAGGTTAAATAAGAACCTGTAATAGGGAATTCTCAGGTTAAACAAGAACCTGGAATAGGAAATTTTCTTAACCTTAATTCTAATAAACGTTATTGGAATAGAGACGTATCAAAAAATAGTGGACAAGGAAAAGGAAGTATCTATCCCAAGTGTAATAAGAATCATTGGAAGGAACCCTGCTTGAAAGGATTGGGAGTCTGTTATCAATGTAAAGAGCCTGGACATGTATCACAAAATTGTCCCAACCTTCCTGTGACAAACCAGATTAGACCTCAAAAACAGACAACATCTGGATACGACAACTTGTCTCAAGGCACTAAGGTAAAATGTGACCCCTCTAACATGTCTCTTTCATATTGTAAAGCAAAAATAAAAGAAATGTCAACTGAAATTTATAATCTGTATGCAACATTAATTTGTTCTGTAAAAGAAAAAAGGCTAATGATCTATTACTCACTAGGAATTCCTTACTAGAGACTGAGTTGATTGAGCTAGAAAAGGTTAGAGAGGAGTACAGGAAAACCAAGGAGAGATTTGTTTGGGCTTTAGAAATAGAAGAATGGCTTAGAGCTAAAATGAAAGAAGAACAAGATCTCATAAAAGAATGGACCAATTCCTCCAAGATAGTGAGGGAAATCAAAGAGAAATATAGTACTAGCTAATTTGAAGGACTAGGCTATAATAAGGTCGAGCAAAAACACCTAGTGATTGAGGAGTTGCCAATCATTGAAACTAGATAAGATAGCACTAGTAAGAGTACTCTAATAGTTACTGACCAAACTTTTAAGAAAGTAAAATTTGTGAAGGCAGGAGCTACTGAGGAAGAGACTAAAAAGGTTGTGCTAGAACAAAGAGTGATTCAGCTAGAAAGAAAGTTAACTAAGTCAAGAACCAAAAGCTCCAATCAAAGGAAAGTTGACTCATCAGGGGATAAAAAAGAAGATTCACTCAACAGGGAATAATAAGCTGAAGAAGAACAAAAATGGTAAGGATGGAATTAACAAGCATACTAATTATTCTCCTATCATTAATGCTCTTGGGAAAGAATGTTGGAAGTGTGGGAATCCTAACCACTTTGCCTTTAAATGTCAAAATTCACCTAGGAACATGTATGCTAGACAATTATCCCCTGATAAGAAAAAATTAATTGTTAAGACCTAATTGCATGCTAAACTATTTAAAAACAGTTATGTGAAACCTTCTAAGAAGTTAGTGGTAAAATCTGAAACACCTAATGCTAAGAAGAAAGTAATTTTTTTAATGCAATGGTTGAAAAAGGATGCTACATCTGAAAAGCCTTTAACTCCTGCTAAGTTAACTGCTACAAATATCAATGGACCCAAACAAGTTTGGTTCCAAAATTAACTTAGTTGTTTACTGTGTGCAGGGCATGAACAAACAAGTTTGGTTCTTGGATAATGGTTATTCAAGACACATGATTGGAGATAAAATCTTGTTGACAAAGTATGACGAAAGAGCTGGTCCAAGAGTTTTCTTTGGAGATGACAACAAAGGATATACCTTGGGATATGGCAACACAAATGGAAATGTCATCTTGGAAAATGTAGCACTAGTTGATGGTGTTAAGCATAACTTGCTTAGTATCAGCGAACTATGTGACAGAGGTTATCATGTTACTTTAAAGGATGAACTATGTTTGATAAGTAACAAAAGATGGAAAAATAGCTCTGACTAGAGTTAGAAAAGGTAACCTCTACATAGCTGACTTTGGCTCTTTAAATAACGATCAATCTACATGCTTTTATAGTAAAGCATCAGTAGATAAAAGTTGGCTATGACACAAGAAGGTTTCCCACCTGAACTTCAAGACAATCAACACTCTGGTAAAGAAAGGATTAGTGATAGGACTTCCACAACTGGAATACACTCAAGATGGTTTGTACGGAGCCTGTCAAAAAATGAAGCAAAAGAAGACTTCCTTCAGGAGCAAAGAGATATCATTAATTACAAGTGTAATATAGTACTTCATATGGATCTATTTGGTCCTACAAACATTATGTCAATCTCAAAGAAAAGGTATGCTTGGGTGATAGTTGATGATTTCACCAGATACACATGAATAAAATTTTAGAATGCCAAACATAAAGAAGCTCAATTGGTGATTGATCACATCAAGAAAGTGGAAATTGAATATGGGTTGATTGTCAAAGTTCTAAGAACTGATAATGGAACAGAATTCAAGAACTCCAAAGTTGAATGTTTCTATGTGGACAAAGGAATTTCTCAAACATTTTCTGCTCTAAAAACCCCTCAACAAAATGGAGTACTTGAAAGGAAAAACAGAACTCTGATTGAAGCTGTCAGAACCATGCTTGAAGAGGCCAAGTTCCTACCTATTTTTGCATTGAAGCAATTTCAACTTCATGCTTCACTCAAAATAAGACCTTGATCAACAAAGCTCACAACAAGACTCCTTCTGAGCTCATGACAGGCAAAAAACCTAATGTTAAATTTCTTCATGTATTTGGTGACAGATGTTTTGTACTAAGGTGTCAAGGTGAACACTTAGGAAAATTTGAAGCTAAAGCTGATGATTCAATTTTCCTAGGTTATTCTCCAACAAGCAAAGTATACAAAGTCTACAACCTTAGGTTGAACACTGTAATGGAATTTATTCATGTTGCATTTGATGATTAGAAAATAATTGGAATGAAAGATGAAGGGAATCATGAGATCCTATGGTTTGAGAATGAAGATGAAGTGGATCTTCTAGACTCTTTAGATGATGAATTTGAACCCCACAAAGCTACCTTGACAGTGGATGATTCAATACCTGCTGAGGAAGCCTTATCGAGGATAATATAGTATCAGTGGATAATGGCACTGCATTAGGGGATAATCCACTGTCATTGGATGATGAATCAAGGATATCTCAAATTCCAATATAGAAATATCCATTGATTCAGGGGGAGCTTCTCAAGAAGCTAAAAGCACTTTACACCATGGAAGATAAGGAACAAATGAAGCTTCTTTTTCAAGAAGATTACCTCCACAGATAAAATGGAAAAGAGATCATCCTATGGAGCAGATTATAGGAGATCTAACTGAAGGTGTGACAACAATAAGTGCTACTAATAATGAATGTCTATACCTCAACTTTCTGTAAAAGACTGAACCTAAAAAGGTTGAGGAGGCATTACAATATGCTGATTGGGTGATTTCCATGCAAGAGGAACTCAATCAATTTGTATGAAACATGTTCTAGAAACTAGTGCAAAAAGCAATTAACAAATCAGTAATTGGTACTAAATGGGTCTTCAGAAACAAGCTGGATGAAACTGATACAGTGATGATGTATAATACTTAGAATTGTAGCATTTGATGATGATGTATAATACTTAGAATTGTTAGAACTTGGAATTGTACTAGAACCTATAGTAGTTGATTATTAGAGACTTCCGTTAGAGGCTGCAAGTGATTATTAGGGGATGAAGTTGGTCACGATTAGAAGACGAAGTTGGTTAGGGGATAAATCTCCACTTATGAACTAGTCATTAGGGGATAAATAACCACTGATAAAAAAAGTCATCAGGGGATAAATATCTAGTGATGAATAAAGTCATTAGGGGATACATATTCATTGATGAATAAGTCATCAGAAGATAAATGGCTTGACACAGCAGACCTCTACCAGAGTTTTTCAACAAACAAGAAGCCGACCAAGACCCACAATAGAGTTACAATTGTGATTTACAAGGTTGGGAAGCTGATCTCTAAAAGCTAAGAGATTAAGTAACAATTATGTGGCTTAACAAAGATGTTAGGTAACAGAGTTGTTAAAACTACTGATAACGAGAAACTACTCTAATTAAACAGCGTAGTTGTTGAAAAGTAGAAAAGATGAAAGATAAGAAGTTGTATATAAAGTATACAAAATACACACAAAAAAGATTACATAATAGAATAACAAAAAGATATAGAGAGATTATTCAAGTTATTTTCACTCTGTAATACGCAACAAAATTTGAGAGATTTTGAGAAGAAAGTTTTTTATAACTTGAGAAGCTAGAAATTATTTTCTAGGTTGCAGTTGTTCATACTTGAATAAATTTCAGAAGTTTGTATCAATTCTTGATAGTCAGATTATAATTTCAGATTCAAAATCAATAAAATCCATTTTTTATTGATTGATACAATTTGTTGTGTTTTCATTTCTGCAATATATTTTCAGATTATATTGTGTTCTTTACATTGGGGAACAAATTTGTGAATTGTATTCAAGCCCCCTTTCTACAATTACTCATCAGGGAATAACAATTGTTATCAAAGCCTCTAGTTGACATACCTATTAGAAGATCAAGACGAGTAATAAGAGTGGTAATGTAAAGATCTCATTGTTAATGAGGGAAGAGTATTTCTTATGGAAGAGAATGATGTTCATGCATCTGAAATCTACAAATCTTTCGTTCATAAAATCTTGCAAGAAGGACCTATGAAGATTGTTCTTTAATAAGATTACATCCAAAGATAAAATGGACAAGAGATCATCCAATGGTGCAGATTATAGGAGATCCAACTGAAGGTGTAACAACAAGAAGTGCCTTTCTGAATGGGAAACTACAAGGATATAAAGAGTGTCTTTCTGAATAGGAAACTAACAATCACCCCTATTTATGAATATCAAATGATAAGCATAAATCAAGGTTTGATGATGTTATCAAAACACAACCTTATAACACCACTTACTTAGAATTGAAATTAATGATGTGTAAACCCCATTGTACCAGTTCTATTAGTTTTGTTCTGCTAATAGTGATAACTACATTAATAGCTTTGTTGGCTTTCTGCAGTTCTTCAAGCTCAGCCATCAATCTGTTAACATTTTTAATAATTCTCCCCGTGTCCTCATCAGAATTACCCTTTACTCCCCCTGACCTTATCAGAATTGAATATGATATAACATAATATTGGATGTGAGAACCCGAAAATAAAAATAGGAATATGATGTATGAATGTTTCATTCATATAATGTAAGAAGGATTCACATTTTGTATGAATAATTAATTCATATCTTGAACAAAAGTTTCTATGGCAATGTGATGTCCAAATAATTATAAATACATTTTGAACTCAAATCTTTCAATGATTATTTTAACCAAGCATGTGGTGGCCCTAGAAATCCTGGGCAAGGCTTCAGGTGTTGTCAGAAACCGTGTGACAACTCCCAAAGATCCCATGCTGGACTCCGGGCTATGCCAGGGATTGACAACAGAAAACATCTTGAACGAAGCATGAACATCATTTATAATAGAGAAATGCAATCTCTTTACAAAATCTTAACTTAAACATTTATGAAATAAACTAAAGGTGTGACGACCCCATAATCCCATACCGGACTAGGGCATCATCATAAGAAGGTAAAGATAACCATTCATCCATTCCCAAATAAATACTGAATAAAAACAGCATTTAAGAGTTATTACAACCTAAGAATTAAGTAATTACAGCGGAAGCTATTACATCATTTCCTAATAACAAAATAAATCTCATCGACTCTTCAAACGTCTTCCTTCTTTCCTTCATTCATTCCTTTCTTTCCTTCATCAGTTCTATCAAAAAGATAAACACTTAGCAGCTTATCATCTTTGCTTTCCCCTTGTCAGAGGGTTCAGCTTTAGCTTTCTGTCCTGCAAATCATTAACATTCAACATGGGTGAGCGTTTTACGCCCAGCAAGTATATACACGTAGAGGCAAATATGAATAATTCAACGAATTTCATCTGGAATCAAAGGAGAGAAATTCAAATTCTGTTTGTGAGGCTTGGTGAAGCAATACCAAGTCCTCGGAAACCTTCAAAATCTTTGAGGATTCACTGATGATATACAACTTGTGATCCCCCCTTGAAGAAAGTCAGGTATACACCTGATCATAACATTCTCAAATATCCAACGGGGGCTAAACCCGTGGATCTGCTAACCATACAGTACACAGCTGGCCAGGCTGGACCGCATGATCCCTCTGAGTGACTACGTAGTCAAATAACATTTCCTCTTGGTCAGGTGAAGAACACATCAGCACCTTTCCTTTCCTCTTGCCAACCATGTGGCATAACCCCCATAAGGGGCATCATTCACATTCTCGTTGCATAGACATAAGATTGAAAACATAGCTGAAATTCAAAGCTCATTTATATCCATGCATCATCATTCATATCATGCTAGCAGAATCAAAAGCATAGCATGCTCATGCATCAGAACAATGAAAGTATAAATCCAACCTTCTACGCATATCGAAACAAATGATAATGCGTTAAACTGAAATAAGCATGAGATTGTGAATATACTTGCCTCAGTCCTTTGCTCACTACCAAATTTAATTTACTCGCGAGTGGAAAATTCTGTAAGAATATACATATCACAAAAATGAATTTATTATCTGGGTTTAAAATATGAGGGAGAAATGCACATGTGATGTCCTTAACTTTTAACGTCTCAATCTGATATAAAACTATTGAGGTTAAGAAATCAATTCAAACATCTTAAAATAATTTAAGAAAATAGCATTTTATAGTTTTTAAAACAAACTGCGCATCAGGGAAGTACTATGCTTTAACTCACTGGAGACTAGTAACCCATCGGGGATTATCAGTCCTTCGGGAATTATTAACCCATCGGGGATTATTAACCCATCGGGGATTATCAACCCATCGGGGATTATCAACCCATCGGG
>CM025787.1:9000797-9076663 GCA_014636745.2 Centella asiatica | reverse complement strand
AACCCATCGGGGATTATCAACCCATCGGGGATTATCAACCCATCGGGGATTATCAACCCATCGGGGATTATCAACCCATCGGGGATTAACCCATCGGGGATTATCAACCCATCGGGGATTATCAACCCATCGGGGATTAATCGGGGATTAACTCAACAGGGATTAACTCATCAGGGATTAATCGGGGATTAACTCATCAGGGATTAATCGGGGATTAACTCATCAGGGATTAACTCATCAGGGATTAATCGGGGATTAACTCATCAGGGATTAACCCATACTCGTCAGAGACTAAGTTAAAGTCTGCCTCAGATACAGGGTCGTCTTCCTTATTCCTCCATGTGTGGTGCCCTCAACCATATCCACACTTAGGTCAAAACTCATCATTCTCTCAGTGATACATAACATTTCTTTTGGTCTGCATGCCATCCTAAACACGGTTTAGGGTAAAGAAAATCAGGTTAAAGAATATTCAAGCATGGGGTTGCGACTACTGTCAACAGAATGTTTGGTAGTTAAAGGTTTGTCCATCAGGTGGTTGTCAACAACACTACACCCAACTAGACAACTTGAAATAAATGACATTTACTCCGATCGTTAGAATATGCATTAAGTCATACTTTTGAGAATAAATGAACATGGTATTAAAGGTGGTAGGTAGAGCAGAGACGCAAGAAATTTAGCAAGACTTAAATAAGATGCTCTTACCTCCTTACTGTAGGAAGAAAATAAATGCTTCGGTTTATCCTTCAAGAAGAACTGCTGTCTCGAAAATTATATTTAAGTTTGATGGAAGTTTAGAAAGGTAGAATCAAGGTCACAACAGCGTGATGTATATATATCACTTGGTTGAACAACAAGAACCGTAGGATCAACTTGATCTCAGCTGTTGGTTATGAAAAGAAAGGAAATGACTGAAGAAGGAGAGAGTGATTGAAATGGCTGCTGTGTCCTTCGGTCATCTTTCATAGCTGACTCTAGGGTAATGGTAGGGATGATGAGCATTTAATGCTGCTGTTCCCTCCCCCTATCAGTGGAGTATTTTTAAAAAAAACGGGTACTGTAGCTACCCGAAGCATTCATGCCAAAACACTCCTTTAAAGGTAGAACAACTTATAATCCTCATAAGCTTTACAAAATCATTTAGAAAATAAATCTTTTGGACATCACATTGCAGATAAATTTTTCATAATAAGAAAATAATTTCAATATTCACAACTTATAAGAAAATAATTTTCATAATAATAAAAAAAATAATAAGCAAAAATAATTAGATTTCATCACGAAATTTATTTACAAATCGGGGTCTTCACAAAAGGTACGTAACCCTTTTATTAAAATTCCTCAAATATTTAGCAGCGGAAGTCTATAAATGGCCCATCTGGCCTTACAATCTGAACATTACTATGATGACCTCTCGTCTCACTTTTCCTTTAAAGGTCATCCATAGGAGAGTGATCAAGAAACTCTGATTATGCCATTTTCTCTTTTCCTTTACTAGGCGACTCAGCCTTTTTGACATGACCTGTAAAACATTTCATAGTAATCCACATGAGTGATTTACGCTCAACAAGTATATAATCATAAGTTGGGTAAGTTCAAGCAAAAAGAGCAGATATTTCAAAGGCTTACGTGTTTAATGAGGTTGGGCAAAACAAGACAAACACCTCCTGGTGAATCAATAAACATGTAACTTTCAGGGTACCCGAGTGATAACAAGGGGTTGACCCTTTTCTTTGAAATAAAACCTTGAATCATTCATTTACGTCTTCTCTTCATCAGATAATGCATCAACTAACCAACATGATCACTATCTGACTTCCTCTTCATCAAATGTCATCCCAGCTGGTCAGCCTAGTCATTTGACGTCATCATGACATACGTAGTCATCGCAAAAAGCATTGGTCTGCGAGGGTCTGAATACCGATGCCTCGGTTTTTCATTCCATATCATATGCCGGGGAACCAGGCGTCTGTACCTTCTAGCCTTTAGTCACACATATGGATATACTTTGTAATTTATAAAATTTTCTTAATATAAAACTTCCATATCCATGAAGGACTTCCTTTGGCGTGCTCAGTGAATTAACAGCCGGAGACAACCAAAACTTTTATATCTATATGGGACTTTCTTTGGTGTGCATAACGAATCATCAGCCAGCAACAACCCAACAACATTTGGTTTAATATACAACATCTTTTGGCGTGCTAGCGAATTAAAACAGCTAGCAACCACCCAATAATACTTGGTTCAGTAAACAACTTCTTTTCACATACATCGGATCAATGAATCGTACGTTACTTATCCAAGAAAACATTGGCTTGCATAAAGAATAATATCAATCATTTACGTAAATCAAATCAATGATCTTACGTAATCAATGAAAAAGAAGTAGAGTCAGTATATACTTGTCTTGGTCCTTGGCTAATTTCTAATCTCAAACACTGGTGCATGAGAGGTTCTGGAAAATATTATTGTTGTTATAGCATGAGAAATCTATCTCTTGAAAGATAAATATGAAACTGTGCATAAATAGCTGATGGCCATCAAGGAATGGTCATCAGGGGATGGTTACGTGTCAGGGGAAAAGTCTATCTGTCAGCGGATAAGCTACCCATCAGGGGATAACTATCCATCAGGGGATAGGCTACCCGTCAGGGGATAATCCTCTATCAGGGGATACTCATCAGGGGATAACTATCCATTAGGGGATAGGCTACCCGTCAGGGGATAGTCATCAGGGGATGACTTACATATCAGGGGATAATCCACCCGTTAAGGGATGAATTTGTTCATCGCCAAACTTGTCGGGGACAAATTTGACTATCGCTAAACTCTTTTGGCTGTCGCGAAACTCATCAGCAACAGTTTAGCCAACACCAAACTCAGCGCTGAACTCGTCAGTGGATAATTTGTTCAGCACCAAATTCATTTGTTCAGCGCCAAACCCATTAATGGATAAATGTTCAGCACCAAACTTATCAGTGGATAAATGTTCAATGCCAAACTCTTCAGAAACTAATCTTTGATGCTTATCAGAGACTAACATTGCTAGTCATCAGAGACTAGCATGTTTTCTCATCAGAGACTAACATAAACTCATCAGAGACTAATATTAACTCATTTAAGCTATGTTTCCTTTATAGATGAACCCACCTACTGTAGGACATGTAGATAAGGGCAAGGCACCTATGATTAAAAGTTTAGAGAAGGAGCATACCCCTAATAGTAATGCTGCTCGATCTTTCAAGTCTGGTAGACACCATCTTTTAAATGTCAACCATGGGAGGTCAGGTGCATGTTGGTGAGTGACTCCTCATAAAAGAGTGAATAAACCAACTCAGGTTTTTCATTTTGATTTACCCCGAGGTTCTGATAAAAATGATGAAAACTCTGCAGACCCTGAAGGAAATAAACAAAACCCAACCAATCCATTTGAGGGGTCAAGTTTCTCAGTTCATATGAAGAGTCCTTCCTCACCCCATGATCAAATAGACTCTCCATCCTTGGGCCCTTCTCAAATAAGAGGTTCCCCTACAGATAGGCACACACTACCTATGGTGTCAGCCACTCCACATGCTGTCTCCATACCAATTACCTTATCAAATGTTGCACCCATTGTACCACCACCAGAAAATCTAGTACCCTTGCCTTTCCCTAATGGATTTTGTTATTACCTTCAACGCAGAATCCATATGACACAAGCAGAGTTGGCGACGCGTAACACTACCATGATGCGTCAATCGTTGGCCCATCAAAGGACTAGTAGACTGTTGGATCTTTGGAGGGTATCATTTTAGGATGTGTCCTTAGTTCTTACTGAGACTCTGACAGAAGTTGTGATCTCAATTAGTAATTATCTCAGGCTTATGCAGCCCTCTATAGCAGATCAAGATCAATTGATGTATAACCTTATAGAGAAGGTTGAGGGAGCGTGTCATTTCGCACGCAGAACAATGAGTGAACTTGATTCTCAACCCCTGTATTAGGCACCGGTAGTAGTCAGTGTTGTTATGTTTTGTTGAATTTTGTAGCAAGGAAGCTTTGTTGTACAAATTTGTTATAATGTAACTTTTGATACTTAATATATATATATATATATATATATTTTTTGAGGGTTTAATCTAAAAAAAAATTCCTTGTAATTTCATATATGTTATTCTTTAAAGAAGAAAAAGAAAAGAGAGAATTTTCAATAGTAAAATTTTATTTTCTCAATTTATAGGAAATGGCTTCAAAAGGAAGACCCCGAACTCGTCAAGCTACCAACCAAGCTGATCAAGAAAACCCCAATCTGAACAACAACCAAGAAAATAATAATCAGGAGAATCCTATTGTCTTATTGGTAAATATGATTAAGGAAGCCTCCCAAGGTAACAATAACCAAGTACTTCTACCACAAGTACAACCTAGAAGGATAACATTTAAAGATTTTACCAATAGTTGTCCACCTACTTTTAATGGTGATGGAGGTCCCACTGCCGTTCAAATTTGGATTAAGGAAATAGAAAAAGTTTTTCGTATTGCTGGAGTAACTGATGACCTTAAGATGGAATATGCTACATATTTATTGAAAGAAGAAGCTAGTTATTGGTGGGAAAATACTGAACGATTAGAAATGACTAAGAGATTGACAAGTAGGAATGAACAAGCAGTCCCCGAGGTTGATCTAATTGTCACCTGGTCCCATTTTAAAGAATTTTTCTATAACCAGTATTTTCCAACCAGTGCTGCAGATGAGCTAGAAAAGCAATTTCTAGAATTAAGACAAGGAAACATGACTGTGGAAGAATATGAAAAGAAGTTTAATGAACTACAAAGGTACACCCCACATTTGGTAGATACTGAGAGAAGAAAGACAAGGAGGTTTGAGCATGGTTTGAATCCATGGTTGCATGATAAGATTGCTATTTTATGTCTAAACAACTATGCTGAAGTTGTTCAAAGGTCATAGGTAGCAGAAAAGAGTGGCAAGCTACTTCAGGAATTTAATTGAGAAAAACATAAGGAAAGAAAAAGGAGAGGGAGTTATTTTAATAATAATCTTAATCAAAGGATTGGAGGACAAGGAAAACCACAAACCAGTTCGGTCATGGTGAAACAAGAGGAAGGAAATATGCATAATAATAATAATAGGAAAAGTAATTTCAGTACAGACTTAAGTGAGAACAAAAGGAGGATTATAGTTTGTTGCAAATGTGGAAGGAACCATGAAACTTCTCACTGCCTAGTAGGAACTGATTTGTGTTTTAGATGCCGTCAATATGGTCATATTGCCATTAATTGTCCAAGTCAAGCACCAATCGTTTCCCAACCAAGGTTGCCTCTACAACAATATCAACCACAAAGTGCTAATCGTGTAGTTGGAGCTGTGAGGAGATGCTTTAGTTGTCGTCAGGAAGGACACATTTCCACTTCATGCCCTCAGAAAAAGAGTCAGGGTAAACCCCCATTGATAGGACCTAGTATGGTAGCTAGCCGACCACAAGCTACGACTTACAATATGACTGCACAGGACACACTACTGTCTGAAAACGTGGTTTCAGGTACGATATTGGTTAATTCAATTGAAGTACATGCTTTATTTGATTCTGGTGCGACTAGATCCTTCATATCTGAACGTCTTCTTAAGGATAGGAAATTTGCTCCTGAATGTTTAGAAACACCTCTAAAAGTTATAGTAGTTAATCAAGAGGTGTACATTGTCAAGAGTATACTACCTAATTATATTGTAAGAATAGGAAAGCATAATTTCCCTGCAAACTTGATACCTTTTCCATTGGGAGAGTTTGACCTAGCACTAGGCATGGATTGACTACATCAATACCAAGCTAACATAGATTGCAGGAAAAAGAAGGTCTCTCTAAGAACACCCTCAAATAGTAAAGTGTTATTTCATTGATGTAAGTCTACTGAATCCTCTCACCTTCTTACAATGATTCAAGCTAATAAAATGTTACGCAAGGGATGCGAAGCACTTTTAGCTTATATTTATGACACAAGGATGAAAGGATTAAAGATTTCAGATATCGCCATAGTGAAAGAATTTAGAGATGTTTTTCCTGAAGAGTTACCAGGTGTACCCCCAGATAGACAAGTTGAATTTGGAATTGAGCTAATGCCAGGAACTACTCCAATTTCTAAGGCTCCTTATAGGATGGCCCCTTTAGAGTTAAAAGAACTCATGATATAGCTACAAGGATTGCTAGACCAGGGATTCATTAGGCCAAGTAATTCACCTTGGGGAGCACCTGTTTTATTTGCAAAGAAGGAAGATGGATCATTAAGGCTATGTATTGATTATTGAGAATTAAATAAGGTAACGGTGAAGAACCGATATCCCTTACCTAGGATTGATGATCTATTCGACCAACTCAAAGGAGCAAGGTACTTTTCAAAGATTGACTTAAGATTAGGATATCATCAATTAAAGATTAAGACTGAAGATGTCCCTAAGTCAGCTTTTAGAACCCGTTATGGTCATTATGAATTTATGGTAATGCCTTTTGGACTCACTAATGCCCCAGCTGTTTTTATGGATTTGATGAACCGAGTTTTCAAGTCATATTTGGATAAGTTCATCATTGTATTCATAGATGACATTCTCATCTATTCTAAAACAAGAGAAGAACATGATGAACATTTGAGAATAACACTTGAGAAATTGAGACAAGAAAAACTCTATTCCAAATTTTCAAAGTGTGAATTTTGGTTAAGAGAAGTGAAACTTTTAGGACACGTGATCAATGAATCTGGAATTTTGGTTGATCCCATAAAATTGAACCTATCATAAATTGGCCACAACCAAAGACACCTACCGAAGTGCGAAGTTTTCTAGGGTTAGCAGGATATTATCGTCAATTCATTCAACATTTCTCTAAGATAGCAGTCCCATTAACAAATCTCACAAGGAAGACAGAAAAGTATCTTTGGATTCCAACTTGTGAAAGGAGTTTCCAAGAATTGAAGAAAAGATTAACCACCGCCCCAGTACTAAATTTACCTAATAACAAAGGGGATTTTGTGATTTTTAGTGATGCTTCAATGAATGGATTAGGTGTTGTGCTAATGCAACATGGCGGAGTTATTGCCTATGCATCTTGACAACTCAAGGACTGCGAAAAACGATACCCAACGCATGACTTAGAGTTGGCTGCTATCATTTTCTCATTAAAGATTTGGAGGCATTATTTGTATGGAGAGAAATGTGAGATTTACACTGATCACAAAAGTTTAAAGTACATTTTTACTCAAAAGGAATTGAACATGTGGCAAAGACGGTGGTTGGAGCTAATAAAAGGCTATGATTGTTCGATCAACTATCATCCTGGTAAAGCAAATGTCGTAGCTGATGCTTTAAGTAGATGTGAAAGGTTAAATGTGATGGCAATTCAAGAAGAGGTAAGGATGGATTTTGAGAGGTTACAATTAAATGTTATCACAACTCAACAAAGGAAAGAGATAGAGCAAGAGGTTGGTATAAAACCAAGCTTATTGACTGTCATCAAAGAAGCTCAAGAAGAACATGTAAAGGATAGGGAAAAGTTGTTAAAAGGGGAGAATGAAAATGTTGGATCCACGATGATGGATTGATGAAATTTGAAAATAGAATTTAGATTCCGACAAAACTGGAATTAAAAAGGAGTCTACTACAGGAAGTCCACAACTCTAAATTCTCGATACATCCAGGTGGAACAAAGATGTATCAAGATTTAAAACAAAATTTTTGGTGGCCTAACATGATGAAAGAAATAGCTGGATGGGTAAACACATGTCTCACCTGTCAACAGGTTAAAGCAGGAAACCAAAAGCCTAGTGGTTTGTTGCAATCTTTGGATATCCCAGAATGAAAATGGGAATATATTACAATGGACTTTGTGATTGGATTGATAGTAACTCAAAAGGGATTAAATGCAATCTGGGTAGTAGTGGACAGATTAACTAAATCTACACATTTCCTACCTATTAAGGATACCTATAAAATGGACCAATTGGTCAAATTGTATATAAAAGAAATCCTTAGTCGTCATGGAGTATCACTTTCAATTATATCTGATCGTGATCCTCGTTTCACGTCTAGGTTCTGGCGAAGCTTTCAAGATTATTTAGGAACAAGATTAGACATGAGTACTGCTTTCCACCCGCAAACTGACGGGCAATCCGAAAGAACAATCCAAACCTTAGAAGATATGCTAAGAGCGTGTTCTTTGGATTTTGAAGGACGATGGGATGAACATCTACCACTCGTCGAGTTTACTTATAATAATAGTTATCATACAAGCATAGGGATGGCTCCATTTGAAGCTTTGTATGGAAGGAAGTGCAGAACATCATTGTATTGGAATGAAGTTGGAGAAAGAAAGTTGGAGGGACCTGAAATAGTCCAACAAACTGAGAATGAATTTCGGGCAATCCGAGCCAAAATAAAAGCAACTCAAGATCGACAAAAGCAATATGCAAACCAACACCGAAAGGATCAAGCATTAGAAATAGGGGGTTATGCGTTGCTTAAGATCTCACCTTGGAAAGGCATATTGTGCTTCGGACAAAAAGGAAAGTTATGTCCTCATTTTATTGGACCTTTTGAAGTACTCCGCCGCATTGGCGAAGTGGCTTATCAACTAGCACTACCCCCAGCTCTAGGTCATGTTCATGATATTTTTCATGTCTCAATGTTGCGACCTTATAAAGGGAATCATTCTGGCATTATTAATTACTAGCCCATTGAGCTTCAACCAAATTTGCAGTATGAAGAAACTCCAATGCAAATTTTTGATCGTCAAGTAAAGGTCTTAAGAAATAAAGAGATTGCATCCGTAAATGTTTTGGGGAGAAACCACAATGTTGAAGAAGCAACATGGGAACTAGAAGAAATGATGATGCAAAAGTTGTTAGAGTGTATGCCCTAGTGGCCAATTATGTAATGATTGTGACACTATATTTATGTTATGTTTTGGTTAAATGATAATTTCTTTTATTATATTTTATTTACCGCGTTATATAAATGTTAACATAATAAATGTCCTTAGAAGAATGATACTAATTATATGGATTCAAGTATGTGACTTGAATATGAGATTATATAAGTATGTAATGTATCATTATTCTTAAATGTCCCTAGTCGAGTATCATTGTCAGTGGGACAACAATAATACATTGAGACTAGTATGTGGATTAACTGATGGCCATATCTCATTGGTCATAAATATATACGAGATATATTAAGTTGATACATAGGTACATGTTAAAGAACATTATACTGGATAGACCCACCATGAGAATTCTACATGGAGCATTATGCTATGTGTCATAAGTAATTCTCATAGTGACAATGATGTAATGGTCCTTCGACCTGAAGTCATGACATTTTTACATAAGGAATTATGTGTTTTGACATTATCAAAAGTCACCTTTAACCGGGTGGACGATAAAGGTGATTGTTGGATGCATAATGAGTTATGTGAGAAATGGGAAATGATGTAGATGGAATTTAACCCTCTTATAAATTAGGGGTGATATCTATAGGCCTCTTGATTGAGTGAAACTATGAAATGCATGGCCATGCTCAAATAGAGATTTGTTTCATATAGTTACTCATTGATCAAGAAAACTGAGATTAAATTATGAAGAGGATGACACATCCATGCCTTGAATTTAATCTTAGATATCATGGTTAAAAGGATTAAGTTACATTGAAACATTGGTCACAAAAGGTAACGTCGAATCTATGACTTTATTATTACTTGGGTAACAATGATGTATTACTAGATGTCGCTCATTGTTTATAATTTTGTAATATGATTTAAAATTATTGCCAACGTAATAATAACCTACAGGGTCACACACAAAGAACATTCGTCAAGGAGATATAATTTAAATGTCAATGATTTTAATATATCAATAAGATTGATTTAATTAAATCATGGCTTTAAATTATATATATATATATATATATATATATATATATATATATATTAAGTGAGACTTGATTAAATATATATATCTAATAAATATAAAATTCGGATTATAATTTTCCTAATTAGATTAGGTTTTGGAATTACTCTATAAAAGGCTATATATATGATATATCAGCTAATTCTCTCAAAAACAAACGTTTTACGTAGCCGCTCATAAGAGAGAGACTAGAGTTAAGAGAGATAGAGAAAAAAGATACAGATCATACAACTAGTACTGTAACTCTTCTTGTTCGAATCGTAAGACGGTTCGTGGGTGTTCGTGTGGATACCGTAGAGACGCTGTCCAGTTGGATTGCGTTAAAGATTTGGAGACAATCAACAGCTTCACCAAAGCTTCAGATTCGCACAATTAATCGGTAAAATCTTAAACTATCTGTATTAAATTGTTTCGCATAGATCCTTGGGTTTGGGTTTCGTTTTGTTTTATTTTAATCATATTTTTTCGCTGCGTTTTATCCTACGAAACCCAACAAAAGTACCCTCAACTGTTTCACCAGTAAAGTTTCGAGGACGAAACTTATTGTGAGGAGGGGAGAATGTGACGACCTGGAAAAAAATTTGTTTATCTATAAATAATTTATTCACTCATATTTGTTTTTTTATTAACATGTATAGTTAATATTATGATTTTGGATGTCTGATTATTTGTAACCACCAAAGGATTATGACTTTTAGATGTTTGATATGAGGACAAGCAATTTATGTATATATTTTATTGGTGATATTTGTAAAGTGCTTTAAGGATATAAGTGTAAAGACTAGTAGGTTCATTCAGAATAGCTTGAATGGCTTACGTAAGAATGACTACCTAATAACTACGTAGGTTAAGTTGATTAATAAGTTGCTTGTGTGTTATTAGTGGATAAAGCTTATGTGCATGAACGACAACAGCTACTTATTTCATATATCAGTTGTTAAGAATCATGATGAGTAGCCATTTTATTAACCAATAATTTTATCTCAAAGCTTAATCTCAGCCTACTATAAATACCTCATTCGGAGGTAAGATTTCAATCTCTTTTTTTTTTCTCTAAAGATTTTATCTCCTAAAGTTCTTCTTTAAACCTACCATCTCCATATAATTTCAAGTTCTCCTTTCTGGGCGATTACTTTCAAATAGGCTTTGATTTCTTTCATCAACCTAAGAGGTAAGAATCTTATGTTCTCCTCTGCTTTTCACTTACTTTTTATGTAGCATCCGAAAGTATTCACTGTTTATGCTAAGTCTTTAGGAATGAATAAAGTTGTTAAAAGTATGGTGTTTTGAGTTAATGAAAGGACGATTATGCATCTTAGATTGAGTTTGTTCGTCACTAGATATCGTTCTTGATCATGGAAGACTTCCTTTTATCAGAGACAAGTTCTATGATCAGTCTCTGATGAGTTAACATTAATCTCTAATGACGTCAGTCTTAGTCTTTGATGGGTTAAGATGACATCATCAATCTCTGGTAAGTTAACGTTAATCTTCGATGACGTCAGCCTTAGTCTCCGATGGGTTAAGATGACATCATCAGTTAATCTCTGATGAGATAAAGCTAGTCTCCGACAGGCTAAGTTTAGTCTCTGATGACGTCAACAATCTCCGATGGGTAAAAGTTAGTCTCTGATGACTATAATGTTAGTTTCTGATGAACATCTATGATTTGTATTCGATAGGTTTGGCGCTGAACAAGTAAGTTTGGCGCTGAACATTTATCCACTGAGGAGTTCAGCGATGACTTGGGGAGTTCGGCGCTGAACAAGTTGTCACCCAACAAGTTTGGCGATAAACAAGATCATCCCTTGATGGGTGAACCATTCCCTGATGGGTAATGTATTCCCTAATGAGTGAACCATCCCCTGATAGGTAATGTATCCCCTGACGGGTGAACCATTCCCTGATGGGTAATTTATTCCCTGACGGGTGAACCATCCCCTGATGGGTAATGTATCCCCTGACGGGTGAACCATCCCCTGACGAGTAAAATATTCCCTGACAGGCAACTTCGTGCCCTGATGATCATTCTCTGTTTTTGCGTAATCATCTTCTAAAGTATGGATTTCTCATGTTATACCAACAATGATGTTTTACAGAACCCTATTGCAACCAATATATTGAATTTAACTAAGGACCAAGGCAAGTATATACTCATTCCACTTCCTTTCTTACTGATTACATAGAATCATTATTTCGATTTACATAAATGAATGATGTTAACGCCTATGCAAGATGATGATCTCTTTTATGATTAAGTAACGTACGATCACTGATCCGACCTACGTGAAAAGATGTTGATTATTGAGCTATGTGTTATTGGATGATTGCTAGTTGTTTAAAATCGCTAGCACACCAAAAGATGATGAAGATGATGTAAGGGTGTTGCAGGTCGTGATCTTGTATGCACACCCGAGCATGTCCCCTATCCAGATTTATTTTAAAGAGGGTTAACCCCTTGATATCACTCGGGAACCCTAAATGATACATGTTTATTGATTATCTGGAGGTGTTGGCATTGCTTCGCCCAACCCCAATGAATATTAAAGCTTTTGAATTATCTGTTCTTCTTGCTTATGAATATATATTTGCTGAGCGTAAACGCTCATGTGGAATGTTATGAAATATTTTACAGGTATGTCAAGAAGGCCAAGTCGCCTAATAAAGGAAAAGAGAAAATGGCATAGTGAGAGCTTCTTGATTTCTCTCCTATGGATGGCCTTTAGTGGGAAGGTGAAATGGAAGGCTATCATAGAAATGTTTAGGTTTGTAAGGCCAGATGGGCCATCTAAAGTTACTTTCCACTGCAGCTTGTTATTTCCAAGCTTTGAGGTTTTGTAAGATGTTATTATGGTGTTTTGAGAATGTATGTTTCATTTAGATAATGTAAATGCTTGGCTATGATGTTTCTATCTCAGTTGTGTTGTGATTTTATTTTTGTTGCCTGGCGGGGCCCGGGGGTTCCAGCCTGGGGATCTTAGGGCTGTCACCCAAATTGTTGATAGTGCCCGAGGCCCGGCTTGGGGGATTTCTGGGGCCGCCACACAGGTTCTTGCAGATTTCATTGTTGAATGCACCCTCCCAACTGATAAGGAGGAGGATGTTGAAAAACGAGAAAGCGAGCGACCGAAAGAATGGCGGTTATATGTAGATGGAGCCTCTAACGCAAAGGGCGATAGTGCAGGGTTAATTCTTATTAACCCTGAAGGTTTTGAAGTGAAATATACTCTTTCTTTTAAGTTTCACGCTACAAATAATGAGGCCGAATACGAAGCGTTGATGGCAAGACTAAATTTGGCAAAGGCATTGGGGGTACAAAGTATACATGTATATACTAATTCTCAATTAGTGGTCAAACACGTGAAAGGAGAGTATGAAGCCAAAGACGTGAAGATGGCAAAGTACTTGACCTTAGTAAGAGCCATAATAACCACTTTTGAAAAGTGCGGTATCCATCATGTCTCGAGAGAACAAAATGAGAGTGTGGATGCCCTATCTAAATTGGCCAGTGGGAACCTCGGAGAATATGAGAACGGCGTGTACACGGAAGAGGTTGAGACACCTACCATAGATGCAAGGTTGGTTGCCCCAATCGTGCAGGAGATCTATTGGATGACCCCTATCCTTCAATATCTTAAAGAAGGTATCTTGCTTGAAGTCCCCATTGAGGCAAAAAAAGTCTGTATAAGGTCAGCTCGATATACCCTAATTAATGATATGTTGTATAAAAGGTCCTTTCTTCTACCATATCTTAGGTGTCTCACACCACAAGAAGCTCTGTCAGCTCTTCAAGAAGTTCACTTCAGAGTATGTGGACAACACTTGGGTGGAAGAGCTTTAGCTTATAAAATAATGAGACAGGGCTACTACTGGCCAAGAATGCAACAAGAGGCAATTAATTTTGCCAAAAAATGTGATAGATGTCAAAAGTTTACACCGGTGGTCAGGTAGCCCGCAGAGCTCCTCTTTTCAATCAGTGCTCCCATTCCTTTTGCAATATGGGGAATTGACTTCGTCAGACCACTCCCCTTTGGGACAGGTCAGCGAAAGTATTTAATTATGGCCATAGACTACTTTTCAAAGTCGGTTGAGGCTGAGGCCCTAGCTACACAAACCACATAAAAGGCCAAAAAATTCTTGTAGGAATCGATTATATGTCGACTTGGCCTACCATAAGTCATTATCACAGATAATGGGACGCAATTCGAAGAAAAATGGTTCAAGGTCTTCTGCCAAAACCTCAACGTTGAGCAGAGGTTCACTTCAGTTGGGCACCCCCAAACAAATGGTCAAGTGGAGGTAACAAATCGAATCAGTGTTGATGGAATAAAGAAGAGACTAGAGGAAGCTAAAGGAGCTTGGGTGGAAGAGTTGCATACTGTCTTATGGGCTTACCGGACTACATGCAAGGTTGCAACAGGGGAGATGCCGTTTAACCGTATGTATGGCACAGAAACAGTTATCCCCTTGGAGGTGGGATTACCTTCAATAAGGATCATTGGTTTAAATGAATAAAAAAATGGCGAAGGTCTGCAGACCGAATTAGATCTGATAGAACATATCAGAGATAAGACTCAGTGAAAAATTGAGGAACATAAGAAAGCAGTGGCCAAATTCTACAACCTAAGGGTAAAAGGAAGAGCCTTCAGGCAGGGTGACCTAGTACTCCGAAGAATGGAAGTATCAAATCCAAGAGACACTGCTGGCAAGTTAACTCCCAACTGGGAAGGACCATGCCGAGTCAAGAAGGTACTTAGGCCAGGATCATACCAGCTTCAGACCTTAAAAGGTCAAGAGGTACCGAGGTCATGGCACGTAAGCAACCTTAAGATTTATTATCAATAAATTTTGATTCTGAGTACTCGTATTGTTAAGGGTTTCCCTATTTATTCCAGTCATATGTGTATTATAGACAAAATTGCTTCTAAGTTTCTTTGTAATAATATTAAATGAGTGATAAAAATAATGAAAGTGGTAGAGAAATGCTGATTGATATATATATATATCAAGGCCTGAAGGCCAAGGAAGTTTTTACATAAACGATAAAAGACAAGCAAAAATATTAAAAAAGATTAAAAAAAAACTGAGTCTGCTGCCCCTGATCATCATGTTTGGGGGCTTCTCCTTCCTCTTCTTCATCTTCTTCCTCGTCCTCGCTATCAGTGACCTCTGAGGGTATCTGATCAAGAGGGACCCCAAGCCTCTCTGCATTGATAGCGACCTCTGAGGGAATCTAATCAAGAGGGACCCCAAGCCTCTCTGCATGCCGGCGGCGTGCCAGCAACATCTTCTTCTACCCCTCCTCCATTATAGCCTTGCGGTCTACGTCTGAATAAAGGGAGAGCACCTTTTCAGTGCATAGGTGGTAGCCGCTGTTAGTGCAATATTAGCACAAGTGTTTGTAGAAGGGGGGGGGATGAATACAAACACCTGAAACTTTTCGCACTTAAAAACTTATAAGGCTAACTGAAAACAAGTTATAACAAACAAAAAAATTATATGAAATGAACACGCAGATTCAAGTTAAAATAGTTATATTATAACTCGAGGTTTTTCTGGAAATCTGTATAATCACAAATGTGATTTACAGCTACAAATTCTGTGAATAAAGTTCACAGCTTCTCACACTCACTAGCTTCTAATATTCTTTGAAATATCTCTCTCAAGATCTATTGCAAAGCTTCTCTCTAGTGTTTTTGTGCTTCAGTGCTTGTTTGATCTGTTGGATAGATTCAATCAATTGTTATTTTTGTAATGAGAGCTCTGTTGCTTATATATAAATCAGTGGGATGAAATCACGTTCTTGAGACGTGCTTCTCTTCTCAACTTAGCCGCAAGTATGTCACATCTAAACTTTATGTGTCAGACTGCTACATGCTTTGTTGCTACTTTTCTTCCCCTGATCTGTGTGCATTTAATGTGTGAGAGTTCTCATTGGACCATTAACAAACTTCAAGAAATATCTTTCCAGTTAATATTTCTTGCTTCTGTAACACGTTACGTTGATTTCCGTGTAAGAACTGATGACGGGTGTATGCTGTCACAATGATCCACTGACTGCCAGCCCTGATGGACTTTGATCAGTGCTTCTGTATCCCCTGATGCTTATTGACTGGATCAAGGCTTCGTCCTTCACTTGAGTTATACTCAGTGCTTCTTGACCCTGATTGTTATAGCTGACGACATACACTGATGGCTTCCACTGATGTCATGTTGGTCATTCTCCCTAACAGGTTACCCTGATGGGTTTGCCTGACACTAATATGTCCCGAAGTGTTTCACTGACGGATTGGTCTACCCTCGTCATACCCTGGCAGGTTCCCCTGACAAGTTTCCTACAGATGGGTTCCCCTGATGGGTTCCCCCTGATGGGTTTCCCCTGATGGGACTTATTCAACGTAACTTTGATTTAGAATTTCAGATGTGCGGAATACTTCATTTGCTTACAAGTAGCATCAGACATTCTTCTGCACTTTGTCAAGTCCTTTGAATGTTCCTGTTTTCTGACTTGTCTTGTGAAGTTATTAACTATCCACTGATGAATAAATTTATCATCAGTGGATGTAAAACTTGTGCTGATCTTAAGGTTTATAAAATACCTCAAGTATTTACAATTGCACAATTTATTACATAATCATCATCATCATCATTTATCTCTAACAATCTCCCCCTATTTATGTTTATCAATTTGATAACCATAAATCCCTAGATGCACTGATGATGATGTCAAAACCAATACTAAATACATGAAAGAATTTTGAATGAATTAATAAAAGTATTTCTGTACAAGTATAACCTACATCTATTACAAAAAAAATGTTGTATTTAGACATCAGAACCCCTTTTCCTTTTTGCTGAGACAAAGGGCAATGGATGACTTGATTCAATAGGTTGAGAGTCACTTCCAAGGCCTTGTCTTCTTTGTTCTGGATTTTGATCAGGGATTCTGAGTCTGTTGTCTACTGCTCCTGTCTCCAACTGCTCTAGTTCCTTTTGAAGAAGTTTTCTGAAGTTGACTATGTTGACATTTTTGCTTGATTCTAAAGCTTCAAGGACAGTCTTGATTTCCTGAATATTAGCTGCAGCAAGTTGTGACTAGTAAAAGGTAATGATCTCCCCCTTTTTATTTTTGAATTGAACTCCCATGGGGCTGGTGATCATTTTAGGATAAACTTTGAATCCTTTTACTGGTGGCATATCCCTTATTGCAGTGTTTCTATCATCAGCTCTGGTTTCTTCGATCTCCTTCAAAACTCTCTGAATCAGCAGGACTCTCAATTTGATGACATGTTCGTTCTTATGATTTGCAATTTCACTCAGAACATGCATCGCTTCCTCCAGGCTTAGGCCATCAACCTCTTTAATCCTTATGCTCTTCTCCCGCCCATCAGTGGATTTATAAAATAGCTTTAGTGGACTTTCCAATGTTGTGGGCAGGCTTCTTTCATTGTTGATGGCACCCCTCAGCCCATTGATTATCCCCCTTAAGTCTTTATTTGCCTGAGAGGATTTTGGAATCAGGTTTAGAACCAGTCCTAATTGCTCAACATCCATTCTCCTGAACCAGTCCATTGCCACATTGAATTCTGATCCATTCTTTAATTGAACTGTAATCAGTTGATCTCTTCTATTGTTGAACCTGACATCTATGCTTTTTATTGAGAACATAAATGTCAGGTTTTTGCGCCTTTCTTCTCTGAGAAATTCAGCTAGTGGGTGGACCATATTCTTTGGTATCAGGAGATGGTGCTTTGTCCTTGGCATCTTCTGACTTCTTTGAAGTGGCATCAGGGTCTTTAGATTTAACTTGATTTTTATCCCCTGATGCACTTGTAGGGTTCTGTAGTCTTCTACGCTAAGGTCTCCTGGAGGTCCTTGGCTTGACATTCTTCTTCTTCTTGATTTCTTCCTCATGTTCCTTTGCCATTTCCGTTTCTTCTTCTTCTTGAAGTTGTTGTGCATAGAGTGCATCAGCTTCTACAAACTTTTTATCCTGGGGAAAGACCAGCTCCACTTTCCCATCAATTACAACATCAACAGGTTTTGAAAAGTGGGCTGTCTTCATGGCATCTCCAAGTAGCTTAGGCCCTGATTGAGTGTTGGATTTCTTCTTGGGTTCCTCAATCAGGATGTCTTTGCCTTTGTCCTTGTTATTTGGAGCAGGAACAGGAGTAGTCACATCCCCTGATGGTTGGCTCGATTTCTCAGCAACATCCCCTGACGACTGCTTGGTTGAATTCTCCCCCTTTTTGACAGCATCATCAGTGGGAGTTGAGAGTCGGGATGTGACTTGAAGAAGTTGTTGCATTGTGTCAACCATGGATTGTTGCAGAGTATCCATGCTGTTCAGTTGAGTAGAAAGATCACTAGGCTTGTGTTCAACATTGTCAACTTGCTTCTTCATTCGTGGTAGAGTCTGGTTGGTGACTAGGGAGTCGACAACTTGTTGTATATGCTGGAACTTTGTGGTAAAATGTGTATACAATTTTTGGTTTACTATATCTATGGACTGACCAATCATGATCTGTGACTTTAACACTTTGATCAAGACTGGATCAGTGGTCCTAGCTAACTCTTGCTTTAATAACTGTACAATATCAGACATGTGATTCTGTCTAAAGTATAAATCAACTCCGATGAACTGGGAAAAATCATCTTGTGGAGCATCATCTTCATCACTTGTAGAAGAAGAAGTAACATTTACAGTATCAGTGTTTTCTCTCTGTTCTTTATTTAGAAGGATCTCATCCTTATCTCTCTCATCCTCTCCTTTTTCTTTGCCATCTAAGGCATCACTCATATTCTCTCCTTTTTCTTTGCCTACTAAGGCAGTACTCTCTTGCTCTCCTTTTGCCAAAGTCCTCTCAGGGGTTTGACTTTGCCTCTCTGCACTAAGTATTTTCTCATTCTCACTCAAAATTGTCCTAGAGGGGCTCCTATGGGCTTGGAAATCATCAACTGTGACAAGTTCAAGTGAAGTATTTACAGATTCTGGTTCAACAGTTGTGATAGGAGAAGGAGAAGAATTAAAGTGTGTATGTATAATTGGAGAGGTATAGGTTTCTATAGAGGAAGTATATACAATTGGGGGTACATAAAGAGTTATGGTTGTAGTATGTACAATGGAATTTATGTCCCCTGCTTGATCACTAGTGTTTGTATCAAGTAAAAATGAATCAGCCATGTGAGAATAGTGACTGTCAAACACTTTGTCGGAGAGTGTTGGCTCCTCCACGAATTGAGAATGTGGAGAATCTGATTGTATGGCACTTAAAGTTTGTGTCATTATATCTGAAGAAATTTGAGGAACAGAGAAAGAAGGAAGTGGCATAGATGGGAGTGTTGGTTGAATCACTGAACGAGGAGGTGATTCATCAAAAGATGCTGTAGAAGAATGCTTATGAACTACAACATCTTGAGTAGTGTGTGCACTCACTGTGTCAGATATCTGCAAGTGGCTCTCAGAGACCCTGATGGTAGGTTCATCAGTGTCTATGGTTAGTGTATGTGCCTCACTCAATTGTGTCCTTGGTTGAGGACTATTTTCAATAACTAATCCCTTTTGAGAGGAACTAGATAGAAATATGTTTAATTCCTTATCAAATGCTATATCCTGTTGAGAGGATACGCCCTGGTCAGGTTGTTGGGTAACACTCGTGGCTCCCTTCTTCTTCTTCAATCTTCTCCTATAGCCAAGCACTCTCTCTCCTTGCTCCCCCTCAGTTGATGTGGTAACTTCACTGGGTTTTCTTTTAATCCCAACAGTCTTTTGGGAGACTGTGGGTTGGGCTATTGAGAGTGGTTGTGAAGAAATTGGTTGTTCTACTTGGGTAGGCAGAGAGGTGGTTGTTTTCTCTGCCATAGTAGATGAAGGTGAAGAATGTACAGTGTGAGAGGTATAAGATGTAGAATTTACTACCTGTATCATATGCGTTGGGAGAGCAAATGATTCAGTTGTATATGATTTCTTCAGTATTTCTGCAAACAGTTTCTTTGTTTGCTTGTATGTCTGTACAGGTATATCATTCTCAAAAGAAAGATTAGTAATTTGATCTTTAATAATCATGTACAAAAATCTAGCATAATATATTTCAGATTTCCTATTATTTACATTACCTAATTTATTTACAAGATCATCAAAAATAATTTTACCTATATTTATATTTACATTTTTAACTATTGCATATGCTATTTTCAAAGTTAAAGAGGTAATAACCTCAAAGTTAGAACACTTACCTGAGAATGCCTTGGTGATTGTATCAAACAGGTAAGAGATCTCCCGCTTAACATTCACCCTTTTGAGATCTTTAAACTTTAACACTGCGTTGGGAGCAGCATTAAAGCCCAATTCTCTCAAGAAATCCAGTAGGTCGGCATCACTAGGTGCATCCACCAGATCTTGAGTAGGTAACCCCAAAACAAAGTTAAGTCTGGAAGGAGTTATATTCCCTTTCTCAGACGAAACTTTGAATGAGATACCCTTGACCACATCTAGCTTGGTGGTGGAGTACATAAATTTAGCACTGGTCCACAGTTGTGACAGTGCCTCCCCCGACATTTCTTCATCGGTAAAGATGGCTTTACTGTACTCAGATTTGAGCAAATAGTTCATCATTGGTTTAAAGCAATCATTTACCTCATCTATGCCAGAGAAGCCCACAAAGTTTGTGGATGGGACTGTCAAGTTCCTCTGAATTTGTTGACGTGCCATGGATGCTTTGAAGATTTGAGGTTCTAGGGTTTTTGTAAAGTCGAGAGAAAAAGAACTCTAGCAAATATCAGGTTTAGATTAAGTGTTTGAGAGTTTCAAAAAGTAGGAGAGATAGGATATTAATACCCGCTTAAAGACGTTTGAAAACTTCCCCTGAAAACACACTATCAGGGAGTCAGTTCAGTTTCTGTGATGACACGTCATCAGTGAGAGAAGAATTCAATGATGAGTTGTCATCACTTAACTGACATAGAAACCCGATGCAAAAAAAAATTTAAACTTACCCTGATGATTTACTGCATGTACATACCCTAACCCTGATGCACAAGACGGACACCCTGATCCTGACGAACGAGTTGAGTACCCTGACCCTGACGAGAGATCCGGACACCCTGACCCTGACGCACAGGTAGGAGACCCTGACCCTGACGAACAGGTAGGATACCCTGACCCTGACGAACAGGTAGGATACCCTGACCCTGACGCACAGATAGGAGACCCTGACCCTGACGACAGGTAGGATACCCTGACCCTGACGAACAGGTAGGATACCCTGACCCTGACGCACAGGTAGGAGACCCTGATCCTGACACATCAGTCAAAACAAAAACAAAACAACAAAATGCAGAATATACAAGTATATACATATTTACAATTTGAACATATATAACCACACATCAATTTGATTTTATCAAGAACTTATGAAATGAGTTAGAAATACCAAATTTTTAAGAGTTTGACTCTGACCCTGACGCATAATTCACCATTCCCAGCTCTCCCACAAGATTTGAAAAAGTGGCTTCATCAAGAGCTTTGGTGAATATGTCTGCCAGCTGTTGATTTGAAGGTACGAACTGTAACTCAATATTTTCATTCATAAAATGTTCCCTGATAAAATGATATCTGATTTCTATATGCTTGGTTCTGGAATGTTGTACTGGATTTTCAGCTATGGCAATGGCACTTGTGTTGTCACACCTTATTGGAATCTTGGAATAATTCAGACCATAATCCATCAGCTGATTTTTCATCCATAGAATTTGTGCACAACAACTTCCAGCTGCAATATATTCAGCTTCAGCAGTAGATGTAGAAATAGAATGCTGCTTTTTGCTGAACCAAGATACAAGCCTTCCCCCTAGAAATTGACAGCTTCCTGTTGTACTCTTTCTGTCAATCCTGCATCTTCCAAAGTCAGCATCAGAATATCCTAGCAATTCAAATCCAGACTCCTTTGGATACCAAAGTCCCAACTCTGTAGTGCCCTTGATATATCTCAAGATTCTTTTCACTGCAATGAGATGAGATTCCTTTGGATCAGCTTGATATCTTACACAAAGACATGTTGCAAACATTATGTCTGGCCTGCTTGCTGTCAAATATAGCAATGATCCAATAATTCCCCTGTAAGTCTTCAAATCAACTTTCTTTCCATTCTTATCAGGGTCAATCTTGGTTGCAGTGGCCATAGGTGTCTTTGCTACTTTTGAATACTCCATATCAAATTTCTTGAGAAGTTCTTTGGCATATTTTGTCTGATGAATGTAGATTCCATCAGAGTCTTGTTTAACTTGCAATCCCAAGAAATAAGATAACTCACCCATCAAGCTCATTTCATATTTGTTTTGCATGAGTTTGGAGAATTTTTCACATAGTCTTGTGTCAGTGGATCCAAAAATAATATCATCAACATAAATTTGAACCAAAATCAGATGACCTTGGTGTTGTCTGAAGAACAAGGTTTTGTCAATGATACCTCTTGAAAATTTGTTTTCCACCAGAAATTTTGACAGTGTATCATACCAAGCTCTAGGTGCTTGCTTCAGTCCATAAAGTGCCTTTTCCAATTTGTAGACATGATTTGGAAATTTTGAGCATTCAAAACCTAGAGGTTGTTGGACATACACCTCCTGTTCCAATTTCCCATTCAGAAAAGCACTTTTCACATCCATTTGATATACTCTAAACTTTGAATGTGCTGCATAGGCTAAGAAAATTCTTATAGCCTCAAGTCTGGCTACTGGTGCAAAGGTTTCATCAAAATCAATCCCTTCTTCTTGAAGATATCCTTTTGCCACCAGTCTTGCTTTGTTTCTAACAACAATGCCAACTTCATCCATCTTATTTCTGAATACCCACTTTGTACCTATTATGATCCTATCTTTGGGCTTAGGTACAAGCTTCCATACTTGATTCCTTTCAAATTGATTTAGCTCTTCCTGCATTGCCAAGATCCAGTCAGCATCTTGAAAAGCTTCTTCAAACTTCTTTGGTTCAATTTGAGAAAGAAAACAAGCATATAGGCATTCATTAGATGTAGCTTTCCTGGTCTGCACTCTTTTGCTTGGGTCACCAATAATTAGATCTGTTGTGTGACTTCTTACCCATTTGGGATTAGAGATGTGTCTTGATGAGCTTGCTTGACTATCATCTCCTCCCCCTAAGCCTGTGCTCCCAGCTTCTAAAAACACTCCCCCTGAATTAGTGGATAATTCAAGGTTTATGTTATCCCCTGATGGTGCATGTCCTGATGAATGATCCCCTGATGAAGTAT
This sequence comes from Centella asiatica, assembly GCA_014636745.2. NCBI lineage: Eukaryota > Viridiplantae > Streptophyta > Magnoliopsida > Apiales > Apiaceae > Centella > Centella asiatica. The sequence goes on along the minus strand of CM025787.1, from coordinate 9,053,444 downwards.
CCCCTGATCTGTTGTCCAGGAAATTAACTCTATCTGTTGAAGGGGGTTCTACATTGATTGGATTGACATCAGGAATGGATAAATTCTCCATTTGTCTGCACTCATCGGCTTCATTCTCTTGATAATCAATATCATCTTCATTTTCAAACTTGAGTTCTTCATGAAAACCAGGGTATTCAAGCCCAGATATTTCTTAATCATCAAAAGCTACATTTATAGACTCCATCACCACTTGAAGTCTTTTGTTGTAAACCCTGAAGGCCTTGGATGACACAGAATAATCTAGGAAAATTGTTTCATCAGCTTTAGGATCAAATTTTCCTAAGTTCTCACCAAAATTCCTCAGAACAAAACATTTGCATCCAAAGACATGGAGAAACTTGATGCTTGGTTTTCTCCCTGTCATTAGCTCATATGGTGTCTTGTTGTGAGCCTTGTTGATTAGAGATATATTCTGAGTAAAGCAAGCAGTGGAAATTGCTTCAGCCCAAAAATAGGTGGGAATCTTTGCCTCTGCTAGCATTGACCTAGCAGCTTCTATCAGGGTTCTATTTTTCCTTTCCACTACACCATTCTGTTGAGGAGTCCTTGGAGCAGAAAATGTATGATTTATGCCTTTCTCCACACAAAATCCCCCAACAGCTGCATTCTTGAATTCTGTTCCATTATCTATTCTCAACATTCTAACCACTGACCCTGATTCTATTTCCACCTTCTTGATATGGTCAATAATTTGTTGAGATACTTCTGATTTAGCATGCTGAAACTTTACCCAAGTGTATCTGGTGTAGTCATCCACTATGACCATTGCAAATCTTTTCTTTGACACTGACATAATGTTGACAGGGCCAAAGAGATCCATATGTAACAATTGAATTGGATCTTTGATCATGGTGGCTTCCTTGCTGACAATGGATGACTTCCTTTGCTTCCCTTGTTGACATGCTAAACATAATCCTTCTTGGATAAACTCCATTTGGGGTAGTCCAGTTACCAACTCTCTCTTCACTCAATCATTAATTGACTTGAAGTTCAGGTGAGAGAGCTTCTTGTGCCATAGCCTGCTTTCATCAGGAGATGCCTTGCTGTAGAAACATGATTCTCCATTTACTGAATTAAAATCAGCAACATAGAGATCTCCTTTTCTTATCCCTGACAAAACCAGCTTCCCATCACTTTCATTTGAGATTAGGCACTGATCTCCTTTGAAGGAAGTGAGGAATCCTTTGTCACTTAGTTGACTTATGCTTAGCAAATTATGCTTGAGCCCATCAACCAGTACTACATTTTCAAATGAGACATTCTCATTTGCTGCTTTGCCATAACCAAGAGTTAGTCCTTTGCTGTTATCACCAAATGAAATTACTGGACCAGCCTTTTCTTGGAATTCTATGAGCAGGGCTTTGTTTCCTATCATATGCCTTGAGCAGCCACTATCTAGAAACCAGATTTGACTGCTTTTTTTCTTTCCCTGCACACAATAAAACATTTAAATTGTTTTTGGTACCCAATTTGTTTTGGGTCCTCTTGGTTTAGTCACAGTAACAGGTAATACAACTTTTTCTTTATCAGTGATTTTTGGTTTTGGCAAATTTAACACTGTCTCCTTTTTAGGAGCTTCAAAATATTCTTTTGATTTCTCAACAGTTATCTTACCTTTTTCCTTGGAGGAGCAGGTTTTAATAGTTGGTAAATCATCAGCATACAAAATTGTGCCAGTCAAAATTTATGGTTTTACTTTGCATTGAAAAGACAAATGATTACAGCTACCACAATTCCAGCACACTTTTCTAGGGGCTTCATGAATAGAAGAATAATTTCTAGTTTTATTAACACCTAGTTTACCATTTCTATTCTTCCTGCTTTCCCCTGACAGGCCTTTTTCCCTTGACGGGCTGCTATGGCCTGATTCACTCTTTCCCCCTGACGACTGTGTATCCACTGATGCACAGTCTAGTTTTTCCATTACTGGAGGATTAAGTGTTTTGGCAAGGATACTTTTCTTGCCTCTCCCACCACTAGTGGAAGCATCATTCACTGGGAAGACATTCCCAGATTCTAGCTTTGCTACTGCCTTAACAAACTTGATAGTTTGTGATGGCCTTTTTCCAGAGCTAGCTGTCATCTCAACCTCAATGGGAGGTTGCTGCACATGAGTCTCTTCATAGCCCAAACCAGATTTTGGATCAGATTTTTGACTTTTCAAACGATCCTCTAGTTTTCTGCTAGACTCATTCCATCTCTTAATGACTTCCCTTTCTTGACTAAGAAGATTTGAGGTCCATTCCTCCCTTTTAATAGCACAGTCAAGAAGATTTTTAGTCCTTGAGAGTTCTTTTTCAAGACTCTCAAGTCTAGAGTTCTCTGATTCTAAAAGAATGTTCCTGGAAGATAATTGTTCATTTATTTTCTATACTCTCTCAGTTTCAGCTACAGCACTCCTCAGGGTGTCATAGAGATCCTTTATCTCACAGGCCATTTCCTTAACAGTTTTAACACAATCATTTTTAGACATGTTAGAGGAAATTTTGAGGCTTACCTGTGAGCTGCTACTGTCAGTGGATGAGGCCATCAGGGCTAGGTTGACATACTCTTCATTTTCTTCTTCATCAGAGTTAGCCCAATACTTTCCCTCTACAATGTATGCTTTTCCCTTCTTGTTTGCATTAAAAAGGTCAAAGTATTTCTTCTTCTAGTCCACAACAGCTTCTTTGTCTCTGGATTCACCATCTTTTGTGGCCTTGCGGCACTCATTTGCAAAGTGACCCATCTCATTACATTTGTAGCACTTTATTCTTGATTTATCAATAAAGTTTTTTGTGCTACTGGATTTCCTTGCTGAAAATCTTTTAGATCCCGAAGGCTTTTGGAATTTCAGCTTGGAAAACCTTTTTGCAAGAAAGGCCATGGTTTCATCCAGCTCCTCTAACTCTTGTGGAGTATATTCTTTCTCCTTGAAGTCAGCTTCTTTATCCCCTTCTATTTCAGCATCTTCTAGTTGCTGCTTCATCAAGACACTTGGCCTTGCTTCTTGTTTTTCCTTCATGGCAGCCATCAGGGCTACTGATTTAAGCTTTCTGGCATCCCCTGACATTTTAGATCTTTGTTGAACCTCAAGTTCATATGTCTTTAAGGTGCCATAAAACCTATCCAAGTCTAGAAGATTCATGTCCTTGGATTCCCTGATGGCTATTGTCTTAGGATCCCATGATATGGGAAGGGCTCTCATGAACTTTCTGTTCACATCCTTGTTAGCATATGCCTTCCCATATAATCTCAGGTCATTTACCAACCTGTTGAATCTGTCAAACATTTCAATAAGTGTTTCACCATTTTTCATTGAGAACCACTCATACTGTTGTGTCAACAGCTGCAGTTTGTTTTCCCTCACTTCCTCAGTACCATCACAAAGGATTTGTATGGTATCTCATATAGATTTAGACGTGGTTAGATTCATGATACAAGATTCCAGTCACTTTAAGATCCTTTTTCACCTTTTCTTTTCCTCTATCGTCATTTCATCAGTTGTCTTTGGGACAAGCTTTTCAGGAATATTGACTCCATTAATGACTTCTATAGGAATGAGCTTCTTGGGAACGTGAGCTCCTTCTTCTAGAATATGCAAATATTCATCATCAATAGCTCTAAGATGAACTATCATTCTTTGTCTCCAGAAGAAGTATTTGCCCCTTTCTAACATGGGGACTTTACTGTTTCCAGCTTTATTGGCCATAGATAGTGATCGTGTTTAGCAAGTGAAATCTGCTAAGAGACTCTGATACCAACTGTTAGTGCAATATTAGCACAAGTGTTTGTAGAAGGGGGGGATGAATACAAACACCTGAAACTTTTCGCACTTAAAAACTTATAAGGCTAACTGAAAACAAGTTATAACAAACAGAAAAATTATATGAAATGAACACGCAGATTCAAGTTAAAATAGTTATATTATAACTCGAGGTTTTTTTGGAAATCTGTATAATCACAAATGTGATTTACAACTACAAATTCTGTGAATAAAGTTCACAGCTTCTCACACTCACTAGCTTCTAATATTCTTTGAAATATCTCTCTCAAGATCTATTGCAAAGCTTCTCTCTAGTGTTTTTGTGCTTCAGTGCTTGTTTGATATGTTGGATAGATTCAATCAATTGTTATTTTTGTAATGAGAGCTCCGTTGCTTATATATAAATCAGTGGGATGAAATCACGTTCTTGAGACGTGCTTCTCTTCTCAACTTAGCCGCAAGTATGTCACATCTAAACTTTATGTGTCAGACTGCTACATGCTTTGTTGCTACTTTTCTTCCCCTGATCTGTGTTCATTTAATGCGTGAGAGTTCTCATTGGACCATTAACAAACTTCAAGAAATATCTTTCCAGTTAATATTTCTTGCTTCTGTAACACGTTACGTTGATTTCCGTGTAAGAACTGATGACGGGTGTATGCTGTCACAATGATCCACTGACTGCCAGCCCTGATGGACTTTGATCAGTGCTTTTGGATCCCCTGATGCTTATTGACTGGATCAGGGCTTCGTCCTTCACTTGAGTTATACTCAGTGCTTCTTGACCCTGATTGTTATAGCTGACGTCATACACTGATGGCTTCCACTGATGTCATGTTGGTCATTCTCCTTAACAGGTTACCCTGATGGGTTTGCCTGACACTGATATGTCCCGAAGTGTTCCACTGACGGATTAGTCTGCCCTCGTCATACCCTGACAGGTTTCCCCCTGATGGGTTCCCTGATGGGTTCCCCCTGATGGGTTCCCCCTTATGGGTTCCCCCTGATGGGTTCCCTTGATGGGTTTCCCCTGATGGGACTTATTCAACGTAACTTTGATTTAGAATTTCTGATGTGCGGAATACTTCGTTTGCTTACAAGTAGCATCAGACATTCTTCTTCACTTTGTCAAGTCCTTTGAATGTTCCTGTTTTCTGACTTATCTTGTGAACTTATTAACTATCCACTGATGAATAAATTTATCATCAGTGGATGCAAAACTTGTGTTGATCTTAAGGTTTATAAAATACCTCAAGTATTTATAGTTACACAATTTATTACATAATCATCATCATCATCATTTATCTCTAACAGCCGCCTAGCATAATCTTGTACTCAGAGTCAAGACAAGCCTCGTCAGCATCCATTTGAAACTGGGTAGAGGCTTTGTATTTCTCTACAGCATCAATAGGGGCCCTCTTCAGCTCATCCTTGGCCTTCTCAAGCTCATCCTTCAATTCACGAACTTGGGTATCGAGAAAGAGATTTTTAGCGAGGAGAGTGTCATTAAGTTCTTTAGACATATCTATCTCTTTCTCTAAACCCTCCTTCATAGAGCAGTAGGAGCGCACCTCATCTTGTGCAATCTTCAATTGGCGTTCCCTTTCTGCAAGGTCATTTTTCAGCCTACCAAGCTTCTCGCACTGCTTTTCAACACGGGTAGTAAGCTCAGCAGCGTAAACATGATGTTGCAATTCAAAAGAAGGATTCGAAAAGTTAGTCACAACCTAACTAATAAATGACCAAGATCTGAAAGGAAGAAACTTACCATAGCATATATGTGAGCAAAGTTGGAGACAAGGGTTGGAAGGGAAGCCTCCTTAGAGATCTCCTTATCCACGGGGGGCACCGACCCAACCAAAAACTCTTTAGCGGGACCATGTTCCCCAAAGATAATGTCACCCCGAGTAAGGGGCCACCCTGGCAAAAAAGGATCCTCGGGGTTTGTGAAGATGGGCACCTCCCTCTTGGGGCCGGCTGCAACTCCCTTATATTTTTTTGGGAGAGGAGGGAGATCATCCGTAGGCTAGGAGGCATGAGAAGGTGTAGCTTCCACCTCCACCGCGACGTTAATAGGCTAAAAAGGAGGAATCGTACTCCCTTGCTGGTCAAAAGAGGGCATTCCTCCCCCCTGTGCCTTTTTGAGCAGCCCTCCTGCTCTTTGATTTCTTAGAAGATACAGCCTTGGCGCACTCCAAACCTGAAGAGTAATAAAAGAATTGGTTAAGTTCTGCTAAAAATATGAAGTATACAATGGCAATATTAAATTAAGAATGAGAAAAATACTTTGGCCTTTTGCAGGGTTGAGACCCCATCTAATGAGGTTCTTCTCCAACAAGAGATCCTGTACATTATCCTCGTCAGCCCCGTCGGCCGCCATGTGACGACCTGAAAAATTTGTTTATCTATAAATAATTTATTCACTCATTTTATTTTATTTTATTTTCTTATCAATATGTATATGGTTATTATATGATGTTTTTAAATGACTAAACATTTTTGATCCATTAAAGGATTATGCTTGTTTGGATGTTTGACTATAAGATCTAGTAATTTATTTTGCTTGAAGAAGTCAAGCGTTTAGATCAATAAATCTCTTGCTGAACAGATGGCATACGTAGGAATGATGACATCATGTGTACATATGAAAATTTCATTAGTAAGCTGCTTTAGTAGCTGGCTTATGTGCATGAAGGACAGCAAGCTTATTACATATGCTTAGCTGCTAAGAATCATGATGAGCAGCCGTTTTTACCGTCCAGTTTAACCAATCATCTTATTTCAAAGCTTAATCTCAGCCTCCTATAAATACTTTATTCGGAGGAACATTTCAATCTCTTTTCTAAAGGTTTCTCTTCCAAAGTTCTTCCTTAAACCTATCACCTCCATATAATTTCAAGGTTCTCTCTTCTGGACGATTATTGTCAATCAAGCTTTGATCTCTTTCGTCAACCCAGGAGGTAAGAATCTTAAGTTCTCTTTTGCCTTTCTTTTTGCTTGATATCCGAGAAGTTTAGTTGTAAGAGCAAGTCTTTAAGAAAGAAAAAGAAAGGATTATATTCTTTTGTGTCTAGAAGTGTTGCTCATAGCTTAAAGCATGTTGAGAGTTGATTTATGGAGTTGTAGTTGAGATCACCACCCTTGGAGAAGTGAGGAAGACGACCCTGTATCTGAGACAGCTTCTAAAGTTAGTCTCTAACTGTGTTGATGTTAGTCTCTGATGACGTCAGCATCAGTCTTTGAAATGTTTGTCTCCGATGACGTCACCCTTAGTCCCCGATGGGTTAAGATGACATCATCAGTCCCTGATGAAATGTTAGTCTCCGATGACGTCACCCTTAGTCCCCGATGAGTTAAGATAACGTCATCAGTCCCTGATGAAATGTTAGTCTCTGATGACGTCACCCTTAGTCTCCGATAGGGTTAAGATGATGTCATCAGTCCCTGATGAGAAATTAGTCTCTGATGATGTCATCCTTAGTCTCCGACAGGCTAAAGTTTAGTCCCTGATGACGTCATCCATAGTCTCTGAGGAGATATATGTTAGTCTCTGATGATGACGTCAACCTTAGTCTCCGATGAGTTAAGATGACATCATCAATCTCTTATGGGTTTAATAGTCTCCGATGCCGTACACCTTAGTCTCCGATGAGTAAAGATGACGTCAGCAGACTCTGATGAGTTAAATAGTCTCTGACGAGTGAAATTTTCCCCGACGGGCAACTTTATGCCCTGATAACCATTTTCTAATATGTATAGCCATCTTTTAAGTATGGATTTCTCATGATTTACCCACAATAATGTTATGCAGAAACCTTTTGCAACCGATATAGTGAATTTTAGCTAAGGACCAAGGCAAGTATATACTCATTCCACTCTCTTTTCTACTGATTACGTAGAATCACTATTTCGATTTATGTAAATGAAGAATGTTAAAGCTTACACATGATGATGATTTTATCCATGATTAAGTAACGTACGATCATTAATCCGATGTACGTGAAAAGATGTTATTGATTGAGCTTTATGTTATTGGGTGATTGCTAGCTGTTTAAATTTCCTAGCACACCAAATGATGATATTTGGGTGTGCAAGTCATGAACTTGTATGCACACCCAAGTAACTTCTGTATGGACATATAGTTCCGCTTTTGATGATCACTGTCTTTTAATAGTTGAGCACGCCAATATGTGTTGTTGGCAGTCGCTGCTTTTAATTGTTCAGCACGTCAGGGCTATTCAAAAATGAGAAAAATGTTTACAAGAAGATATATCCATATGGAAAGTTAAAGGGCTGTTGAATGCTTTCGCCTGGTATTCTGGCCAATGATGATAAAGAATGATAGACCGAGGCAAGGCTTTGGTAATGAGACTTTTCGCAGACCATATGCTTTCTGCAAGTGACTACGTATGTCAAATGATGAATCAAACGACCAGGCTGACCAGCTGGGATGAAATTTGATTATGTAAAGTAGTCAGATAATGATCAGTCTGGTCAGGTGATGCATTATCTGATGAGTAAAAGGGCGAATCATGATTTATTGAAAGAGGGTTAACCCTTGATATCACTCGGGCACCCTAGATAATGTATGTTTATTGGTTATCATGAGGTGTTGGCATTGCTTCGCCCAACCTCGAAGAATATTAAAGCTTTTGAATTATCTGTTCTTCTTGCTTATGGTTATATACTTGCTGAGTGTAAATGCTCATGTGGAATGTTATGAATGTTTTTCAGGTTATGTTGTGAAGGCTGAGTCGCCTAAGAGAGGAAAGGAGAGAATGGCATAGGAATATTTAAGTTGTAAGGCCTTATGAGCCATCTAAAGTTTTGTTTCCGCTGCAACTTGTTTATTTTTAAGCTTTGAGGTTTTGTAAGATGATGTGGACCTTAAGATTTTGTAATGATGTTTTGAGAATGTGTTTCTCACAGGAATGTTGTTAATGCTTGTCTGTGTTGTTGTTGTGATGTTGTGTGGTAGTTTTCTGGTGCAGCCCGGGGTTCTAGCCAGGGGATCTCGGGGAGTATCACCCAAATCGCTGACAGTGTCCGAGGCCCGGCTCGGGGGATTTTCGGGGGCGCCACACGCCAATTCTTTGGCAGTTTCTTTTTCAGAATTCAAAACTGACCAGTTCACTTTGTCGTTGTGTATAATATTCCATTTTGGGGGTAGAATGTCACTCCAATTCCCCCCTTCCCAATGAAGATAATAGAACTTGGTTTTCCAACTAGCGACAGAGTCTTTCAAGGTCACAGTATTATAAAGCTTAGAGACTAAGCAACGGTGTTGAAAGTACACCCAACCAACATTATTACACCCAGTGTGTCTTAGTTGAAACATATATCTGAAGACTCAAACTGATGGTGTTATATTCCTTTGCACACACCTAAGTAGAAAGGCGTAGACTACTCGCCATCCATTCGGGGTAACTTAGCTTAGGTGGATAGGGCAGCTCCTGAGTAGCCGGGGAATAAACTCATATAGAGGGAATCGGAGCCCGACCTCCATACAATCGTAAAAAATGCACAAGTCTGTGCCTACATTACAGGCTTTATCAGCCTCAATTGGTAATCTAAGGGAACAGGGGGCACATATACAATGACGAAGGACATATTTATGGAGTTTGGATTTGGAAATAATAGAGGAAATATTTTTGTAAGCATCAAAATTATGGTTCCTTGGAATCTCATCTCTAGCTGTATCTGCAACATAACGGGCGGACCCATGACGTTAAGCATCAATAACATGTTCAATGTCAGGCCCACTGGGCCTAGAAGAGGTGGACTGGGTTTTATCCCCCTCTCAGGCCGTAGATGGGCCTTCTAAAGCCTGAACGGGGATACTAGTGTCTAGAGGATCGACAAAAAGAATATCATAAGTGGAAATTGGAGAATAAACAGATTCAGTAGAATTACCTGAATTTATGTCGATCGAAATGTAAGGATATGAAGAACTTGTAAGGATAAATTGAAGAACGCTGTTTGAATGTGGTAGCAAAGGCTTGACGGAAATCGCCTTACGGTGGCAGGAGCAGATCGGAAATCGCCTTACGGTGGTAACTGATTTTCGAAAATCGCCTAAATGAGGAGAGTAAGAAGTAACTTATGATAGAGTAATTTTCACAAGTAAAGAGCGAAAAATACTTATCCCTTGAGGGAAATATATAGCCACACAAAATTTGACCGTTGTGATTCCTATTTTATCAGAGGGGTGAGATCATTTGACCGTTGGAGTCCTGTTTAATCCAAGGGACGAGATCATTCGACCGTTGGCATTCAAAAAGTCCTGAGATGGGCCACAAAAAAGAAAAAAGCCCATCGAAAAAACGTATGCGTTGATTATGCTGGCTTGAATTTAAAAACCCAACCCACCTAGAGGAAAGTTCTTCAAAATCTATGTGCTTCATTACCCGCTAAATCAGTTAAGTTAGCGGGATAAAAATTAGCGACGTTATCGCCGATTTGCTCTGCTAAATCAGCCAAGTTAGCGGGGTAAAAATTAGCGACGTTATCGCCAATTTGCTCCGCTAAATCAGCTAAGTTAGCGGGGTAAAAATTAGCGACGTTATCGCCGATTTGCTCCGCTAAATCAGCTAAGTTAGCGGGGTAAAAATTAGCGACATTATCGCCGATTTGCTCCGCTAAATCAGATAAGTTAGCGGGGTAAAAATTAGCGACGCCGATTTGCTCCGCTAAATCAGATAAGTTAGCGGGGAAAAAGTTAGCGAGCTAATAACTTGTTTCCTCCGGTAATTCCATAAGTTGGCGGGGTAAGATTTACTGGGGAACGACATAACTGGCCCGTTAACTTTGGAGGTACCCCAAAGGTAACAGGGAAAGCGAGTCCCCACCACAAAATAAAAAATAAATATATATATATATATATATATATATAATAAATGTTTAAATGCTAATAATTTTTGGCTTCAAAGATTAATAAGCAAAAACTAGAGGGCAAGTGATATGGGTAAAAGAAATAACCCTAAGTGTAATAAATGCTACGCAAGTGTTAATGGACCATTATAATGGCACCCAAAAGGCCCATAATGGCTAGTGAGTCTACATTCAATGAATCTGAGATAAGACAGAAATAATAAATAGATAGAGATCTCTTTATAGTCTCTATCCAAAGGATGGTAGAAACAGAGGCGGAAACCTCCTGAACCACGAAATCATAATCCGTGAAGGACTTGAAATCATAATCCATGAAGGACTCTGGTAACCCAAGGATGTATAAATACGGGTCAGGCAACAGATAAACAGGTATGTTGTTATTCTCATACAATTTTTGCTTATTACCACTAAAGCTTAAGCTAACAACCACACCCGAGGGTCTTCCAAAGGGCTGAACCCCATGGTTCTCGGAAGATTTGCTCTTGCAGGTAAAGGAGAGCATTAAATTCGTGGTCCAAGTTCTTCAACGGTTAGAGTATTACACAACCCTAACCCTAACTACGTAAATTTGACGTATCACTGTGCCTCTTTATGTCAATTGTTCGATTTTGAAAAATTCTCTATCACAGGAGTGTAAAAATTGTTTGATTTTGAATAGGATACTTTAAATTGAAAAGCCCCTAATTTCATTTTAAACCCTAACTCTTGAAATTCGATCTAAATTCTTAATTGATCAGTTTCTGAAATTTGGGATTTCTACTGTTTTGTTTTTTAAACCCTATTTTTTTTGCTCAATTCTCTGAAGCTATTTGGGGCGAGGAGTTTTAAATTAAAATTTTTCTCAGATATGAGGAAACCCCAAATTTTCTTAAACATGTTTTATTTTCTAGAAATGTACTTATACTATTTCAAAAACCCTAAATTTTGATTTCCGAAATCTAGAACTTAGTTGACTTCCAACTGAATAGGCCTTTGTTGTTTTAGTGTAATTATATGCATACATTCAGATGTTCTTGTTTCTGTTTTTTTTAATCCCCAAAAATTTTCATCTTCTTCTCAAACTTCTGAAATTTAAATAGGAAGTATATGACTTTCAACCTCTAATTTTTTATGGTAAACATGCCATCTGCTTATTTGTTTTTGTATTAGCATTGCATATCTATAAATATCTTGTCTTATTTTGGTTTCTGAGATTAGGAAGATTTTCAACACCTCTTATGAAGCATAATTCGATCGTATCATTCTAAGGAAGGCTAAGATACGGATAGATGTGCACCAATTTCTGGTTTGAAAGAATAAATCCTATTTCTCAAAACCCTAATTGTTTTTATTGGGACTGTCATAATAGATGCATTATTAGTCTTGCTGCATTTTTTTTGTACTCTGTTATTGGGTAAGTTTGTGCACTGTTGCACAAAAGGCAGTCAGCCCTAATTGGCAAGGTTGAAGAAAGATGGCTTTCTGGCTTATATACTAAATTTTAACGACACCGGATGTGTTCATTTAACACATTACTCTGTACCTTTTCATTTCTTCTTTTGTGTTTTTTTAATGCTTCAGAGTTTATGTTTATTTGGTTATATATGCCAAAATTTAACTTTAAATAAGAAAGAATAAACAATGAACAATAAAAAAAAAAAAGGACTACCTTTGTCAGTTTCTCTTTCCATCAGTTAATAACCAACGAGCAATATGTCTTTGTAGCTGATTTCTGTTTTAAATTAACTAGTAAAAGCATGGCCTTGCTACTGTTGAGCATTAAATGGCCGAAAGTAATCTTTTGCAAGATTGTGTGTGATAAATGTTTTATATAAATTACATGCATGCTCACTTGTTTATATGCTTACTTCCTTCTTCTGCTTCCTTCACACCATGGCAGACCCTTTCTCCTTGTCTCTTGTTCTTGCCAACCCATCTCCTCCACAACCTTTCCCCACTGAACCCACTATTCTAGAGCTTAGTGATGCAAGTGAAAGTAATATGCCCTCAAGTCAATCACGTTAGACGTGATGAATCATTTATTTTGTAATCTTATTCATTTATTAATAAAAGAATTATTTATTCAAAGACGTTTATTTATATGTTTAAGTTGTTAAATTTATTAACCCATAGTTTAGAGTTATATTTTAGGATTATGATGAGATCATGCTAATGAGATCTAAAATATGTTAACTCAAAACTAAAAATCTTTTTAATTGTAGGATCACTAATAAGGGTGTTAGTGAATCCGGAAAGATTAGTACATACTGTGTTTACTCTTAACAAGAGAATGATTGATCTCATAATCATTTCTGTGACGACATTAAAGCAAGTATGTAGGTGCTTATTAGAGAATAAGTTCACTGAACGTGACTCACTTAAATGAACACCTAATGGAGTTTTACGTGCTTGTCAATAGGAGTTCATCTAGTGATAGTTGTACAAATGATCCTTAGACTTGAGATCGTTGCAGTTATCTTGTGTACACTAAATTATACTTTGTCATATATCTTAACTCAAACAGTGTATATAAGTGTATGTTCGGGTATAATAAAGTGTACATGTAGATAAGTGAATGATCAACAAAGGATCTATCGCTTCCAGTAAAGTGAGAGAATGTCTTATGCGATTCCATTGGTGACAACTCGGGAATCTCTGGCCAGAGTGGAATAATAATTAGAATGTGTTTCTAATTGACATTATATTGAGTTTTGCATCTATGAATCGGAATACATATGATTAAATAAAATAAGACTTGACAGTAATTCCATGTCTTATATTTAATCGGGACATTGTGTGGTAGAATGATTGAATTGTACGGTAACTATTCACTAAATAGGTTCTTTGTGATTAAACGTTGATTTCATATTATCCGGATAATCATGATATGCTGAGAGGTATCTCTTATGATGTAGAATAAGTATAATTAATATAATTAATTATATTTAATGAATTAAAGTGTTTAATTCATATAAATAAAATTAGAATAGTTCTAATTTAATTTATTTCTACAACCGGCTTAATATTGAAACTAAAGGGTCACACCATAAAAGGGAAATAACAAATTATGAAGATATTGGGAAATAATAATTATTAAGTAATTTAATTTATACCATGGTGGAATAAATTAAATAGCTTAATATTTATAATTTAGTATTTTAGAAATACTAATTATAAATAAATAAGAATTATTCTTATATTATTATTATTTAATAAATAATTCAATTCCTAAGTAATCTAGGAATTAGATTAAAAAGTGGTGTTCTTATTTAATAATAAAGAATCCAATTTCTAAATAGTTTAGGAATTAGATAATGGAGTTTTATTATTATTTAATAAATAACCAATGCCTAAATGGTTTAGGAATTAGTTTAGGAGTTGTCTATATAAGGAGACTTATAATAGATTAAACTCCAATTGAAATAATAATTGGTAGCCTCCATAATATTTGTCACCAAAATATTGTGAGAGAAATCCAATATTTTTCATAATCAAAATTCTCTGGTGGATCACCTTTAGAGTACTACATACTTGAGTAGTAAACGTTGAATCCAGTGGAACAATCAAGAACGTAGAACAAATTGCAAAATGGATCAAGGTGATCGATTGGAGCGTGAAGGATAAAGATTGCGGTGTTAATTCGTGCGTAAAAATTCTACATCAACGTCGTCGAATTTACAACAGTATGATTTAATCCTTCCTCAATTAATAATATTGTATAAGGTGATTACTAGGATTGCAGAAAAATTTTAAATTGCTAATTTTATGCTTTTGTTTCATTGTCTATAATTTTCTGCACTTTTAGTGGTATCCGAGCCATCCTTATACGAATTATTAATTATTTCTATTGCGTATATACTAATTCAAATGTGATCTGATTTATTGGGCAATATTTTGAAACGCATAACAAAAAAAAAATTAAATTTACAACGAGATGGAGCAGCAGGAGGAGGAATCAATTGCAGAGAGGCTGTCTTCTTAGGTCTGCTCTCCTCTCTCCTCTCACGTGGGCCCACACCAAGTTGTTTATATATATATATATAATGATTATGGTTTTGAGAATTAATCATTAGAATAATGATTAATTAAATAATAGTTGGAATTTTAATGTGATTAAAATTTTAAATAAGATTTAATTCCATAATTTAAAATGTTTAAAAATTGAAATAAAGTGTATTTTAAATTAGAATTATTTAATTTATGCAAATAAAATTTGTCCATTAAATGAGATTAATATATACGCAATATTTAAATTCATGTGATGTATTTAGTTTAATATATTTATGCATGCGATGTATATTTATATTGTTTAATATATATAATAGCTATGTATATTAATCAACGGATGATTATAGACTTAACACCAATGTGATTGGATTTTAATTTTAGTGGATGCATGAATGAATGAGTTTTTTTATAAATGGGGTTTGCACAGCTCGTCTCTCTAATTTATTCTAATGTAAAATTCTATCTCCCTCCTATGTACTTCCCCTTAACTGCTGATCAAGGTTTTTATTTAGAAAAATAGATTGTAATAGGATTAGTTAAATTTGTTAGATAAATTGAAGACGAAGACAAGGAACAATGAAGGTCCATTTGTAACGACGCTCGAGTTTGAATGTAATAGTTATATTCAAATTTAATTTTATTATTGCACTCTAGGTTTGACCTTTTGGTTCACTTGATGGCTCAAGTGAACCAAACTAAAATAAAGTCCATAATCATCCGAGTAGAATAAAGTATTCTATATATGCATGCTTATCAATCACCTAAAAGGCAGAAGGTTAGAGATAGTGAAGCTATGATCAAAAATATAAATCCTTCAGACCCTGCATAAAAAGTTATAAACTTGTGAACTTTGAGAAATGTCTCTCTCTCTTGCCTGTTCTTGAGAGAACTGGCCTCTTAGGGTTGGTTTTTTTTGAAAATTTAAATGTCTACCCCAACCTAGTTATTGAGTTCTACACAAACTTAGTTGCGGTTAGAGCTAATGGTCTGATATCTCACCTTCATACCAGTTTCTTAGGCAAAGAATTCTTTGTATCTGACACCATCATTTGTCAAGCTATAGGTCTGCATGATAGATCTTCCCTCCCGAAGCTCAGTTTTGATGGTATGATCCTTGAACCATCCCTAGAAATTTTGAAAAATGACATTAGGATTCTTTGTGGCACAACAACCCTTCCTGACCATTTCAACGGGTTCCAAGTCTTACCTGTGGAGTATTTGACTTCTCATTATTAGGTTCTGTCAAGAATTCTGAGAGATTGAAAGGTCTTACTTTTAATACTTAGTTTTGACGATAACAAAAGAAATTAATTAGGTAGTTTGTTTGCAAATTTACAGTGCAAGTATACACCATCTAATAAGTAATAAAGTGATAAAAAGAGTATTGTCCTACCCGAAGATATTAATTTGTAAATACTAACAAACAACAAATAATTTTGAATTTATCTAACCTATGAATTCTTGAATTATCAAATAAAATGAATTGTTGCTAACTAAGTATGAAAATAAGATGAACAATTGAATAAGCAACAACTAAATAAAAATGGTAATTCAATAAAAAAACGAATATTAGAGCAACTGTTTTCACCAAATTCGTAAAATTCATCTTCTCAACTTATTATGAAACCAGGTGAATTATATTGTGATGATAGAAAACTCCTTATTTAATCTCTACTTTATGTCTAAGTGCAGCAATTTTACTTAATTTTAGTAACTCACTATGTGACCATGTGAATTCAATAAAATAAGTGTTTTAAGATCTACGAATTTTTCCAGATTCAATAAACTACCCTTAATTTACTTAGTACTGAAACCACACAAATTAATTATTATATCTCTATACAATTGAATTTATGGTAATATAATTAGTGAACATACCTATTATCTCACATTGGTCTTAAATACACAATTTGAATCATTCAAAAAGCATTAATTATATAATTCACATATATAAAAACACTTGAATTGCAATAATAAAAAGCAATCAATCAATTCAACATGGTTTGACTATATCATACTGTTGGTTTCGATGGGTCTAAAACGTAGCGGAAAATACGATTTAAAATAAAACAAAAACGAAACTCAAATCCGAGGATATATGCGAAACAATTTAATACAGATAGTTTAAGATTTTACCGATTAATTGTGCGAATCTGAAGCTTTGGTGAAGGTGTTGATCGTCTCCAAATCTTTAACGCAATCCAACAGAACTACGTCTCTACTGTATCCACACGAACACCTACGAACCGTCTCACGATTCGAACAAGAAGAGTTACAGTACTAGCTGTACGATCTGTATCTCTCTTTTCTCTCTATATCTCTGAACTCTAGTTTCTCTCTTATGAGCAACTAGGGTTCTTAGAATACGTGAAAAACTTTGGTTTTTAGAGAATAGCTGATATATCATATATATAGCCTTTCATAGAGTAAATCCAAAACCTAATCTAATTAGGAGACTTGAAATCCGAATTTTATATTTATTAGATATATATATATATATATATATATATATATATATATATATTTAATCAAGTCTCACTTAATTAATATATATATGCACAAATAAATATATATTCGTATTTCCTTCCGAAGGACTCTATTTCATGCAGATTACATATATTAATATATATGTATATAATTTAAAGCCATGATTTAATTAAATCAATCTTATTGATATATTAAAATCATTGATATTTAAATTATATCTCCTTGACAAATGTTCTTTGTGTGTGACCCTGTAGGTTATTATTACGTTGGCAATAATTTTAAATCATATTATAAAATTATAAACAGTGAGCGGCATCTAGTAATACATCACTGTTACCCAAGTAATAATAAAATCATAGATTCGACGTTACCTTTCGTGACCAATGTTTCAATGTAACTTAATCCTTTTAACCATGATATCTAAGATTAAATTCAAGGCATGGATGTGTCATCCTCTTCATAATTTAATCTTAGTTTTCTTGATCAATGAGTAAACTATATGAAACAAATCTCTATTTGAGCATGGCCATGCATTTCATAGTTTCACTCAATCAAGAGGCCTATAGATATCACCCCTAATTTATATGAGGGTTAAATTCCATCTACATCATTCCCATTTCTCACATAACTCATTATGCATCCAACAATCACCTTTATCGTCCACCCGATTAAAGGTGACTTTTGATAATGTCAAAACACATAACTCCTTATGTAGAAATGTCATGACTTCAGGTCGAAGGACCATTACATCATTGTCACTATGAGAATTACTTATGACACATAGCATAACGCTCCATGTAGAATTCTCATGGTGGGTCTATCCAGTACTATGTTCTCTAACATGTACCTATGTATCAACTTAATATATCTCGTATATATTTATGACCAATGAGATATGGCCATCAGTTAATCACATACTAGTCTCAATGTATTATTGTTGTCACGTTGACAATGATACTTGACTAGGGACATTTAAGAATAATGATACATTACATACTTATATGATCTCATATTCAAGTCACATACTTGAAACCATATAATTAGTATCATTCTTCTAAGGACATTTATTATGTTAACATTTTTATAACGCAGTCGATAAAACATAATAAAAGAAATTATCATCTAATCAAAAACATATCATAAATATAGTGTCACAATCATTACATAATTGGCCACTAGGGCATACACTCTAACACATACCTCTAACAAAATAAAATAAGAACATAATAAAACAAGAAGTAGATAGAAGGATAGAATTAATCAAACCGAATATTTACAAGTAATTCTTCAACTCTTCTTTCAAAAGCAAAAACAATAACAATAGTTAGGATTGCCCTCTCCTAATTGATTCATTGTATAGTTGAATAATAATTATCTAATATAGGTTGGAATAACCTAGGAGAAACCTAATCATTCAAGGAAAGTTACAAATCAACTCTAAAAAGGAAAACATGAATCTTGGGAACTTTCACAGGCAGCAAATAAGTAAAAATTCACGATACTAGACTGTGAAATTCCAGCAATCAAATCTTGTGTTTTTCCAATCCAAAAAGAATTCTTTGTTGATTCAACTCACTCCAAAGTCATCCAAACATACTCCATAGCATTCCAAGATCTTTAACTATAAAACAATTAATAACACACAAAAGATTAAGCGTAAATTATAAAAGAAAATATAACTAAATTAAGTAAATACTACTAAAAACTAAATTCATACATTAAAGGAATAAATTAATCATAAAATAGAACTAAATTATATGTATTTCTCACACTTATCAAGTTTCTGCCTATAGAATTGTATATTGCATTTTAATATGTGTGATATATTATAGTCTATATGTTTCCTATTTTAATATTTAGTTTGTGTTACTTTCTTTTTACTTAATATTTAATATTATTTTCTATGTATATATTAGGAAATTGATTTTTACATTGATTATGATTTATATCTACTTTGACCATAAAATGTCAAAATAACACAAGTCACTATCATATATACACTTAAGGGCAAATAAATTTTCTTGGCAAAATATTTTTCAAACACTCTCTCACAAAGGTAATTTTTATTAATATATAAGATATACTTATATTTATAGTGTTTCAAATTTTCCTATAAAAATATTAATTTATTTTTATACAAGTATTTTCAGAACACCAAGTGTTCTCTTGCTCCGTTGCCAAATTCAATTAGAGAACAAATTGCCCACATTTTCGATATCAAAATATTTAAACTTTTTGTATATTTAATTTTAGAGAAAATGAGAAATAAGTGATTGTTTTTATCAGCAGTCGCATATTTACACTTATTGTGGGACTAACTTTCTCTCTCCACTCCCTTATATGAAGTTAAATTATGTGATTGTTGATAAAAATAATCACTTGCATTTCAGGACCTTTTAATTTTATATATACTTACATGTGTAACAGTTATAGTATATATATGTGTGTATAATATGATGTAATTTAAGTTGCTCATAAAGTAGAAAATTAGCTACACATTTTCTAACTATTTTCTCTGCCCATCTTCCTATCTTGTAGTTAATATCTCTAAAATTTCTAAGCTAGATATAAAGATGTAATCAATTTTTCTTATCACATTCCTATCTAAAAACTAGAACTTTTGTAGCTAACACCAAAATCCTAGCAACGATGGCCATCCCACAAACTCTGTAAATAGCATGCCATTACATCCATTATTAGTGTGTGTGATAAGCGTGCGACGTAAACTCTTGTGAGAAAGAAAAAAAAGAAGAGAGAAAACTCTAGAAAAACCTTCGATATCTATACACTCACCCGTAGGGGATATACACAACACCTTCTTCTAAGCCTTATACATCATTTGTATACATCTCTAAGGCTTCAAAACCGTCAAGAACATATTTCTCTTGAATACTCACACCACCAAGTCGAGCTCACTCGTTAAAACTTGCAAATATACGTACGAGCCTTCATTTTATTCACAATTTCTCAAGGCTCCTATAATGCTTACACTCAAAAATTCCATTCTTACAAGCGTTTTCAAGGTAATTTGTGTGAGCTTCATTTTATCATCCTTTCACAAATTCAACCAACATACACAATGATAATCATGGTTTTATCTCTCTAACTTGTGTGTTCAATTTCATTATTTATATTCTTTATTTCTACACATTCTTAAACAACTTGGTAATAAACAAATGGTTTATATATTAGTTATATTATCCGAGTTTAAAGATACTCCAATTTTATGACGAATATATAAATAAACATATATATTTAAGTTACACTTCTTCCGACATTAAGTTGTTCGAAGAATTAAGGACTTGAATATATATAAATATATAGTCTGAGCTCTTCTTGGAAGCGAAACTCCG
Source organism: Centella asiatica (assembly GCA_014636745.2). Taxonomy (NCBI): domain Eukaryota; kingdom Viridiplantae; phylum Streptophyta; class Magnoliopsida; order Apiales; family Apiaceae; genus Centella; species Centella asiatica. Next base: position 9,032,939 of record CM025787.1, on the reverse strand, counting down.
TATATACATAAAACTAAACTATTTATGATCGACTTTTTATTTTTATTTTAAAATAATAAATAATAAGGTGAAACAACTCGTAAATTTTCGTAATGAAAGATCTGCTGATATTTACGAGGATTAAGGAACATATTCTTGAGTTGATTTATTTTGGAGTCTACAATGACTGACTTAGCACTTCTAATTCTTCAAGGTTGAGTGATATAGCATAGATTGAAAATCTAGTATTCAGCAATATGATAAATTAAAATTGGATTAAAAAAATCGGACTTTACTTGCTTTATTTAAATATTTATTAAAGTCTTTATTTCTTTATTTATATTGCTATATTTACTTGTGCGTCATTCTTATTTAATTTTGCTTAATCAATAAGCATTAAGTTTCACCTTAAAAACAATTTTAATTAAAAATAAATTTTAGTAAGTTAGTGCCCTTTAGATTTTGTGAGGCGGTGAGAGTTGACCGTAGACTTAAATACACCAAGGAGATTGGATATTTAGTGAACTAGTGATACTTAGTTAACTTTGCAGGTACCGAGTCCAAGTTTATAGAAAGAGCACGTATCTTGAAGTTTAGATTACAAGCATATTTTTGACTTGAGTACTTGGTGTATTTGTCCAAGATAAAATTATTATAATTTATTTATTGTATTTGTTATATAGAGTTGTATAGCAAATAGGGAAAACAATTGTAAATGTTTCTCCACCTGTAAATAGAGGGTTTATTTTTCTAGTGGATAGACTCTCGGATCCGACGAATGAGTCCAAAGACTAGAGTAGGGGTATACCAAGACGGTATATCTCAAACTAGTATAAATAGATGTATCTTTTACTTTTCATATATCTGTTGCATTTATAATTGTCAACAAGTTTTAAAAACAGATTTTTAAACTAAAAGATAAACAAAGTTTTCAAAAAGATACACAAAAATTTTTCGAAAAACAACCATTATTCAATTAATCTATTCAATCTCCTTCTAAATTAATTGAGATCCTATCAACTTATTATATCATAACTCATTCTTCCAAGAAAAAAAGCACAATACCAATAATTTCGTAGGAGATTATTTGTAAAATGACACCATTGAGCTCCATATTGCTTATATTATAAAATGGGGTATGAAAGGGTTCTATATGGAGAAGTTTCCGAGAGTTACTAAGGAAGCTTAACACTTTTAGTCACCATCGGTTTGTCGAGGACTTCATCGTGTACAATGGTTCCTATTTTGCCACCGACTAGTAACGGATTAACAGTCGTCCATGTCAACATTTCATGTTAAACATCATTCGACATAATTGTGAAACAGATTGTGAAATAGACGGTGGTTTCTCAATCCATTCTCTCTCAATATTCGTTGAAATTCTTTCTGTTGCCGAAACCTCGTCAATCATACCAGGAGTCTTCAATGAGTTTGAAAGACTCCACTGAGATTTGAACTTGAAAATTAATGTTTATTTAGTTAATTTTAGCAACTATAATTATTATAATATTAAATTTGTAAAAAAAATCTTTAATCACAATATAATTTACATCATAGGCTTTCATCAATCACATTAATTTTATAGTTTAATATGCGTTCATTTGACACACAAAATTAAAACATATCTCTAATTTTAAAACGACATGAGTAAAATATAGCGCCAAACCACTACTACACTTCTAACTGATTAGGACAATTAAAAGATAAAAGTATAAATCCTTATTTGAGCAAAATGACAACATTACAAAGTTGCTTCCCATGGAATTGGTCGTAAATTGAATCCCCACGGGCATATTGTCAATTTAGGATGTTGAGGGCACAGCCGAGGGTGTGTAAACTACATAAGTTAGAAGATCCATTGCACTTTCAAAAAGTTAGTAGTATATGAACAATTGAACATAATTGATGGCGGAGAATTAAAATATTACATACTTGAACATCATCAAACATCTCAGATTAATACAACCGTTACTTCTTCACTCTCTCTCTCTCAAATCTTTTATTTTAGTAAATAATAATGACAAGCACAAACCCTGAGGGAAAAGAAGATTACACGAGGAGATGAAGCCTGCATAAACAAGTTCAACAAACAAGTGCGTAAGGGCAATGGTTTTTTAATTCAGATATTCAACTGTCTGTAGCAATTAAAGGCAACAAAAACAGAGACTGCAGCACCGATGACAGCAAGAGTTGCATAGGTATCTTCGCGCTCCCAGCTTTCAACCCAAGTGGGCATTGCACACACCTTGCGCGTGCAGGCCACTTTGCTACTCTTACATTTATTTCCGGAAATTTGTCTCTTGCTTCTCTTCTCATCAATAAACTTTGCCACAATCTCCTCAACAGCTCCACCAGTATCTGCCATCTCCTGTAAAAGCGGACCCTGACAACAGGTGGATGGAGAGATGCCATTGATTTGGCAACAGCTAACACCCTCCACTTGGGATCTACATGCAATGCTAATCACCTCATCCATCTGTGTAGGCACTTTTCTTGTTATTCCTTCCATGTTAGTGCAACCATTTACTTCAAGCCTTAGTTCTTGGGACTTCTTCTGATCTTCTTCTGATAACCCTATCTGTCCCCTGAAGATATAAGATCCACTCAAATCAGCTGCAGTAGTTGAATCATCTTTGTTAAATATAATTTATTTGCTCATTTTTTTAGTAAAAGAGGCACAGCAAACTCTAGCCAATACGTCCTCATGCACAAAAGCACAACCCAAAATATCTTTATATCCTAAAAAAAATTAATTTATCAATCAGAACAAATTTTAAAATTGGTTGATCAATAATAAAACGAACTTTGCTGTAAGCATTGCACGCGTATCCAGTATTTCAATGTAAAACTTTCTTCCTAATATCAGCTTTGTTTGAGTTGGTTTACCTATCCATGCAAATGCACAAATTTAATTTATAAAACAGAGTGCAGGTTTTCCTTTCTTGCTGAATAGAACAAAGCTTTGATAAGGTTTATAAATACGTTATAAAACTTTAAGGTTGATAAGATTAATAAAACGAACTTTGTTGGTAAGCATATCAGCATAACACTCCCTTCCTAATATTGGCATTGTTTGAGTTAGTCCATCTATCTATCTAGCCAAATCCACATTAATATCTATCCAAATGCACAGTGAAGTCCAGCCAATACCTCCATATTTGAACAAAAAGCACAATCCAAAACATCTTTGTATCCTAAACAAAATTAATGAATCAATCAGCAAGGAAAAAAAAAACTAAAAAAGAAAATGTGTGCATAAACATCTTGATTGAGCTCATTCGTCAAGGCCTCTTTCATTTCCCCAGCCTCTCGGGGTTACGGAGCATATGCTAAGTTTTAGAATAGCTTTTCATAGGTCAATAACAAATATTATTAACGTAGCTGAAAAGACGGTAAATATCTCTTAGTATGTCAGGCCTAAGCTAGAGTATTAATCTATATTATTATTTCCTGCAGTTATGGTTGTTACTACTGAGGGTATTATAGTAATTACTTATGAATAGCCATGTGATGACATGTGCTAATGGATAAAGTTAGTTAGATTAAGGTGCAAGATAGCAAAGGTGGTGCAGTATAGGCCCCTATATATATATATATATATATATATATTGCTTGTTGCTGATAAAAGAATTATGATTATTATGAATGAAATATAGCTTTTTGCTCAAGTTATCTACTTGATTTAGCTCATTCGTCAAGGCCTCTTTCATTTCCCCAGCCTCTTGGGGTTATGGAGCATATGCTAAGTTTTAGAATAGCTTTTCATAGATCAATAACAAATATTATTAACATAGCTGAAAAGACGGTAAATATCTCTTAGTATGTCAGGCCTAAGCTAGAGTATTAATTTATATTATTATTTCCTGCAGTTATGGTTGTTACTAATAAGGGTATTATAGTAATTACTTATGAATAGTCATGTGATGACATGTGCTAATGGATAAAGTTAGTTAGATATAGGTGCAAGATAGCAAAGGTGGTGCAGTATAGGCCACTATATATATATTGCTTGTTGCTAATAAAAGAATTATGATTATTATGAATGAAATATAGCTTTTTGCTCAAGTTCTCTCTCTCTCTCTCTCTCTCTCTCTCTCTCGATCTCTCTGTGCTCTGTCTCTCTCAAATTCTATCTTCTATAATTCTTCTTAAAATTCTTATCTGTGTTGCGGTGGGAATGTGCTGAATTCACTGAGAATTACTCGGTTTGAGTAATTTTCACTCTAAATTTCTAAATTTCTCTTCTAAATTTCTTCATTTTTCTTCACCAATCCAGCTTCAGTGGGCTCGGAAATATCCACTGAGAAGGATTCTAAACACAAAGCAGCAGAATCACCCTCAGAAACTGGGCAGAAACCAGATCTGATAGTGCTCTGTTTTCCCTGGAAGCTTGGAACTCGTCAGAATTCAACCCAGAGTCGTTGAATCTGATCTGGAGGTTGTTCAAGTGACCTGAGCAAACTCTAGAGACCTACCCAATCCAGTTGGAGTGGAGCTAGCAAGGTTATCTTCATTGGGAGAAAACTGGGTACAGTTCCACAATTTCGGTTGCAGAAATTGAAGATTGAAGTCTACAACCAGGGATTTCAGTAACCATTGGAGGTAATCTAGTTCAGTAAGCTTTAATCCATTGCCAGATTGAATTCTGAGTAAGTGTAGTGGTGAATTAAGTTACCCACAGTGGGGCTTAATTGAGATCACCTGAGGCAACTAGTAATAAAAACTAGGTCTAACGGATGGAACAAGATCATTTTGAGGGCTATAGGGAAATCACTAATGAGAGAATCCAAGGCGCAACCTTCAAGATCTTACTCCTACCAATATGGAGGAAAGTGTTGAGGATCTGGCCCCGCTCATTCAACTGTCCCTCGGAGACACGGTTGAGAACATGGCCCATCCTTTCTTTCTCTCGGTCTGGAGGACAAGATGGAGAAATTTATGGAGACTGGTGAATTTGTTGAAGCATAGGGGGCTGAGAGCAATAATGGATTTACCAACCCCTTTGCTGCAAAGCAGCTGGTAAGAAACCTATGGAAAGGGGAGAAAACAACAAAGGAGTATTCAGGGACCTTGAGCATGCAGAAAGAGAAAGAAACAAAAGGACTGAGACAGGAGGCACCAAGACAGGAGAGACTGAGAAGGAGGTGGTAGTGTATGATGAAGACAGAACTAGGACACTTGAAGCTTACATTTCCAAGCTATAAGGAGGGGATGCAGTGGCTGGATACAAGACTGAAGAATACTCCCAAATCTATGGCATCAATTCAATCAGAAAGGTGACCATTGCAGCTATGCACCTGAAAGTGCAAGAGAAGAATACTGGAGAAACTGCCTTTTCTACCAGAAGACTTCTTTGTTAGCAATTTCATGGGCCTAAGGAAGGAAATTAAGAAGCCATTGAGGTCATTGGAACCTCAAACATTGTCTAAGGCATTCAAGCATGCTAAGAACAATGAGGTTCCAGCAGCCAAAACACCCACACATCTGGGCAGAGTTTGTGTAGGTGGTCAACAAGGCTATGAGGCTAATCCACACAGGACCAAGGGTGAAGTGGAGACTGCATGGAAACAAGCACTACTCACTTACCAGGGACTGAAAACAAAATGACAGTCATGTTGACCAGGGCTCAGAGCAATGATAGAATTGCAAAGGGGCTAATGCTTCTACTATGATGAGAAATTTTCCAAAGATCAAGGTGTTCGTGATGATAGCAGAGGAGCAGGGAGCACCAACCTATTTGATGAGGAACCCCAAGGGCAAGAGGGAAAGGAAGGTAACCATGCCTCAGCAGTGATATCACGAGGACGGATAAAAGCTCCCAAGCATGCCTTGGTGCTAAGGGAAATACAAGGTCAGGGACTTGCTAATGTTGGTGGACAGTGGCAGTGAGTTGAACTTCATCTCACCCACTGTGGCTGAGTTACTAGGAGAGCATAAACAGGAGGGTAAAGGGGCTAAGACTGTCAGTCTAGTCAATGGGGCACAAGTCAAGTGCAAGGAGTGATGTCCTCAGTTTTCTTGGGAAATTGAAGGAATATCATTCTCTGCCCCAGTCTGGGTAATGGAGTTTCAGCCCTGGGATGCCATTCTTGGTGCCAACTGGCTGACAAGTATGGGCAAGGTTACTTTGGATTTTAAAGAGCCGACTCTGGAAGTAGAAATGGGAGGTGAGAAGCTAATATTGCAAGGGCTGAAAGAAGTTAAGAATTCAATCAGCTGCCATGCCTTATCAATAGCTCAACCAGCTTGGATGAGACAATTAATTGAAAGCTACGTAGGGGATGAGCACATTGCTGAGCTAATAGCTGAACTGGCTATAGTTAAGGTGAGGCCTCATGAATGGGAGCTGTCCCACTGGCTACTTAAGTTCAGGGGAAAGTGGGTTATTGGTTCTAATGGGGAAATTAGGAGCATATCTTCAATGAATACATAAGAAAGGAGTAGGAGGGCATTCAGGAGTAAAGGTTACACTTAAAAGGATAGAATCATACTTTTACTGGTAGGGGCTGAGGAATAATGTGGCTCAGTGGGTGGAGGAATGCCCTAACTATCAATTTTGTAAACTTGAGCATATTATGACCCTTGGTAAACTTCAACCCTTGCCAATATCAGGGGAGCCATGGAGGGATATAGCAATGGACTTCATCACTGGCCTTCCAAACTCTAGAGGGTTTGAAGTAATATGGGTGGTGGTGGATAGATTTAGCAGGTATGTTCACTTCCTGTCCTTGTCTCATCCCATCTCAGCTAAAGGTTTAGCCCTTCTATTCTTTGAAAACATCTTTAAATTACATGGGTACCCAGGAGCATTGTGAGTGATAGAGACCCCTTATTCATTAGTGAATTTCAGAAGGCACTGTTCAAACTGGTAGGGACTAGATTACACATGAGTTCAGCCTACCATCCACAAACAGATGGTAGCTCTGAAAAGGTTAACCAGTGCCTAGAACAGTACCTTAGGTGTATGTGTGGACATGCCCCTAAGCAGAGTAGTTGACTTCCTATGGCTGAATGGTGGTTTATCACCTCTTATCACAGTTCACTACACAGTACGCCTACAAAATTGTGTATGGGTATGGCCCTGCACACCTGAATGTAGAGTTTGGATATGCCAACTAAGGTAGCAACTGTAGAGGAGTTGCTGACAGAGAGGGAACAACAACTGGAAACCCTAATAGAAATTTTGCGTAAGTCCCAGGAAAGAATCAAACATCAAGCTGATAAGGGAAGGAGTGAAAGAGCATTTGATGTAGGAGACAGGGTGTTTCTTAAGCTGCAACCCTACAGACAGAGCTCAGTCCATCTCAGGAAGAATATGAAGCTAGCCTACAAGTTCTATGGGCCCTTCCAAATAGTGGAAAAAATTGGTCAGGTGGCCTACAAGCTGGAACTGCCCCCTACCTCCAGGATTCACCCAGTGTTTCATGTGTCACAACTAAAGAAATCAGTGGGAAATTTCAAGTGCAGACACAGATACCCAATGTCAACTCATCAGGCACTTTTGACCTAGTTCCCCTCAGCATTCTTAGGGAAAGGCAGATTTACAAGGCAGAGTCATCTATCAGTGCCTAGTGCAGTGGAAGAACAACAGTGTGGAGGATGCCACATGGGAAGATGAGGACCTGATCAAGTTGAACTTTCATTCTTTGATATCCCATCCATGAGGGCATGGATGATTTTAAAGGGGGGGCAATTGTCAGGCCTAACCTAGAGTATTAATCTATATTATTATTTCCTGCAGTTATGGTTGTTACTACTAAGGATATTATAGTAATTACCTATGAATAGCCATTGATGACATGTGCTAATGGATAAAGTTAGTTACATTTAGGTGCAAGATAGCAAAGGTGGTGCAGTATAGGCCACTATATATATATATTGCTTGTTGCTGATAAAAGAATTATGATTATTATGAATGAAATATAGCTTTTTGCTCAAGTTATTTCTCACTCTCTTACTGGTTCTCTCTCTCTCTCTCTCTCTCTCGATCTCCCTGTGTTCTGTCTCTCTCAAATTCTATCTTCTTTAATCCTTCTTAAAATTCTTATCTCTGTGTTGCGGTGGAATTGATCAGACCTTAACAAGCCTGACATAGTATAATAAGCCATGTGATATAAAAGTGACAAACTAGCCAAACATCCAAATTTAAGAGACTCAAAAATGGTTTTGACTTAAGTATAATACCTCCAAAGAAAATCTACAACTTCTCCATTCTCAATATGCTGCTCAAGCAAAGTAGGTGCATCATCTGGCATTACATACCCATACCTGTTTAATATCACAACAGAATAGACCAACAAATCAATACAAACCAGGCTTGAGAAAATATAAATTCAATACATTTTCCGATCAAAGAATATACAAGTAAGCGTAAGGGTCCAACCACTACCAGTGACCAGTTACTTCTCCTTTGATCGTAGATCCAAATATAATCACATTTCCAGCATACTTGTGCCCTCCAATATGCGAGCAAGGACGAACAGAAACTTTACCCTGAAGACCATGAGATTCTATCTCTTCTTTGAATCTTGTAATAACAGCAGGTCCACAAACACCACATCGTTGATCTCTGGAACCATGAGCGCACACAAATATATAAGATCCCTTTAATGGTTCAGGAGTTCCACGAAGCCATACACCATCCTTTACAAGTACTTCTTCCACAAAAGTGTCGACATCAAAATGTGTCAATCTCCTGTATTTATTTGCAAAGACCAAGTCGATTTTTAATAAAAGTATTTACAAAGAACTCCTTGGGGCTTTGGTGCAATGCTCAAAAGCAAGGCACACAAACTTGAAACATACGAAAATTTTATATATAGGCATCACTATCCAATAATATAAGATATATTTTTTTATGAAATATAAACACACATAAGTAGTATCATGATTAAGAAACAGATCTTGTTTCTTAATTACTCTGAATTAACATATTCTCAGTGAAAAAAATTTGAACTCAAAAAATCTGCATATGGAATTATAGTTATAGCTAAGTTTGACGTGAGTACATATGATATTCTATACTAGATGTTTGATAATAATATCATATTTAAATATTTATGTGAACTTCATAAGTAGTATCTTATGATTAAAATCTATGGTATTTGCAAAACACACACCGTCTGGAATATGTTCTTAATAATATTCTTATAGCTAGTTATATTAGAGGAATAGTAGAGTAGCTACTTTAGTAGCTCATAGGTAGTAATTATCCACATAATACTCTAGTAAGGGTAATATAGTCTTTTATAATGTAAGCGAGGATTGTAAGCTCTATAAATATGCTGCTACTCATGTAATATGGAATATTGAATTTGATATGAAATATTGCGGTCACTGTGATTCTCTCTCTCTCTCTCTCTCTCTCTGTGTCCCTCTCATTCCCCTTCTTCTTCTATATCACATCCCTGTTTCTTTTGATTTCTCATCCCCTTCTTGATCAAAACCCTAAAAACTGTTAGTGAGTTTTGCCAGGCCTCCTCAAGTCCTGACAAATTGGCATCAGAGAATCAATCTGGTCCCTGTTTATTTCAATCTCAGCTTCCATGGCTCTCTTAGCCATAGCTAAAAAACCCAAAAAGTACAAGTATAAAACCCTAACACAAACCTCACTAAAAATCATCAAATCCATACTTAACCATTTTAGACAAGTTCAGTCAGAAAGGTTTCATAACTCAGAAATGACTTAGTAACTCAGGGAAGCAAACTCAGAATGCTCTGTTTTTCCAGCAAACCTGCAATTCAAGTTTTTATTAATCATCTGCTTGGTTTTGGAGAGATTTCTTATCCTTTAGACTTGTTATAGTCATTAGCAGCTCACCCAGAAGTTTTCTCAACCGAATGACAACAAAACTCAAGTTCTATGATAAAAAGATAGTCTGACAATGAAACTTCTTGAGTTTCTGTCAGATATTTAGCTTACAAATGCCATTTTGTGGAAGATTTCTCTCGAGGACTTGTTTTTGTTGATTCTATTTCAAGTTCCATTAACCTTAGTTAACACTGTTTGATCATCACTTTCTGCACAGATCTCTGTTTTTTCCTGTTCGCAGGATTTTCTATTTTTCTTTTGCTCTAGGGTCGTCCAGATCTGTTGATTAGCAGTTTTTATTGCTTGATTAACTGATATTTCGGTTTTATAAATATAATCAAGCCTTAGCAGCCACTGATCTGTATTTTCATTCCATAATTTTCTTCAAAATACCATTATAAATAGTTCTCTGCCCATTACAGTGAAGTTTCTAGCCTACTGCACAGTTAAACTTAAAATCTTCATTGGTTTATTTGTCTGAAGTCGTTTAGCTTCGTTGATGATGCTAAATTACTTTCTAAGTTCTCTTTAAATAATAAACTAGGCTTAGTTTAGCTTTTGTTTGACATCACTTAATCTGATTGTCCGAAATCCACCCATATCTCTACATTCAGCTCATTTATTCTTAATTTGGGACTAATGTTAACACTAGTCAACTATTTCTGAGCTTCTATTTCTGCCCTTTAGTGGCTAGTTCCTCTCACACCACCCCACTGGATATGCTTGAACAGGACTTTCATGAGTTCTAGGGAGTATACAGTGGATAAAATGGCCAAGATTGATGAGATAATGGCTGGGATTGATGAGAAATTAGACTCCATCATGGGGGATTTGTCTGAGATCAGTGGCAACACACTCAAAGGCAAGAGCATAGAGATTGAGAATCGAATTGTTCCACTTCTACTCAAACATGAGCCATAACACATTGATTTGACCAAAGTCAATAACCCTGGCCATGACTACCCTGCTTCCTACCTTGACAATCCACATCTGGATCAGGAGTATGATAAAGATTGGGAGGTAGAAGAACAAGAAGAAAATGGTACATTAGAGGAGAAAACTCTTAGTTCTTGACGAAGAAGTCAAGTGTGAAAGATCTGCTGTTAATGACGAGTATGAGGTGAATGTGCATGTTTTTATACGTGGTTATAATCAAAGAGGTGAGTGACAGCTTGATAGTGCTGTTCAATACCAGGGAGAGGTTAGCCAAGAGCTCAAAACAGGAAGTTGTGTGGCAATTTTATGTTAGAAAATAATAAGGCAGCCATATATCATGGATCCCGTCTATGATGACAAACCCTGTTTTGCTAATTCTCCAATCTATGATGACTACGGTATTATGAGGACACTTACTGTCAGGATTCCAATAGTGAATCCTGACCACAAACACTTGAAATGGAGATTTAGAGAAAGATTGGAAAAGAAGAAACGAAAAACAAGAGAAAGAGATCAGAATAGAGAGAGGGAGAAGTTCTCAAAATGAAACTTATTTATTTTATCAGCTAAACAAGTACATCACATGAGTATTTATACTCACTTATTACAACAAACACATTCCACAACACTAAGTAACACAGACAAGAACACGATACACATATACATACACAAATAGTAACAGGCTAACTTACATAAGCTAGTCAATCCTGACACTTACATTTTGGAGGTGCAGTCCATTACTCGAGGGCAGCCTACTGTTAAAGAAACAAGAATGAGTAATAAAGGTTCTGTTTTAAAAGGGCCCATGTTTGAGGAGTGCTTTTGTCATTTGATTACAGATCCTAGAGTGACTTTAAGCCAAGAGGAACATCTTACTTTACACATGGAGTGTGGAACACACATAAATTCAGAAATCAAGGAAATTCAATTATGTGTAACTGCAGATCCTAATGGTTATGAAGAAGAAGTAGCTTATGAATTGCAGGAGCTACAAGTGAGGTATGCTAAGCTAAAGGATGGTAACGAAACTTGGGATCCTGGACCTTATATCGTATCAAGAAATCAAGCAATGTTGCAGATGCTTATCAGTCCACCATCCATTAGTTGCACAAATTGGAGTGATCACATATGGATATGAAGAGAGAGCTGCCTGGAAGTCACTGATATACGAAGAACCGACCACGTCATTTCTAAAACGGGATTTTGGGCAGGATGAAGATTCTTTAGTTCAGCTCCATGGGCAAGAGGTGGAAGCTGAAATGATGATATCATCCACTGTTTCAAAGAGAACAATTAATAGCTATTCCCAGAAGACCATAGTAAGTTGGGGTTATGAGCTAAACCCTTTAAAGGTTATCATGGTTGTAGCAGCTAGAAGGAATCATTTGGAAGTCAATGTGGAGTGTGGAAACTTCAATGGGTTGATTGACATGGAAATTTGTCATGGATTCAAGAGTGTCTTGAAGATCAGGCAAGAAGAAGCTATTGGCCAGACAACCCCCCTAATGAGTAAGAAATACAAGACCATCAGACATGAGGTTGTTAAAGCCAAGAAGTTTGGGGCAGATGTTCTCCTTGTGAACATGCAGGAGCCTTACCATGCCAGTATTGTATCAAATAATTCACATCATTTCACTTTTGATCCAGGAGGACTACTAGCTCGAGGTTCATGAGGACATGGACCATTTCAAGGGGGAAGGGATGTCAGGAATATGATCTTAATAATATTCTTATAGCTAGTTATATTAGAGGAATGGTAGCGTAGCTACTTAGTAGCTTATAGGTAGTAGTTATCCATAGAATACTCTGGTAAGGGTAATATAGTCTTTTATAAATGTAACAGAGGATTGTAAGCTCTATAAATATGCTACTACTCATGTAATAGGGGATATTGAATTTGATATAAAATTTTGAGGTAACTGTTGTGATTTTCCCTCATTCCTTTCTCTTCCTCTCTCTCATCCAGTATATCTGTCCACTCATCCCCGTTTCTTGTGATTTCTCATCCCCTTCTTGATCAAAACCCTAAATATGTTAGTGAGTTTTGTCAGGCCTCCTCGAGTCCTCCCTCACTAACTCATCAATTCTTGTCAATCTGCTAAGTAAAAGGGCATCATGCTGCTATACTTACTCCTATTTCTTTTCTTCCTTTCAAGCTTTTTCTTTTTCAATGGTCCAGGTTACATCTTAGATTCAAAGAAGAATGATAATTAGGGGACCTATTTCACAAGCTTTGTGCATCACACCTAAGCCCACGAGGATAATGCCTCCTTGAAATTGCCTTGCCTCAAGCAATGCGAGGCCAAAAGGTGGGCCTAGCTAAGTCTCGGGTGTAGGGTGTGCATCTTTTAGGGAATTTTACAAATATGATCATGCTGTGCGTTATTAAGTAAAATATATTTGTAGAATACCTAAAAGTAGCAAAAGTGTATGTCCGAACTTGACCTGTATCTTATCATGTCTGGAAAGATCAACACATCCCCGTTTGATGTCTCAGTCCCATCGTATCCCTCACATATTGTTAGACGAGTCTTGAGGATAGAGAGAAACAAAGCAAAGATTAAATCTCAGTCTTCGCTATGAAGAGGGAAATTATTCTTTTGAAATCAAAGGAATATGCCTTCATTCCAAAAAAAAGATACATGTCATTGTTGATGTAGTACAAAATAAATTCGCATAATCCTTAAATTCAAATTTCATGTGAATTCCTTGGTTACGATAAAAAAGAAAGTTAACGTAATATGAACAAACTGACATCAACTCTTTTTATGGAAGGAGTATATGAATAGATAAAAATTCAAACAAGAAAGCCAACTAGATGTACTAAGAAATCGAGAAGGTCAAATTCTCACTACATTTATTGCACAAAACGAGCCCATCTGAATTCTTTACTACATTTGTGAATCTTACCACCGAAATTACGGTGAAATTGATTAATTTGTTTCATAAAATGGTTAACACTGCAAAATAGATAATATTCTAACTAGGTACAATCTGTGACAAATGAATTTTCATATAAATTCATATCGAAACCTGAATTAGGATTTCACAAATGCAGTTTAAAATAAAGAAATTAATAAATGCAAATGAACTCTTGCTGAATGGAGAGAGTAATATATCACCCACTTATATGGCATTCAAATTACTTATGGGTAGTACACTAGTCTCCAAAAGTTATTCCTGTAAAACAGTGATACTGCAATAATAGACCACAAAATATTAGGAGTAACTATATAATTATTAGATAGAACAATGTATATATGCTTTGTTTAAAAGGCTTCTGCTTAAAAATTCTGATGGTAAAGCTCTAAGCAGGGAACTTTTGATACACTTTTATTAAAATCAAAAACTATTAATAAAAATATAAACGCATTTTAAACCCAGTCACAAATAATCACTTGATACTAAAATCATACAAATTCATTTACACACCAAAAGAAAAAGGCAATATCAAATTTCTTAATCAATAAACAAAAAAAAGAAATTCCACAAACCTGTCTCTTCATATCAGCCTTCCTGGCAGCAAGAGCAGCGGAGAGGAGCCTCGGCAGGCGATCGAATTCGGCAGCTTCAATTCGTGGAGGCCAGACTTCAGGGCTCTTGTAGCACAGAAAAACATGTCGTTCATAAAAGTCCACAGTCCCAACCAACGGAGACTGTCGAAAATCGGGTCGGGAGAGCCCAAACTCGGCGTCACCGCCGCCGCTTCCAGTGCCGAGGAAAGCTTCGTTCTGGGAGCTTCCAGAAGCGCTTCCGATCTGAGAGTTATCGACAAGGAAGCTGTCGACTAAGAGAGGGGAAGAGGATAAAGGGTTAATGAATGTGAGAGACTCGTCTCTATCTCTGCTATTCGCCATTTCCTTCTTCCACCAAAATCAGAGCAAGTTTGAAGAATTGATTTCTAATGATATCTGGAAATAGATTTTAATGGGCCTGGCAGCTTTTAACTTATTTAGTACGGTAGAAGCAGCACCAAAGTGTTTGAGTGTTTTTCATAAAATAAGTAACAAGGGTATGAAATATAAACTTTTTACTTTTCCGCTTCACCATTTCTCTACTTTTTCATCTTTTCATTTCATATACATTATCTTACCTATAAATAGAGTTATTATAAAATGGTAATATATACAATCAAGTTAAGATATTATATAGAAATAAAATTAGTCTATATATTTACTTTTAATTTATTTTATAATACGTTATCAGCACGAATTTGTTCTAGTCAAATTGCAATAGGATTTTATTTGAGAAGAAATACAAGGTTATTATAATCAGATTTTGTTTCGAAAAAAATGTATTTTCTAAATTGTATCTTATTAATCTTTACTTTTGTTTTATATCTTATTTTATTTAACATTGTATGAAAGTAATATTTTCATTCTCAGAAAAAAAATGATAAATTAAGTACATAATAAAGTCAGAAACTTTTATTATAGTTTAATTTTTTTTGTTAAAAAAAAAAAGGAAAAGAACTTGAAGTTCTTAATAATAAAATAAAAAGAACCTAAAGTTCTTATTTGTAATTTTTATACAATAAAACCTGGAGTTATTTGCTTAACATAATATATATATATGTGTGTGTGTGTGTGTTAGAGCAAAATAGTCTCAAGTGTTTGTAGAATGGAGGAAGGGGGTTGAATACAAACATTCAAAACTTTTCGCTCTTTAAAAACTTTTTAAGCACTGGTAGATATATCTGCAATATCAGAAAAACTATAAAGAGTTTACAAAGAACACACAAGCATTTAAGTTAAAATAGTTGTGTTAAAACTTGATGTTTTTCTGTAAATCTGTTTAACCACAAATGTGATTAAACAGCTACAACTTCTGTAACAAGTTACAGCTTCTCTGTAATAAAATTACAGCTCCTCTTTCCACACTCACTAACTACTAATTTTCTTTGAATATCTCTATACTGATCTATTACAAAACTTCCTTCTAGTTTTCGTTGTGTGGCTTCTTGTTTGGTTGTCCTATTGGATTTTCTCTTTGTTTTCGTTGTTGCTAATCCATCTTGTGTAATGACAACTCTTTTGCATATATAGAAAATCAGTAGTTGAACCCACGTGTTTAGATATGCTGCTCTTTTAACTTACCTGCATATATGTCACATCGATGTCTTTTAGGAATGATGTGTCAGACTACTGTTGCTTTTGTTGCTTTTTTTTCATCCCCTGATCTACGTGCATTTAATGATCAAGAGTTGTCATTGGACCACCAAACTTCAAGAAATATCTTTCCAGTTTATTTATCTTGCTTTTGTAACAATTTTCATTGATTTGCGTGTAAGACATGATGACGAGTGTATGCAGTCATAATTGTCCACTGATCGCAAGCCCTGATGTGGACTTGATCAGTGCTTCTGGATCCCCTGATGACGAGTCTTGTCTAAGGCTCGATCAATGCTTCAACCTTCACTTAAATTATTCAAGTGTTTTTTGATCCCCTGACGTTAAGACCCAAAGCATCCACTGATGGCTTCCACTGATGCAGTGCTGAGCATTCCCCCTGACAGGTTAGCTTGACACTGTCATACCCTGATGAGTTCCCCTGACAGGTTGGCATGTCACTGTCATGCCCTGACGCGTTCCCCCTGATGAGTTTGGCTTATCATTGCCATACCCTGACGCATTTCCCTGACGGGTTGATCTGCCTTTGTCATCCACTGATGGGTTCCCCTGACGGTTTTAATCACTGATGGCCTGTTGATTTTGTTTGAAATGTCTGATATGCGAAATACTTAAGTGTTTTTGAGTAACAACAGACATCCCTCTTCACTATCAAGTCCTTTAGAAATTTCAACTGATGACTTGTCTATTGTGAAATACTTTATCCCCTGATAACTAAGTTGATCATAAGTGGATGTAAAATGTGTGCAAATACTTAGGTTTATAGAACACCCTGAGTATGTACAAATGCACAATCAAAACTAAAATCATCATCATCATTTATATTTAACAATCTCCCCCTATTTATGATTATCAATTTGATAACCATAAATCTACTTGATGCACTGATGATGATGTCAAAACCAAAACTATACTCTATCAGAAATTTTATAAAATTGTATTGATATGTTCTATTGTATTTGTATGAACAAAAAAAAATTGTACAAGTATTTCCTATAACTATTACAAAAACAATACACTTCTAGACACCAGGATCCCCCTTTTTGTTTAGCAGAAACAAAGGGCAATGGATGACTTGATTCAATAGGTTGAGTGTCACTTCCAAGGCCTTGTCTCCTTTGATCTGGGTTTTGATCTGAAATCCTAAGCATGTTGTCTTCCCCTCCTGCTATAAGCTGCTCCAGCTCCTTTTGAAGAAGTCTTATGAAATTTACAATGTTGACATTTCTGTTTGATTCCAAAACTTCAAGGACTGATTTGATCTATGACACATTAGTTGCAGCAAGTTGTGACCAGTAAAAGGTGGTGATCTCCCCTTCTGCATTTTTGAATTCTACACCCATGGGATTTGTGATCATCTTAGGATATTCTTTGAATCCTTTTGCTGGGGGCACATCCTTTACTGTTGTTGTATTCCCATCATCAGCTCTGGTTTCTTCAATCTCCTTCAACACATTTTGTATCAGCAGGATTCTGAATTGGATGACATGTTCATTCGTATGATAAACAATTTGGCTTAGAACATGCATCGCTTCCTCCAGGTCAAGCCCATCAACATCTCTGATCCTTATACTTTTCTCCTGCCCATCAGTTGTTCTGTAGAATAGCTTCAATGGTCTCTCCAAAGCTGTGGGCAGGCTCCTTTCATCGTTGATGGATTTCCTCAGCCTCTCAATCATCCCCCTCAAGTCTCTGTTTAGCACCGATGTTTTGGAAATTAAATTCAGGATCAATCCTAACTGCTCAGCATCCATTCTCCTAAACTAGTCCAAGGTGATTGTGAACTACGACCCATTTTTCAGTTGTACTGTGATTAGCTTTTCCCTTTTGTTATTAGTCCTGAGATTTATACTTTTTATTGAGAACATAAATGTCAGATTCTTGGGCCCTTCATCCCTTAGGGATTCAGCTAGCGTGGGTGGTCCATATGTTATAGGAGAAGGTGCTAGATCCTTGGCTTCAGATGACTTGGATTTGGTGGCATTAGGGGATTTTGGTTTTTCTTTATCTTTATCCCCTGATGCACCTTTGGGAGGTTGAGATTTCTTTGGCTAAGGTTTCCTGGAGGATCTTGGCCTGACACTCTTTTTCTTATTTTCTTCTTCTTCCTTCTCTTTTGTCATTTCCCTTTCCTCCTCCTCTTGCAGTTGTTGTGCATATAACGCATTAGCTTCCACAAGCTTCTTGTCTTGAGGGAAGAAAAGCTCCACTTTCCCATCAATTACTGCTTCGACGGGTGTTGGAAAGTGGGTTGTCTTCATGGCATCTCCAAGTAGCTTAGGCCCTAATTGAGTATGTGACTTCTTTTTGGGTTCCTCAATCAGGATACCTTTGCCCTTATCATTGGCTTTTGGAGCAGGAGCAGGAGCAGTCACATCCCCTGATGGTTGATCATTAGAGGGCTTCTCTGCAACAACCCCTGACAATGGCCCTGATGATTTCTCCCCCTTTTTAACAGCATCATCAGTGGAAGTTGGGAGTTGGGATGTGACTTAAAAAACTTTCTGTAGAGTGTCAGCCATAGACAGTTGCAGAGTTTTCATGCTGGCCAATTTGTTGGAAAAGGCAGAAAGTTGTTTGTCAACATTGTCAGCAAGTTTCTTCGTTCGGAGCAAGGTTTGGCTGGTAACATGGGAGTCAGCAACTTGTTGTACATTGTTTGTGAGAACCCAAAATTTTTAATGAGTTTTGTTATATGATTAATTTATTTTGTGATTTTTTTTTTGCATGAAGATTTAATTTCTCTTTTTGGTATGAATGATGAATTCATATTTTAAATGAAAGTTCAATGGCAATGTGATGTCCAAAATGTTTTAAATGTATTTTAAGCACAAGTATTTAAAAGATTATTTTTATTCAAGTGTATGTGCATATTTTCACGTGGATGAAAGCACACGAGTGTGAATGAGTAAAGGATACATTACTCTTTTTTTGAACCAAGACTGTTGTGAGACAAGAGTAATTAATGTTTATCACCTCCAACAGTACACTAGAGTGGGCTATGATAGATGACTGGATGACGTTAGCAGTCATTGCATCCACCCTTTCTCACCAATCACTTCTTTCTAAAACTTGTTATTTCCTTTCACAACCAACGGCTGAAATCTAACTCTAAATAATCCAACGACTCTTGTTGTTTGGCAAGTGAGATATATATATATATATATCCCTGGAGTACAACCCTAGCCCCACTTTCATAAATCTTCTACACAAGTATACCACCAAATCCAGGTTCACTTGCAAAGCAACTGTCCATTTCGGAGAACAACTCAAGATTTTAACATCTTCCTTGTAGCCAAAGAGGTAAGAGCATTACATTAAAGTCCTACTTTGTTTCTTACATTTTTGTTCTACTATGCATGCCATGTTTAAATACCTCGTTCATTCATTTCCAAAAGTGAGATTTAATGCATGCTTTTAACACCTGGAGTTAATGCCTTTTTATTTCAAAAGTTATCCAAGATGAGTGTAAGAATGTTGACAACCACCTGGTAGACAAACCAAACATTTCTTTTTATCAGCAGTTACAACACCATGCTTGAGTATTCTTCAACCTGAGTTTTGAACCCTAAACCGTGTCTATAAGAGCTGCAGACCTTAGGAAATGTTATGTATCACTAAGAAGATGATGAGAGTTGACCTAAACATGGTTATGGTTGAAGAACACCACCCATGGAGGAGTGAGGAAGACACCGCTGTATCTGAGAAAAGTTTTAACTTAGTCTCCGATGGGTTGGAGTTAGTCTCTAACCGTATAAATTAGTCCCTGGGAGATTCCAAGTTAGTGTTTGACAGTTTAAAAATTCATTAGTCTCTGATGGACTAAAACTGTTAGTCTTTAATGAAGGAATTTCTTAGTCTCCGATGAAGGAAAATTCTTTAGTCTCTGATGAGTAAAAAATTCTTAGTCCCCGACGAGTTTGGCGGTGAACAAATTATCCCCTAATGGGTAAGTCATCCCCTGATGACTATTCTCTGACGAGTGAATGATACCCTGATGATCGAAGGCTATCCCCCTGATGGCCAACAGATCATCCCCTAACGGGCGAGACATCCCCTGATGGGTAATCTACTCACTGATGACCAATCATCCCCTGACGGGTAATTATCCCCTAATGATTTATTATCCCCTGATGACTAAGTATCCACTGACGGTTAGATTATCTTCCGATGGTCATTCTTAAACCCTGACGACCACTGTTATGCTTCAACGTTTATCCCCTGATGCGCAGTTTGTATTCAAAACTATAAAACATTATTTTCTTAAATTATTTTATGATGTTTTAATTATTTATTTAACCTCAACGGTTCTTTTGTCAGATTTGAAACATTTAAAGTTTAAGGACATCATATATGCATTTTCTCTCATATTTTAACCAAGGTATTAAATTTATCTTGTGATATGCATATTTTACAGAGTCTTTCACTCACGTGTAAATTGAATTTGATTTTATTGCTAAGGACCGAGATAAGTATATATTTAATCTGATGCTTTTTTCAATTTAACGCATTATCTTTTGTTTCGATATGCGTACAAGGCTATGATTCATATATTCTAATTGCTTTTATGAATGAGAATGCTATGCTTTAAATTTCGCTAGCATGATATGAATACATGTGCAAGGATATAACTGACCTTTGATTTATCAGTATTCTTTAATGTTATTAAATGGGTCATGCCACATGGTTGGCTAGAGGAAAGGGAAGGTATTGATTTGTTCTGTCACCGGACCTAGAAGAATTATAAGTGATTACGTACGTTCACACAAGGAGGGATCATGCAGGCATAGGCAGGCCAACTATATACCGTATGGTTAGTAGATCCAACGGTTTTAGCCCTCGATGGATATTTTGAGAAAAATATGCACAGTTGTGTACCTGTCTTTCTTCGAGGAGGGTTACACATTGTTTATCATCAATAATCGTCAAAGTTCTTATCATCAAAGTTCTTCGAAGATTTTCGAGGCATTGGTATTGTTTCACTGAGCCTCACAAACAGAATTGAAACTCCATAAATATTCCAGATTTATTCCTCTGTTTTGTTTATATACTTGCTGAGCGTAGATCGCTCATTCTTGTTGAACTTAATGTCTTGTAGGGCAGGGTACAAAAGCTGAACCCTCTGATAAAGGGAAAGCAAAGATGATTGGCTACTAAGTTGTCGACCCCTTTTTTGGGTGGCCACTATGGAAGGAAGGAAAGAAGATATTTTGAAGTTGTAATGTTATGAACTGTAATTTAGAAATAGATTAGCTTCCGCTGAAAATGTAATAGTTTAAGTTGTAATAACTCGCCACTATTTTCTTTTATCAGTATTTATTCTATGAATGGATGTGATGTTATCTTTGCCTTCATTTGACGGAGCATTGGTCTGATAAGGGATTTTGGGGTCGTCACAGTTGGTATTAGAGACCAGTTACGACCGGAAGTGATTCATAAGAAAAACACTGCCCGTAAACTACATCCAGGAGTAGGGAATACTGTGGTATGTCCCAAAATTACTTAAGTAAAGGAATTTAAGGATTTGACACTAGAATTTAGGTATTAGGATAGGTTAATGGGCTAAGGATTAAGGCTTATGTTCGAAACAAAAGTTGTTGATCACCTTTAAGGGTAGAAGCTGCTAAAGGAAGACAAGACTGAAAAGAATGTAGCATGCAGTAAGAATACCACTTCATACTTTGTGTACTGTGAAGTTTAGATATTTCTGACTTGAAATGTTTTCTATAGATGGTCGAAGATCGCTCTAGATCCCCCATGCATTTTCTTAGAGTAGACATCTAATCCGACGAGGAAGAGGAGCCTAGCATGGAGTCTCCATTGTTCACCCCTACATTGTCGGGCGGGCACCCACCATCTCCAGTGCAAGAGGGCCCCAGCCTTGCCCCAGCTCTGACATAGGAGGCCAGACCCTCCACTGTCCATCGCGGGCCGTGCATTTGCTACACGGCATGGAAGAGCATGATACGCCATCGTCCCAGCCGTGACCATGCTACCAAACAAAATGCCCCTACAACAGAACGTGATACTCCGAGACCTGCCTCGTCCCCACCACAGGCGACAGTGTCATCCCATGATGAGATGATACAAAATTACGATGTAGAAGTCCACCATCGCCTGGCAGCTCTCACCATAAATGTTCGACGACAGGCTACCACTATTTCTAGGTTTCGCACAACCGCGTCAGCATGGCGATCCTCCTTTTGGTTGACTTAGAGCCTGTACCATCGACTTGGAGATGCATGCGTAGATAGTCGTAGCAGTGGTGGCTAATCCAATGACGACATGTTTGGAATAGATGAGTACTCACTGCGCACGCCGCATTGAGGAGACACGTATGCAGTCTCGACATATATTGGGAACGAGAGGCGGAGCATGAAGGATCACTGGACACAAAGGATGAAGAGGATTAGACGTAGGAGACTGATGTAGAATTTTTAAATAAAGGCTATTTTGTGTATGATTTTCAAACTCTGTTTGGGTAGTTGTGACTATCTCGAATGCATTTGCCCAGTTAATTTATTTTAGCCTGTGTCTGGCTTGCCTTAAGAATGTTAGAGGATGATGTCTATGACAGCCTCCTATGTATATGGATGATGATTATTTTGATATATCTAAATGCTTATGTTTTGCTTAATGCTCTTCACCTTATCAGGTTATAAATTTCTTGAGCCACATAAAGAATGGAATGCTTCGTGAAGGATGTTTAACTCTTTATGTGTATTATATTAGATTATGGCTAGAGGCAGGAGACCAGGAAGACCCAGGAGAAGAAACCTCTATAACGACATGCTAAGGCTTGAAAATGTGGCATGCTTGGAGGAAGAGAATCAAGCTGAAAATGCTGACGAAGTTGTCATAGAGGATGACAGCTCGGAGGAGGTGAAAGGGATGAACCGCAATCCCCCACATGTTCCACCACTACCCCCTGTTAATGACAATAACTCTGCCAACAACAATGCTACCGGGAATGCAGTTGACAACCCGCTAGCTCAATTTCTTTAGATTATTCGTGAGGCTGTCACCGCGAACCAACTAGCCCCACCACCACCTTAACCACCAAGACCTGCTGCCTGTGGGCCATGTATCCAAGAGTTCACTGCATTGTTAGGTTTTATAACATTTGATGATGATTGTCTTTAGAATACTTAGATATACAAATGTATAGAAAGTGTTAATTAGTAACACTGAAGTTTTGTAGCCGGTAGTTATCTCTTTCGTTGTAATTCGTTTATTATTTGTAAAGAGATAGATTCATTCTTTAATTGTAAGTAACTGTTGGAAATTTGTATCAAAGCTTCAACAAGTCAAAGTGTGTATTTGATCTGTCGTAGTTTACAAAAAGGCTTATCGGAGACTAAGGCAACATTTATGGGAGACTAAGGATTTTGCCTATCGGAGACTAAGGCTTACATCATCAGAGACTAAGTCTAAAGCGTCAGAGACTAATGCTTACTTCATCAGAGACTAAGCTGACGTCATCGGAGACTAACCCTAAAAGCATCGGAGACTAATAACTCTATCGGAGACTACATAATCTAACGTCATCAGAGACTAGAAGACCAGAGACTAAATGATGACTTGATCAGAGAGTAAAGCTGAAGCCATCAGGGACTAGTCGTGAATTATTTTTTGATGAGATACAGAGTTCGAATTGAATAAGGAATGTCTTCCACGTAGATCAAGATATTATTGAAGGCGTAGCTGGTAAGGAAACTAACCAGAAATCTGTTCTTAATCAAAAAGGAAAGATTATGTTTGATTCGAATAAGGAAGCTGAATCATTATTGATTTAGAATAGAAAACTGAGTAATTCAGTTTTAGAAGCTGTAATTAGGTTTACAGAATTGTAATTCGAAGCTGTATAGAATTCATAGTTTGTATCTTTACTATACAAAAAAGAAAAAGAAGCTGACGATCATATTGTTATGATTGTTAGAATTTGTATTCAATTGTTAAAATCAATAGAAGCAATTGTTTATAAATTGATTCGAGTTCTTGTTCTTTATATTCTGTAAGAAAAGTTAATTTCTTAAAGAACAAGTAACCAAAAAGAATTCAAAGAACTTGTATTCAACCTGTTAGTGCAATATTAACACAAGTGTTTGTAGAAGGGGGGGGGGGGTTGAATACAAACACCTGAAACTTTTCGCACTTAAAAACTTATACGGCTTATTGAAAACAGTTGAACAACCAGAAAAACTATATGGAATGAACACACAGATTCAAGTTAAAATAGTTATATTATAACTCAAGGTTTTTCTGGAAATCTGTATAATCACAAATGTGATTTACAGCTACAAATTCTGTGAATAAAGTTCACAGCTTCTCACACTCACTAGCTTCTAATATTCTCTGAAATAACTCTCTCAAGATTTATTGCAAAGCTTCTCTCTAGTGTTTTGTGCTTCAGTGTTTCTTTGATCCGTTGGATGGATTCAATTAATCGTTATTTGTGTAATGAGAGCTCTGTTGCTTATATATCAATCAGTGGGTTGAAATCACGTTCTTGAGACGTGCTTCTCTTCTCAACTTAGCCGTAAGTATGTCACATCTAAACTTTATGTGTCAGACTGCTACAAGCTTTGTTGCTACTTTTCTTCCCCTGATCTGTGTGCATTTAATGCGTGAGAGTTCTCATTGGACCATTAACAAACTTCAAGAAATATCTTTCCAGTTAATATTTCTTGCTTCTGTAACACGTTACGTTGATTTCCGTGTAAGAACTGATGACGGGTGTATGCTATCACAACGATCCACTGACTGCCAGCCCTGACGGACTTTGATCAGTGCTTCTGGATCCCCTGATGCTTATTGACTTGATCAGGGCTTCGTCCTTCACTTGAGTTATACTCAGTGCTTCTTGACCCTGATGGTTATAGTTGACTGCATACACTGACGGCTTCCACTGATGTCATGTTGGTCATTCTCCCTGACAGGTTGCCCTGATGGGTTTGCCTGACACTGATATGTCCCGAAGTGTGTCACTGACGAATTGGTCTACCCTTGTCATCCCCTGACGGGTTCCCCTGATGGGTTCCCCTGATGAGTTCCCCCTGATGGGTTCCCCTGATGGGTTCCCCCTGATGGGTTCCCCTGACGGGTTTTCCCCTGACGGGTTTTCCCCTGATGGGTTCCCCTGATGGGTTCCCCTGATGGGTTCCCCCTGATGGGTTCCCCCTGATGGGTTCCTTCTGATGGGTTCCCCTGACGGGTTTTCTCCTGATGGGTTCCCCTGATGGGACTTTAATCAACGTAACTTTGACTTAAAATTTCTGATGTGCGAAATACTTCGTTTGCTTACAATTAGCATCAGACATTCTCTTTCACTTTGTCAAGTCCTTTGAATGTTCCTGTTTTCTGACTTGTCTTGTGAAGTTATTAACTATCCACTGATGAACAAACTTATCATCAGTGGATGCAAAACTTGTGCTGATCTTAAGGTTTATAAAATATCTCAAGTATTTACAGTTGCACAATTTATTACATAATCATCATCATCATCATTTATCTCTAACAATCTCCCCCTATTTATGTTTATCAATTTGATAACCATAAATCCCTAGATGCACTGATGATGATGTTAAAACCAATATTAAATATAATTTAAGAAAGAATAATGAATGAACTAATAAAAGAATTTCTGTACAAGTATAACCTATATCTATTACAAAAAGAATGTTGTATAGACTTTAGGATTTCCTGTTCCTTTTTGCTGAGACAAAGGGCAATGGTCAATTAGACTCAATTGGTTGAGTGTCACTTCCAAGGCCTTGTCTCCTTTGATCAGGATTTTGCTCAGGAATCCTTAGTCTTGTGTCTTCCCTGCCTGTCTCTAGTTGCTCCAGCTCCTTTTGTAGAAGTCTTCTGAAGTTGACAATGTTGACGTTGCTGCTTGATTTCAAGGCTTCAAGGACACTTTTTATTTCTGAAATGTTGGCTGCAGCAAGTTGTGACCAGTAGAAGGTAATGATCTCCCCCTTTTGATTTTTGAACTGTACACCCATGGGGCTTGTGATCATTTTTGGATATTGTGTGAATCCTTTCACTGATGGCACATGCCTTGCTGCAGTGTTCCTATCATCAGCCTTGGTTTCTTCAATCTCCTTCAGCACTTTCTAAGTCAGCAGGAATCTGAACTGGATGACATGTTCACTTTTATGATAAGCTATTTGATGTAGAACATTCATCGCTTCCTCCAGGTTGAGACCATCAATGTCATTTGTCTTGATGCTTTTCTCCTGCCCATCAGTGTTTTTGTAGAACAATCTCAGTGGACTTGGCAAAGCTGTGGGCAGGCTCCTTTCGTCATTGATGTCTCTCCTCAGCCTATCAATCAACCCCCTTAAGTCTCTGTTAGCCCCGGATGATTTAGTAATCACATTCAGGCACATCCCTAGCTGTTCAGCATCCATTCTCCTAAACCAATCTAGTGTTACATTGAATTGGCTCCCACTTTTGTCTTCAATAGTAATGAGCTGATCCTTTCTGTTGTTGAACCTGACATCTATGCTTTTTATGGAGAACATAAATGTCAGGTTTTTAATCCTTTCTGTTCGTAGGGATTCAGCTAGTATCGGTGGTCCATATGTTGTGATTATAGGAGAAGGTGCTTAACTTGTTGCTGCAGACGACTTTGGTTTGGTGACATCAGGGTCTTATTGTTTGTCCTGCTTTTTATCCCCTGATGCACCTTTAGGAATTTCATTCTTTTTAGGCTGAGGCTTCCTGGAGGTCCTGGGCCTGACACTCTTTTTCTTCTTTTCTGCTTCCTCCTGTTCCTTTGCCATTTCCCTCTCTTCCTCTTCTTGTAGTTGCTGTGCAAAGAGTGCATCAGCTTCCACGAGCTTTTTGTCCTGGGGATAGACCAGCTCCACTTTCCCATCAATTACAACTTCAACAGGTTGTGGAAAGTGGGCTGTGTTCATGGCATCTCCAAGCAGCTTAGGCCCTGATTGAGTGTGTGATTTCTTCTTTGGATCCTCAATCAGAATACCCTTGCCTTTGTCCTTGGTTTGCGGAGCAGGAACAGGAGTAGTCACATCCCTTGATGGTTTGCTTGACTGTCCAGCAACATCCCCCTGACGCATGCTGGGTTGATTTCTCCCCCTTTTTGACAGCATCATTAGTAGGAGTTGGATGTGGGGAGGTGACTTGAAGATTTTGTTGCAGAGTGCCAGCCATGGATTGTTGCAGAGTTGCCATGCTGGTCAGTTGTGAAGTGAGATCAGCAAGCTTTCGGTCAACAATGTCAGCCTGCTTCTTCATTTGGAGCAAAGTCTGGCTGGTGACTAGGGAATCCACAACTGTCTGTACATTTTGAAACTTGGAAGAAAAGTGTGTATACAAATTTTTGTTTTCTATGTCTATGGACTGACCAATCATGATCTGTGATTTTAACACTTTGATCAAGATTGGATCAGTGGTTCTAGCTAACTCCTACTTTAATAACTGTACAGTATCCGCCATCTGATTCTGCTGAAAATACAAATCAACTCCGATGAACTGGGAAAAATCATCTTGTGGAGCATCATCTTCATCACTTTCGGAAGTGGAAGTAATATTTACAGTATCACTAAGGATCTCATCCTTATCTCTCTCATCCTCTCCTTTTCTGTACCTTCTAAGGTAGCACTCATATCCTCTCCTTTTTCATTGCCTACTAAGGCAGTACTCTCTTCCTCTCCTTTTGCCAAAGTCCTCTCAGGGGTTTGACTTTGCCTCTCTGCACTAATTATTTTCTCATTCTCACTCAAAATTGTCCTAGAGGGGCTCCTATGGGCTTAGAAATCATCAACTGTGACCAGTTCAAGTGAAGTATTTACAGTTTCTGGTTCAACAGTTGTGATAGGAGAAGGAGAAGAAATAAAGTGTGTATGTATAATTGGAGAGGTATAGGTTTCTGTAGAGGATGTATATACAATTGGGGGTACATAAAGAGTTATGGTTATGGTATGTACAGTGGTATTTATGTCCCCTGCCTGATCACTAGTGTTTGTATCAATTAAAAATGAGTCAGCCATGTGAGTGTGGTGACTTTCAAACACTGTGTCAGAGAGTGTTAGCTCCTCCACGAAATGAGAATGTGGAGAATCTGATTGTATGGCACTTAAAGTTTGTGTCATTATATCTGAAGAAATTTGAGGAACGGAGAAAGAAGGAAGTGGTGTAGATGGGAGTATTGGCTGAATCACTGAATGAGGAGGTGATTCATCAAAAGAAGTGTGTGCACTCACTGTGTCAGCTATCTACAAATGGCTCTCAGAGACCCTGATGGTAGGTTCATCAGTGTCTATGGTTACTGTATGTGCCTCACTCATCTGTGTCCTTGGATGAGGACTATTTTCAATAACTAATTCCTTTTGAGAGGAACTAGTTAGAAATATGTTTAATTCCTTATCAAAGGCAGCATCCTTTTGAGAGGATACTGCCTGGTCAGGCTTTAGGGTAACACTCGTGGCTCCTTTCTTCTTCTTCAATCTCCTCCTATAGCCAATCACTCTCTCTCCTTGCTCCCCCTCAGTTGATGTGGTAACTTCACTAGTTTTTCTTTTAATCCCAACAGTCTTTTGGGAGACCGTGGGTTGGGCTATTGAGAGTGGTTGAGAAGAAATTGGTTGTTCTACTTGGGTAGGCAGAGAGGTGGTTGTTTTCTCTGCCATAGTAGATGAAGGTGAAGAATGTACAGTGTGAGAAGTGGAAGATGTAGAATTTACTACCTGTATCATATGCGTTGGGAGAGCAAATGATTCAGTTGTATATGATTTCTTCATTATTTCTGCAAACAGTTTCTTTGTTTGCTTGTATGTCTGTACAGGTATATCATTCTCAAAAGAAAGATTAGTAATTTGATCTTTAATAATCATAAACAAAAATCTAGAATAGTATACTTCCGTTTTCCTATTATTTACATTACCTAATTTATTTACAAGATCATCAAAAATAATTTTACCTATATTTATATTTACATTTTTAACCATTGCATATGCTATTTTCAAAGTTAAAGAGGTAATAACCTCAAAGTTAGAACACTTACCTGAGAATGCCTTGGTGATTGTATCGAAAAGATAAGAAATCTCTCTCTTCACATTCACCCTCTTAAGGTCCTTGAATTTTAACTCTACGTTTGGAGCAGCATTATAGCCCAGTTCCTTCAAGAAATCCAGAAGTTCCGCATCACTGGGTACTTCCACCATGTCTTGAGTAGGTAGTCCCAAAGCAGTGTTAATTCTGGATGGGGTTATTTTCCCTTTCTCAAAAGAAACTCTAAATGAGATTCCCTTGACCACATCAGTGCGTGTGGTGGAGTACATAAACTTGGCGCTTGTCCAAAGTTGAGACAATGCCTCTCTCGATATTTCGTCATTGGTAAAGATTGCTTTCTTATACTCAGAAGTGAGTAGATAATTCATCATAGGTTTAAAGCAGTCATTTACCTCGTTAATATCAGAGAAGCCCACATAGTTTGTAGGTGGGACTGTCAGATTCCTTGGAATTTCTTGGCGTGCCATTGATGCTTGATAGCTTTGAAGAACTAGGGTTTCTGCGAAAAGAGAGAGAGAGAAAGAACTCTAGCAAATATCAGGTTTAGATTAAGTGTTTGAGAGTTTCAAAAAGTAGGAGAGATAACATATTAATACCCGCTAAAAGATGTTCGAAAACTTCCCCTGAAACACGCTATCATGGTGTCAGTTCAATTTCTGTGATGACACGTCATCAGTGAGAGAAGAATTCAATGATGAGTTGTCATCAGTTAACTGGCCTAGAGACCCGATGAAAAAAATGAAAAAAAAAAATTCAAACTTACCCTGATGATTCACTATATGTACATACCCTGACCCTGATGCACAAGTCGGACACCCTGATCCTGACGAACGAGTTGAGTACCCTGATCCTGACGAGAGATCCGAACACCCTGACCCTGACGCACAGGTAGGAGACCCTGACCCTGATGAACAGGTAGGATACCCTGACCCTGACGCACAGGTAGGAGACCCTGACCCTGATGAACAAGCCGGACACCCTGACCCTGATGCATCAGTCAAAAACAAAAACAAAACAACAAAAAGCAGAATGTACAAGTATATACATATTTACAATTTGAACATGTATAACCACATATCAATTTGATTTTATTAAGAACTTATGAAATGAGTTAGAGATACCAAGATTTTTAGGATTTTGACTCTGACCCTGACGCATAATTTACCATTCCTAGCTCCCCCACAAGATTTGAAAAAGTGGCTTCATCAAGAGCTTTGGTGAATATATCTGCCAACTGCTTGTTTGATGGTACAAATTGTAGTTCAATATCTCCATTCATGACATGCTCCCTGATAAAGTGATATCTAATTTCTATATGCTTGGTTCTGGAATGTTGTACTGGATTTTCAGTAATGGCAATGGCACTTGTGTTGTCACACCTTATTGGAATTTTGGAATAGTTCAGACTATAGTCCATCAACTGATTTTTCATCCATAGAATTTGTGCACAACAACTTCCAGCTGCAATATATTCAGCTTCAGCAGTAGATGTAGAAATAGAATGCTACTTTTTGCTGAACCAAGATACAAGCCTTCCCCCTAGAAATTGACAGCTTCCTGTTGTACTCTTTCTGTCAATCCTGCATCCTCCAAAGTCATCATTAGAATATCCTAGCAATTCAAATCCAGACTCCTTTGGATACCAAAGTCCCAACTTTGTAGTGCCCTTGATATATCTCAAGATTCTTTTCACGGCAATAAGATGAGATTCCTTTGGATCAGCTTGATATCTTGCACAAAGACATGTTGCAAACATTATGTCTGGCCTGCTTGCTGTCAGATATAGCAATGATCCAATCATTCCCCTGTAAGTCTTCAGATCAACTTTCTTTCCATTCTTATCAGGGTCAATCTTGGTTGCAGTGACCATTGGTGTCTTTGCTACTTTTGAATCCTCCATATCAAATTTCTTGAGAAGTTCTTTGGCATATTTTGTCTGATGAATATAGATTCCATCAAAGTCTTGTTTAACTTGCAATCCCAAGAAATAAGATAACTCACCCATCAAGCTCATCTCATATTTGCTTTGCATGAGTTTGGAGAATTTTTCACATAGTCTTGTGTCAGTGGATCCAAAAATAATATCATCAACATAAATTTGAACCAAAATCAGATGACCTTGGTGTTGTCTGAAGAACAAGGTTTTGTCAATGATACCTCTTGTAAATTTGTTTTCCACCAGAAATTTTGACAGTGTGTCATACCAAGCTCTAGGTGCTTGCTTCAGTCCATAAAGTGCCTTTTCCAATTTGTAGACATGATTTGGAAATTTTGAGCATTCAAAACCTGGAGGTTGTTGGACATATACCTCCTGTTCCAATTTCCCATTCAGAAAAGCACTTTTCACATCCATTTGATATACTCTAAAATTTGAATGTACTGCATAGGCTAAGAAAATTCTTATAGCCTCAAGTCTGGCTACTGGTGCAAAGGTTTCATCAAAATCAATCCCTTCTTCTTGAAGATATCCTTTTGCAACTAGTCTTGCTTTGTTTCTAACAACAATGCCAGCTTCATCCATCTTATTTCTGAATACCCACTTTGTACCTATTATGATCCTATCTTTGGGCTTTGGTACAAGCTTCCATACTTGATTCCTTTCAAATTGATTTAACTCTTCCTGGTCTGCACACTTTTGCTCGGGTCACCAATAATCAGATCTGTTGTGTGACTTCTGGCCCATTTAGGATTAGAAATGTGTCTTGATGAGCTTGCTTGACTATCATTTCCTCCCCCTAAGCCTGTGCTCCCAGCTTTTGAAAACTCTCCCCCTGAATTAATGGATAATTCAAAGTTCAAGTTATCCCCTGATGGTGCATGTCCTGATGAATGATCCCCTGATGAAGTATCCCCTGATCTGTTGTCCAGGAAATTAGCTCTATCTGTTGAAGGGGATTCTTCATTGATTGGATTGACATCAGGAATGGATATATTCTCTATTTGTCTGCACACATCAGCATCATTCTCTTGATCATTAATATCATCTTCATTTTCAAACATGAGTTCTTCATGAAAACCAGGGTCTTCAAGCCCATATATTTCTTGATCATCAAAAGCTACATTTATAGACTCCATCACCACTTGAAGTCTCTTGTTGTAAACCCTGAAGGCCTTGGATGACAGAGAATAACCTAGAAAAATTGCTTCATCAGCTTTAGGATCAAATTTTCCTAAGTTTTCACCAAAATTTCTCAGAACAAAACATTTGCATCCAAAAACATGGAGAAACTTGATGCTTGGCTT
>CM025787.1:8950601-8993425 GCA_014636745.2 Centella asiatica | reverse complement strand
ACCCCCCCCCCCCCCCCCCCCCCTATCCTCTACAAGTTCTCGCCTATCTTACTGGGAAAACAATTGGTATCAGAGCCTTTAATTGAAATTACTAAATTAACATGTTCCAAGAGATGGCCAATGATGAAGGTAGCAGCCCTGGTATAATGGCTTATGCAGGAAGTCGCGATGGTGGAACCAGAATTCCAATTCTGAAACGAGAAGAATATCCTATGTGGAAGCAAAAGATGTTCATGCACTTGAGAGCAACAGATCCTGACTATATTGAAAGGATTGAAAAAGGTCATTATCTTCCTAGGAAATTTGTTCCTGCTAAAACTGTTGATGGATCTGTTGTTGCTGAACACTTTGAACTTGCTCCTGAAAGTGATTATACAAACGAAGACAAGCTACAAGTGTTAAAATATGCTAAAGTTATGAACATACTTTATAATGGAATTGACAAAAATATGTTCACAAACATTGTCAACTGCACAACATCTAAGCAAATCTGGGACACCATCAAAGTCCTGTGTCAAGGGACTGATCAAGTCCGAAAGAACAAGAGATCATTGTTGACTCAATAATATGAGTTCTTTCAAGCAAAGCTTGGTGAACCAATAACATCAGTTTATAACAGGTTCAATACTTTGCTCAATGACTTGAAAATACTTGGAAAGTCCTATGATAATGAGGATGTCAACACTAAGTTCATGAGATCTCTTCCACCAAGTTGGGATCCAAAGACTACTGCAATAAGGGAGGCTCATAACTTAGACATACTCGCACTGGACAGGCTCTACGGAAATTTAAAGACATATGAACTTGAAGTAGAGCAATGACAACGCATGCATGGAAGGGACAAAGGAGTTGCGTTAATGGTTGAGACAAGCAAGTCTCAAGAGAAGCTTGATGATGAAACTTCCAATGCAAGCTCGACTGATGAGGAAGATGAATTGAGCACTGATGATGACATGGAGGAATTCATGGCATTCATGGTGAAATAATTCAAGAAATTTAGGGCTAGTAGAAAAGGAAGAAGATCATCAAGGAAGCCTAACCCTAAACGTGAAGGTCAAACTGTGACCTTTGACAAGAAGAAAATCAGATGTTATAACTGTGATAGGTTAGGGCACTTTGCCAATGAGTGTAGGAAGCCTAGATCTAGTGAAAGATCTAAGGATGAAAAATCAAGGAAAACAGGGAACGACTTTGCTGACAAGAAGTTCAAATCAAAAAGCAAAGCCTTGATTACTGAGGGCAAGGATTGGATTGACAGTGACTCTGAGGAGGAAATTGTCAACTTTGCCCTAATGGCTCAAAGTGACGAGTCAAGTGATTCTACAAAGGTATGTGATGCAACTCATAATTTTAATGTGCTTAATTTAATTGATACATCTAGTATTGAAAGCATACAAAAAGATATGTCTGATTTGCATGTTAGTTTTAGATCATTAACAATTGAACATACTAATGTAAAAGAATCGCATGACCTTCTCTTGAAAAGAAACAACTTTCTTGAAGAGAGATTGGTACAATTTGACTTTATTAAGGCTGACTTAAACAAAGCTCATCATATGATTGATGCTTTGAAAAAGAGGGAATATTACTTAGTTGAGCAACTTGAAAATGCTCAAGCTAAGATTAAACAGTGGAATACTTCCTCTAAAAAGTTGACAAACTTGGTAGAATGTCAAACGATAGGCCAAAAATCTAGACTAGGTTATGATGAATATCTAGACAAGAGTTCAGATTTAAACGATCTAGTGAAGCTGCTAACTCCTCTACAAGTAAGCCAAGTGTTTTGAAAAGGATTAATTTTGTCTCTCCTGTCAATGAACCCAAATTTATTAACACCCAAAATCAACAAATCACTGCAAAATCAAAGATTGATCAAAAGACAGTGAATGTTGTTGACAAGAGTGAAAATAAAAGATTAAATATTAGGTTCATGACAAAGGCACAATTAAATAAAAAATTGGAAAAACTTCCTGACAAAAAGGCTAAAAAGTCAGTGGAGTCTAGCAGATATAAGAAAAATAGGAATGGAAAGATAGGCATTAATAAATACACAAATTATGCTAGGATGCCTAATGCTCCTAGAAAGACATGTCATGTATGTGGTAACCCCAACCACATAGTTGTTCATTGTAGGAGTAAAAATAAAATTCCTATAATAGAGACTGCACATTCAAAGATAATAAAAGATAAATCACCCGTAAAAAGGTCAAATCATCTTTGCATTAACTATGAAAATTCTAAGCTTGGCAGTCTCTCACAAAAAGGTAGCAAGACTAGTGATTGTCCAATTAAAGTCAAAAATGCTAAAAGACAATCAACTCAATCTGAGTCAAGTCTTGAGTGTACAAATAGTGAGAAAGGACCCAAGAAATTCAGGGTCCCAAAAATTTCTAACTAGTTACTCTTTATTGTGCAGGGCAAAAAGAAGAAAACATGGTACTTGGATAGTGCCTGTTCAAGGCACATAACTGGAGATAAGTCCCTGCTAAAACAGTATGAAGAGAAAAGTGGCCCAAAAGTTACTTTTGGAGATGACAGCAAAGGCCATACTAATGGTTATGGCAATATTGAACACGGAGATGTCATCTTCACTGAAATAGCACTAGTTGATGGCTTAAAGCACAATTTACTAAGTGTGAGTCAACTATGTGATAAAGGATTCAATGTCACCTTCAAAGAAGGCCAATGCTTGGTGTGTGACAAAGAATCTGATAATGTGATATTGACAGGGAAAAGAAAAGGAAATTTTTATGTTGCAAACCTTATCTCTTCCTCTGATCAAATCACATGTTTCTACAGCAAAGCTTCAATTGATGAAAGTTGACTTTGGCACAAGAAGCTTTCCAACTTGAATTTCAAGAATATCAACAAGCTTGTGAGGAAAGGACTGGTAGCTAGCATTCCACAATTGGAGTTTACATAAGATGGATTGTGTGGTTCATGTCAGAAAGGGAAACAAAGAAGTGTATCATTCAAAAGCAAACCAACAACATCAATCACTGACCCTTTACAGTTACTACACATGGATTTATTTGGTCAAGTGAATGTGATGTCTATCTTAAGAAATAGATATGCTTTGGTTATTATGGATGATCACACGAGGTATACTTGGGTAAAATACCTCCATACAAAAGATGAAGCTGCTCAGTTGATAATTGATCATGTCAAGAAGATAGAAACTGAGTCAGGAAAAACAATAAGGGTAATAAGGAGTGACATAGGAACATAATTCAAGAATACCCAAGTTATTTAATTCTGCACTAAAAAATGAATAACTCTTCAATTCTCAGCTCCAAGAACCTCTCAACAAAATGGAGTTGTTGAGAGGAAAAACAGAACCCTTATTGAAACAGCAAGGACTATGTTACAAGAAGCAAAGCTTCCTACATATTTTTGGGAGGAAACTGTAAGCACTTCTTGCTTTACACTGAATAGATCCTTGATAAACAAAGCATACAACACAACACCTTATGAATTGATGACTGGAAGAAAACCAACTCTCAAGTTTTTACATGTGTTTGGTTGTAAGTGCTTTGTACTGAGAGATTCATCAGAGACAAGAGGAAAATTTGATAACAAGTCTGATGAAGCAATCTTCTTAGGTTATTCTCTATCAAGTAAGGCATACAGAGTATATAATCTAAGAACAAAGGTTATTGTGGAAGCAATACAAGTTGTATTTGATGACAGAAAGATTCCAGGAATGATTGGACAAGGATTGCATGAACCTCTCAGTTTTGAAAATGAATTGTATGCATGGGAATATCCATCAGAGACTAATGACAAACCCCAAGATAGTAATGATCCCTACGTAATTGAGGGAGAGTTAACAGTTGTGCATGAAGTTCCAAGGACAAATACTCTATTAGAGACTAAAGTATTAGAATCAAATGAAACATAAGAAACTGGTGACATTAGTATACCATCGGAGACTAATGGTTCACCAAGGACTAGTGTCACTGATGCACAATCGGAGACTATCTTGACACCAGAGACTAGAGATATAAACAACTCAGGGGGAGCTAATAATGAAGAAGTCAATGGTTTCGGGGGAGCAGTCTCTGATCATGAAGCTAGATTGGACAACATTAATCTAGAAAATGAAGCCTCCACTTCAAGGTCAAATTTGCCTTGTGCAATTCCATGGTTGAGAGATCACACACTAGATTTGATTATTGGAAGTATAGAGGATGGAGTCAAGACTAGAAGTTCAACTCAAAATGAATGTTTATATCTCAGTTTTCTATCAAAGATTGAGCCAAAGAAAATTAAGGAAGCACTTCAAGATCCTGACTGGATAATAGCCATGTAAGAGGAATTAAACCAATTCACAAGAAACAAAGTTTGGAGACTGGTAGCCAAACCAAGGAATAGATCAATAATTGGTGCCAAGTGGGTCTTCAGAAATAAATTGGATGAAACTGGTACAATCACAAGAAATAAAGCAAGACTGGTTGCAAAAGGATATTCTCAAGAAAAAGGAATAGAGTATGATGAAACTTTTGCACCCGTAGCAAGACTTGAAGCAATCAGAATCTTCTTGGCTTTTGCAGCCTACAAGAACTTCAAGGTGTACAGATGGATGTCAAAAGTGCTATCTTTAATGAAAAATTGGAAGAAGAAGTCTATGTTTGCCAACCCCTAGGTTTTGTGGACTCCAAACTTCCAAATCATGTCTACAGGTTAAACAAAACACTTTATGGCTTAAAACAAGCACCAAGAGCCTGGTATGATACTCTATCTCAATTTTTACTTAAAAATAAATTTGTTAGAGGTATCATAGATAAAACTTTATTTTATAGAAAGCAAGGCTCTGACATTATACTTGTGCAAATATATGTAGATGATATTATATTTGGTTCTACAAATGAAAAACTCTGTGAAAATTTTTCAAAACTAATGCAGTCTAGATATGAAATGAGTATGATGGGAGAATTAACATTTTTCTTAGGATTGCAAATAAAATAATCAACTGATGAAATTTTTATCAGTCAATCCAAGTATATCAAAGACTTATTGAGAAAATATGATTTGGTTGATTGTGCATCTGCAAAAACACCCATGCCTACTGCCACTAAGCTAGATAAAGATTTAAAAGGAAAGAAGATTGATATTACTAGCTATAGAGGCATGATAGGCTCTCTTTTATATCTAACTGCAAGTAGACTTGATATAATGTTTGCTACATGTATATGTGTGCTAGATTTCAAGCTGGCCTTAGAGAGTCACATTTGATTGCTGTAAAAAGAATACTCAGATATCTAAAGGGTACCCCAAACCTTGGTTTATGGTATCCTAAAGAATCTGATTTTAAACTAATTGGTTATTCAGATGCTGATTATGCAGGTTGCAAGCTTGACAGGAAAAACACAAGTGGAAGCTACCAACTCCTTGGAGGCAAACTTGTTTCTTGGTTTAGCAAGAAACAAAATTCAGTTTCTACTTCAACAGTAGAAGCTGAATGCATAGCAGCTGGGAGTTGGTGTGCTCAGATCTTATGGATCAAAAATCAACTCCGAGACTATGGTATGTCATTATCCAAAATTCCTATCTATTGTGATAATACAAGTTCCATAGCTATAATAGAAAATCCAGTGCAACATTCAAGAACAAAATACATAGATATTAGATATCACTTCATAAGAGAACATGTAAGTGAAGGAAATATTGAATTGCATTGGGTTACAACTGATAAACAACTTGCAGACATATTCACAAAGCCTTTAGATGAATCTACATTTTCTAGATTAGTTTCTGAATTAGGAATGTTGAATTATGCTTCTAAAAATTAATTTCATATTTTGAAAGCAAGTTGTTTAGTTGTGAGAAGCTAGAATTTAATCTCTGGATTGCAACTGTTCTTAATAGACAGAATTTTAGAAGCTAGAATTTAACTTCTAGATTGAAGCGGTTTTAATTAAATAGAATTTTTGAAGCTAATAATCATTAACTTGATTGTTGGAAATATTTTGAAAAACAAAATTGTAGCAGGGACTACATTTTCGTAGTCCCTAAAAGCTTAAGAGAAAGAGACTATGTTAGTCCCCGACAGTATTTTTAATTTGTCCCCGACTTAATTAAAAGTTGAACTATCGGAGACTATGTTAGTCCCCGACAGTGTTTTTAATTAGTCCCCGACTTAATTAAAAATTGAACTATCGGAGACTATCTTAGTCCTCGACAGTGTTTTTAATTAGTCCCCGACTTAATTAAAAATTGAACTATCGGAGACTATCTTAGTCCCCAACAGTGTTTTTGATTAGTCTATGACTAAATCACAAATGAACTATCGGAGACTAATCCGGTCTAGTCTCTTAAGCTCTGAAATTATTTTCTCTACAAACACCCTGCAATTTAACCATTTTCAAAGAATTTCTTCCAAAGTTCACACAGATCTCTTCAATGGCGGCCAAAACAGTATGCTTTAAGTTTGGGGACTTTGATATTATAAAGACTAACCATGCAGGGGTGGCTGACAAGCATGAATTTGAAGCATAATACCATCCTTTCGTGGATTTTCTTCAAAACTCCACACTTTCCTATGCCATATACAAAGCTCCCACACAAGTTGCTGAAGTTGTCACGACTATGTGGTCCACTGCAAGCATACATGACGAGGACGCTGACTCTCATGTGGTAAGTTTCAGGTATGATAATACTATCTATAATATAGATCATACTGTTGTTAATAATGCTTTACATTTACCTGTGTATGAAAACTTTGATTCTTCTGCCTCTGATGAAGAAATTTTTGCTATGTTTTAAAATTTACATTATTCTTCAGAAATTGTTTCTGTTGGGTCTATCACACGACCCCATCTAAGGCAGGAGTGATCACTGTTCTTTGACATTATTACAAAAGCTTTTACTTCTAAATGCAGTGGCTATGATGTTATCACTACACTCACACAACAAATCACTTTTAGTGTGTTGTATGATAGACATCTAAATATTGGGCTTTTAATTCTGCAAAATCTTTTGGTAAAACTTAAATCCGGTAATAAAACTAAAATTTATTATGCTAGGTTTTTTATGATGATTGCATATTATCTAATCCCTAACCTTAATATTACTGGCATGTAAGTTGTACCAACTGTTTTACAGAGTAAAAGAATTTTTACTGATGTGAAGCACAAATCTGCAAAGGTAAAGGTTCCTTATTTTTCCCTCCTGTCATGAGATCTACTCTCATTGCTAGGCTTCCAAACCTTTATTCTTTGTTATTTTTTGAGGATACTGAAAACCAAAACCCTATTAATCCTCCAACCACTTCACAACAACAATCTATAGCCCCCTCCACAGTTTCTCAAAAGACTGTGGTTGCAAAGACTCAAACAGCCATCACAAAGCTCCTAATAAAAAAAAATAATTGAGGGAGTAAGTGAGGATGAGGGAGATAAAGATGCTGAGGTGGCTCGTCAAAGAAAGAAGAGAGTTATAACCCTAAGCCTAAAGGAATCCATTGCTTCCCAAAAGGCAATGGAGGTTATAAGGAAAAACAGTGAACTGTCAATATCCTCCCAAAAGGATGTTGACATTGAAGAAAGTTCCCAACCAAGATCAACCTGTACAGAGTCTGCACAACCTCTTCTTCACCAACAAGAAGAACCACAAAGAGAGAAAATACAAGAAAAGAGTGACACCAGGAGTGCACACATAGAGTCATCTATTGATGTTCCTCAATTTTCAATGTTTGAGGAACAACCAACACTCCAAACTGTACATTCTTCTCTTTTTTCTCCCATTCTTGATTCTTTTGGTACTACAAATTTACATCTTCTTGATTTTTCCCAAGAGGAGCCAATACTCGAGACAAGCTCTTAAACTCATTCCATGGAGAGATCCCTAGCCTCAGACACACAAAGGGAACCTACTCTCCATGCAGTCACAAGTAATTCTCCTATACCCCTCACTTCTTTAGGATAGAGTGTACATATCCATATGCGTGAGGATGTGAGAATAATTTGTGAGAGTCAAGCTCCTGACCTGGAAAAAGGAGAGGACATACACATACAAGAGAGTCAAGCTTGAGAAAGCTTGGAAAAAGGAGAGATAGAGAAGCTGGGGGTGTCAAACCCCAGGCAAAAGGAGAGGGTGTGAGTAAGGATGAGATCCTTGAAGAAAATAAAAGAGAGAAATTTTCAGTAGGTGCATTTTTAAAACCTGTTGAAACCACCACACCAGAAGCTCAAGTTTCTTCTGCTCCTTCCACTACAATCCAAACAGAAGCAATTGGGACTAGTTCAAGCACAGGGGATGCAACATTACATGTTCTATCCGAAATGTCCAATGCAGACTTTGAACTCTTATATGGTCTACAACAACGACAAGACCACATTTCAGCATTGAAGACAAGGCTTGCAAATGACCCTGTGCCTGAAGAACCTAAAGAGGAAAATGTGGATGTTTGGCTTGATGCAAACTACACAAACTCTCTTGAGGATGCAAATACCTAACTAAGGCAGGATTATGTGACCAATATTGGGTCAAATGCAGCTGCAACATCAATCGCAGACATTCTAGAAGAAGTAACCAAGGTGGATAAGAAACATACAAAGTTTCACCACTTCTTGGTTACTGGGATCAATGGTGCAGTCAAAAGAATGGAGGAAAGGATAGAGTTGGAAGTAGAAAAGATACGGAGGTGCTACGAAGGACACTTACCACAAAGGACTATCACTTCAATTGATACTATCATCAAAGACAAGTCCAAAATTGATAGTCGACTTCAAGCCCTTGAAGCCAATGTCCAACTCCTCCTTAAAAAACAAGACAGAATGGAGCAACTCCTGCTACAGACAATTCCACACTTGGCCACCTCCTCTCAACCTCAAGATGTTGATGTCAAAAAGGGGGAGAGTGGTCATTCCAAACATGTTCCTGTACTAAAACTGCAACCAAAATCTGTTCCAGTCCTTCATGCAGAATTGCAAGCAATGATGGACAGAATTTTGAAGAAGCATTCTGATCTTGAAGCAGCTACAAAATCAACAACAACAACACAACCACCACCACCACCACCACCAACAATACCAGCAACAACTACAACAACTCCTCCTTCCACAGCAATAGCCCCAAGCGCTCACAAAGATAAAGGCAAGGGAGTCATGGTTGAAGAACCAAAGAAACAAATATCTTCTCAACCAGGACAACCCAAGCTATTGGGGGATGCCATGAAGACTGCTCACTTTCCCACTCCAGTTGAATTGATAGTGGATGGGAAAGTAGAGTTAGTTTATCCTCAAGAGCAGAAACTAATTGAAGCTGATGCTTTACTAGCTCAGAAACTACAAGAGGAGAAGGACATGGCAGCAACAAGGGAGGAAGAGGAGGCAAAGAAAAGGAAAATCTCTGCAAGAAGGTCAAGTGCACAGAAAGCAGCCATCACCAAAAAGAAAAATAAGGAGATGGAAGAGGCAGAGAAGAAATCGAGAAGAAGGTCTTTAGTCCAGGAATCTGCAAAGAAACCTGTGATTAAAGCACCTATCAAAAAGCCTACATCTCTAGAACCTTTAAGGCCAACCGAGATTGCCTTAGTGGTTGTGAGTGGACCAACAAAGCCACAAACAGTTCCATTAAGGAAATCTTATAAGGTTGAGATGGCTAGTACAGAGGAAATTATTAAATCCCTGAAAAATAGTACAAAGAATATAAATCTGATCAAGGGTAAAAATGACAAAGAACTGCTCCATGTCTTTCTAAAAGATGGATAATCTTTGAAATTTGAGAGGCCAACCTTGGAGGGACAAACTGAAGAAAATTTGAAGTGGTTGCTGACTGTAGTGCTTGAGATTTCTGATCTTAACAAGGATTTTCGAAGCCAAATTTAGAAGGTGAAACATAACTTGGACACAATGTCAGAAGTTGATCCTAAGCCTCTAGGATTATGGTATGAGACTTTCCATGGAGATAAAGTTTTCTTCAACTATAACAGAGATATCAACAGTGTCACTGAGAGACACATTGAAGGATTTATCAGTCTACTCAAGGATGCAGAAGAAGAAACAGAGATTATCCTGAGAAAGCTATTGATAGAAAGGCTGGAAGTGCTGAGGAAAAATAGAAGATAAAGTTGTTGTGTTGGAAGGTATGTTGATTGTTGAATAAGCTGTAATTTTTATTAGAAGCCAGACTTAAAGGATTTAAACCTGAGTCTTGGTGGAAGCTGAATGACAGATCAAAGATCTTAATTCAGATACATTTGTAGTTAGTAATTCTTTATTCTTTTTCTAAGTAATGCTTGTAAATTTTGAGTTTTGACATCATCATCAACCTTGAAATTATGCTTATCATTCTGATATTCATAAGTAGGGGGAGATTGTTAGGTTTTATAACATTTGATGATGATTGTCTTTAGATTACTTAGATATACAAATGTATAGAAAGTGTTAATTAGTAACACTGAAGTTTTGTAGCCAGTAGTTATCTCTTTGGTTGTAATTCGTTTATTATTTGTAAAGAGATAGATTCATTCTTTAATTGTAAGTAACTGCTGAAAATTTGTATCAAAGCTTCAACAAGTCAAAGTGTTTATTTGATCTGTCGGAGTTTACAAAAAGGCTTAGCGGAGACTAAGGCAACACTTATCGGAGACTAAGGATTTTGCCTATCGGAGACTAAGGCTTACATCATCAGAGACTAAGTCTAAAGCGTTAGAGACTAATGCTTACGTCATCAGAGACTAAGCTGACATCATTGGAGACTAAGCCTAAAAGCATCAGAGACTAATAACTCTATCGGAGACTACATAATCTAACGTCATCAGAGACTAGAAGACCAGAGACTAAATGATGACTTGATCAGAGAGTAAAGCTGAAGCCATCAGGGACTAGTCGTGAATTATTTTTTGGTGAGACACAAAGTTCGAATTGAATAAGGAATGTCTTCCACGTAGATCAAGATATTATTGAAGACGTAATTGGTAAGGAAACTAACCAGAAATCTTTTCCTAATCAAAAAGGAAAGATTATGTTTGATTCGAATAAGGAAGCTGAATCATTATTGATTTAGAATAAAAAACTGAGTAATTCAGTTTTAGAAGCTGTAATTAGGCTTACAGAATTGTAATTGGAAGCTGTATAGAATTCCTAGTTTGTATCTTTACTATACAAAAAAGAAAAAGAAGCTGACGATCATATTGTTGTGATTGTTAGAATTTGTATTCAATTGTTAAAATCAATAGAAGTAATTATTTATAAATTGATTCGAGTTCTTATTCTTTATATTCCACAAGAAAAGTTAATTTCTTAAAGAACAAGTAACCAAAAAGAATTGAAAGAACTTGTATTTAACCCCCCCCCCCCCCCCTTCTACAAGTTCTCGGCTATCTCACTGGGAAAACAGGCATCAACCTGCCGACCTTTGATGGGAAGGGAGGACCCACTGTAGCACAGTATTGATTGGAGTAGATCGAGAAATCCTTCGACTTAGTGGATGTACTAGAGGATTGCAAGACTAAGTACGCGACTTTCATGCTGAAAGAGGTAGCCAACCACTGGTGGAAAGGTGCCAAGAGGATGGAACTAACAAAAAGGGAGGCTACAAGGAACACCAACACAGTGATAACCTGGGAACTGTTCACCCAGAAGTTCAGGGAG
Organism: Centella asiatica; assembly: GCA_014636745.2. Taxonomy (NCBI): domain Eukaryota; kingdom Viridiplantae; phylum Streptophyta; class Magnoliopsida; order Apiales; family Apiaceae; genus Centella; species Centella asiatica. Next base: position 8,981,828 of record CM025787.1, on the reverse strand, counting down.
AAATTTTACCCCCTTAGTGTCTCCAATGCAATGGAACTGAGGTTCCTAAATTCGAAGCAGGGATCCATGATAGTGGACGAATATGAGGCAAAGTTTAATGATTTGATGAGGTACGCTCCTCACTAGGTGAACGATGAAGGGATGAAGGCTCGAAGATTTGAACAAGGGTTGAACCCTTGGATTCTGAGGCAGGTAACAATTTTCCAACTAGAGAACTTTGGTGCAGTTGTGGAGAAAGCAAGGATCGCAGAATGGAGCAACAAGATAGTACATGACTACAACAGGGAAAACAAGAAAGGAGAAAGAAGGAGGGGAAACGATAGGGGAAACCACCAAAACCTTAGTGGTGTGAGTGTAAAGAAAGGAAGAAGGGAGCAACAACAATAACAGTTTGATCAGTAATGGAAAAAGGAAGTGGAATGAGCAATAATTTGATGGCATTGCAAGGAGGGCTACTGTGTGTGCAAATTGCGGGAAAAACCATGGCACAACTCCATGCTTGAGGGGGAAGGATGTTTACTTCAAGTGTTGCCAACCAGGGCACTTCTCCTCAAATTGTCCAACATTGAACCCTGTCGCTGCCCCGCCCCAAAGGAGACCACAACAACAACCTCAGCAGTTTAGCAGACCACTAGCCACAGTGAGGACATGTTACAAGTGCGGAATGGAAGGGCACATCTCTCCCAGTTGCCCCCAGAAGAAAGGTGGCAAACCAATGCTGACAGGAGCCAACACTGTACTAATACGACCACAAGCGAGGACTTACAACATGACAGTGCAAGATGCTATGGCTTCCGACGATGTTGTGACATGTACACTACTAGTGAACTCCATACTTGCTCATGTGTTGTTTTACTCGGGCGCTACTCGTAGTTTTATATCTGAACGGTTAGCTAGGAGCATGCTAGTTCTGCCTGAACGTTTACCTAATCCTTTAGAGGTAGTCATTGCCAATCGCGAGGTAGTAAACATTACTCATGTCTACCTTAACTACCCTTTGAAGATAGACCAACATGAATTTCTTGTTGATCTTATCCCTTTTCCTTTGGGAGAATTCGACGTAATTTTAGGAATAGACTGGTTATTCAAATACCAAGCCACTATTGACTATAAGAAGAAGAAAGTCATCCTATGATCTCCCCATAAGGCGAAGGTTTGGTTCCATGGCACCAAGATGGTGAAATCATCACCATTCTTGACCATGATCCAAGCAAAGAAGATAGTTCGCAAGGGTTGCAAAGCCTTCTTGGCTTATGTGCATGCTATCGATAAGGACGAGATGAAGGTCGAAGATGTCCCTATTGTTAAAGAGTTTGCAGACGTATTTCCAGAAGAGTTGCCTGGACTACCCCTGGATAGAGAAATGGACTTCGAAATCAACTTGGTCCCTAGTATCGCGCCGATCTCCAAGGCCCCTTACCGTATGACACCATCCGAACTGAAGGAGCTGATGAAGCAGTTACAAGAACTCTTAGAACAAGGATTGATCAGACCAAGCATTTCACCATGGGGAGCACCAGTGTTATTCATTCGAAAGAAAGATGGATCGATGAGACTTTGCATTGATTATCGAGAACTGAACAAGGTCACGATCAAGAATAGGTACCCCTTGCCGATGATAGACGACCTTTTCGACCAACTCAGAGGAGGGAGGTACTTCTCGAAAATTGATCTTCGCTTAAGGTACCACCAATTGAAGATCAAAGAGGAGGACATACCGAAAATGGCATTCCGAACTCATTATGGCCACTACGAATTCTTAGTGATGCTATTTGGTTTGATAAACGCACCTGCAGCTTTCGTGGATTTGATGAATCATGTCTTCAAAACATTCTTGGACCAGTTCGTCATCGTTTTCATTGATGATATTATTATCTATTCAAAGATGGCGTTAGAGCACGAAGAACACCTAAGGATAACACTGGAAATTCTAAGAAGAGAGCATTTATTTGCCAAATTTTCTAAATGTGAATTTTGGCTAAAGGAAGTAAAGTTTCTCGGACCACTGATCGAATTCGCTTACAATAATAGTTATCATACTAGCATCGGCATGGCACCATTCGAAGCATTGTATGGTCGAAAGTGCAGAACTCCACTTTACTAGAATGAAGCAGGAGAAAGGAAGCTAATTGGACCAGAGATAATCCAACAGACTGAGGAAGCAATCAAGGTGATAATGAGAATGAAGGCAGCTCAAGACCGACAGAAACAATATGCTGATCAGCATAGGAAGGATCAAACCTTGGAAATCGGGAGTTATGCACTGTTGAAAGTGTCACCCTGGAAAGGTGTAATGCGTTTTGGTAAGAAAGGAAAGCTAAACCCTGCTATGTGGGACCATTCAAGGTGTTAAAGAAGATTGGTGAAGTGGCCTATCAATTGGCACTACCACCAGCTTTAAGCAACATACATGATGTATTTCACATATCAGTCTTACGCCCTTACAAAGCAGACCATAGAGGAATAATCGACTACCAACCAATAGAGCTTCAGCCGGACTTAAATTATGAAGAGGTCCCTGTTCAGATTTTAGATCGATAGGTTAAAGTTCTTAGGAATAAAGAGATTCCTTCCGTAAAAATGTTTTGGAGGAATCACAGTGTAAAAGTGTTTAAGGACATCACATATGCATTTTCTCTCATATTTTAACTAAGGTATTAAATTTATCTTGTGATTTGCATATTTTACAGAGTCTTTCACTCATGAGTAAATTGAATTTGATTTTGTTACTAAGGACCGAGGCAAGTATATATTCAATCTGATGCTTATTTTAATTTAACGCATTATCTTTTGATTCGATATGCATATAAGGCTATGATTCATATATTCCAATTGCTTTTATGAATGAGAATGCTATGCTTTAAATTTCGCTAGCATGATATGAATACATATGTAAGGATACAACTGACCTTTGATTTATCAATATTCTTTAATGCTATATCCATGCAAACAAATGAGAATGATATATCCCTTAAATGGGTCATGCCACATGGTTGGCTAGAGGAAAGGGAAGGTTTTGATTTGTTCTGTTACCGAACCTAGAAGAATTATAAGTGACTACGTACGTTCACATAAGGAGGGATCATGCGGGCACAGCCAGGGCAGCTGTATACCGTATGGTTAGCAGATCCAAGGGGTTTAGCCCCCAATGGATATTTTGAGAAAAATATATACAGGTGTATACTTGTCTTTCTTCGAGGAGGGTTACACATTGTTTATAGTAGGTTGAAAATAAGCCTTGAGATAAAATGATTGGTTAGTCTGGACGGTAAAACGATTGCTCATCATAACTCTTTAACAGCTAACAACATATTAAGCAACTGTTGTCATACATGCACTTGATCCTTAATCAATTATTGCCACATAACTAGCTGACTAATCAAACTCATGAGGTAATACTCTTATGTAAGTTGTTTCTGACGTCTTTGTACAAAAGTTTCTTAAGGCTCAACGTTAAAACAATTGATTATACCTTGATTCGAAGTATTAATTAACTAATTAAAAAGATAGGAATTTAATTCTTTATAAAAAAACATATATATAAATAAATAAATTGTCATTTTTTTTTGGGTTGTTACATTCTCCCCCCTAAAAAAAATTTTGTCCTTAAAACTTTACTGGTGAAAAAGTTGGGGGTACTTTTGCATCATCATTTCCTCTAGTTCCCAACTTGTTTCTTCAACATTGTGATTCCTCCATAAAACATTAATGAATGCAATCTCCTTATTTCTTAAAATCTTTACTTGACGGTCCAGAATTTGCATTGGAATTTCTTCATAATTCAAATTTGGTTGAAACTCAATGGGCTGAAAATCAATGATGCCTGAATGGTCCCCTTTATAAGGTCAGAACATTGAGACATGGAAAATGTGATGAACATGACCTAGAGTTGGAGGTAGTGCTAGTTGTTAAGCTACTTTGCCAATGTGGTGGAGTACTTCAAATGGTCCGATAAAGCGGGGACTCAGTTTTCTTTTTTGTCCGAAATGTAAAATGCCCTTCCATAGTGAGATCTTAAGCAATGTATAACCTCCTATTTCCAGTGTTTGATCCTTTCGGTGTTGGTTTGCATACTACTTTTATCGATTTTGAGCTGCTCTTATTTTGGTCCAGATGATTCGGATTGCATTCTCAGTTTGTTGAACCATTTATGGTCCTTCCAGCTTCCTTTCTCCAACTTCATTCCAATACAATGGTGTTCTGCACTTTTTACCATACAAAGCTTCAAATAGAGCCATTCCTAAGCTTGAATGAAAACTATTATTATAAGCAAACTTAACAAGTGGTAAATGTTCATCCCATCGTCCACCAAAATCCAAAGAACATGCTCTCAGCATATCTTCCAAGGTTTGGATTGTTCTCTCGGATTGCCCGTCAATTTGCGGGTGGAAAGCAATACTTATGTCTAATTTTGTTCCAAAATAATCTTGAAAGCTTTGCCAGAATCTAGACGTGAAATGGGGATCATGATCTGATACAATTGAATTTGGTACTCCATGTCGACTGAGAATTTCCTTTATATATAATTTGACCAGTTGATCCATTTTGTAGGTATCTTTAATAGGTAGAAAATGTGCAAATTTAGTCAATCTTTCCACTATTACCCAAATCGTGTTTAATCCCTTTTGAGTTACTGGCAATCCAACCACGAAATCCATTGTAACACATTCCCATTTCCATTCTGGGATGTCTAAAGATTGTAGCAGGCCACATGGCTTCTAGTTTTTTGCTCTTACTTGCTGATAGGTGAGACATGAGCTTACACATTCAGCTATTTCTTTTTTCATGTTGGGCCACCAAAAATTTTGTTTCAAATCTTGGTACATTTTTTGTGACGACCCCAAAATCCCTTATCGAACCAGGGCTTCGTCAAGAGAAGGAAAAGATAACTTCACATCTATTCATAACATAAATACTAAAAAAAAGGAAATAGTAGAGAGTTATTACAACCCAAAGTATTACATTCCCAGTGAAAGCTATTCTATCTCTATGTCCCGTTGGTTGGAAAAAAGCAGCAACGGGGTTTAGAAAGAAGTGATTGGTGAGAAAGGGTGGATGCAATGGCTGCTAATGTCAGTCGGTCATCTATCATAGCCCACTCTAGTGTACTGTTGGAGATGATATGCATTAATTGCCTCTTGTCTCACAGCAGTCTTTGGTTCAAAAACAGGTATTGTAGCCTAAACCCATTCACACCCGTATGCTTTCATCCACGTGAAAACATGCACATACACTTAAAAAAAAAATCTTTTAAATACTTGAGCTAAAAATACATTTAAAACCTCTTTTTTTTTTTTGGACATCACATTGCCATTGAACTTTTATTTAAAATATAAATTCATCATTCATACCAAAAAGAGAAATTAAACCTTCATGCATAAAATAAATAAATCACAAAATAAATTAATCATATAACAAAACTCATTTAAAATTTTCGGGTTCTCACATTTTTGTTCCACCTGGATGTACTGAGAATTTAGAATTATGGGCCTCCTGTAATAAATTTCTTCTTAAATCTAATTTTGCCGGAATCCAGATTCTGCCTTCAAATCTTATTATTCCATCGTCGTGGATTCGACACTTTCCACTTTCTCCCTTTAATAACTTTTCCTTATCTACCATATATTCTTCTTGTGCTTCCTTGATGATGTTTAATAAACTTGGTTTTGCACTAACTTCTTGTTCTATTTCTTCCTTTTGTTGGGTTGTGATAACATTCAATTGTAATCGTTCTAAATCCATCCTTATCTCTTCTTGAATTGTTATAACATTTAACCTTTCACATCTACTTAGAGCATCAGCTACTATATTTGCCTTACCGGGGTGATAATTAATTGAACAATCATAGTCTTTGATTAGCTCTAACCACCGTCTTTGCCTCATATTCAACTCTTTTTGTGTCAAAATGTACTTTAAGCTCTTATGGTCAGTATAAATTTCACATTTTTCCCCATAAAAATAATGCCTCCAAATCTTTAATGCGAAAATGATAGCAGCTAATTCTAAGTTGTGCGCTGGGTATCGTTTTTCGCAGTCCTTGAGTTGCCGAGATGCATAGGTAATGACTTTGCCATGTTACATCAGCACGGCTCCTAACCCATTTATTGAAGCATCATTGTAGATTACAAAATCTCCTTTGTCCTCTGGCAAACATGGTACTGGAGCAATGGTTAGTCTTTTCTTTAATTCTTGAAAACTTCTTTCACATGCTAGAGTCCAATTGAACTTTACTATCTTCCTTGTTAGATTCGTTAATAGAGTTGCTATCTTGGAAAAATCTTGAATGAATCGACGATAGTATCCTACTAACCTAAGAAAACTTTGCACTTCAGTAGGTGTCTTTGGTTGTGGCCAACTAATGATGGCTTCAACTTTTGTGGGATTTACCAAAACACCAAATTCATTGATTACATGTCCTAAAAATTTTACTTCTCTTAACCAAAATTCGCATTTCGAAAATTTGGCGTAGAGTTTTTCTTGCCTCAATGTCTCCAGTGTTATTCTTAAATATTTGACATGATCTTCTTTCATTTTGGAGTAAATGAGAATGTCATCTATGAACACGATGATGAACTTATCCAAATATGGTTTGAAAACTCGGTTCATCAAATCCATAAAAACAGTTGGGGCATTAGTGAGTCCGAATGACATTACCGTGAATTCATAATGACCGTATCGGGTCCTAAAAGCTGACTTAGGGATATCTTCAGTCTTAATCTTTAATTGATGATACCCTGATCTCAAGTTAATCTTTGAGAAGTACCTTGCTCCCATAAGTTGATCCAACAAGTCATCAATCCTAGGTAAAGGATATTGGTTCTTCACCATTATCTTGTTTAATTCTCTATAGTCGATGCACAATCTCATTGATCCATCTTTCTTCTTTACAAACAAGACAGGTGCTCTCTATGGTGAAACACTTGGTCTAATGAATCCTTGATCCAATAGCTCTTGTAGCTGTATCATAAGCTCTTTTAATTTTGAAGGGGAAATCTTATAAGGAGCTTTGGAAATTGGAGCAGTTCTTGGTACTATCTCAATTCCAAATTTGACTTGTTTATCTGGGGGTACACCTAGTAATTCTTCAGGAAATACATCTCCTGATAGGTTTTATAATATTTGATGATGATTGTCTTTAGATTACTTAGATTACAAATGTACAGAAAGTGTTAATTAGTAACACTGAAGTTTTGTAGCCAATAGTTATCTCTTTGGTTGTAATTCATTTATTATTTGTAAAGAGATAAAGTCATTCTTTATTTGTAAGTAACTGCTGGAAAGTTGTATCAAAGCTTCAACAAGTCAAAGTGTGTATTTGATCCGTCAGAGATTACAAAAAGGCTTATCGGAGACTAGGGAAAACTTGTCAAAGACTAAGGCTTACGTCATCGGAGACTAAGTCTAAATAGGCAGAGACTAATGCTTAAGTCATCAGTGGATTGAGTTTAATGTATCAGAGACTAAGCCTAAAAGTATCGGAGACTAATAAATCTATTGGAGACTACACAACCTGACGTCATCAGAGACTAAAAGATCAGATACTAAATGATGACGTAATCAGGGACTAAAGCTGAAGCATCAGGGACTAGTCGTGAATTATTCGCTGGTGAGATACATAGTTCGAATTGAATAAGGAATGTCTTCCACGTAGATCAAGATATTATTGAAGACGTAGCTGGTTAGGAAACAAGCCAGAAATCTGTTTCTAATCAAAAAGGAAAGATCGTGTTTGATTCGAATAAGGAAGCTGAATCATTATTGATTTAGAATGGGAAACTGAGTAATTCAGTTTTAGAAGCTGTAACAAGGCTTACAGAGAATTGTAATTCGAAGCTGTATAGAATTTATAGTTTTGTATCTTTACTATACAGAAAAGAAAAGAAGCTAATGATCATATTGTTATGATTGTTAGAATTTGTATTTAATTGTTAAAATCAATAAAAGCAATTGTTTATAAATTGATTTGAGTTCTTGTTCTTTATATTCCGCAAGAAAAGTTAATTTCTTAAAGAACAAGTAATCGAAAAGAATTCAAAGAACTTGTATTCAACCCCCCCCCCCTTCTTCAAGTTCTCGGCTATATCACTAGGAAAACAATTGATATCAGAACCTTTAATTGAAATTACTCAATTAACATGTTTCAAGAGATGGCCAACGATGAAGCAAGCAGCTCTAGCATAATGGCATATACAGGTAGTCGTGATGCTCCTAGAAAGACATGTCATGTATGTGGTAACCCCAACCACATAGTTGTTCATTCTAGGAGTAAAAATAAAATTCCTATAATAGAGACTGCACCTTCAAAGATAATAAAAGATAAATCACCTGTAAAAAGGTCAAATCATCTTTACATTAACTATGAAAATTCTAAGCTTGACAGTCTTTCACAAAAAGGTAGCAAGACTAGTGATTGTCCAATTAAAGTCAAAAATGCTAAAAGACAATCAACTCAATCTGAGTCAAGTCTTGAGTGTACAACTAGTGAGAAAGGACCCAAGAAAGTCAGGGTCCCAAAAATTTCTAACTAGTTACTCTTTATTGTGTAGCACAAAAAGAAGAAAACATGGTACTTGGACAGTGCCTGTTCAAGGCACATGACTGGAGATAAGTCCCTGCTAAAACAGTATGAAGAGAAAAGTGGCCCAAAAGTCACTTTTGGAGATGACAGCAAAGGCCATACTAAAGGTTATGACAGCGTTGAACATGAAGATGTCATCTTCACTGAAGTAGCACTAGTTGATAGCTTAAAGCACAATTTACTGAGTGTGAGTCAACTATGTGATAAGGGATTCAATGTCACCTTCAAAGAAGATCAATGCTTGGTGTGTGACAAAGAATCTGATAATGTGATATTAACAGGGAAAAGAAAAGGAAATTTGTATGTTGCAAACCTTATCTCTTCCTCTGATCAAATCACATGTCTCTATAGTAAAGCTTCAACTGATGAAAGTTGGCTTTGGCACAAGAAGCTTTCCCACTTGAATTTCAAGAATATCAACAAGCTAGTGAGGAAAGGATTGGTAGCTGGCATTCCACAATTGGAGTTTACACAAGATGGATTGTGTGATTCATGCTAGAAAGGGAAACAAAGAAGTATATCATTCAAAAGCAAACCAACAACATCAATCATTGACCCTTTACAGTCGCTACATATGGATTTATTTGGTCAAGTGAATGTGATGTCTATGTTAAGAAATAGATATGCTTTGGTTATTGTGGATGATCATACGAGGTATACTTGGGTAAAATACCTCCATACAAAAGATGAAGCTGCTCAGTTAATAATTGATCATATCAAGAAGATAGAAACTGAGTCAGGGAAAATAGTAAGGGTAATAAGGAGTGATAGAGGAACATAATTCAAGAATACCCAAATTATTGAATTCTGCACTGAAAAATGAATAACTCATCAATATTCAGCTCCAAGAACCCCTCAACAAAATGGAGTTGTTGAAAGGAAAAACAGAACCCTTATTGAAGCAGTATGGACTATGTTACAAGAAGCAAAACTTCCTACATATTTTTGGGAAGAAGCTATTAGCACAACTTGTTTTACACAGAACAGATCCTTGATAAACAAAGCATACAACAAAACACCTTCTGAATTAATGATTGGGAGAAAACCAACTCTCAAGTTTTTCCATGTGTTTGGTTGTAAGTGCTTTGTACTGAGAGATTCATCAGAGACAAGAGAAAAATTTGACAAGTCTGATGAGGCAATCTTTTTAGGTTATTCTCTGTCAAGCAAGGCATATAGAGTATATAATCTAAGAACAAAGGTCATTGTGGAATCAATACAAGTTGTATTTGATGACAGAAAGATTCCAGGAATGATTGGACAAGGATTGGATGAACCTCTCAGTTTTGAGAATGAATTGGATGCATGGGAATATCCATCAGAGACTAATGACAAACCCTAAGATAGTAATGATTCCTACTTAATTGAGGGGGAGTTAACAGTTGTGCATGAAGTACCAAGGACAAATACTCTATCAGAGACTAGAGTATTAGAATCAAATGAAACATAAGAAACTGGTGACATTAGTATATCATCAGAGACTAATGGTTCACCAAGGACTAGTGTCACTGATGCACAATCGGAGACTATCTTGACACCAGGGACTATTGAGATCAATAGCTCAGTGGGAGCTAATAATGAAGAAGTCAATGGTTTAGGGGGAGCAGTCTTTGATCATGAAGCTAGATTAGACAACATCAATCTAGAAAATGAAGCCTCCACTTCAAAGGTCAAATCTGCCTCGTGCAATTCCATGGTTGAGAGACCACACACCAGATTTGATTATTGGAAGTCTAGAGGATGGAGTCAAGACTAGAAGTGCAACTCAAAATGAATGCTTATATCTCAGTTTTCTCTCAAAGATTGAGCCCAAGAAAATTGAGGAAGCACTTCAAGATCCTGACTGGATAATAGCCATGTAAGAGGAGTTAAACCAATTCACCAGAAACAAAGTTTGGAGACTGGTACCCAAACCAAGGAATAGATCAATAATTGGTGCCAAGTGGGTCTTCGGAAATAAATTGGATGAAGTTGATACAATTACAAGGAATAAAGCAAGACTGGTTGCAAAAGGATATTCTCAAGAAGAAGGAATAGACTATGATGAAACTTTTGCACCAGTAGCAAGACTTGAAGCAATCAGAATCTTCTTGGCTTTTGCAACCTACAAGAACTTCAAGGTGTACCAGATGGATGTCAAAAGTGCTTTCTTGAATGGAAAATTGGAAGAGGAAGTCTATGATTGCCAACACCCAGGTTTTGTCTACTCCAAACTTCCAAATCATGTCTATAGGTTAGACAAAGCACTTTGTGGCTTAAAACAAGCACCAAGAGCCTGGTATGATACTCTATCTCAATTTTTACTTGAAAATAAATTTGTTAGAGGTATCATAGATAAAACTTTATTTTATAGAAAGCAAGGCTCTGACATTATACTTGTGCAAATATATGTAGATGATATTATATTTGGTTCTACAAATGAAAAACTTTGTGAAAATTTTTCAAAACTAATGCAGTCTAGATATGAAATGAGTATGATGGGAGAATTAACATTTTTCTTAGGATTGCATATAAAACAATCAACTGATGGAATTTTTATCAGTTAATCCAAGTATATCAAAGACTTATTGAGAAAATATGATTTGGTTGATTGTGCATCTGCAAAAACACTCATGCCTACTGCCAACTAACTAGATAAGGATTTAAAAGGAAAGAAAATTGATATTACTAGCTATAGAGGTATGATAGGCTCTCTTTTATATCTAACTGCAAGTAGACCTAATATAATGTTCGCTACATGTTTATGTGCTCGATTTCAAGCTGACCTTAGAGAGTCACATTTGATTGCTGTAAAAAGAATACTTAGATATCTAAAGGGTACCCCAAACCTTGGGTTATGGTATCCCAAAGAATCTGATTTTAAACTAATTGATTATTCAGATGCTGACTATGCAGATTGCAAGCTTGACAGGAAAAGCACAAGTGGAAGCTACCAACTTCTTGGAGGCAGACTTTTTTCTTGGTTTAGCAAGAAACAAAATTCGGTTTCTACTTCAACTGCTGAAGCTGAATATATTTTAGCTGGGAGTTGCTGTGCTCAAATCCTGTGGATCAAAAATCAACTCCTAGACTATGGTATGTCATTATCCAAAATTCCTATCTATTGTGATAATACAAGTGCCATAGCTATAACAGAAAATCCGGTACATCATTCAAGAACAAAACACATAGATATTAGATATGACTTCATAAGAGAACATGTAAGTGAAGGAAATATTGAATTGCACTGGGTTACAACTGATAAACAACTTGCAGACATATTCACAAAACCTTTAGATGAATCTACATTTACTAGATTAGTCTATGAGTTAGGAATGTTGAATTATGTCTCTAAAAATTGATTAAAATCTGAGAAAACAAGTTGTTCAGTTGTAAGAAGCTAGAATTTAAATTCTGGAAACTGAAGCTGTTCTTTAATGGACAGAATTTAAGAAGCTAGAATTTAATTTCTACATTGAAGCTATTCTTAATGTACAGAATTTTAGAAACTAGAATTCAATTTCTAGATTGCAGTTGTTCTTATTGGATAGAACTTTAGTAGCTAGAATTTATTTTCTGGTTGAACCTGTTTTAATTAAACAGAATTTTTGAAGCTAATAATCATTAACTTGATTGTTGAAAATATTTTGAAAAACAAAATTGTAGCAGGGACTACATTTTCTTAGTCCCTGAAAGCTTAAGAGAATGAGACTATCTTAGTCCCTGGTCGTTGTTTTTGCTTAGTCCCTGACTAGTCAAAAATAAACTATCGGAGACTAGCTTAGTCCCTGACAGTGTTTTTAATTAGTCCTCGACTTAATTAAAAATTGAACTATTGGAAACTATCTTAGTCCCCGACAGTGTTTTTGATTAGTCCCCGACTCAATCAAAAATGAACTATCGGAGACTACCTTAGTCCTCGACAGTGTTTTTGATTAGTCTCTAACTCAATCAAAAATGAACTATCGGAGACTAATCGGGACTAGTCTCTTATGAGTGAACATATCAGAGATTAGGGCAATCTCCGATCAAGGGTAAACTGGTAGTTACTCATACCCACGATAAAAAACGGTTCACTATCTTTAGAATTGCAAACATTTCTAACACTTTGATAAAAGTAAATTCAAACATCTTTGTAATCACAAACTCTTAAGCTTTGAAATTATTTTCTCTACAAACACTCTGCAATTTAACCTTTTTCAAAGAATTTCTTCCAAAGTTCACACAGATCTCTTCAATGGCGGCCAAAACAGTATGCTTTAAGTTTGGGGACTTTGATATCATCAAGACTAACCATGTAGGGGTGGCTGACAAGCATGAATTTGAAGCACAATACCACCCTTTTGTGGATTTTCTTCAAAACTCCACACTTTCCTATGCCATATACGAAGCTCCCACACAAGCCGCTAAAGTTGTCATGACTATGTGGTCCACTACTACTGTCTAGGACGAGGATGCTGATTCTCCTGTGAGTAAAAGAATTTTTACTAATGTGAAGCACAAATCTGCAAAGGTACAGGTTCCTTTATTTATTCCTCCTATCATGAGATCTACCCTCATTGATAGGCTTCCAAACCTTTATTCTTTGTTATTTTTTGAGGATTCTGAAAACCAAAACCCTATTAATCCTCCAACCACTTCACAACAACAATCTATAGGCCCCTCCACAGTTTCCCAAAAGGCTGTGGTTGCAAAGACTCAAACAGCCATCACAAAGCTTCCAATAAAAAGAAAAATAATTGAGGGAGTAAGTGAGGATGAGGGAGATAAAGAAGCTGAGGTGGCACCTCGGAGAAAAAAGAGAGTTATAACCTTAAGCCTAAAGGAATCCATTGCTTCCCAAAAGGCAATGGAGGTTATAAGGAAAAACAATGAACTGTCAGTATCCTCCCAAAAAGATTTTGACATTGAAGAAAGTTCCCAACCAGGAACAACCTGTACAGAGTTTGCACAACCTCTTATTCACCAACAAGAGGAACCACAAAGAGAGAAAATACAAGAAAAGAGTGACACCAGGAGTGCACACACAGAGTCATCTATTGATGTTCCTCAATTTTCAATGTCTGAGGAACAGCCAACACTCCGAACTGTACATTCTTCTCCTCTTTCTCCTATTCTTGATTCTTTTGATATTACACATTTCACTACAAAAGAAATGGCCTTCAGTGATGATCTATTTTTGGTCACTAAAAGGACTTTTGGTGACCAAATCTGGTCACTAAAGACCTTTGGTGACCAGAAAATTTTTCGTCACCTGCCGTCAGTAAAGCTCAGTCACTAAAGGCTTTGGTGACCACGAATTTGAAGGTGGTCACTAAGTTGCTCTAAGGAAAGTTGGTCACTAAAAATATTAAGTCAAACAGTGGGTCAAATCCGGGTCGGACCGACCCGTCTTCTTCAGCACGTTTCTGCAGCACGTCGCCAGCGGCCAGCGCCGTTTTCGGCCGACCGTAGCCTTAATAGCTCGATTCACGCGCACACGCATAACGAAACAAGGTAGAGGCACCGCCGTGACAATCACCATAGGCGATTATCCCATTCGAAAATCACTGGAACACCCATTCGAAGCTTGCCGTTGGCAAGCTCGCCGCCATTGTTGAGCTGCCATTAACGGTCGAGCTCCCAAACCACGATTCTTCACCATTTTTGACGAATCAAGTATGGATTTGAATCCTGGGACTTCTAGAAACGCATTCATACAATCAATTTCAAGTTTTAACAACTAAATCGCAAGAAAAATGGAAATATTTCGTTCAGGTCTTGAAACTTTTGGCCGAAGAAGAAATCCAAAAATACTTTATAATTTTTCAAATTGTTTGAGGCAAAATAATCGGATGGAGTGCAGAAACAATTTGGTAAAATCAATTTGGACAAACAACATGTAATCCGGCCAGAATTTGAATCTGAAATTTTCGGGTTCTATGTTCATACGAATTATTTCTTGAATTTTTATTATTTTTTTTATTAAAGTTTAAAAATCAATAACTCTCAAACCATAAATGCTATAAACTTGTGCTATATATGAAAATGATACTGAAAATTATTATCTACACAATGGTATAAACAGAAATGATAATAAATGTAAAAATAAAAATAGTAAAAAAAAAAAAACTCTTTAAAGCTTAGTAACCAGGATCTCTAGTCACTAAAGAAAAATTTATTGACGATACCAATGTGTGGTCACCAAATTTGGTCACTAAAGGAAGTTTATTGACCACTTTCTTGTCTTGGTCACTAAATTTGTTTGTTCACTAAAATTTGGTGACCAAAAAAAATTAAGTCACAAAATGTTACTTTTGGTGACCAAAATTTCGTTCGTCACAAAAATTTTCGTCACTAAAGGCCATTTTTTTTGTAGTGTTTAAATCTTCTTGATTTTTCGCAAGAGGAGCCAATACTCGAGACAAGCTCTCACACACATTCCATAGAGAGATCCCTAGCCCCTGAAACACAAAGGGAACCCACTCTCCATGCAGTCTCAAGCAATTCTCCAACCCCCACTTCTTTAGGACAGAGTGTCCACACCCATATGAGTGAGGATGTGAGACTAATTAGTGAGAGTAAGGCTTTTGACCTGGAAAAAGGAGAGGACATACACATACAAGAGAGTCAAACTTTAGAAAGCTTGGAAAATGAGAGATAAAGAAGCTGGGTGCCCAACCCCAGGCAAAAGGAGAGGGTGTGAGCAAGGATGAGATCCTTAAAGAAAATAAAATAGAGAAATTTTCAGCAGGTGCATTTTTAAAACCTGTTGAAACCACCACACTAGAAGCTCATGTTTCTTCTGTTCCCTCCGTTACAATCCAAACAGAAGAAATTGGGACCAGTTTAAGCATAGGGGATGCAGCATTACATGTTCTATCCGAAATGTCAAATGCAAACTTTGAAATCTTATATGGTCACAAGACCACATTTCTGCATTAAAGACAGGGCTTGCAAATGACTCTGCGCCTGAAGAACCTGAAGAGGAGAATGTGGATGTTTGTCTTGATGCAAACTACATAAACTTTCTTGAGGATGCAGTTGCCCATCTAAGGCAGGATTATGTGACCAATATTGGGTCAAATACAGCTGCACCATCAATCAAAGACATTCTAGAAGAAGTAACCAAGGTGGATAAGAAACATACAAAGTTTTACCATTTCTTGGATACTGGATTAAATGGTACGGTCAAAAGAATGGAGGAAAGGATGGAGTTGGAAACAAAAAAGATAAGGAGGTGCTATGAAGGACACTTGCCACAGAGGACTATCACTTCAATTGATACTATCATCAAAGACAAGTCCAAAACTAATTGTAGAATTCAAGCTCATGAAGCCAATGTCCAACTTCTCCTTCAAAAACAAGACAGAATGGAGCAACTCCTGCTACAGGCAATTCCACACTTGGCCACCTCCTCCCAACTTAAAGATGCTGATGTCAAAAAGGGAGAGAGTGGTCATTCCAAACATGTTCCTGTACCAAAACTGCAATAAAAAATCTGTTCCAGTCCTTGATGCATAATTGCAAGCAATGATGGAAAGAATTTTGAAGAAACATTCTGATCTTGAAGCAACTACAAAGTCAACAACAACACAACTACCAACAACAACAAAAATACCGGCAACAGCAGCACCTTCTCCTTCCACTGCACAGGCCCCAAGCACAACAAAGGACAAAGGAAAGGGAGTCATGGTTGAAGAACCAAAGAAACAAATATCTTCTGAACCAGGACAACCCAAGCTATTGGGGGATGCCATGAAGACTGCTCACTTTCCCACTCCAGTTGAATTGATAGTGGATGGGAAAGTAGAGTTAGTTTATCCTCAAGAGCAGAAACTAATTGAAGCTGATGCTTTACTAGCTCAGAAACTACAAGAGGAGGAGGACATGGCAGCAGTAAGGGAGGAGGAGGAGACAAAGAAAAAGAAAATCTCTACAAGAAGATCAAGTGCGTAGAAAGCAGCCATCACCAAAAAGAAAAATAAGGAGATGGAAGAGGCAGAGAAGAAATCGAGAAGAAGGTCTTCGGTCTAGGAATCTGCAAAGAAACTTGTGATTAAAGCATCTATCAAGAAGCCTATATCTCAAGAACCTCCAAGGCCAACCGAGACTACCTTAGTGGCTATGAGTGGACCAATAAAGCCACGAACAGTTCCATCAAGGAAATCTTATATGGTTGAGATGGCTAGCACAGAGGAAATTATTAAAGCCCTAAAAAAGAGTACAAAGAATATAAATCTGATCAAGGGTAAAAATAACAAAGAACTGCTCCATGTCTTTCTAAAAGATGGAGAATCTTTGAAATTTGAGAGGCCAACCTTGGAGGGACAAACTGAAGAAAATTTGGAGTGGTTGCTGACTGTAGTGCTTGAGACTTCTGATCTCAACAAGGATTTTCGAAGCCAAATTCAGAAGGTGATGAAGGTGAAACATAACTTGGACACAGTGCCAGAAGTTGATCCTAAGCCTCTTGGATTATGGTATGAGACTTTCCATGGAGAAAAAGTTTTTTTCAACTATAATAGAGATATCAACAGTGTCACTGAGAGACACATTGAAGGATTTATCAGTTTACTCAAGGATGCAAAAGAAGAAATAGAGATTATCCTGAGAAAGCTGTTGATAGAAAGGCTGGAAGTGCTGAGGAAAAATAGAAGGTAAAGCTGTTGTGTTGGAAGGTATGTTGATTGTTGAATAAGCTGTAATTTTTATTTTTTTGAAGCCAGACTTAAAGGATTTAAACCTGAGTTTAGGTGGAAGCTGAATGATAGATCAAAGATCTTAATTCAGGTATATTTGTAGTTAGAAATTCTTTATTCTTTTTCTAAGTAATTTTTGTAATTTTGAGTTTTGACATTATCATCAACCTTGAAATTATGCCTATTATTCTGATATTCATAATTAGGGGGAGATTGTTAGGTTTTATAACATTTGATGATGATTGTCTTTAGATTACTTAGATTACAAATGTACATAAAATGTTAATTAGTAACACTAAAGTTTTGTAGGTAGTAGTTATCTCTTTGGTTGTAATTCATTTATTATTTGTAAAGAGATAAAGTCATTTTTTATTTGTAAGTAACTACTGAAAAGTTGTATCAAAGTTTTAATAGGTCAAAGTGTGTATTTGATTCGTCAGAGATTACAAAAAGGCTTATCGGAGACTAGGGAAAACTTGTTAGAGACTAAGTTTTGCCTATCGGAGACTAAGACTTACGTCATCGGAGACTAAGTCTAAAGAGGCAGAGACTAATGCTTACGTCATCAGTGGATTGAGTTTAAAACATCATTGACTAAGCTGACGTCATCAGAGACTAAGCCTAAAAGTATCGGAGACTAATAACTCTATTGGAGACTACACAACCTGACGTCATTAGAGACTAAATGATAACGTAATTAGGGACTAAAGCTGAAGCATCATGGACTAGTCGTGAATTATTCCCTGATGAGATACAGAGTTCGAATTGAATAAGGAATGTCTTCCACGTAGATCAAGATATTATTGAAGACATAGCTGGTAAGGAAATAAGCCAGAAATCTGTTCTTAATCAAAAAGGAAAGATCGTGTTTGATTTGAATAAGGAAGCTGAATCATTATTGATTTAGAATGGGAAACTGAGTAATTCAGTTTTAGAAGCTGTAACAAGGCTTACAGAGAATTGTAATTTGAAGTTGTATAGAATTTATAATTTTGTATCTTTACTATACAGAAAAGAAAAGATGCTGATGATCATATTGTTATGATTGTTAAAATTTGTATTCAATTGTTAAAATCAATAAAAACAATTGTTTATAAATTGATTTGAGTTCTTGTTCTTTATATTCTGCAAGAAAAGTTAATTTCTTAAAGAACAAGTAATTGAAAAGAATTCAAAGAACTTGTATTCAACCCCCCCTTCTACAAGTTCTCGGCTATCTCACTGGGAAAACATCTCCAAATTCTCTCACCACGAGAATATCTGAAATTTTTAATCCTTCTATCCTTGTGTCACAAACATGAGCTGAAAATGCTTCGCATCCTTTTGCGTAACATTTTATTAGCTTGAATTATTGTAAGAAGGTGAGATGGTTTAGCAGGTTTACATCCATGAAATATCACTCTATTGTTTGAATGTGTTTTTAGGGAAACCTTTTTTCTTCTGCAGTCTATGTTAGCTTGGTATTTATGCAACCAATCTATACCTATTATTATATCAAATTCTCCTAATGGAAAGGGTATGAAGTTTGTAGGGAAGTCATGTTTTCCTATTTTTACATCACAATTAGTTAGTACATTCTTGACAATGTACACCCCTTGGCTAGCCACTACAACCTCTAAAGGTGTTTCTAAACAGTCAGTAGCAAAGCTCATATCCTTAAGGAAGCGTTAAAATATAAAAGATCTAGTCACACCAAAATCAAATAAAGCATGCACTTGAACTGAATTTACCACTAGCGTACCTGAAACTACGTTTTCGGACATCAGTGCATCCTGCACAGTCATATTGTAAGTCCTAGCTTGGGGTCGACTTGTCACTATGCTAGGTCCTGCCACTGGTAGTTTACCTTGGTTCTTTTTCTGAGGGCATGTAGTGGAGATGTGGCCTTCCTGACCATAAATGTAGCATGTTCTTACAGTTGCCATGGCACGACTAGTACCTTGTGGTTGGTATTGTTGCTACTGTGGAAGATACCTAGGTTGGGGAACAATTGGTGCTTGATGTGGGCAATTAATTGCGGTATGCCCAAATTGATGACATCTAAAACACAAATTAGTTCCCACTAAACACTGAGAAGTTTCATGATTCCTTCCACATTTACCACAAACTGTGATCCTCCTTTTGTTCTCACTTAAGTTAGTATGAAATTCCTTTTTCTATTGTGATTAAGTATATTTCCTTCCTCTTGTTTTACCACAACCAAATTGGTTTGTGGTTTTCCTTGTCCTCTATTCCTTTGATTAAAATTGTTATTTGAATAACTCCCTCTCCTTTTTCCTTCTTTGCGTTTCTCCCAGTTGAAATCCCGAAGTAGTTTGCCACTTTTCTCTGCTACTTTCGTCTTCTGGACAACTTCAGCATAGTTGTTCAGGCATAAAATAGCAACCTTATCATGCAACCATGGATTCAAACCATGTTCAAATCTTCTTGTCTTTCTTCTCTCAGTATCTACCAAATGTGGGGCATACCTTTGGAGTTCATTAAACTTCTTTTCATATTCTTCCACTGTCATGTTTCCTTGTCTTAATTCTAAGAATTTCTTTCTAGTTCATCCACAACACTAGTTGGAAAGTATTGGTTATAAAAAAATTCCTTGAACTGGGGCCAGGTAAAAACTTGATCGACCTCAGTGGCTGCTTGTTCATTTCTACCTGTCAATTTCCTAGTCATTTCTAGTCGTTCAGTATTTTCCCACCAATAATTAGCTTTTCCTTTCAATAGATATGTAGCATATTCCGTTTTAAGATCATCAGCTACTCCAAAGATACAGAAAGCTTTCTTTACTTTCTTAATCCAAGTTTGATCTACAGTGGGACCCCCTATCACCATTAAAAGTAGGTGGACAACTATTGGTAAAATCTTTAAATGTCACCCTTCTAGGTTGTACTTGTAATTGAAGTGTTGGATTGTTGTTACATTAGGAGGCTTCTGTTAGTGCAATATAAGCACAAGTGTTTGTAGAAGGGGGGGGGGGGGGGGGGGGGATGAATACAAACACCTGAATCTTTTCGCTCTTTTAAACTTAAAAGTGATTACTGGAAACAGTTGAAACAAATAGAAAAACTATGAGAAATAAACACACAGATTCAAGTTAAAATAGTTATATTAAAACTTGGGGTTTTTCTGGAAATCTGTATAATCACAAATGTGATTTACAGCTACAAATTCTGTGAATAAGGTTCACAGCTTCTCACACTCACTAGCTTCTAACTTTCTTTGAAATATCTCTCTCAAGATCTATTACAAAGCTTCTCTCTAGTGTTTGTGTGCTTCAGCGTTTGTTTGATCTGTTGGATAGATTCAATCACAGTATTTTTATAATGAGAGCTCCGTTGCTTATATGATAAATCAGTGAGTTGAAATCACGTGCTTGAGATGTGCTGCTCTTCTCAACTTAGCCGCAAGTATGTCACATCGAAACTTTATGTGTCAGACCGCTGCATGCTTTGTTGCTACTTTTCTTCCCCTGATCTGTGTGCATTTAATGCGTGAGAGTTCTCATTGGATCAAAAACAAACTTCAAGAAATATCTTTCCAGTTGATATTTCTTGCTTTTGAAACACGTTACGTTGATTTCTGTGTAAGTACTGATGACGGGTGTATGTTGTCATAACGATCCACTGACTATCAGCCCTGATGGACTTTGGTCAGTGCTTCTGGATCCCCTGATGCTTATTGACTGGATCAGGGTTTCAACCTTCACTTGAGTTTTACTCAGTGCTCCTTTGATCCTGATGGTTATGACTGACGGCAGACACTGATGGCTTCCACTGATGTCATGTTGGTCATTCTCCCTGACGGGTTACCCTGTTGGGTTTGCCTGACACTGACATGTCCTGAAGTGTTTTCCTGACGGGTTGGTCTGCCCTCGTCATACCCTGACAGGTGTCCCTGACAGGTTCCCCTGATGGGTTCCCCCTGATGGGTTCCCCTGATGGGTTCCCCCTGATGGGTTCCAATCAACGCAACTTAGAATTTCTGATGTGCGGAATACTTTGACTTTTTACTAGTAGCATCAGACATTCTTCTTCACTTTGTCAAATCCTTTGAATGCTTCTATTTTCTAACTTGCCTTGTGAAGTTATTGACCATCCACTGATGAATAAGTTTATCATCAGCGGATGCAAAACTTGTGCTGATCTTAAGGTTTATAAAGTACCTCAAGTATTTACAGTTGCACAATTTATTACATAATCATCATCATCATCATTTATCTCTAACAATCTCCCCTTATTTATGTTTATCAATTTGATAACCATAAATCCCTAGATGCACTGATGATGATGTCAAAACCAATACTAAATACATGAAAGAATATTGAATGAATTAATAACAGAATTTCTGTACAAGTATTTTCCTATAACTATTACAAAAAGAATGTTGTATTAGACATCATGATCCCTTTTCCTTTTTGCTGAGACAAAGGGCAATGGATGACTTGATTCAATAGGTTGAGAGTCACTTCCAAGGCCTTGTCTTCTTTGATCTGGGTTTTGATCAAGAATCCTTAGTCTGATGTCTTCTCCACCTGCTTCCAGTTGCTCTAGCTCCTTTTGAAGAAGTTTTCTAAAATTGACTATGTTGACATTTCTGCTGGATTCCAAAGCTTCAAGGACAGATTTTATTTCTTGAACATTGGCTGCAGCAAGTTGTGACCAGTAGAAGGTAATGATCTCCCCCTTTTTATTTTTGAATTGAACACCCATGGGGCTAGTGATCATTTTTGGATATTCTTTAAATCCCTTCACTGGTGGCACATCCCTTACTGCAGTGTTCCTATCATCAGTTTTGGTTTCTTCATTCTCCTTCAATACTCTCTGAATCAGCAGGACTCTGAACTTGATGACATGTTCATTTTTGTGATTAACTATTTGTCTTAGAACATGCATCGCTTCCTCCAGGTTTAGGCCATCAACTTCTTTGATCCTTATACTTTTCTCCTGCCCATTGGTGGATCTATAAAATAATTTCAGTGGACTTTCCAATGCTGTGGGCAGGCTCCTTTCATTGTTGATGGCTCTCCTCAGCCTGTCGATTATCCCCCTTAAGTCTTTGTTAGCCTGTGAGGATCTTGGAATCAGATTTAGGACCAGTCCTAATTGCTCAGCATCCATTCTCCTGAACCAGTCCATTGCTACATTGAATTCTGACCCACTCTTTAGTTGAACTGTTATTAGCTGATCCCTTCTATTGTTGAACCTAACATCTATGCTTTTTATGGAGAACATAAATGTCAGGTTTTTACGCCTTTCTTCTTTGAGAAATTCAGCTAGACTTGGGTGGACCGTATTCTTTGGTAACAGGAGAAGGTGCTTAGTCCTTGGCTTCAAATGACTTCTTTGTAGTGACATCAGGGTCTTCAGTTTTCTCTTGATTTTTATCCCCTGATGCACTTTTAGGGTTCTGTAATCTTCTTGGCTGAGGTTTCCTGGAGGTCCTGGGCCTGACACTCTTCTTCTTCTTGGCTTCTTCCTCCTGTTCCTTTGCCATTTCCCTCTCTTCTTCTTCTTGAAGTTGCTGTGCAAAGATTGCATCAGCTTCTACTAACTTTTTGTCTTGAGGGTAGACCAACTCCATTTTACCATCAATTACAACTTCAACGAGTGTTGGAAAGTGGGCTGTCTTCATGTCATCTCCAAGTAGCTTAGGCCCTGATTGAGTGTTGGATTTCTTCTTGGGTTCCTCAATCAGGATACCCTTGCCTTTATGCTTGGATTTTGGAGCAGGAATAGGAGCAGTCACATCCCTTGACTGTTGATTTGAATGCTCAACAACATCCCCTGACGACTGCTTGGTTGATTTCTCCCCCTTTTTGACAGCATCATCAGTGGGAGTTGAAAGTCGTGATGTGACTTGAAGAACTTGTTGCAGAGTGCCAGCCATGGAATGTTGCAGAGTTTCCATGCTGGTCAGTTGAGAAGTGAGATCAGCTATCTTCTTGTCAACAGCGTCAGCGTGTTTCTTCATTCTGTGGAGAGTCTGGCTGGTGACAAGGGAGTCGACAACTTGCTGTACATTTTGTATCTTTGTAGAAAAATCTGTATACAATTTTTGATTTTCTATATCTATTGACTGACCAATCATGATCTGTGACTTTAACACTTTGATCAAGATTGGATAAGTAGTTCTAGCTAATTCTTGCTTTAGTAACTGTACAGTGTCAGACATCTGGTTCTGTAGAAAGTATAAATCAACTTCGATGAACTGGGAAAAATCATCTTGTGGAGCATCATCTTCATCACTTTCAGAGGTAGAAGTATTATTTACAATACCTGTGTTTTCTCTCTGTTCTTTATTTATAAGGATCTTATCCTTATCTCTCTCATCTTCTCCTTTTTCTATACCTACTAAGGCATCACTCGTATTCTCTCCTTTTTCTTTGCCTACTAAGGTAGTACTCTCTTGCTTTCCTTTTGCCAAAGTTCTCTCAAGGGTTTGACTTTGCCTCTCTGCACTAAGTATTTTCTTAGTCTCACTCAAAATTTTCCTAGAGGGGCTCCTATGGGCTTGGAAATCACCAACTGTGACCAGTTCAAGAGATGTATCTACAGATTCTGGTTCGATAGTTGTGATAGGAGAAGGAGAAGAAGTAAAGTGAGTATGTATAACTGGAGAAGTGTATGTTTCTATAGAGGAAGTATATACAATTGGGGGTACATAAAGAGTTATAGCTGTATTATGTACAGTGGAGTTTATGTCCCTTGTTTGATCATCAGTGTTTGTATCAATCAGAAATAAGTTAACCATGTGAGAGTGGTGACTATCAAACACTGTGTCAGAGAGTGTTGGCTCCTCCACGAATTGAGAATGTGGAGAATCTGATTGTATGGCACTTAATGTTTGTGTCATTATATTTGAAGAAATTTGAGGAACAGAGAAAGAAGGAAGTGGTGTAGATGGGAGTGTTGGCTGAATCACTGAACGAGGAGGTGATTCATCAAAAGATGCTGTAGAAGAATGCTTATGACTCATGTTGATCTTATTGAGAAGCTTCTGAGCTACAACATCTTGAGTGGTGTGTGAACTCACTGTGTCAGATATCTGCAAGTGGCTCTCAGAGACCCTGATGGTAGGTTCATTAGTGTCTATGGTCAGTGTATGTGCCTTACTCAATTGTGTCCTTGGTTGAGGACTATTTTCAATAACTAATCCCTTTTGAGAGGAACTAGTTAGAAATATGTTTAATTCCTTATCAAAGGCTGTATCCTGTTGAGAGGATACGCCCTGGTCAGGTTGTTGGGTAACATTCATGGCTCTCGTCTTCTTCTTCAATCTCCTCCTATAGCCAATCACTCTCTCTCCTTGCTCCCCCTCAGTTGTTGTGGTAACTTCACTGGGTTTTCTTTTAATCCCAACAGTCTTTTGGGAGACTGTGGGTTGGGCTGTCGAGAGTGGTTGTGAAGAAATTGGTTGTTCTACTTGGGTAGGCAGAGAGGTGGTTGATTTCTCTGCCATAGTAGATGAAGGTGAAAAATGTACAGTTTGAGAAATAGAAGGTGTAGAATTTATTACCTGTAACATATGCGATGGAAGAACAAATGATTCAGCTGTATACGATTTCTTTAGTATTTCTGCAAACAGTTTCTTTGTTTGCTTGTATGTCTGCACAGGTATATCATTCTAAAAAGAAAAATTAGTAATCTGATCTTTAATAATCATGTACAAAAATCTAGCATAATATATTTCAGATTTTCTATTATTAAAATTACCTAATTTATTTACAAGATCATCAAAAATTATTTTACCTATATTTATATTTACATTTTTAATTATTGCGTATGCTATTTTTAAAGTTAAAGAGGTAATGACCTCAAAGTTAGAACACTTACCTGAGAACACCTTGGTGATAGTGTCGAAGAGATAAGAAATCTCCCTCTTCACGTTCACCCTCTTGAGATCCTTGAACTTTAACACTGCGTTGGGAGCAGCGTTATAGTGCAGTTCCCTCAAGAAATCCAGCAGATCTGCATCACTGGGTACATCTACCAGATCTTGAGTAGGTAGCCCCAAAACAGAGTTAAGTCTGGAATGAGTTATTTTCCCTTTCTCAGACGAAACTTTGAATGAGATACCCTTGACCACATCAGGCTTGGTGGTGGAGTACATGAACTTAGCACTGGTCCAAAGTTGTGACAGTGCCTCCCCCGACATTTCTTCATCGGTAAAGATGGCTTTATTATACTCAAAGTTGAGCAGATAGTTCATTATCGGTTTAAAGCAATCACTTACCTCATCAATGTCAGAGAAGCCCACGAAGTTTGTGGATGGGACTGTCAAGTTCCTCTGAATTTGTTGACGTGCCATGGATGCTTTGAAGATTTGATGTTTTAGGGTTTCTGTAAAGACGAGAGAAAAAGAACTCTAGGAAATATCAGGTTTAGATTAAACGTTTTGGGGAGTTTCAAAAAGTAGGAGAGATAGAGTATTAATACCCGCCTATAGACGTTTGAAAACTTCTCCTGAAAACACGCTATCAGGGAGTCAGTTCAGTTTCTGTGATGACACGTCATCAGTGAGAGAAGAACTTAATGATGAGTTGTCATCACTTAACTGACCTAGAATCCCGATGCAGTAAAAAAAAAAATTTAAAACTTACCCTTATAATTTACTGTATGTATACACCCTGACCTTGATGCACAAGACGGTCACCCTGACCCTGAAACACAGGTCAGATACCTTGACCCTGTCGAACAAGTCGGACATCCTGACCCTGACGAGCAATCCGGACATCCTGACCCTGATGAGCGAGCCGGGTACCCTGACACTGATGCGTCCTTAAGGAAGCCCTGACCCTGATGCATCAGTTCAAAACAAAATGCAGAATATTCAAGTATATACATATTTACAATTCGAACATATATAACCATATATCAATTGATTTCATCAAGAACTTATGAAATGAGTTAGAAATACCAAATCTTATGAGTTTGACTCTGACCCTGACGCATAATTCACCATTCCCAGCTCTCCCACAAGATTTGAAAATGTGGCTTCATCAAGAGCTTTGGTGAATATGTCTGCCAGCTGTTGATTTGAAGGTACAAACTGTAATTCAATATTCCCATTCATAACATGTTCCCTGATAAAATGATATCTGATTTCTATATGCTTAGTTCTGGAATGTTGTACTGGATTTCAGCAATGGCAATGGCACTAGTGTTATCACACCTTGTTGGAATCTTGGAATAGTTCAGACCATAATCCATTAGCTGATTTTTCATCCATAGAATTTGTGCACAACAACTTCCAGCTGCAATGTATTCAGCTTCAGCAGTAGATGTAGAAATAGAATGCTGCTTTTTGCTGAACCAAGATACAAGCCTTCCTCCCAGAAACTGACAGCTTCCTGTTGTACTTTTTCTGTCAATCCTGCATCCTCCAAAGTTAGCATCAGAATATCCTAGCAATTCAAATCCAGACTCCTTTGGATACCAAAGTCCCAACTCTGTAGTGCCCTTGATATATCTCAAGATCCTTTTCACTGCAATGAGATGAGATTCCTTTGGGTCAGCTTGATATCTTGCACAAAGACATGTTGCAAACATTATGTCTGGCCTGCTTGCTGTCAGATATAGCAATGATCCAATCATTCCCCTGTAAGTCTTCAAATCAACTTTCTTTCCATTCTTATCAGGGTCAATCTTGGTTGCAGTGGCCATAGGTGTCTTTGCTACTTTTGAGTCCTCCATATCAAATTTCTTGAGAAGTTCTTTGGCATATTTTGTCTGATGAATGTAGATTCCATTAGAGTCTTGTTTAACTTGCAATCCCAAGAAGTAAGATAATTCACCCATCAAGCTCATTTCATATTTGCTTTGTATGAGTTTGGAGAACTTTTCACACAGTCTTGTGTCGGTGGATCCAAAAATAATATCATCAACATAGATTTGAACCAAAATCAGATGACCTTGGTGTTGTCTGAAGAACAAGGTTTTGTCAATGATACCTTTTGAAAATTTGTTTTTCTGGTGTATCATACCAAGCTCTAGGTGCTTGCTTCAGTCCATAAAGTGCCTTTTCCAGTTTGTAGACATGATTTGGAAATTTTGTGCATTCAAATCCTGGAGGTTGTTGGACATACACCTCCTGTTCCAATTTCCCATTTAGAAAAACACTTTTCACATCCATTTGATATACTTTAAAATTTGAATGTGCTGCATAGGCTAAGAAAATTCTTATAGCCTCAAGTCTGGCTACTGGTGCAAAGGTCTCATCAAAATCAATCCCTTCTTCTTGAAGATATCCTTTTGCAACCAGTCTTGCTTTGTTTCTTACAACAATGCCAGCTTCATCCATCTTATTTCTGAATACCCACTTAGTACCTATTATGATCCTATCTTTGGGCTTAGGTACAAGCTTCCATACTTGATTCCTTTCAAATTAATTTAGCTCTTCCTGCATTGCCAAGATCCAGTCTGCATCTTGAATAGCTTCCTCAAACTTCTTTGGTTCAATTTGAGAAAGAAAACAAGCATATAGGCATTCATTAGATGTTTCTTTTCTGGTCTGCACTCTTTTGCTTGGGTCACCAATAATTAGATCTGTTGTGTGACTTCTGGCCCATTTGGGATTGGAGATGTGTCTTGATGAGCTTGCTTGACCATCATCTCCTCCCCCTAAGCCTGTGCTACCAGTTTCTGAAAACTCTCCCCCTGAATTAGTGGAAAATTCAAGGTTCAAGTTATCCCCTGATGGTGCATGTCCTGATGAATGATCCCCTGATGAAGTATCCCCTGATCTGTTGTCCAGGAAATTAACTCTATTTGCTGAAGGGGGTTCTACATTGTTTGGATTGACATCAGGAATGGATAAATTCTCCATTTATCTGCAATCATAGGCTTTATTCTCTTGATAATCAATATCATCTTCATTTTCAAACCTGAGTTCTCCATGAAAACCAGGGTATTCAAGCCCAGAAATTTCTTGATCATCAAAATCTACATTTATAGACTCCATCACCACTTGAAGTCTCTTGTTGTAAACCCTGAAGGCCTTGGATGACACAGAATAATCTAGGAAAATTGCTTCATCAACTTTTGGATCAAATTTTCCTAAGTTCTCACCAAAATTCCTTAGAACAAAACATTTGCATCCAAAGACATGGAGGAACTTGATGCTTGGTTTTCTCCCTGATGCTTGGTTTTCTCCCTGTCATTAGCTCATATGGTGTCTTGTTGTGAGCCTTGTTGATTAGTGATCTATTCTGAGTAAAGTAAGCAGTGGAAATTGCTTCAGCCCAAAAATAGGTGGGAATCTTTGCCTCTGCTAGCATTAACCTAGCAGCTTCTATCAGGGTTCTATTTTTCCTTTCCACTACACCATTCTGTTGAGGAGTCCTTGGAGCAGAAAATGTATGATTTATGCCTTTCTCCACACAAAATCCCTCAACAGCTGCATTCTTGAATTCAGTTCCATTATCTGTTCTCAACATTCTAACCACTGACCCTGATTCTGTTTCCACCTTCTTGATATGGTCAATAATTTGTTGAGATACTTCTGATTTAGCATGCTGAAACTTTACCCAAGTGTATCTGGTGTAGTCATCCACAATGACCATTGCAAATCTTTTCTTTGACACTAACATTATGTTGATAGGGCCAAAGAGATCCATATGTAACAATTGAATTGGATCTTTGATCATAGTGGCTTCCTTGCTGACAAAGGATGATTTCCTTTGCTTCCCCTGTTGACATGCTGAACATAATCCTTCTTGGATAAACTCCATTTGGGGTAGTCCAGTTACCAACTCTCTCTTCACTAGATCATTAATTGACTTAAAGTTCAGGTGAGAGAGCTTCTTGTGCCATAGTCTGCTTTCATCAGGAGTAGACTTGCTGTAGAAACATGATTCTCCACTCACTGAATTAAAATCAGCAACATAGAGATCTCCTTTTCTTATCCCTGACAAAACCAGCTTCCCATCACTTTCATTTGAGATTAGGCACTGATCTCCTTTGAAAGAAGTGATGAACCCTTTGTCACTTAGTTGACTTATGCTTAGCAAATTATGCTTGAGCCCATCAACCAGTGCTACATTTTCAAATGAGACACTCCAATTTGCTGCTTTGCCATAACCAAGAGTTAGTCCTTTGCTGTTATCACCAAATGAAATTACTGGACCAGCCTTTTCTTGGAATTATGTGAGCAGGGCTTTGTTTCCTGTCATATGCCTTGAGCAGCCACTATCTAGAAACCAGATTTGTCTACTTTTGATCTTTCCCTGTGAGCTGCTACTGTCAGTGGATGAGGCCATCAGGGCTAGGTTGACATACTCTTCATTTTCTTCCTCATCAGAGTCAGCCCAGTCCTTTCCCTCTGCTATATATGCTTTTCCCTTCTTGTTTGCATTAAGAAGGTTAAAGTATTTCTTCTTGTAATCCACAATAGCTTCTTTGTTTCTGGATTCACCATCTTTTGTGGCCTTGCGACACTCATTTGCAAAGTGACCCATCTCATTACATTTGTAGCACTTTATTCTTGATTTGTCAATAAAGTTTTTCGTGCTACTGGGTTTCCTTGCTGAAAATCTTTTAGATCCCGAAGGCTTTTGTAATTTCAGCTTGGAAAACCTTTTTGCAAGAAATGGCATGGTTTCATCCAGCTCCTCTAACTCTTCTGGAGTATATTCTTCCTCCTTGAAGTCAGCTTCTTTGTCCCCTTCTATGTCAGCATCTTTTAGTTGCTGCTTCATCAAGACACTTGGCCTTGCTTCTTGTTTGTCCTTCGTGGCAGCCATCAGGGCTACAGATTTAAGCTTTCTAGCATCCCCTGACATTTTAGATCTTTGTTGAACCTCAAGTTCATATGTCTTTAGGGTGCCATAAAGCCTATCCAAGTCTAGAAGATTCGTGTCCTTGGATTCCCTGATGGCTGTTGTCTTAGGATCCCATGATATGGGAAGGGCTCTCATGAACTTTCTGTTCACATCCTTGTTAGCATATGCCTTCCCATATAATCTTAGGTCATTTACCAACCTGTTGAATCTGTCAAACATTTCAGTAAGTGTTTCACCATTTTTCATTATGAACCACTCATACTGTTGTGTCAACAACTGCAATTTATTTTCCCTCACTTCCTCAGTACCATCACAAAGGATTTGTATGGTATCCCATATAGATTTAGATGTGGTAAGATTCATGATACTATTCAGCATATCATCGTCTAGACCATTATACAAGATCCCAGTGACTTTAAGATCCTTTTTCACCTTTTCTCTTTCCTCTATCGTCATTTCGTCAGTTGTCTTTGGGACAAGCTTTTCAGGAATACTGACTCCATTAACGACTTCTATAGGAATGAGCTTCTTGGGAACGTGAGGTCCTTCTTCTAGAATCTGCAAATATTCATCATCAATAGCTCTAAGATGAACTATCATTCTTTGTCTCCAGAAGAAGTATTTGCCCCTTTCCAATATGGGGACTTTACTGTTTCCAGCTTTGTTGGCCATAGATAATGATCGTTTTTAGCAAGTGAAATCTGCTAAGAGGCTCTGATACCAATTGTTAGTGTAATATAAGCACAAGTGTTTGTAGAAGGGGGGGGGGGGCGCCTGAATACAAACACCTGAATCTTTTCGCTCTTTTAAACTTAAAAGTGATTACTGGAAACAGTTGAAACAAACAGAGAAACTATGAGAAATAAACACACAGATTCAAGTTAAAATAGTTATATTAAAACTTGGGGTTTTTCTGGAAATCTGTATAATCACAAATGTGATTTACAGCTACAAATTCTGTGAATAAGGTTCACAGCTTCTCACACTCACTAGCTTCTAACTTTCTTTGAAATATCTCTCTCAAGATCTATTACAAAGCTTCTCTCTAGTGTTTGTGTGCTTCAGCGTTTGTTTGATCTGTTGGATAGATTCAATCACAGTATTTTTGTAATGAGAGCTCCATTGCTTATATGATAAATCAGTGAGTTGAAATCACGTGCTTGAGACGTGCTGCTCTTCTCAACTTAGCCGCAAGTATGTCACATCGAAACTTT
>CM025787.1:8899926-8943212 GCA_014636745.2 Centella asiatica | reverse complement strand
CTCTGCTATATATGCTTTTCCCTTCTTGTTTGCATTAAGAAGGTTAAAGTATTTCTTCTTGTAATCCACAATAGCTTCTTTGTTTCTGGATTCACCATCTTTTGTGGCCTTGCGACACTCATTTGCAAAGTGACCCATCTCATTACATTTGTAGCACTTTATTCTTGATTTGTCAATAAAGTTTTTCGTGCTACTGGGTTTCCTTGCTGAAAATCTTTTAGATCCCGAAGGCTTTTGTAATTTCAGCTTGGAAAACCTTTTTGCAAGAAATGGCATGGTTTCATCCAGCTCCTCTAACTCTTCTGGAGTATATTCTTCCTCCTTGAAGTCAGCTTCTTTGTCCCCTTCTATGTCAGCATCTTTTAGTTGCTGCTTCATCAAGACACTTGGCCTTGCTTCTTGTTTGTCCTTCGTGGCAGCCATCAGGGCTACAGATTTAAGCTTTCTAGCATCCCCTGACATTTTAGATCTTTGTTGAACCTCAAGTTCATATGTCTTTAGGGTGCCATAAAGCCTATCCAAGTCTAGAAGATTCGTGTCCTTGGATTCCCTGATGGCTGTTGTCTTAGGATCCCATGATATGGGAAGGGCTCTCATGAACTTTCTGTTCACATCCTTGTTAGCATATGCCTTCCCATATAATCTTAGGTCATTTACCAACCTGTTGAATCTGTCAAACATTTCAGTAAGTGTTTCACCATTTTTCATTATGAACCACTCATACTGTTGTGTCAACAACTGCAATTTATTTTCCCTCACTTCCTCAGTACCATCACAAAGGATTTGTATGGTATCCCATATAGATTTAGATGTGGTAAGATTCATGATACTATTCAGCATATCATCGTCTAGACCATTATACAAGATCCCAGTGACTTTAAGATCCTTTTTCACCTTTTCTCTTTCCTCTATCGTCATTTCGTCAGTTGTCTTTGGGACAAGCTTTTCAGGAATACTGACTCCATTAACGACTTCTATAGGAATGAGCTTCTTGGGAACGTGAGGTCCTTCTTCTAGAATCTGCAAATATTCATCATCAATAGCTCTAAGATGAACTATCATTCTTTGTCTCCAGAAGAAGTATTTGCCCCTTTCCAATATGGGGACTTTACTGTTTCCAGCTTTGTTGGCCATAGATAATGATCGTTTTTAGCAAGTGAAATCTGCTAAGAGGCTCTGATACCAATTGTTAGTGTAATATAAGCACAAGTGTTTGTAGAAGGGGGGGGGGGGGGGATGAATACAAACACCTGAATCTTTTCGCTCTTTTAAACTTAAAAGTGATTACTGGAAACAGTTGAAACAAACAGAGAAACTATGAGAAATAAACACACAGATTCAAGTTAAAATAGTTATATTAAAACTTGGGGTTTTTCTGGAAATCTGTATAATCACAAATGTGATTTACAGCTACAAATTCTGTGAATAAGGTTCACAGCTTCTCACACTCACTAGCTTCTAACTTTCTTTGAAATATCTCTCTCAAGATCTATTACAAAGCTTCTCTCTAGTGTTTGTGTGCTTCAGCGTTTGTTTGATCTGTTGGATAGATTCAATCACAGTATTTTTGTAATGAGAGCTCCATTGCTTATATGATAAATCAGTGAGTTGAAATCACGTGCTTGAGACGTGCTGCTCTTCTCAACTTAGCCGCAAGTATGTCACATCGAAACTTTATGTGTCAGACCGCTGCATGCTTTGTTGCTACTTTTCTTCCCCTAATCTGTGTGCATTTAATGCGTGAGAGTTCTCATTGGATCAAAAACAAACTTCAAGAAATATCTTTCCAGTTGATATTTCTTGCTTCTGAAACACGTTACGTTGATTTCCGTGTAAGTACTGATGACGGGTGCATGCTGTCATAACGATCCACTGACTATCAGCCCTGATGGACTTTGGTCAGTGCTTCTGGATCCCCTGATGCTTATTGACTGGATCAGGGCTTCAACCTTCACTTGAGTTTTACTCAGTGCTCCTTTGATCCTGATGGTTATGACTGACGGCATACACTGATGGCTTCCACTGATGTCATGTTGGTCATTCTCCCTGATGGGTTACCCTGTTGGGTTTGCCTGACACTAACATGTCCTGAAGTGTTTCCTTGACGGGTTGGTCTGCCCTCGTCATACCCTGACAGGTGTCCCTGACAGGTTCCCCTGATGGGTTCCCCCTGATGGGTTCCCCTGATGGGTTCCCCTGATGGGTTCCCCCTGATGGGTTCCAATCAACGCAACATAGAATTTCTGATGTGCGGAATATTTTGACTTTTTACTAGTAGCATCAGACATTTTTCTTCACTTTGTCAAGTCCTTTGAATGCTTCTGTTTTCTGACTTGCCTTGTGAAGTTATTGACCATCCACTGATGAATAAGTTTATCATCAGCGGATGCAAAAGTTGTGTTGATCTTAAGGTTTATAAAGTACCTCAAGTATTTACAGTTGCACAATTTATTACATAATCATCATCATCATCATTTATCTCTAACAGCTTCCTTAATCATGTTTACTAACAAGGTAATAGGATTGTCCTGATTCCTATTACTATTTCCTTGATTGTTGCTCGGATTAGGACTTTCTTGATCAGCTGGGTTAGTATTTTTATTTGGGCGAAGTTGAGATCTTTTTGGGGCCATTTCCTATAAGGTAAAGAAAGTACAAAAATTACTATTAGAATTTCTCTCTCTTTCTTTCTCTTATTTTTTAACGAGGAATAACATATGAGGAAAGGAACAGAAATTTCCAAATTAAGCCATCAAAATATATTAAATAACAAAAGTTACACCTTATCAAATTTATACATTAAGACTCTTTACTAAAGAGTTATGAGAATCCAAAATAACATCTACTGCAACAGGTACTTAATACAAAGGTTGTAAATTGAGTTCATCCATCACTCTTTGTGCAAAACGACAAGCTCCCTCAACCTTTTCTATAAGGTTACACATTAGATGATCTCGATCCGTCATGGTAGGCTGTGAAAGCCTGAGATAATCACTGACTGAGATCAGGACTTCCGTCAAGGTCTCAGTGAGGACCAGGGACACATCTTGAAATGAAACCCTCCAAAGATCTAATAGTCTACTAGTTCATTGATGAGTAGACGATTGACGCATCATGGTAGTATTGCGTGTCGCCAACTCTACCTAAATCATGCGGATTTTGCGTTGAAGGTAATAGCAAAATCCATTTGGTAATGGCGAAGGCATTGGATTCACTGGTGGTGGTACAACTGGTGCAATGTTTGATAAAGTAACTGGTGAGGAAACAACAGGTGGGGATACGGTCACAACAGGTAATGTGTGCATAGAATCAGGAGAAACTCTTGTTTGAGAAGGAGCCAAGGGTGGAGAACCTATTTGACTATGAGGAGAAGAAGGACTCTTCATATGAATTGTGGAACTTGACCCTTCAAATGGGTTGGTTGGTTTTTGCTTATTTCCCTTTGGGTTAGTAGGGTCCTTATCATTCTCATCTGAAATTTAGGGCATTTCAAAACGAAAGACCTGGGTTGGTCTATTCACTCTTTTGCGAGGGGTCACTCGCCAACATACACCCGACAATGGCAAGGTTCTACGGTTGACATTCAGATGATGGTGTCTACCAAATTTGGAAGGACAGGTAACATTACTTGAGTTAGGTAAAATTTTCAGAGCCTATTCAGGGGGTACTTCCCTTGCAGTATTGCTATCAAGTGTATATTTTTTTTCTAAGCTTTTAGTCAGAGGTGCCTTGCCCTTATCTATAAGTCTCGGAGTGGTTGGAGTCATCTATGAAATAAAACATAATCTTAGATCAATAACAATATAAGATTTATCATAAGGGTTTGACAAAAAAAATACTAGTACCGTAGCATGGTGTTTATAATGCATTTAATGTAAATTCTTCTATCTTATGTCCTTACATCTCATCTAATCTAATAACCCATGAACTATCAAGGATCAACGTTAACACCTATCTTCTATTCTAAGTGCAATCATTTCCTTACTTTACTAAATCCAAATTCTATACTCTAGTAGAGAACATGTCTCACAACTGGTGCTTGGCTCTGATACCAACTGTGGCAGCCCTTCCCAGAATCCATCCCACAACCCGGGCCTTAGGCCCTGCCAGAAAATTGTGTGACAGCCCCCAAAGAATCCAGGCTGGACTCCGGGCACTTCCAGAAATTACAACACAACTACAACTGGAACCTCATAACCAAGCATTCTTAAGAGAAATATATTCTCTAATACATCATCATATTAATATCTTAGAGGTTTATAATCTTTTTACAAAAAAAACTCAAATGCAATAACAGCAACGAACAAGTTTAGATGGCCCATCTGGCCTTACAGTCTGAACATTTCTATGATTATCTCTCGCATCACTTTTCCTCTAAAGGCCATTAATAGGAGAGAGATTAAGAAGCTCTCACTATGCCATTTTCTCTTTTCCTTTACTAGGTGATTCAGCCTTCTTGACATGACCTGTAAAACATTTCAATAACAATCCACATGAGCGTTTTACGCTCAGCAAGTATATATCCATCAGTTGTTAAGTTTAAACAAGAAGCACAAATAATTCAAAGGTGTTAATAATTATTGGGGTATAGACGAAGCAATGCCAACACCTCATGATAATTCAACAATTATGTATCTTTCAAGGTTCCCGAGTGATATCTAGGGTTACCCCTCTTCTGAATAAATCTTAATTGGCCCTCTCTTCACCAGATAATGCATCATCTGACCAACATGATCACTATCTGACTTCCTTTTCATCAAATGTCATCCCAGCTGGTCAGTCTGGTTGTTTGACGCCATCATTTGACATACGTAGTCACTTGTAGAAAACATTGGTATGTGAGGGTCTGATTATCGATGCCTCGGTCTCTCATTCCCTATCATCATTGGCCGAAATACCAGGCGAAAGTACTCGACGGCCCTTTTACTACCCATATGGATATACTTTGAATAAAATTTTCTTGTTATAAAACCTTGGCGTGCACAGCGAGTTAACCCCGACGACAACCAAAACCTTTATATCCATATGAGACATACTCGGGTGTGCATGACAAATTTTCAGCCTGCAACAGCCCTACATCATCTTTTGGTGGGCTAGCGAATTTAAAACCACCCAATAATACTTGGCTCAATTAATAACATCTTTTCACGTATATCGAATCAATGATCATACGTTACTTATTCATGAAAACATAATCTTTGTATAAGAAATGACATCAATCATTTATGTAAATCAAATCAATGATTTTATGTATTTAGTGAAAAAGAAATGGAGTGAGTATATACTTGCCTTGATCCTTAGCAAATTCTAATTCCAACACACTGGTTCGTGGAGAGTTCTGAAAACAGATTGTTGGTATAACATAAGAAATCTATGCCTTGGAAGATAAAAATGAAGGTATGCTAAATAGGGGATGGTCAAGAATGAATTACCCTTTAGGGGATGGTTTACTCGTCAGGGGATGGCCATCAAGGGATGGTCATCAGGGGATAAATTTGTTTGTCATGGAATAAATTATCCATCAGGGGATAATCCACCACTCAGGGGATGCTCCACCCATCAAGGAATACTTCACCCGTCAGGGGATGATTTTTGTTTATCGCCAAACTTCTCAGAGAAGAGTTGTTCAGCGCCGAACTCAATAAGTCATCGCTAAACTCCTCGGGGACTAAGAAAAAATACTCATCAGAGACTAATATTAACTCATCAGAGACTAATATTAACTCATCAGAGTCTAATATTAGAGCTTGTTTCTACTACGATGGAAGATCTGAGGGATGCCTAGTGATACACAAACTCAACCTATGATGTATCATCATCCTTTTAGTTGTGTGAAAATACTTCTTTTCATATATGCAAAAGAACGTAGCCTGTTTAAAGCTTATTCTTTCTTGAAATCTTAGCATGCACGTAAGAAAATAGAGTAAAGCATAAGGTTCTTACCTCTTTATCTTTAAGGAAGAAATTTAAAGCTTGACTGAAAATGATTGCCCAAAAGAAAGAACTGGAATTTTATGAAGATTAAGAGTTTAAAGAGAGGTTCTATGAGAGAAATTTTTAGAAAAGAGATTAAAATTTTACCTTAAAATGATGTATTTATAGCAGGCTGAAAATAAGCGTTGAGATAAAATGATTGGTTAGTCTGGACGATAAAACGGCTGCTCATCATAACTCTTTAATAGCTAACAACATATTAAGCATCTGCTGTCATACATGCACTTGATCCTTAATCAATTATTGCCACATAACTAGCTGACTAATCAAACTCATGAGGTAATACTCTTATGTAAGTTGTTTCTGACGTCTTTGTACAAAAGTTTCTTAAGGCTCAATGTCAAAACAACTGATTATACCTTGACCCGAAATATCAATTAACTAATTAAAAAGTAGGAATTTAATTCTTTATACAAAACATATATATAAATAAATACACACCTTGAACCTGATGCACAGATTGGATGCCCTGACCCTGATGTTTCTCGACAGAGACCCTGACCCTAATGCATCAGACAAAAGCAAACAAAAACAAGCAAAACAAACAAATATATGTACATATATACATTTTTAACATACATAGTCACATATCAACTAAATTTATCAGGAATTCATGGGAGGAGTTAGGATTACCAGAACTTAAGCATTTGATAGTTTGAGTTGTTCCAATAGTCTTTCTGACATGTCTCTAGCAAGTTTATTGAACTTCATTTTGCATAATTCACCATACCCAGCTCTTCCACAAGATTGGTAAAAGTGGCTTCATCAAGAGCCTTGGTGAATATATCTGCCAACTGCTTGTTTGTTGGTACAAATTGTAGTTCAATGGTTCCATTCATCACATGTTCCCTGATAAAGTGATATCTGATTTCTATATGTTTGATTTTGGAATGTTGCACAGGATTTTCAGCAATGACAATAGCACTAGTGTTATCATACCTTATTGGAATTTTGTTGAAATTCAGTCCATAGTCTATTAACTGATTTTTCATCCATAGGATTTGTGCACAACAACTTCCATCTACAATATATTCAGCTTCAGCAGTTGATGTTGAAATTGAGTGCTGGTTTTTGCTGGAACAAGATACAAGCCTTCCTCCTAGAAACTGACAGCTTTCTATTGTACTTTTTCTGTCAATTCAATAACCTCAAAAGTCAGCATCATAATAACCCAGTAATTCAAATCCAGACTCCTTTGGATACCAAAGTCCCAACTCTGTAGTGCCCTTGATATATCTCAAGATTTTTTTCACTACTATGAGATGAGACTCCCTTGGATCAGCTTGATATCTTGCACAAAGACATGTTGCAAACATAATGGCAGGCCTACTTGCTGTTAGATACAACAATGATCCAATAATTCCCCTATAAGTCTTCATATCAACTTTCTTTCCATTCTTATCAGGGTCAATCTTGGTTCTTGTGGCCATTGGTGTCTTTGCCACTTTTGAGTCCTCCATGTCAAATTTCTTGAGAAGTTCTTTGACATACTTTGTCTGATAAATATAAATCCCATCAGTGACCTGTTTGATCTGCAGTCCCAAGAAATAAGACAATTCACCCATCAAACTCATTTCATACTTCCTTTGCATGAGCTTAGAGAACTTTTCACACAATCTAGTGTTAGTGGATCCAAAGATAATATCATCAAAATATATTTGAACCAGGATCAAATGGCCTTGGTGTTGTCTAAATAACAATGTCTTGTCAATGATACCTCTTGTGAACTTGTTTTCCACTAGAAACTTAGACAGTGTGTCATACCAAGCTCTAGGAGCTTATTTCAGTCCATAAAGTGCTTTCTCTAGTTTGTAGACATGATTTGGGAATTTTGAACTTTCAAACTCTGGAGGTTGTTGGACATACACCTCCTGTTCCAATTTCCCATTGAGAAAAGCACTTTTCACATACATTTGATAAACTTTGAAGTTTGAATGTGCTGCATAGGCTAAGAACATTCTAAGAGCCTCAAGTCTGGCTACTGGTGCAAAAGTTTCATCAAAGTCAATGCCTTTCTCTTGAAGATATCCCTTTGCAATCAGTCTTGCTTTGTTCCTTATAACAATGCCAACTTCATCCATCTTGTTTCTGATTACCCACTTGGTACTTATTATAATTATGTCTTTGGGTTTAGGCACCAACTTCCATACTTGATTTCTTTCAAATTGATTTAGCTCTTCTTACATAACCATTATCCAATCTGCATCTTAAATGGCTTCCTCAAATTTCTTTGGCTCTAATTGTGAAAGAAAACAAGCATATAGGCATTCATTAGATGTTGCTTTTCTGGTTTGCACTTTCTTGTTTGGATCACCAATAATCAAGTCTATTGTATGACTCCTAGACCATTTGGGATTAGAGATGTATCTTGATGAGCTTGCTTGATTTTCATCTCCTCCCCCTAAGTCTGTGCTCCCAACTTCTGAGAAAACTCCCCCTGAATTAATGCTTAAATCAGGGTTAAAGTTATCCCCTGATGGTGTATGCCCTAATGGATGATCCCCTGATGGAGTATTCCCTGACCTGTTGTCCAGAAGATTAACTCTATATGTTGAAGGGGTTTGAATGATGTTTGGATTGACATCAAGGATGGTTAAATTCTCCATTTGTCTACACTCATCAGCTTCATACTCTTGATAATCAAAATCATCTTCATTTTCAAATCTCAGCTCCTCATGAAAACCAGGGTCTTCAAGTCCAGAAATTTCTTGATCATCAAAAGCTACATTTATAGACTCCATCACTACCTGGAGTCTCTTGTTGTAAACCCTGAAGTCCTTAGATGTCAAGGAGTAACCTAGGAAAATTGCTTCATCAGCCTATGGATCAAATTTTCCTAAGTTCTCACCAAAGTTCCTTAATACAAAGCATTTGCATCCAAAAACATGTAGGAACTTGATGCTTACTTTCCTCCCTGTCATTAGCTCGTATGGTGTCTTGTTGTGAGCCTTGTTGACCAGAGATCTATTTTGAATGAAGCAAGCAGTGGAAATTGCCTCAGCCCAAAAATAGGTAGGAATCCTTACCGTTGCTAGCATTGTTCTAGAAGCTTCTATCAGGGTTATATTTTTTCCTTTCCATTACACCATTCTGTTGAGGAGTCCTTGGAGCAGAGAATGTATGATTGATGCGTTTCTTCACACAAAATCCATCAACAACTGCATTCTTGAATTCAGTTCCATTGTCTGTCCTCAAAATTCTAACCACTGACCCTAACTCAATTTCCACTTTTTTTATATGGTCAATGATTTGTTGAGGTGCTTCTATTTTAGCATTTTGAAACTTGACCCAAGTGTATCTAGTGTAGTCATCCACAATAACCATAAAAAATCTTTTCTTTGACACTG
Organism: Centella asiatica; assembly: GCA_014636745.2. Taxonomy (NCBI): domain Eukaryota; kingdom Viridiplantae; phylum Streptophyta; class Magnoliopsida; order Apiales; family Apiaceae; genus Centella; species Centella asiatica. Next base: position 8,933,871 of record CM025787.1, on the reverse strand, counting down.
ACATTATGTTGACAGGGCCAAAGAGATCCATATGAAGCAATTGTATTGGATCCTTAATCATTGTGGCTTCCTTGCTGACAAATGATGATTTCCTTTCTTTCCCTTTTTGGAATGCTGAACATAATCCTTCTTAAATAAAATCCACTTGAGGTAGTCTAGTTACCAACTCTCTCTTCACCAAATCATTGATAGCTTTGTAGTTCAGGTGAGAGAGCTTCTTGTGCCACAATCTGCTCTCTTCAGGGGTTGCCTTGCTATAGAAGTATGATTCTCCACTTACTTAATTGAAATTAGCAATGTAGAGATCTCCTTGCCTTATTCCTGGTAAGACCAGCTTCCCATCATCTTCATTTGAGATCAAGCACTGATCCTCTTTGAAAGAAATGATGTATCCCTTGTCAAATAGTTGACGTATGCTTAATAAGTTGTGCTTAAGTCCATCAACTAGTGCTACATTTTCAAATGAGACATCCCCACTTGCTGCTTTTCCATAACGAAGAGTCAGTCCTTTGCTATTATCACCAAAAGAAATCACCGGACCAACCTTTACTTGAAATTCTATGAGCAAGGTTTTGTTTCCTGTCATGTGTCTTGAGCAGCCACTGTCTAGAAACCAGATTTGACTGCCTTTTCCTTTTCCCTGCACACAAACAACATTTAATTTGTTTTTTGGACGACCCCAAAATCCCTCACTGGATCAGGGCTTCGTCAAGAGAAGGAAAAGATAACCACACATCCATTCATATAATAATTGAAAGAAACAATATTAAAGAGTTATTACAACCTAAAATATTACATTTTCAGCAAAAGCTATTCTATCTCTATACTATAATGCAAAATATCTCTTCTCGAGTCATCTTCCTTTCTTCCTTCCTTATCGGCACTACAAAGGGTTAGCCAACCTCAGTAACCGATCATTTTTGCCTTCCCCTTGTCCGAGGGCTCAGCCTTTATATTTTGCCCTGCAAGACATTAAAATTCAACAAGAATGAGCGATTTACGCCCAGCAAGTATATAAACAATTTGAGAAATGAATCTGGATTGTTTCAAAGAATTCAATTATGTTGAGAGGCTTGGTGAATCAATCCTAATGCCTCAGAGATCTTTAAAAATCTTTAGGATTACTGATGATAAACAATTGTGTAATCCTTCTTAAAACAAAACATAACTTCCTTGAAGTAAAAAAAAATATCCGTCGGGGGCTAAACCCCTTGGATCTGCTAACCATACGGTATACAGCTGGCCTAACTGTGCCCGCATGATCCCTCCTTGTGTGAACGTACGTAGTCACATAATATTCCTCTAGGTCAGGTGAAGAACAAATCAGCACCTTTCCTTTCCTCTAACCATCCATGTGGCATAACCCATTTAAGGGACATATCATTCTCATTTATTTGCACAGATATAAGATTTAGAATTAGTTAAAAATCAAAGCTCAGTTATATCCATGCATTGTCATTCATATCATGCTAGCGGAATTTAAAGTATAGCATGCTCATTCTTAAAACAATTAAACATATAATCAAGGCTTGCACGCATATCAAATCAAATGATACTGCGTTAAATTGAAATAAGCATCAGATTGAATGTATATACTTGCCTCGGTCCTTAGCCACAAAGATTCAAATTCAATCTTACTGGTGAGTGAAAGATTTTGTACATTATGTAAGTAATATTTTAATACCTCCATAAGAATTTATGAAAGAAAATGTGTATGTGATGTCCTTAGAATGTCCTAAATCTGACATAATAACATCATGAAATCATTTTAAGAAAGTCATGTTTTATAGTCTTGATAACAGACTGAACATCGAGGAAAACTCTTCTTATTATCAAACTCGTCAGGGACTGATATCCTTAACCATCAGAGACTAAGAATTTCCTCTATCGGAGACTAAGAAATCTCCTTCATCAGAGACTACGGAATTTTCCTTCATCAGAGACTATGGATGATGTCATCAAGGACTGAACTTAGCCTATCGGAGACTAAGGAATGATGTCACCAGAGACTAACAACTCATCAGGGACTGATGACATCATCTTAACCCTATCGGAGACTAAGGGTGACGTCATCGGAGACTAACTGCTCATCAGAGACTGATGACATCATCAGGGACTAAACTTTAGCCTATCGGAGACTAAAGATGACGTCATCCGAGAGTAAATAACCCGTCGGAGAGTAATGACGTCATCGGGGACTAAACTTTAGCCTATCGGAGACTAAAGCTGACATCATCATCAGAGATTAACAGAATATCTCATCAGAGACTAAGAATATCTTGTCAGAGACTAACAATATCTCGTCAGAGACTAACAATATCTCATCAGAGATTAACAATATCTCATCAGAGACTCACATTAGAGCTTGTCTCTGCTACCATGGAAGGCTTATCATGAGCAAACTTAGCCTAGGATGACTCATGGAGATGCAAAAGAGTATGAACTTAGCATAAATCTTTGATGTTATGCACGAAAGAAACTAAGTAGGGTACCAGGTTCTTACCTCTTTGTTCTTAAGGGTGAAATCAAAGCTGGTCTGAAAATAATTTTTCGGAAGAACTTGGAAATTTATGGAGATGATAAGTTTAAACGAAACTCTTAAAAGAGAAATTTTGGTAAAGGAATTAAAATTTCATCTCGAATGAGGTATTTATAGAGTTCAAGAGCAGTAAGCTAAGGTTAAGCTTTAGGATAAAATGATTGGTTAATTGGACGGTAAAACGACTGTTCATCATGACTTTTTGACAGCAAACAGCTGCTGTCCTACATGCATGAAGACTTAGCCACCTAAACAGTTCCTAATTAAACACGTAATCACCAATCTTACGTAACCTTCTCCTCTTCCTCCATGCTGTTTAATATAATCTTATATGGAATTTGCTAATCCTCTTTTTAATACCTTTTTAAGGAACTTACCCTCATAATCATGGGTATCACATCATCATAAAAATTTTCATTGTAGATATGAATTTATCATTCATATTTAAAAAGGCAATCTTCCATGCAAAAATATAATAACATAAAATAAAATTGTTTCTTATCATAAAATACATTTAAAATTTTTGGGTTCTCACACAACCAAATTTGCATTATGAAGAGATTCCAATACAAATTTTGGATCGCCAAGTGAAAACCCTAAGAAATAAAGAAATTGTCTCCGTGAAGGTTTTATGGAGGAATCACAATATTGAAGAAGTGACATGGGAACTAGAAGAACTGATGATGCAAATGTACCCCCATCTTTTCCATTAGTTAAGTTTCGAGGACGAAACTTATATTAAGGGGGGAGGATGTGAGGACCCAAAAATAAAAATAGGTTTACGATTAACAGAATGATTTATTCATTCGTATTTTTTATTTTATTTTATGAAGGATTAATTTCTGTTCTATATGAATAATTAATTCGTATTTTGAAATAGAATATTTTTTTTATGTTAATACGTTGTCCAAAATTAATGACTTCAATTCTGTTGAGGGATCATAAAAGGGATTTGGATATATTAACCCCAAATCTTACGAGAATCAATCATGAATGAAGATTGGCTTAATGAGCAAGATATTGTTAAAGAGGTTGTTAAGGATTACGTGTTGTAAGAAGAGAATTACCAGATGATACGTGTGTAGTTATTTGATTAATAAGTTGCATGTGTGTCATCAGTTGATTAAGTTTGAGCTACATGTGAGACAACAGCTGCTTGGTTTTATACCAACTATTAAGGTGTTATAATGAGCAACTATTTTTGTCAGCCCAGCTTGTGACAACCCTAAAAATCTCATACCGAACATCTGACACCGTCAATAATAGACCAAAGAATAGTAATAACATCCAAGTAAAACATTAGATAATGACAACATGAACGATTTATGCTCGCAAGTATATAATCAAGTATTGGTGGGTTTTGAAGTATGGGTAATCTTTTGGCTTAAGTGTTTATGAGGTTGGACAAAAACAATGTCCACGCCTCTTAAAATCTGAGGAAAAAAAAAAGATTCTAAGGTCCCCGAGTGATAACGAGGGATTTGACCCTTTACCAAAAGAATAATGAATCATTTCACATGCGCCTTATATCCATGTCCGTTTGGCGCACGTGCCCTTAGGAACTTCATATTAAATAGTATATTAGCTGCCCATCGTGACGACCATTTGACTTCATCATAATGACATACATAGTCGAAGCAGAAACCTTTTGATTGTTAGGGTTCGGTCACCGATGCCTCAGCTTCCGTCCCATATCATTCTTAGGTCCCGAGAGCCAGGAAAATGCAACCCACTAGCCTTTAGTTACCCACACAGATATACTTTATGTGACGACCCCAAAATCCCTTACTAGACCAGGGCTTCGTCAAAAGAAGGAAAAGATAACAACACATCCATTCATAATATAAATACTGATACAATGAAATGGTAAAGAGTTATTACAACCCAAAATATTACATTCTCAGCGAAAGCTATTCTATTTCTATATTTTAACACATAACATCACAACTTCAAAACATCCTCCTTCCTTCCTCAGCTGCTAACTCAGTAGCCAAACATCTTTGTTTTCCCCTTGTCAGAGGGTTCAGCCTTTGGACCATGCCCTGTAAGGCATTAAGTTCAACAAGAATGAGCGATTTATGCCCAACAAGTATATAAACAAAATAGAGAAACAAATATGGAAATGTTGATGGAAGTTCAATTCTGTTTATAAGGCTCAGTGAAACAATATTAATGCCTCAGAAATCTTTGAAGAGTCTTTAGGATTACTGATGATAAACAACGTGTAATCCTCCTTGAAGACAGACAGGTATTCACCTGTGTACAAATTCCTTAAACTATCCATCGGGGGTTAAACTTGTTGGATCTGCAATCATATAGTATACAACTGGCCTAACTGTGACCGCATGACCCCTCCTTGTGTGAACATACGTAGTTACTTATAATTCCTCTAGGTCAGGTGAAGAACAAATTAGCACCTTTCCTTTCCTCTAGCCAACTATGTGGCATAACCCATTTAAGGGACATATCATTCTCATTTAATAGCACAGATATAAAATTGAAAATAACTGATAAATCAAAGCTCAGTTATATCTATGCACTATCATTCGTATCATGCTAGCAAAATTTAAAGCATAACATTCTGATTCACAAGAGCATTTGAAACATATAAACAAAGCCTTGCACGCATATCGAATCAAATGATAATGCGTTAAATCAAAATAAGCATCAAATTGAATGTATATACTTGCCTCAGTCCTTTGCAAAAATCAAATTCAATTTACTAGTGAGTGAAGGATTCTGTAAAACATGCATATCACATGATAAATTTAATACCTTAATAAGAGTTATAAAATAAAATGCATTTGTGATGTCCTTAAACTTTTAATGTTTCAAATCTGACAAAAGAACTGTTGAGGTTAAAGGAATAACATCCTCAAATAATTTAAGGAAAAAAAATGTTTTGTAGCTTTTGAAAACAGACTGCACATCAGGGGATAACTAGTCATCAGGGGATGACTGAACATCAGTGGATAATTACCCGTCAAGGGATGTCTCTCGACCATCAGGGGAGAAATTCCTCACCGCCAAACTCGTCGGGTGATAACTTTGACTATCGCCAAACTCTCTTGGCTATCAAGGGATGATTTGCTCATCGCCAATCTTAGTAAGTCATCACTAAACTTCATCAGTGGATAATCTGTTCAGCGCCAAACTCCTCGGAGGAAAGTAGTTCAGCGCTAAACTCAGTTGGCTATCGCTAAACTCCTCGGGGACTAATATCTTTAGCCATCAGAGACTAACATCTTTTGCCCATCAGAGACTGTGGATGACATCATCAGGAACTAAACTTAGCCTGTCGGAGACTAAGGATGATGTCATCAGGGACTAATTTAAACTTCCTTCATCAGAGACTAACAACATTTCCTTCATCGGAGACTAAGAAAATCCTTCGTCAGAGTGTAGCATCTATCTCATCAGAGACTAAAGTATTTTATCAGAGACTAACATATTAGTCATCAGAGACTAACAAATATCTCATCAGAGACTGACGACGCCATCTCAACCCATCGGAGACTAAGGTTGACATCATCAGAGACTAATATTATCTCGTCAGAGATTAACATTAACTCATCAGAGACTAGCATAGAGCTTGTCTTTGTTTCGATGGAAGACCTAACATGAAGAAACTCAACCTAGGATGCCTCATAAACATGTAAATGAAAAGGAATATAATCCTTTAAAGTTTTATTCCTTCTTGAAAACTTAGCATACAAGGTTAATAAATCTTTGATGCTATGCACGAAAGAAACTGAGTAGAGTACCAGGTTCTTACCTCTTCATCTTTAAGAGAGAAATTAAAGCTTGTCTGAGAATAATTTCCCAAAAGAAGAACTTGAAAATTTATGAAGATGGTAAGTTTAGAGAAGAACTTTAGAAGAGAAATTTTTAGAAAAAAGATTAAAATTTTACCTTCGAATGAGGTATTTATAGTAGGTTGAGATTAAGCCTTAAAATAAAATGATTAGTTAATCTGGACGGTAAAACGGCTGCTCATCATGATTCTTAACAGCTAATACATGTAAGAAGCAGCTGCTGTCACACATGCAGCTTGTCTTTAATCAATTGTTGCCACCCAACCTGCCTACTAATCAAGTAACTTCACACGTAACTCCTTCCATCTCCGTATAAGCTAAATTACTTAATCTCACACTCATATTCCATAACATCAATCTTTGTTCACGCTTGATTAAATTAATCTCATACAAGATTTTGAGATTAATGTACTTCATATCCCTTTGATGGTTTTTACAAAGGAACTGGAATCATTGAATTTTGGACATCACATTGCCATTGCACTTTCATTATTTGTTCCAAATAAAAGAAATTGAACCTCCATGCATAAAATAAATTACAAAATGAATTAATTAAATAAAAAAACTCATTTGAAATTTTAGGTTCTCACACTTTACGAGTATTGGGTGAGAAAAATTAAGTCTTTTTCTATCCGTATAGGATTTACCTTGGCGCGTTAGCGAATTTGAATAGCTAACATTCGCCCAAAAATGCTTGATTGTAGTACAACATTTTCACATACATCGGATGAAAAGATTATACGTTACTGTTTTCCCAGTGAGATGACCTAGAACTTGTAGAAGGGGGGTTGAATACAAGTTCTTTGAAAATTCTTTGATTACTTGTTCTTTTAAGAAATTAAACTTTTCTGCGGAATATAAAGAACACAATCAAAACTCTATAAACAATTGCCTTTATTTGATTTAACAATTGAATACAAGTTTTCTAACAATCAAAAACAAGCTTTGATCGTCAGCTTCTATTCTGTATATTGAGAGAATACAACTCTTTCAATTCTCTACAGCTTCGTATTGTTATCCTATAATTTTATAATTACAGCTTCTAAAAACTAAGTTACCAAAAACCTAGCTTCCTAATTCAAATCAAATACAATCTTTCCAATTGAAAGATTTCTAACAAGTTTCCTTGTCAGCTACGTCTTCAATAAAGTCTACGTGTGCATGGAAGACTTTCCTTCTTTGATTTGAACTCTAACTCCACCAGTGATTAAGTCCTCGACTAATCTCCAATGGCTTCTTTCATTAGTCCCCGATCACTTCGAGTAATCTCCAATACTTTGGCTTTAGTCGTTGGTGACGTCAGCTTTTAATCTCCGAGGTATTGTATTAGTCGCTGATGATGTCAGCTTTTAATCTCCGAGGTATTGTATTAGTTGCTGATGACGTCAGCTTTAGTCTCTGACTCTTTAGTTCCAATCCCCGATGACGTAAGCTTTAATCTCCGATGACCAATCCTTCAATCTCTGATGAACAAAACTTTAATCTCCGATGAAGGATTCTTCAATCTCCGATGGGCAAAGTCCAATCTCTGATGAACAAAAACTTAGTCTCTGGTGGACTTTTCCCTTAGTCTCTGACAAGCCAAATTCAATCTCCGAAGGACTAATAAATTTAAAACAACTTGTTGAACAAACTCAACAAGTATTCCAGCAGTACATACAAATAAAATAAATCTATCTCTTTATTATAATGACTAATTTACAAACAAGAGATACTACTGCTAGCTACAATACTAAAGTGTTACAAACCAACACTTTTCTGTACATTTGTATTCCTAAGTATTCTAAGAACAATCATCATCAAATGTTTATAAAACCTAACAATCTCCCCCTAATTATGAATATCAGAATGATAAGCATAATTTCAAGGTTGATGATGATGTCAAAACTAATCTATTACAAATACTTAATAAAAGAATAAAAAATGATAAAAATTACAAATGTACCCGAACTTTAGATCTTTGATCTATCATTCAGCTTCTCTCCCTGGATAATTTACCCAGCTTCTCCAAGGTTTAAACAACCCTGGCTACACTGAATAGTACATTCAGCTACTCCAAGACTATGTCTGGCTTCAAAAAAAATAAAAAAAAATTACAACTTGTACAGCAATCAATCTTTCTTTTTCCTTCTGTTTTCCCTTATTCGTTCTAGCCTTTCCATCAGTAGCTTTTTCAGAACAACTTCAGTTGGTTCTTCTGCATTTCTAAGAAGTTTGATAAATCCTTCAATATGATTTTCACTCACTTTATTGATATCTCTGTTGTAGTTGAAGAATACTTTATCACCATGAAAAGTCTCATACCACAATCTAAGAGGTGTAATTTCAGAAGGATTGGATGGCACTTTGTTTACACTTTTTACCTCCTTTATTGCCTTCTTGATCTGGTTTCGAAATTCCATGTTGAGCTTTGTAGTTACAAGTATTGTAGACAATAGCCATTCCAAATCTTCTTTTGATTGCCCCTCCAAGTCTGGCTTAGTATACTTCACAGAATCTCCATCTTTAAAAAAGATATGAAGTAAATCCTTGTCGTTTGCACCCTTGATCAGATTAATATTCCTTGTATTTTTTTTCAGGGCTTTGATCATTTCACTTGTACTAGCCATATCAACTTTGTAAGGCTTCCTTGATGGCGCTGTTTGTGACTTTGTTGGTCCACTTATAGTCACCAAGGCAGTCTCAATTGACCTTAGAGGTTCTTCATTTGTAGGTTTTTTCTTTGAAAGCTTTTTCTTGGCTACTACTACTTTCCTTGCACTTGTCTTCCTTGTTGAGTATTTCTTCTTTGTTGAGTATTGACCCATTCGGCTATCTCTCTCTTCATATTTAGCCACCAGAAGTTCTGCTTCAAATCTTGATACATCTTTGTCCCTCCTGGATGTACAGAGAATCTGGAATTGTGAGTCTCTTGCAGCAATTCCCTTTTTAACTCCACCTTTACCGGAATCCAGGCTCTGTCCTCAAATCTCATTAAACCATCTTCGTGGATTCGACATTTTTCATCTTCTCCTCTGATCAGCTTTTCTCTTTCTTCTGCGAAGTCCTCTTGAGCTACCCTAATTATGTTTAATAATTGCGGTCTCGCTCTGACTTCTTCCTCAATTTCCCATCTATCCCTTATTGTGATGACATTCTGTTCTAATATTTCCAAGTCCATCCTTACTTCTTCCTGAACTATCATCATGTCTAATCTTTCCCGTCTGCTCAGTGCATCAGCTACTACGTTTGCCTTACCAGGGTGATAGTTGATTGAGTAGTCATAGTCCTTAATCAGCTCCAACCATCGCCTTTGCCTTATGTTCAGCTCCTTTTGTGTGAAAATATACTTCAGGCTTTTATGGTCACTATAGATCTCACATTTCTCCCCGTAAAAGTAGTGTCTCCAAATCTTTAAGGCAAAAACAATAGCAGCTAACTCCATGTTGTGAACTGGATATCATTTCTAGCAATCCTTTAATTGCCGAGATGCATGGGCGATGACTTTGCCATGTTGCATCAAGACAGCTCCTAGCCCATTTAGTGAAGCATCACTGTATATAACAAAATCCCCTTTGTTATCCGGTAAGCTCAACACTGGTGCAGTAGTCAGCATCTTTTTTAGCTTTTTGAAGCTCTTTTCACATTCTGGAGTCCATGCATACATCATCGTCTTTCTCGTTAGATTTGTTAATGGAATAGCCAATTTTGAAAAGTCCTAGACGAATCTGCGGTAGCAACCTGCTAATCCCAAAAAGCTCCATACTTTCATAGGAGTCTTTGGTTGCGGGCAATGGGTGATAGCTTCAATCTTCGTGGGGTCCACAGACACGTCATGCTTGTTGATCACGTGACCTAAAAATTTCAACTCCCTAAGCCAGAATTCGCACTTCGAGAATTTGGCGTAGAGTTTCTCTTTTCTCAGTGTCTCCAATGCCATTCTCAAGTGTTTGGCACGCTCTTCTTCTTTCCTAGAGTAGAAGAGAATGTCGTCGATGAACACAATGATGAACTTATCTAGTTGTGGCTTGAAAACTCGGTTCATCAGGTCCATGAAAGTAGCTGGGGCATTAGTGAGTCCGAATGGCATCACCAGGAATTCGTAATGGCCATATCGAGTCCTAAATGTTGACTTAGAGATGTCTTCAACTTTGATCTTCAGTTGATGATATCCCGACCTCAAGTTGATGATATCCCGACCGCAGTGTTTCCTTTTCAGCATCATGTACATAAGCTAATAATGCCTTGCATCCCTTACGTATCATCCTCTTAGCTTTTACCATGGTAAGGAAGTGGGACGATTTGGTAGTCGTACTTCCATGAAATAACACTTTATTGTTTGAAAGTGTTCTTAAGGAAACCTTCTTTTTCTTACAGTCTATACTAGCCTGGTACTTATATAACCAATCCATACCTGGTATCATATCAACTTCTCCAAAAGGAAAGGGTATTAAGTTTGCAGTAGGTTATGTTTGCCTATCTTTACATTGTAGTCAGATAGCACATTATGAACAGTGAGGACCTCTTGGTTGGCTACTGTAACTTCTAGAGGTACTTCTAGGCATGTAGGAGTTATATTAAATTCTTTAAGCAAGCGTTCAGCTATAAAAGACTTAGTCGCACCAGAATCAAATAATGTGTGAACTTAAACTGAGTTAACCAGTAGCGTACCTGTCACTACATTGTCAGACATCAGTGTGTCGTGTACAGTCATGTTGTAGGTCCTAGCTTGTGGACGGACTGGTACAGTGTTAGCCCCAAAAAGTGGCAACTTTCTTACAAATTTCTTCTGTGGGCTGTTTGCAGAAATGTGCCCCTCCAAGCTGCATGTATAACATGTCCTTACAGTCGCCAGAGTGCGACTGGTGCCTTGGGGTCTAGCTTGCTACTGCTGAGGACAGTATTGCAGTTGAGCAGTGGTGGGTGTCTAATTTGGGCAATTTGGTGAGATATGCCCAGGCTGATGGCATTTGTAGCACATGCTTGTGTCCTTTAAACTTGGGGAAATCCCATGATTCTTTCCACAGTTGGCACAGACAGTGCCTTTCTTCTTGTTTTCCCCTCCATTGTTGTTGAAATTTCCTTTCCTTTTGTTGTTGTTTTGGACAATCCCCTCCTTTTGTTTTACCACTACTGAATTGGCATGTGGTCTTCCATTTCCTCCACCATTTCCTCTGTTGTTCTGATGGAGATTGTTGTTGTTTCCCCTATTCTTCCCATCCTTTTGGTTCTCTCGGTAGAACTCTCGAAGCGTTTTGTCACTTCTTTCTTCTATTTTGGTCCCCTAGACAACTTCTGCATAGGTGTCTAGGCATAGAACAACAATCTTGTCGTGGAGCCATGGGTTCAAACCATATTCGAACCTCCTCACCTTTCTCCTCTCGGTATCCACCAGGTGTGGAGCGTACCTCTGGAGATCGTTGAACTTCCTGTCATATTCCTCCACCGTCTTACTTCCTTGCTTCACTTTGAGGAACTGCTTCTCAAGATCATCAGTAGCACTGATCGGGAAGTATTGGCTGTTGAAGATCTCTTTAAATTCTTCTCATGAGAAGCCTTGATCAGTTGTTTCCCCTCCTCTGGATGCTAGCTTTTTGGCCAGTTCTAACTATTCAGTGGCTTCCCACCAATAGTTCGCTTCTCCTTTCAATAGGTAGGTGGCGTACTCCGTCTTGAGGTCTTCATTCACCCAAGAAATTCGGAAGGCCTTCTCAACTTCCTTGACCAATGTTTGACAAGCAGTGGGACCTCCTTCGCCATTGAAAGTAGGCGGGCAACAATTTCTAAAGTCCTTAAATGTTACCCTCCTAGGTTGTACTTGCGGTGGGTGCGGTGGGTTGTTATTTTGTTGAGCCGCTTCTCTAATCATGTTCATCAGTAGGTTATTTTCGTTGTTGTTGTATCAATTTTCATTTGGGTTGATACTTCCTTAGTCGCCTTAGTCATCCACATTGTGGTTAGCGCTGGTGTTCCTGGCTCAGATAGTTCATGGTCTTCGTACTAGAGGCATTTTCTACAAGTGAGCAAAGAAATAATTAATGTCCATAGTCCTTTTTCCTTCTTTCATTCTTCCTTCGTAAGAGAATTTCATGTGTCTCAAATGAAACTCATAATATAACAATTAGATGCATTCATAAATAATCGTACATAACTCCCAAGAGCTTTAGGGATAAAATTCCCAAAATATTAATAATATCAAAGGGGGTACAAGAGTGGAAATTCACAATTCATTTCAATACTAGCAGGGCTTTGATTGATAACTGTGGGAGCCATGCCAAAATATACTCATGTCTACCATAACTATCATAACGAAAGAAAATCAGCTCCAAAGCCTAAGTACAAAACATATGGCTTAAATTGTGATTGCAAGCGATACAAAAATATATTTAATATAAAGCCCTGAGATCGAGTTCTTCCATCATCCTGCGCACATAGCGGCGTGCATCTTCAACCTTCTGTATAAAGTCGTGCATCAAGCGATCCTGGTCGGCTGCAGTGGGATGCGGGAGCCTGAAGTAGTCGCTCACCGAGATCAAGGTCTCAGTTAGTGCCTCGGTAAGGGTGAGAGACACGTCCTGATAGGAGACCCTCCAAATGTCAAGGAGTCGGCTGGTCCTCTGGTATGCAACGGAGTGACTCATCAATCCGTTGTTGCGTGTCTCCATCTCCGCCCGTATCAGGCGAACTCTACATTGGAGATAAAGGCAGCATCCGTGTAGAAATGGCATGGGCACTGGCACCTCTAGAGGCGGTGTGGCGGGTGGGACGACTGGCAGTGCATCTTGTAGTACTGTTGGTGGTAATGGCAGCATGGTAGGTGCTGGAGCTGGCTGCTCTGCCATGGTGAAGCTAGAGTAAAAGGTATAGTATGTACCGAAACAGAATGAGATCCTGACCACGTTGGTGACTGTGGCGGAGTACCCGACTGGTAGCGGGGAGGAGAACGGCTCCTCAAGTGAACTGAGGAATCTGACCTCTCAGATGGGTCAATGAGGGCGTTGGCATCCTTTGGCTCAGTAGGGTCATTGGTATCCTCTAGCTTAGTGGGGTCCTTGTCATCTTCTTGATCTGTGGGGTCTTCAACATCATCCAAATCCTCGTCAGAGATCTGAGGAATCTCGAAATGTATCACTTGTGTTGCCCTGGTTACGCTCTTCCGAGGAGTCACACGCCATCGGGCGCTAGGGGGTGGTGGTGATCTGCGAATAACATCAGGGTGCAGGCAATTGCGGCAGTTCGAAGTGCCAGCATCATCATATGGGGCAGGCACAACAGGAAGAGGCTGCTCGGGGGATGCCTCATTCTGGGCTTCCACATCATCTGTGATGGGGGCAAGGGGAATGTTTGCATCTCTTGGGTCGTCAGGAGCATGCTCCTCGTCAAAACTAGCGACCATGGGGGCTTTACTCCTATCATCTCGTCTCGAAGTCATCTACAAGTGAACATAGCCTATGTCAATCCAGGAACAAGGTTTAACTTAACATAGAGTTCGACATGAATACCAATGTAATGCATGGTTTTTACTTAGGTCCTTGCATCCTATTTTTCCTCTCCTTATATCTTACGGTTCCTTCGTTCCTCCTTAAAACACTAAATATCGCATTCTACTCTCCCGTAGAGACCGTGGTCTCATAACTGGTGTTTGGGCTTTGATTCCAATTATGATGGCCCTAAAAATCTCATACCGGACATCGGACACCGTCAATAATTGACAAAAGAACAGTAATAACATCTAAGCATGAATATCAATAAATAAGAGAAAAAGATAATATTATCTATTACATTCATCCAAAAATAAAAATTCTAACAGCAGAAGTCTATGAGGGGCCCACACAGGCGTTACAATCTAAACATTTCAATAATTGCATCACGCTTCACTCTCCCCCTGAATGCCATCCATAAGAATGCAATTAGGAAGCGTTCATCATGCCATCCTTGCTTTGCCTTTGGCAAACGGCTCAACCTTCTCTCCTTGCCCTGTAAAACTTTAGATAATAACAACATGAGTGATTTACGCTCGCAAGTATATAATCAAGTATTGGTGGGTTTTGAAGTATGGATAATCTATTGGCTTAAGTGTTTATGAGGTTGGACGAAAACAATGTCCACGCCTCTTAAAATCTTAGAGGAAAAAAAAATAGATTCTAGGGTCCTCGAGGGATTTAACCATTTACCAAAAGAATAATGAATCATTTCACATTCGCCTTATATCCATGTCCATTTAGCGCATATGCCCTTAGGAACTTCATATCAAATAGTATATCAGCTGCCCATCCTGACCACCGTTTGACTTCATCATAATGACATACGTAGTCGAAGCAGAAACCTTTTGTCTGCTAGGGTTCGATCACTGATGCCTCGGCTTCCGTCTCTTAACATTCTTAGCCCCTGGGTGCCAGGTAGATGCAACCCACTAGGCTTTAGTTACCCACACGAATATACTTTACGAGTATGGGGTGAGAAAAATTAAGTCTTTTTCTATCCATATAGGATATACCTTGGTGCTTTAGCGAATTTGAATAGCTAACATTCGCCTAAAAAAGCTTGATTCTAATACAACATTTTCACATACATCAGATCAAAAGATCATACGTTACTTAACTTTGAAGAAATTGAATCATGAATATGACATAATAATATCTTTGATACATTATGTATATCAAAAAAATGATCAAACGTATTAATTGAAAGAAAGTAGAGTGAGTATATACTTGCCATAATTATCAAAAATGGATATATACGTGCTTATCTTATCATAACATATCATTACGCATATCGAAGCAACTGATCATGTGTTAAATTGAAATAAGCATCAAATTGAATATATATTTGCCTTGGTTTTGCTAAAAATCAAAATTCAATTCACTTGTGAGTAAGACACTCTGTAAAACATGCATATAACATGAGAAATTTTATTCCTTTGGCAAAGATATGAGAAAAATACACATGTGATGTCCATGAACTTTTAATGTCTAATTTGGTGCTTGAACCGTTGAGGTTTTTTTTAAAAAAATTAATTAATAACATCTTAAAATAATTTAAGAAAGTAATAATTTATACTTTCGAAGACAACTGCACAACAGTGGATAAATGTTGACACCTAAAAGTGGTCATCAGGGGCTAAGAATGACCATCGGGGATAAATTAGCCATCAGTGGATAATTTATAAGTCAAGGGATGACTGGTTATCAGTGGATAAGTTTACTCGTCAGGGGATGACTGGTTATCAATGGATAACTACCCGTTAGGGGATGGCCCTCGACCATCAAGGGATGATCCTCGACCTTAGGGGGATCGCCTTCGATCATTAGGGGATGATCCTCGACCATCAAGGGAATGGTCTACAACCATCAGGGGATCGTCTTCGATAATTTGAACTACCCCAATAATTTTCTAGTATGACTCCAGCAAGTTGATCGAACTTTATCTTGCATAATTCACCATTCCTAACTCTCCCACAAAATTGATAAATGTGACTTCATCAGGAGCTTTGGTGAAGATGCCTATCAGCTGTTTGTTTGTTGGTACAAAGTGTAGTTCAATGCTTCCATTCAAAACATGTTCCCTGATAAAGTGATACCTGATCTCTATATGTTTAGTTTTGGACTATTGCACAAGATTTTCAGCAATTACAATGACACTTGTATTATCGGACAAAGTTGGAATTTTGTTGAAATTTAGACCATAATCCAATAACTGATTTTTCATCCATAGAATTTGTGCACAGCAACTTCCAGTTGCAATGTAATCAGCTTCAACAGTAGATGTTGATATTGAGTGCTGCTTTTTGTTGAACCAAGATACAAGCCTTCGTCCTAGAAATTGACAGCTCCCTGTGATACTTTTTATGCCAATTCTGCATCCTCCAAAGTCAGCATCAAAATACCTAAATAATTCAAATCCAGCCTCCTTTGGATACCAAAGCCTTATCTAAGATAAAATTCTAATCTCTTTTCTAAAACCTCTTTCTTAGAACTTCTCTTTAAACCAATCATTCTCATAAATTTCAAGTTTCTTCTCTTGAGCAACTGTCACTTTAGAGCAGCCAAGCTTTTAATTCCTTCCTTAGAGATGAAGAGGTAAGAGCTTTATTAATCATATACTCTGCTCTGCTCTATTTGATTTTCTCATGCATGAACATTTGAGAATATTAGTTAAGCATGCTAAGTGTCCAAGAAAGAATAAAGCTTCAAAAGTTGCAGTAATATTCTTTTGCATATATATATATATATATATGTTAGGATTTATAAACATTTGATGATGATTGTTCTTAGAATACTTAGGAATACAAATGTATAGAAAAGTGTTGGTTTGTAACACTTTAGTATTGTAGCTAGCAGTAGTATCTTTTGGTTGTAAATTAGTCATTATAATAAAGAGATAGATTCATTTCATTTGTATGTACTGCTGGAATACTTGTTGAGTTTGTTTAACAAGTTGTTTTAAATTTATTTGTCTTTCGGAGATTGAATTTGGCTTGTCGGAGACTAAGGGAAAAGTCCACCAGAGACTAAGTTTCTGTTCATCAGAGATTGGACTTTGCCCATCGGAGATTGAAGAATCCTTCATCGGAGATTAAAGCTTACGTCATTAGGGATTGGAACTAAAGAGTCAGAGACTAAAGCTGACGTCATCAGCGATTAACACAATACCTCGGAGATTAAAAGCTGACGTCATCAGCGACTAATACAATACCTCGGAGATTAAAAGCTGACGTCACCAACGACTAAAGTCAAAGCATCGGAGATTACTCGAAGTGATCGGGGACTAATGAAAGAAGCCATCAGAGATTAGTCGAGGACTTAATCACTGGTGGAGTTAGAGTTCAAATCAAAGAAGGAAAGTCTTCCATGCACACGTAGACTTTATTGAAGACGTAGCTGACAAGGAAACTTGTTAGAAATCTTTCAATTGGAAAGATTGTATTTGATTTGAATTAGGAAGCTAGGTTTTTGGTAACTTAGTTTTTAGAAGCTGTAATTATAAAATTACAGAATAGCAATATGAAGCTGTATAGATTTAAAAAAAGAGTTGTATTCTCTCAATATACAGAATAGAAGCTGACGATCAAAGCTTGTTTTGATTGTTAGAAAACTGTTCCAATACAAAAGGCTGAAAAAGTTGTGGAATCAAACAGAAGCAAGAAAAATAGGAATGGCAAGTTAGGCATTAACAAATACACCAACTATGTTTCAATGCCTAATGCTCCTAGAAAAACATGTCATGTATGTGGTAATCCAAACCACATAGCTATGCACTGTAGGAGCAGAAATAAAATTCCTATGCTTGAGACTAGTAACTCAAAGACAACAAAATATAAATCACCTGTAAAAAGGTCAAGTAGTCTTTGCATTGAAAATAATAAATCAAAGTTAAGTAGTCTCACAAACAATGGAAGCAAGACTGTAAATTGCCCACTTAAAATCAAACATGGAAAGAGGCAATCGACTTATTCTGAGTCAAGTCTTGAAACTGCAGCTAGTGAGAAAGGGCTCAAGAAGATTTGGGTCCCAAAAATCTCAAACTAGTTCTCTCTACTGTGCAGGGCAAAAAGAAGAAATCATGGTACTTGGACAGTGGTTGTTCAAGGCACATGACTGGAGATAAGTCCCTGCTAAAACAGTATGAAGAGAGAAGTGGCCCAAGAGTCACTTTTGGAGATGACAGCAAAGGCCATACAAGAGGATATGGATCTGTTGAACATGGAGATGTCATCTTCACTGAGGTATCACTAGTTGATGGCTTAAAGCATAATTTACTTAGTGTGAGTCAATTGTGTGATAAGGGATTCAATGTCACTTTTAAAGAAGATCAATGTTTAGTAAGTGACAAAGAATCAGGGACTGTGATTTTGACAGGAAAAAGAAAAGGGAATTTTTACATTGCAAATCTCATTTCTTCAACTGATCAAATCACATGTCTTTATAGCAAAGCTTCAACTGATGAAAGTTGGCTTTGGCATAAGAAGCTTTCCCACCTGAACTTCAAGAATATCAATAGTCTTGTGAGGAAAGGATTGGTAGCTGGCATTCCACAATTGGAATTTACACATGATGGATTGTGTGATGCATGCCAGAAAGGAAAGCAAAGAAGTGTATCATTCAAAAACAAACCAGCAACATCAATCACTGACCTTTTACAACTTCTCCATATGGATTTGTTTGGTCAAGTGAATGTGATGTCTATCTTAAGGAATAGATATGCACTGGTAATTGTTGATGATCACACAAGGTATACTTGGGTAAAATACCTCTTTGCAAAGAATGAAGCTGCTCAGTTAATTATTGATCATGTCAAGAAAATAGAAACTGAGTCAGGTAAAACAGTGAGGGTAATAAGAAGTGACAGAGGAACATAATTCAAAAATTCCCAAGTAATTGAATTCTGCACTGAGAAAGGAATTATTCATCAATTCTCTGCACCTAGAACTCCTCAACAAAATGGAGTTGTTGAGAGGAAAAATAGAACCCTCATTGAAGCAGCAAGGACCATGTTGCAAAAGGCTAAGCTTCCCACCTACTTTTGGGAGGAAGCTATAAGCACTGCATGTTTTACACAAAACCGGTCTTTGATATACAAAGCCTACAACAAAACACCATATGAGTTAATGACTGGGAGAAAACCAACTCTCAAGTTTTTACATGTGTTTGGTTGTAAGTGCTTTGTACTGAGAGATTCATCAGAGACAAGAGGAAAATTTGACAATAAGTCTGATGAAGCAATCTTCTTAGGTTATTCTCTGTCAAGCAAAGCATACAGAGTTTATAACTTAAGAACCAAGGTCATTGTGGAATCTATTCAAGTTGCATTTGATGATAGAAAGATTCCAGGAATGCTTGGTCAAGGATTGCATGAACCTCTCAGTTTTGAGAATGAATTGGATGCATGGGAATATCCAACAGAGAATGCTGAAAATCCCCAAAATAACAATGATTCCTCTTTAATTGAGGGGGAGTTGACTGTTGTGCATGAAGTACCAAGGACTGATGTATTATCAGAGACTAGAGTACTGGAACAAAATGGAACACAAGTCACTGATGACATTAATTCTCCATCGGAGACTAATGATACATCAGAGACTAGTATCCCTGATGCACACACAGAGACTATTGAGATATCTAACTCAGGGGGAGTTAATGAAGAAGAGATCAATAGTTTAGGGGGAGCAAACTCTGCTAATGAAGCTGGATTGAATTTTATCAATCTAGAAAATGAAGCCTCTAGTTCAAGATCAAATCTGCCAAAAGCTAGACCATGGTTGAGAGACCACACAACAGATTTGATTATTGGAAATATTGAGGATGGAGTAAGGACTAGAAGTGCAACACAAAATGAATGTTTGTACCTCAGTTTTCTATCAAAGATTGAACCAAAGAAAATTGAGGAAGCACTTCAAGATCCTGATTGGATTATTGCCATGCAAGAAGAATTAAACCAATTTGTTAGAAACAAAGTCTGGAGACTGGTACCCAAACCAAGGAACACATCTATAATAGGTGCCAAGTGGATCTTTAGAAACAAATTGGATGAAACTGGTACAATTACAAGGAATAAGGCAAGACTGGTTGCAAAGGGATACTCTCAAGAGGAAGGAATTGACTATGATGAGACCTTTGCACCAGTGGCTAGACTTGAAGCTTTCAGAATTTTTCTTGCTTTTGCATCCTACAAGAACTTCAAAGTGTACCAGATGGATGTCAAGAGTGCTTTCCTTAATGGAAAATTGGAAGAAGAAGTCTATGTTCAACAACCCCCAGGTTTTGTAGACTCCAAATTCCCTAATCATGTTTACAGGTTAGACATAGCACTCTATGGCTTGAAACAAGCACCAAGAGCCTGGTATGATACTCTTTCTCAGTTTTTAATTGAAAATAAATTTGTAAGAGGTATCATAGATAAAACATTGTTTTATAGAATTCAAGGCTCTGATGTTATACTTGTGCAAATATATGTTGGTGACATTATTTTTGGGTCTACTAATGAAAAACTGTGTGCAAAATTTTCAAAACTTATGCAGTCTAGATATGAAATGAGCATGATGGGTGAATTAACATTTTTCTTAGGATTGCAAATTAAACAGTCAACTGAGGGAATTTTCATCAGTCAGTCTAAGTACATTAAGGACTTACTGAGAAAATATGATTTGGTTGATTGTACTTCTGCAAAAACACCTATGTCCACAGCCACTAAGCTAGATAAGGATTTAAAAGGAAAGAAAGTAGACATTACTAGCTATAGAGGCATGATAGGCTCACTTTTGTATCTAACTGCAAGTAGACCTGATATAATGTTTTCTACATGTCTATGTGCTAGATTTCAAGCTGACCCTAGAGAGTCACATTTGATTGCTGTAAAAAGAATACTCAGATATCTAAAGGGTACCCCAAATCTTGGATTATGGTATCCCAAAGAATCTGATTTTAAACTAATTGGTTATTCAGATGCTGATTATGCAGGGTGTTAGCTTGATAGGAAAAGCACAAGTGGAAGCTGCCAACTTCTTGGAGGCAGACTTGTTTCTTGGTTTAGCAAGAAACAAAATTCAGTTTCTACTTCAATAGCAGAAGCTGAATACATTACAGCTGGGAGTTGCTGTGCACAGATCTTATGGATCAAAAATCAACTCCTAGACTATGGTATGACACTATCCAAAATCCCAATTTATTGTGATAACACTAGTGCCATAGCCATAACTGAAAATCCAGTGCAACATTCAAGAACTAAACATATAGATATAAGATATCACTTCATTAGGGAACATGTTAGTGAAGGGAATATTGAATTGCACTGGGTTGCAACTGATAAACAACTTGCAGATATTTTTACAAAACCTTTGGATGAATCTACATTTAACAGACTAGTTTCTGAACTAGGAATGTTGAATTATGGTTCTAAAAATTAAGTTTTAAACTTTCAAGTTGCTTAACAGTTGCATGAAGCTAGGAAAATTAATTCTGGAAAAAGAAGCTGTTTTAAATTTAACAAAATAGAAAAATGTAGCTAATAATCATCAATATGGTTATTGGAA
The DNA here is from genome assembly GCA_014636745.2 of Centella asiatica. NCBI lineage: Eukaryota > Viridiplantae > Streptophyta > Magnoliopsida > Apiales > Apiaceae > Centella > Centella asiatica. The sequence goes on along the minus strand of CM025787.1, from coordinate 8,912,510 downwards.
AATGGTTATTTGATCTTTGATGAGTAAAATGGTTAGTCTCTGACTAATCAAAATTACAACATCGGAGATTGACCCTAATCCCCGATGAGTACATTTACATCATCGGAGATTACATTAATCCCCGATGAGTACATTTACATCATCAGAGATTACATTAGTCCCCGATGAGTTATTTCATCGGAGATTACATTAGTCCCCGATGAGTTACTTCATCGGAGATTACCTTAATCCCCGATGAGTACATTTACATCATCGGAGATTACATTAGTCCCCGATGAGTTACTTCATCGGAGATTACCTTAGTCCCCGATGAGAAATTACTTCATCGGAGACTAATCGGGTCAATCTCTTATCACATGGATCAATCAGAGATTAGGGCAATCTCTGAAAAAGGGTAAATTGGTAGTTACTCATGATCTTTGAATAGCAAACATCTCTTATACTTTAATAAAAGTAATTTCAAACACGTTTGTAATCACAAGTATCAAACTCTGCAATTTGATTTCTCTCTCAAATACTCTGCAATTTAATCTCTCTTTGAGCTTTCTTCACAAGTTTACAGATCTCTTCAATGGCGGCAAAAATAGTGTGCTTCAAGTTTGGTGAGTTCGATTTTATCAAAACTAACCATGCAGGGGTGGCTGATAAATATGATTTCAAAGCAAAATACTACCCCTTTGTGGATTTCCTCAAGAACTCTTCACTACAATACGCCATTTATGAAGCTCCCGTCCAAGCTGCAGAAGTAATATCAACCATGTGGAGCACTGCAACAATCACTGATGAAAGTGATGACTCTCCACAGGTAAGTTTCAGGTATGAAAACACAGACTATTCTATTACTCATACCACAGTTAATAATGCACTTCATTTACCCATAAGGGAAAACTATGACCCCCTTGCCTCTGATGAAGAACTTATAGGTATGTTTAAAGACTTAAACTATAATACTGATATAAGTTCTGTTGGGACCATCACACGTCCCCGTCTTAGGCCAGAGTGGTCATTGTTCTTTGACATTATTACAAAAGCTTTTACTTCAAAATGCAGTGGATATGATGCCATCACCACTATTTCACAACAAATTGCATATAGTGTGTTGTATGATAGGCATATTAATTTAGGGCTTTTGATTTTGCACAATTTGATTGAAAAACTTAAAACTGGCAACAAAACTAAAATTTATTATGCTAGGTTTTTAATGATGATTGCAAATCACTTAATACCTAACCTTAATATTGCTAGTATGCAAGTTGTGCCTACAGTTTTACAAACTAAAAGAGTAGTTAGGGATTTGAAGAAGTATGAGGCAAAGGTAAACGTACCTCTATTCTATCCTACTGTCATGAGAAACTTTCTCACTGACACTCTTCTAACCACATATTCTTTGCAATTCTTTGGGGATACCACACAAACACCAACTAATCCCCCAACAACTTCTCAATCACAATCCAAAGCCCCATCCACAGTCTCCCAACAGACTGTGGTTGCATATACTAGAAAAGCCAAAAAGCTCCCAATAAAAACAAAAATAACTGAGGGAGTAAGTGAAGATGAGGGAGAACCAGAAGCTGAAGTTCCACTTCAGAGAAAGAAGAGAATAATTACCATTAGCCAAAAGCAATCCATTGCTTCCAAAAAGGCAATGGAGGTTAAAAGGAAAAACAGTGAACTGTCATCATCCTCCCAAAAGGATGCTGACATTGAAGACAGTTCCCAACCAGGAACAAACTGTATAGAGTCTGCACAAACTCTTGGTCACAGCCAAGAGGAACCAAATAGAGAGAATATAAAAGAAAAGAGTGACACAAGGAGTGCATACACTCCCTACTGTACATTCTTCTCCTTTTTCTCCCATTCTTGATTCTTTTGATACACAAATAATTGATTCTCTTGATTTTTCCCAAGAGGAGCCAATAATCGAGACCAGCTCTCACATATCTTCCATGGTTAGATCCCTAGCCCAAGATAAACAAAGGGAACCCCCTATCCATGCTGCCACAAGTACTTCTCAACCCCCCATTTCTGTAGGAATGAGTGCACCCTCCCAAAAGAGTGCTGATGAGAGAATAATTAGTGAGAGTCAGACTCCTGATCTGGAAAAAGGAGAGAATATTAATATACAAGAGAGTCAAGCTTTAGAAAGCTTGGAAAGAGGAGAGACTGAGAAGCTGGGTGCCCAACCCCAGGCAAAAGGAAAGGGTGTGAGCAAGGATGAGATCCTTGAACAAAAAAAAAAAGAGAAATTCTCAGCAGGTGCCTTTTTGAAAGCTGTTGAGGCATATACCTCACAAGAAGCTCAAGGTTCTGCTGCTCCCTCCACCAATATTCAAACAGCAGTACCTGAGAACAGCTCAAGTACAGGGGATGCAGCCTTACATATTATATCTGAAATGACTAATACAGACTTTGAAGTCTTATATGGTCTACAACAAAGACAAGATCATATTTCTGCAATGAAGACAAGGCTTGCAGATGAACCTGTACATGAAGAATCTCCAGAGGAAAATGTTGATGCATGGCTTGATGCCACATATTCCAACACTCTGGAGGATGCAGCTGCTCAACTAAGGAAGGATTATGTGACCAATATAGGGTCTACAGCAGCTGCACCATCTCCCAAGGACTTGCTTGAAGAAATAACCAAAGTGGACAAGAAACATACCAAGTTTCACCACTTTTTGGTTACTGGGTTAAATTCTGCAGTCAAGGAGATAAAACAACAAATGGAGTTTGAGACTGATAAAATTCGAAGAAGCTATGAAGGCCACTTGCCTAGGAGAACTGTCACTGCCCTTGATTTTCTCATTAGTAACAAGTCTAAAACTGACAGTAAGATTCAAGCCCTTGAAGACAAAATCAATCTCCTTCTCCAGAAACAAGATAAAATGGAACAACTCATGATGCAGGCACTACCAGTTTTGGCCACCTCCTCACTCCCCAAAGATGCTGATGTTAAAAAGGGGGAGAGTGGTCACTTCAAACATCTTGTAAAATCCACACCAAACACTATTCCAGATTCAAGTGCTTCTGCTTCCTTGCAGATGGAGTTGCAGGCATTGACAGAAAAGACAATGAAAGAAAATGTTGCACTGCAAGCTTACAAAGAACAAATTCTAAAGAAGCATGCTGATCTTGAAACAACAGCAACAACAACAACAATACCATCAGTAGCAACAATCCCTCCTTCCCAACCAACTACAGCAGCCCCAAGTTCTTCAAGAGATAAAGGCAAAGGTGTCATGGTTGAAGATCCAAAGAAACAAACTCTTACACAACCAGGACAGCCTAAGCTATTGGGGGATGCTATGAAGACTGCTTATTTTCCCACCCCTATTGAAATTGATCTAGGAGGGAAAGTAGAGTTAGTTAATCATCGAGATCAAAGGTTAATAGATGCTGATGCAATGCTTGCTCAGAAACTTCAACAAGAGGAAGACATGGCTGCATAACAAGAAAAGGAGGAGGAGGAGATTAAAAAGAAGAAACACTCAACAAGGAAGACAAGTGCAAGGAAATTAGTAGTAGGCAAAAGAAAACCTTCAAAGAAAAAACCTACAAATGAAGAACCTCCAAGGTCAATTGAGAGTGCCTTGGTGACTGTAAGTGGACCAACAAAGTCACAAACAGCACCATCAAGGAAGCCTTACAAAGTTGATATGGCTAGTATAAGTGAGATGATCAAAGCCCTGAAAAAGAATACAAGGAATATTAATCTGATCAAGGGTGCAAACGACAAGGATTTACTTCATATCTTTTTTAAAGATGGAGATTCTGTGAAGTATACTAAGCCAGACTTGGAGGGGCAATCAAAAGAAGATTTGGAATGGCTGTTGTCTACAATACTTGTAACTACAAAGCTCAACATGGAATTTTGAAACCAGATCAAGAAGGCAATAAAGGAGGTAAAAAGTGTGAACAGTGTACCATCCGATCCTTCTGAAACTGCACCTCTTCGATTGTGGTATGAGACTTTCCATGGTGATAAAGTATTCTTCAACTACAACAGAGATATCAATAAAGTGAGTGAAAATCATATTGAAGGATTTATCAAACTTCTTAGAAATGCAGAAGAACCAACTGAAGTTGTTCTCAAAAAGCTGCTGATGGAAAGGCTAGGACGGATAAGGGAAAACAGAAGGAAAAAGAAAGATTGTTGAGTCAAAGATTTGTTTAAACCTTGGAGAAGCTGGGTAAATTATCCAGGGGGAGAGAAGCTGAATGATAGATCAAAGATCTAAAGTTCAGGTACATTTGTAATTTTTATCATTCTTTATTCTTTTACTAAGTATTTGTAATAGATTAGTTTTGACATCATCATCAACCTTGAAATTATGCTTATCATTCTGATATTCATAATTAGGGGGAGATTGTTAGGTTTTATAAACATTTGATGATGATTGTTCTTAGAATACTTAGGAATACAAATGTACAGAAAAGTGTTGGTTTGTAACACTTTAGTATTGTAGCTAGCATTAGTATCTCTTGGTTGTAAATTAGTCATTATAATAAAGAGATAGATTCATTTCATTTGTATGTACTGCTGGAATACTTGTTGAGTTTGTTCAACAAGTTGTTTTAAATTTATTAGTCCTTCGGAGATTGAATTTGGCTTGTCGGAGACTAAGGGAAAAGTCCACCAGAGACTAAGTTTCTGTTCATCAGAGATTGGACTTTGCCCATCGGAGATTGAAGAATCCTTCATCGGAAATTAAAGCTTACGTCATCAGGGATTGGAACTAAAGAGTCAGAGACTAAAGCTGACGTCATCAGCGATTAACACAATACCTCGGAGATTAAAAGCTGACGTCATCAGCGACTAATACAATACCTCGGAGATTAAAAGCTGACGTCACCAACGACTAAAGTCAAAGCATCGGAGATTACTCGAAGTGATCGGGGACTAATGAAAGAAGCCATCAGAGATTAGTCGAGGACTTAACCACTGGTGGAGTTAGAGTTCAAATCAAAGAAGGAAAGTCTTCCATGCACACGTAGACTTTATTGAAGACGTAGCTGACAAGGAAACTTGTTAGAAATCTTTCAATTGGAAAGATTGTATTTGATTTGAATTAGGAAGCTAGGTTTTTGGTAACTTAGTTTTTAGAAGCTGTAATTATAAAATTACAGAATAGCAATACGAAGCTGTATAGATTTAAAAAAAGAGTTGTATTCTCTCAATATACAGAATAGAAGCTGACGATCAAAGCTTGTTTTGATTGTTAGAAAACTTGTAATCAATTGTTAAATAAAATAAAGGCAATTGTTTATAGAGTTTTGATTATGTTCTTTATATTCCGCAGAAAAGTTTAATTTCTTAAAGAACAGTCAATCGGAAAGAATTCATAGAACTTGTATTCAACCCTCCCCCCCTTCTACAAGTTCTAGGTCATCTCACTGGGAAAACAATATATGTGTTTGTATTATGTAAAGTAATGATACACACAACAAGGAAGTTAATGATGCACCCTAAGTGGGGTTTATCCATTGTTACGCATCATTCATGATCTTATGAAAGGTCTTCCATCATAGCAGAGACAAGTCCTAACTTAGTCTCTGATGAGAAAACATGTTAGTCTCTGATGAGAAAACATGTTAGTCTTTGATGGGTAAATATTAGTCTTTGATGAGTAACAAAGTTAGTCTCCGATGACTAATGGTGTTAGTCTCTGATGAGTTTGGCGCTAAACAATTATCCACTAACGAGTTTAGCGCTGAGCTTGGCATTGGCTAAACAGTTGGTGATGAGTTCAGCTATAACCAAAAGAGTTTAGCGATAGTCAAATGAATTACCGACGAGTTTGGCATTGAACAAAATCATCTCTTGACGGGTAGCCTATTCCTTGATGAAGAGTTATCCCCTGACGGGTAGCCTATCCCCTGATGGGTAGTTTATTCCCTGACGGGCAAATTTGTTCCCTGACAAGTAGACTATCCCCTGATGGCCATCCCCTGATGATGAATACCCCCTGATGACCATCCCCTGATCATGGACGAACATCACAATCGTCACATGCATATATACTCTTATTCATTTTCAAAACATAGATTTCTCATATTATACCAACAATCATGTTTTACAGAACCTCTCACGCACCAGTGTTTTGAGATTAATATTAGCTAAGGACCAAGACAAGTATATACTCACTCTATTCCTTTTTCATTGAATACGTAAGATCATTGATTCGATTTACGTAAATTGTTAATGTTTTTCATGGATAAGTAACGTACGATCCATTGATCCGATGTACGTGAAAAGATTTTGTATATTGAACCAAGTATTATTGGGCAATTGCTAGCTGTTTTAATTCGCCAGCACGCCAAAGGAAAATCCTATATGGATATAGAAACTTTATTTCTTATCTAATACTTGCAAAGTATATCCATATGGGTAAAGGCTAGTGGGTTGCGAATGCCTGGCACCCTAGCACATGATAATAAGGAATGAGAAACCGTGACATTAGTAATCATACCCTCGCAGACCTATGCTTTCTGCGTTGACTACGTATGTCATTATGATGAAGTCAAATGAACAGGCTAACCAGCTGGTATGTCATTCGATGAAGTCAGATAGTGATCAGGCTGGTCAGATGATGCAATATCTGATGAAGAGAGGGCGTAAATGAATGATTGAAGATTTTTTTCAAGTAAAGGGTTAACCCCTTGTTATCACTCGGGAACCCTGAAAGTTACATGTTTATTAAATCACCAGGAGGTGTTGACATTGTTTTGCCTAACCTCATTAACACTAGTACAAAACTGATCATATGCGTCGCCTTATTTGCGTCAGTTTTTTAATAGAACTGTCGCATATAGTAGTGCGGTGGCATTGTCGTAAAAATAATAAAAACTATTTGCGTCGTTTTTTTACATAATCGACGCAAATTCTCTGAAAATATTTAAAAAATAAATTAGTTCACCATTTGCGTCGCTTAGTATAAAAAACTGACGCAAATAGTGTTTATTATTTACGTCAGTTTTTTTAAGGAACCGACGCAAAAAATGTATAAATAAATTAAAAAGAATTTGCGTCGGTTTTTTTAACGAACCGACGCAAATGGTTCGAAGAATTTGCGTCGGTTATTTAGTATAATCGACGCCAAAGATGAGAAATAATTAAAAAAATAAACAAATTTGCGTCACGTCGGTTAAAGAATCGACGCAAATGCTTTAAAATTTTTAAAAATAAATTATTCAAACATTTGCGTCGGTTTATTTAAATATCCGTCGCAAATGGTTATGGTATTTGCGTCGGTTTTCTTCTTTGTCCGACGCATGTGCTTCACTAGTACAAAACTGATCATATGCGTCGCCTTATTTGCGTCGGTTTTTTAATAGAACTGTCGCATATAGTAGTGCGGTGGCATTGTCGTAAAAAAAATAAAAACTATTTGCGTCGGTTTTTTTACATAACCGACGCAAATTCTCTGAAAATATTTAAAAAATAAATTAGTTCACCATTTGCGTCGCTTAGTATAAAAAGCCGACGCAAATAGTGTTTATTATTTGCGTCGGTTTTTTTAAGGAACCGACGCAAAAAATGTATAAATAAATTAAAACGAAATTGCGTCGGTTTTTTTAACGAACCGACGCAAATGGTTCGAAGAATTTACGAAGGTTATTTAGTATAACTGACGCCAAAGATGAGAAATAATTAAAAAAAATAAACAAATTTGCGTCACGTCGGTTAAAGAACCGACACAAATGCTTTAAAATTTTTAAAAATAAATTATTCAAACATTTGCATCGGTTTATTTAAATATCCGTCGCAAATGGTTATGGTATTTGCGTCGGTTTTCTTCTTTGTCCGACACATGTGCTTTAATAATATTAAAAGGTGTATTTAGGTTAAAACTTTTTCTATTTTGGCCTGGTTCGTAAGAAAGGAGAGAGAGCGAAATCGTCTTTGGCGGGAAACTTGGCTGATATTTTGCAGGTTTCTTTCTTCAATGTCTCCGTCCGAGAGCTCAGCTTTGTTGTGTAAGTAATTGTTGATTAAAATAATACATTCATCACAGGCATTAGTTAAAATAGCAGTATGTTTGCTTGAACTGTTGTTTATCCGCATCTTATTTATGATAACTGTACAATCGCTATGCTTACTTAGTTAATCGTTGTGGTTATTTAGTTAAACATGGATCGTCAAACATGGATGTACAATATATTGCGTAACGATGACGCATATGTGAGAGGGGTTGATGAGTTTATTATATGTGCGGTTCAACACCAAAAAATCAGAAAGGAACATGGAAAAGAAGATATGATTATGTGCCCGTGCCGCCTTTGTGGTAATTTAAAAAAATATTCGAGCGCAGAGACAGTGCGTGAACATTTATTTCGTCGGGGTTTTAAGAAGAGTTATACGAAGTGGATTTGGCACGGCGAGGGAATAGAGTCTGATGTGACTGGTAGCTCAAGGTCGAATTATGCAACTGAGTGCGATAATTCGGTCGATAATGACGAAGATGATGTGGACATTGATAGGGTGGAAGATATGATACAAGATCTCCAAGACCATATGATACCACAACCGGATATATTTTAGAGTTTGGTCTGCGATTCTAAGAAACTTTTGTATCCCGGGTGCAGTGACGACTTGACAAGGTTGTCAACAACTTTGAAGTTGTGCAAGTTGAAAGTCAAGAATGGATGGAGTAACAAGAGTTTTACAGAATTGTTAAAACTGTTACGAGAAATACTTCCGGTGAATAACGAGCTTCCCACTTCCACATACGAGGCAAAGAAGATGTTGTGTCCTATAGGTATGGACGTGAAGAAGATACATGCATGTCCAAATTACTGTGTGTTGTTACGAAATGAGAATGAACATTTACACACATGTCCTAAGTGTGGAGCATCTCGGTACAAGCGGGAGGATAATGATTCGTCTAAGGATGATAAAAAAAGGGCTCCTAGCAAGGCGGTTTGGTATTTACCCATAATGCAACGATTCAAACGCCTATTTGCAAATCCAAAAGATGCAAAACATTTGAGGTGGCATGCGGAAGGGAGGAAATCAGATGGGATGCTTAGACACCCGAGTGACTCTCCACAATGGAGAACCATTGATTATAAGTTTCCTGAATTTGGTGGAGAAGCTAGGAATCTACGACTTGGACTTTGTACGGATGGGATGAATCCTTATGGCACTCTAAGCTGTCAAAATAGCACATGGCCAGTTCTTTTGGTGATTTATAATTTGCCTCCGTGGTTGTGTATGAAGCGCAAGTATATTATGTTGTCCTTGTTAATCTCAGGGCCTAAACAACCGGGGAATAACATAGATGTTTATCTTGAGCCGCTTGTTGAAGATTTAAAACTTTTGTGGGATGAAGGTGTGACGGTGTTCGATGCAAATATTCAAATGGATTTCACATTACGTGCGATGTTATTTTGCACCATAAATGATTTTTCGGCTTATAGAAACTTGTCAGGGTACACTGTCAAAGGAGCTAAAGCATGTCCAATTTGTGAAGATGCTACTATTGACCATCGTCTACATAATTGCAACAAAAATGTCTTTATGAGTCACCGAACATTTCTTCCCCGTGAACACCCTTATCGTAAGATGAAGAAGGCTTTTGATGGGCATATTGAGACTCGAGAAGCCCGTTTGCCTTTAACTGGGAAAGAAGTCTTTGAGCGGGTTAAGGATATTGATGTTGTATTTGGAAAGTTGTATCAACCTCTAAAGCCGAAGAATCTGTGGAAGAAGAGATCCATATTTTGGGATCTGCCGTATTGGGAACACATACAAGTTAGACATTGTCTTGATTTTATGCACATTGAGAATAATGTCTGTGACAGTATTGTTGGGACATTGTTGAATATACCAGGAAAGACAAAGGACGGGATCAAAGTCAGAAAAGACATGAAAGAAATGGATATACGACTAGAGTTAGCACCGCAAGAATCGGAGAAGCGTACATATCTACCTCCAGCTTGTTATACTTTGTGTAAAAAAGAGAAAATTGCATTTTGTGAGTGTTTGTTTAGTGTGAAAGTTCCATATGGATATTCTTCAAACATCAAAAGGTTTGTGTCGATGAAGGAATTGAAACTCGTGGGTATGAAGTCACACGATTGTCATGTGTTAATGCAACAGCTACATCCAATTGCAATTCGAGGGATATTGCCGAATCACGTGAGACTTGTTGTGATGAAGCTTTGTTTTTTCTTCAATGCCATCTGCAGCAAGGTGATTGAACCCATCACGTTGGATAAATTACAAGCTGATATTGTTGTCACACTATGTCAATTTGAAATGTATTTTCCACCTTCATTTTTTGACATTATGGTACATTTGGTTATTCATTTGGTTAGAGAGATTAAGTTATGTGGCCCAGTATATTTGCGGTATATGTATCCTTTTGAGAGATTCATGGGTATATTGAAAGGATATGTGAGGAACCGATATCGGCCCGAAGCTAGTATAGTTGAAGGATATTCAGTTGAGTAGGCTATTGAATTTTGCACAGAGTATTTAGCAGCTGCCAATCCTATTGGAATTCCCAAATCTCGTCACAACGGAAGACTTCATGGGCAGGGTACATTGGGATCCAAATGGATCTCTCCTGGGTGTGAACTGCGCGATAGAGCGCATCTCTTTGTCCTGCAACACATGACTGAAGTTCATCCTTACTTAGATTGTCATGTTAGTTTGATTAGGAGGCAGAATCCTTCAAAAAGTGGCATTTGGGTTACAACTGAACATAATCGCTCATTTGTTGGATGGTTTAAAGACCGTGTAATATGCCAGTTGTCAGATGCACCAAATGTCGTTTCTAATACAATAAAATGGTTAGCATATGGCCCTAACACGCTTGTTCGATCTTATGAAGGTTATGATGTTAATGGATATACGTTTTACACCAAGCGTCAAGATGGAAAGAGCACTATGCAAAACAGTGGAGTTACCGTGGAAGCTTCATTAACAGAATTTTTCAGAGGCAAATCTTCAGGATCGAAAGATGTAAAAAAGTCAAATTATGGGGTGATTGAAGATATTTGGGAGCTTGAGTACAGAGAATTCAAGGTTGGTCTCTTTCGTTGTAAGTGGATTGATATACGTCGTGGTGTTCGAAAGGATGACTTAGGATTTACTTTGGTAGATTTTAGTCAGTGGGGTCACGTCGACGATCCATTTATACTCGCAACGCAAGTGAAACAAGTATTTTATATCCAAGACCCTGCCGATCCTAAGTTTTCAATTGTTGTTCAAGGCAAGAGAAATATTCTTGGCATTGATGATGTTGTTGACGAAGAGGAGTATAACCAATTTGTTGAAAATCCTCCTTTCTCTATGGGTCTACCTACCCCATATGGTGACGATAATGGAGAAACAAACTACCTACGTAATGACCATGGTGAAGGGTTATGGATTGATCATGGAAAATAAGTCCAGGAATTGAAGGTTTAATTTGTTTTATTCCAATTGTTGTAAAATTTAAATTTATTTGTAAATTGTAAATAATTGTTAATTGTATAATTTAATTTTTTTATTCCAATAATTGTAAATTTTAATTTATTTTTATTCCAATAGTTGTAGCTGATTGTTTACTGAAGTCAATTTTTATATTTCTGGTTAAGTATGAGAAGTAGTTCTTGGCAACAATCATACAGCAATTAAAGTGGTCTATATATAAATAAAACCACATGTCAACTTATAATATTTCATAAGGCGTGGGCACACCTTACAGCAGTCCCCTGTTTTTGAGTACTTAAGTCATCCCCTGTTTTTGAGTACTTAAGTCATCCCCTGTTTTTTAGTATTTAAGTCATCACCCTTAATTGAGAATTTGCGTCGGTCCCCATAAAGAAACGACGCAAATATTAGTTTATGCGTCGGTTTTTTTAAAATAACCGACGCAAATACAAGATTTAAAAAATAAATTATTAACACATTTATAATAAGTTGGGTAATTCAGACATTAACCGACTAAAAAAGGGCATCGGAGACTAGTGACATCATCAGTAGGTAAATTTGTTCATGCGAGACTAGTGACGTCATCAGCGGGTAAATTTTTAAAAGCACAGACGCAAATAACCGACTAAGTTTATAAATTATTAAGACATTTTTATTTAATTGTTAATAATAATATAGTATAGTACTTATATAATACAATAATGATTAGCTTACCACGTATGATCAATACGAGTAAAATATTAATGTTCTTTTAGATTATTATGTAATATATTAATATAAATCGTATATTTTAAAAAAAAATAATCGGGTATTTGCGTCGGTGCTCCTAAAGAACCGACGCATATATTAGGTTTATGCGTCGGTTCTTTTAAAGCAACCAACACAAATACCCGATTTACAAAACACCAAATAAAGGGCTTCGGAGACTAGTGACATCATCTATCGAGTAAATTTGTTCATGCGAGACTAGCGCTGACGTAATCAGAGACTAACTAGTCTCTAACATGTATTTTATTCATCAGAGACTAACTAGTCTCCGACAGTTATTTTGTTCATCAGAGACTAACTACTCTCCGACAGTCATTTTGTTCATCAGAGACTATTAGACTCCTATAGCTTATAGTATAGCATATATATATTAATATGATATATATATATA
>CM025787.1:8877412-8899526 GCA_014636745.2 Centella asiatica | reverse complement strand
AAAAATAATCAGGTATTTGCGTCGGTGCTCTTAAAGCACCGACGCATGTGTTGGGTTTATGCGTCGGTGTTTTAAAAGCACCGACGCAAATACCCAACTAAAAAAAAAAAATTTTAAGTAATTTATATTTAATTTATAATAATATAGTACTCATAAAATACAATAATGATTATCTTACCACGTGTGATCATGGTCATTTTAAACATTAACATAGAAACATTAATTTGCCTTCAATGTATTGTATATTGTTCTATGGTTTTATTTTATAGTTTTATAACATATATAATATGTATATGATAATTATCATATCTATCTATATATACATTATATATCTCACATTTTGGAATTAATCACTATAATCTTTGGTATTAGTGAATTTCAATATGAGCATAATATTAATTTCCTTTTAGATTATTATGTAGTATATTAATATAAATCGTATATTTAAAAAAAAATAATGTGTTAAAAAAAATAATCGGGTATTTGCATTGGTGCTCTTAAAGCACCGATGCATATGTTGGGTTTATGCGTCGGTGTTTTAAAAGCACCGACGCAAATACCCGATTATTTCATTTCGCGGCATATTTTTCATTTGCCCCTCTTTTTACCGCCTATTCATATCCTTTTGCGCGGCATAACATTTCCTTTGCCCTAAATCTTCAGAAGCTGAATACGAGCTGCATACATTTTCATTTCAAGTTCTTAATCGATAAAGATACATTTTCCATTTCAGTTTCTGACGAATACACTGTAATCGGCTTCGGAGTTGTTACAAGTGAAAGAGGTACATAATTTTTTTTCAACTGAACTGTTTACATTCTTTTTCTGTTTTTAGTTTTAATACAACATCTGTTTAAAGCCCCAAAGTGTATCTTGTGATATATATGTGTTCTATTTGTGTTTCTATGTGTTCTGTTTGTGTTTCTTTTGAATGGAAGCACTGCGATATACTATGTGTTTTGGTTGTGTGTCTTTTAAATGGAAGCACTGCGATATACTATGTGTTTTGGTTGTGTGTCTTTTGTTTTTGTTGTTGGGATGCACTGTAGTTTTTGGCAATAGTTTTGCAATTTTTTATGCCGTCTTTCAAATTAGTACCTTTTCATTTTCGCCTATGATTGAACAATCTACTGTTAGTTGGGAATTTTTTTTCGCCTAAGTTGCTTGTTGCCTAACTCCAACTCTGTAGTTTATTTTTAAATGTTATTTTTTTGACATTTTCTGATGTACTTTGTAGTTTACTATTATCATGGACCACCCAAGTTCGAGTGACAGACCTGCTAAAAAAACAAGAGGTCCAACATCTTGCAAAACATTGAAAGAAAAGTCCGCAAATAAACCATCAGAGAAAGTGATTGAGTTTGATGATCTCGGTGTTCCCATTGGAACATATGCTGCTGCATTCAAGTCGTACATTGGAGTACTGGTTAGAGTTCAGGTTGACATCAATATTCAGAGTTGGCAAGAAGTCAGTGATGGACTAAAGGATGCGATTTGGCAAGATATTAAGATATGAATTGAAAAGAATAATTAGTTGTTTTAACATATATTGCCGTTCAAATTTTATTACAAGTTACTGATATGCATGATTTGAGTATTTCAGACTGAATGGAATATAACGGATGATGCGAGACGAAAGGACGTATTAAAATCTGCTGCGAAAGGACGTATTAAAATCTACTGCGAAAATTTTGGAGGGATTTCAAGTCAAGGTTAGTCTGCCGATACTTGCGTGTAGACAAGGACCCTTGCGAGAAATATGACTTCATAAGTCGAGAGCAATGGGATAAATTCACTCATGATCATCAAAGTGAAGAATTTCAGGTATATTCTTTTCATATTTATATTATTATTGGTTTTCAGATAATATTATGTTGAACAGGGACTGTTTACTCATATTATTGTTTTATTTTCTAACAGACTAAAAGTGACAAGGCACGTCAAAACCAGAAGTTTAATGAGTATCCACATTATCTGGGAAGACATGGATATGCAGGAAAAAAATTGAAGTGGATGGTTGATGACCCTCTTCATTCTCTACCTTCGTCCGAATCCGTTAATTCAGAAATTGTATCAACCGATCGAGCTGATCGTAGTTACGATTGGATTCGGGCTAGAGTTAGGAAGAGGGATGAAGGTGAAGGTTATTATTTTCCCAAGGACGAGACTAGGGATGTTGTTCAAAAAATGGTAAGAGTCTTTTGTTCATTTAAAAATTTTTATATTTACAGTTATGCTTAAAATATTAATCGTTAAATTGATTTTGAAACAGTTGGAATGGAAAGACAAAGCCTCGGAAGGTTCGTGGACTCCTCACGGGCATGATGACATATTGTCACGTGCACTTGGAAAGAAGGAGCACGGCGGGCGTGTCAGAGGGGTTGGAGGAACAGTTCGCATGAAGGATGTATTCGACACGGACAGAGGCAAGTCCCGTAAAGCCGTAATATCAATGGATGAGTTGTCTACGATAACTCAAGATATTGAAACAAAAGTGGCCAATCGACTTGCGCAGCAGTACCAATCTCAAATGAATGAAATAGATATGAAATACAAAGACCAGATTGGTACACTGCAAAGTCAGCTTGCGAACGTATTGAATGTAATGAGCCAGATGGGAATGCCTGTTCCCCAACAAACTCCAACAACTCCAACAACCGGCGTGATTCACAGTAGCTCCCACTCGGTGGATCCATTCTTTCAAATAAAGGTATACTTATTTTTACTCTTTTCTGTCTTTCAATCATAAGTTACCATATAAGTGCCCTATATGATCCTAACTTAATTTTTTTTTATATAATTAACATAGAAGCCGACTCCATGTCATCTCTGTGTCATCTTCCTGAGACCGGCAAAGTGATTGTGGCTTTTGGGACTATTTTTGCATCCAATTCGTCGGGCGACGTTGTTCATGGTACTCAAATGGAGGTCAACAATGTAAGAGTATCCATCGATGACGTTCGCCCTGAATTTCAACAAGCTCCTCTTCCCGTGCCTACGTATGAACATACAAGAGTAGGTGACGCATTAGGTAGCTTTGTTGAGTGGCCTAAACAA
Source organism: Centella asiatica (assembly GCA_014636745.2). Classification (NCBI taxonomy): domain Eukaryota; kingdom Viridiplantae; phylum Streptophyta; class Magnoliopsida; order Apiales; family Apiaceae; genus Centella; species Centella asiatica. The sequence goes on along the minus strand of CM025787.1, from coordinate 8,896,469 downwards.
CTTGTACTGTTGGGGCAGGTAACAAATTTCAAATTAACATTATTAATTATAAATGATTGTTGTTAATTCATTAAATTCATGTAAATGTTATTGTTTAACACTTTATATCTAATTAGGATCCCATCTTACCGGGCAAGGGTAAAGAGCCTGCATCCCCCCCCCCCCCCCCACCCCCCGCCAAAAATAATGAAGTTCGTAGCAAAGGGTCAGCTACTGATGTTGATTAGAGCATGAGTGCAAAATGTAAATATTTAGCACAGATGATTATGGGATTGCCTTTCTCGGACTTAATTTCAGTGCCATTGGATTATGACAACTGCATTGAGAAGGAAGATGAACAACTCATATACATCGCGTCCGAAGATATCATCCAATTTTGTAGAATGGAATGGTTGAATATAAGTGTCGTACAAATTTGGATGAGGTGAGACTATAATTTTCATACATTCTCATTTATCTTTTTTTTTTAGCTGATATACAGGTTTATTTTATAAAGTAACTAATGAGTAGTTTGTATATTATATTTAAGGTACTTGAACGAGATGACGTCGGGATCTAATGCATTTGGATTCCTGTGTCCTCAAGCACTGGCAAATGCAAAAAATGATCCAGATGTGTCTGCTAGATACATTGCCTCAATTTTTCTAGGTTGCCGGGGAGCCAAATTCATCTTCACGCCGTACTTCCAAAAGTAAGAACATAAAAATGGTGGGATTAACTTATTGTAGCTAGCTTGTTCATTGATATAATTTAACATTGTTATTTAATTTGTAAAAATGTAGTGAGCATTGGCTGTTGTTTCTCATATCTTGTGAGCAAAGCACAGTATATGTGTACGACTCATTGAAGAAAGAAAGGAATATGCCGATAAAGAACGTAATGGCAGTGTAAGTAAATAATATTTTAGTTCCTAAGTTTTTAATATAAGTTAAACGTGTAAAACTCTTTTAACATATTTATTTACTCATATTAATTATAATATATATAATTTTGTAGGGCATTTAAATCATATGTTGCTCAAGGCGGCAAGCACAAAAAAAAAAAGTTGCAATGGTGTACGAAAGAGGTTAAGGTATAAAATACTTGCTGACTTATCCAAACAAAGTTGATTTTGTTGGTTCTTAATATAATTTCTTATTAAAATATTAATCAACTTGACTATTTATATAGTGTCCTCAACAAAAAAGAAGTGTTGAATGCGGCTACTATGTCATGAGGTACATGTATGGCATCGTCAAGTTGCATCAACGGGCTCCCTTTACAAAATGAACTGAGGTATATTGTTTTTAATTATATGCATGCAATTAACTATTTCAATCTATTAACCTTGTATATTGGTTTTAATTATATGCAACATTGTTTCTTTTTTATAATTTTCTCCAGGGTTTGAGTGCACAAGAGTCGTATACGCAGTCTGATCTTGATGAAATTAGAGACCTGTGTGCAGATTTTTTTATGAGTTTTTGTATGTGACCTAAATATATTTGGATAGTTTGTACATTTGGACATGTAATTTGAACAGTTTGTAAATATCCCTGTTTTGAACTGTTAGTAAATTTGGATTTGTATATATTCCTGTTTTGCAAAAATTGAAATGGTTGAATTTTGTACTATATATTTTGGCTTGTTGTGGCATATCGAGTATCCTTTTTTATCTACATGTTGGATATTTTATTTTAAACAAGAAAATATAAAAAAAAACAATAATTTACGTCGGTTCATTTAAAACAACCGACGCAAATAACTTAAATTATTTTTAAAATTAATTTTTATTAAACAATTATTTGCGTCGGTTTTTTTAAATGAACCGACGCAAATATATTAAATTATTTTGAAAACATATTTTTATTAAACAATTATTTGCGTCGGTTTTTTTAAATGAACCGACGTAAATATATTAAATTATTTTGAAAATAAATTTTTATTATAAAATTATTTGTGTCGGTTTTTTTAAATGAACCGACGTAAATAAATTAAATTATTTTTAAAATAAATTTTTATTAAACAATTATTTGCGTCGGTTTTTTTAAATGAACCGACGCAAATACTTAAATTATTTTTAAAATAAATTTTTATTAAACATTCATTTGCGTCGGTGTTTTTAAATTAACCGACGCAAATAGATTAAATTATTTTTAAAATAAATTTTATTAAACAATCATTTGCGTCGGTTTTCTTAAATTAACCGACGCAAATGATGATATTATTTGCGTCGGTTTTATAAAGGTCCGACGCAAAGTCTTCGTTTTTGCGTCGTGTCTTTAACCGACCCAAAATATTTAAGTTTTTTGCATCTCCTCCCTATGCGTCTCCTCGTAACCGACGCAAAATGTGTTAATTAACCGACGCATATGATCAGTTTTGTACTAGTGTAATCACTAAAGCCTTTTGAAATAAATGTACTTCTTGTTTGGACTTCCCCAACTTATGAATATATACTTGTTGAGCGTAAATCACTCATGTGGATTATTATAAAATGTTTTACAGGTTATGTCAAGAAGGTCGAGTCGCCTAATAAAGGAAAGGAGAAAATGACATAGTGAGAGTTTCTTGATCGCTTTCCTATGGATGGCCTTTAAAGGGAAAGTGAAGCGTGAGGCCATCATAAAAATGTTCAGATTATAAGGCCAGATGGGCCATTTATAGACTTCCGCTGCTAAATATTTAAGGATCTATAATAGAAGGTTATGTACCTTTAGTTCATATTATGAATGTTGGGTTTTTGGTTTTGTAATAGAGATTATATTTCTCTTTTCCACGAAATGCATGCTTGGTTTATGATGTTTTTCTGTTGTCAATTCCTGGCGGTGCTCGAGGTCCGGCATGGGATTTTTGGGGGCTGTCACACAAATTCTTACTGTGCTTGAAGTCAAACTCAGGATTTTTGGGGCTGCCACATTGTCATACCAAGCTCTAGGAGCTTGCTTCAGTCTATAAAGTGTTTTCTCTAGTTTGTAAACATGATTTGGGAATCTTGAGCTTTCAAATCCTGAAGGTTGTTGTACATATACCTCTTGTTCTAATTTCCCATTGAGAAAGGCATTTTTCACATCTATTTGAAAAACTTTAAAGTTTAAATATGCTACATAGGCTAAGAAAATTCTTATAGCCTCAAGTCTGGCCACTAGTGCAAAAATCTCATCAAAGTCAATCCCTTCCTCTTGAAGATATCCCTTTGCCACCAGTCTTGCTTTGTTTCTTATAATAATGCCAACTTCATCCATCTCATTTCTGAATACCCACTTGGTACCTATTATAGTTCTGTCTTTAGGATTAGGCACCAACTTCCATACTTGATTTCTTTTAAATTGATTCAGCTCTTCTTACATAGCCATGATCCATTCTGCAACTTGCATGGCTTCTTCAAATTTCTTTGGCTCTATTTGAGAAAGAAAGCAAGTATATTGACATTTAGTAGATGTAGCTTTTCTGGTTTGCACTTTTTGATTAGGATCACCAATGATTAATTCTTTGGTGTGACCCCTAGACCATTTGGGCTTAAAGAGGTATCTTGATGAGCTTGCCTAATTATCATTTCCTCCCCCTAAGCCTGTGCTACCAACTTTTGAGAAAACTCTCCCTGAATTTATGCTTAAATCAGGATTAAAGTTATCCCCTAATAGTCCATTCCCTGATGGATTGATATTAGGAATGGTTAACTCCTCCATTTGTTTGCACTCATCAGCTTCATTCTCTTGATAATTAGAATCATCTTCATTTTCAAATTTGAGCTCTTCATGAAAACCAGGGTCTTCAAGTCCAGAAATCTCTTGATCATCAAAAGCTACATTTATAAAATTCATCACCACCTGGAGTCTCTTGTTGTAAACCCTGTAGGCCTTAGATGTTAGGGAGTAACCTAGGAAAATGGCTTTATTAGCCTTTGAGTCAAATTTTCCTAAGTTCTCACCAAAATTCCTTAATACAAAGCATTTGCATCTAAAGACATGTAAGAATTTGATGTTTGGTTTTCTCCCTGTCATTAGCTCATATGGTGTCTTATTGTGAGCCTTGTTGATCAAAGACCTATTTTGAGTGAAGCAGACAGTGAAAATTGACTTAGCCCAAAAATAGGTAAGAATTTTTGCATCTACTAACATTTTTCTAGCAATTTCTATCAGGGTTCTATTCTTCCTTTCTACTACACCATTTTGTTAAGGAGTTCTTGGCACAAAAAATGTATGATTGATTCATTTCTCCACACAGAATCCATCAACAGCTGCATTCTTAAATTCAATCTCATTGTCTGTCCTCAAAATTCTAACCACTGTCTCTGACTCAGTTTCCACTTTCTTTATATGGTCAATGATTTGTTGAGGTATTTATATTTTAGCATGTTGGAACTTGACCCAAGTGTACTTGGTGTAGTCATCTACAATGACCAATGCAAATCTCTTCTTTGATACTGACATTATGTTTACAGGACCAAAGAGATCCATATTAAGCAATTGAATTGGATCCTTGATCATTGTGGCTTCCTTGCTAACAAAGGATGATTTCCTTTGCTTCTCTTCTTGGCATGCTGAACATAATCCTTCTTGAATGAATTCCACTTGAGATAGTCTAGTTACCAACTCTTTCTTCACCAAATCATTGATAGTTTTGTAGTTCAGGTGAGAGAGCTTCTTGTGCCATAGTTTGCTCTCATCAGGGGTTGCTTTGTTGTAGAAGCATGACTCTCCATTTACTGAGTTAAAATCAGCAATATAAAGATCTCCTTTTCTTATCCCTAATAAGACCAACTTCCCATAACATTCATTTGAGATTAAGCATTGATCCCCTTTGACAGAAATGATGAATCTTTTGTCACATAGTTGACTTATTGTGGTGGCCCCGGGAATCCCCCAAAGCCAGGCCTTGGGCACTGTCAACAATTTGGGTGACAGACCCCAAAGGTTCCCAAGCTGGAACCCCGGGCTCCACCAAGAAACACAAAACAACAACACAAAAGGGACAGAAACATCATAGCCCAGCATTAACATAAGTAGAACGAGAAGTATATTCTCAGATACATCATGTTCAAAACTTAGAAGTTTACAACTTCTTACAAAACCTTATAATTCAAATAGACAGTCTGTAGCGGAAACAAAACTTTAGATAGTCCATCTGGCCTTACAATCTAAAGATTTCTATGATGACCTCTCATTTCACTTTCTCTCTAAAGGCCTTCCATAGGAGAGATATTAAGAAGCTCTCACTATGCCATTTCCTCTTTTCCTTTATTAGGCGGCTCGGCCTTCTTGACATAACCTGTAAAATATTTCATAACATTCCACATGAGCATTTACGCTCAGCAAGTATATGTTCATAATGAGTTAATGTTAGTCTCTTTACCAGATAATGCATCATCTGACTAGCATGATCACTATCTAACTTCCTTTAAGAATCCAATTTCATTCTAGCTGGTCAGCCTGGTCGTTTGATTACATCATTTGACATATGTAGTCATTTGCAAAAAACATTAGTCTGCGAGGGTCTGATTATCGATGCCTCGGCCTCTCATTCCCTATCATCATTGGCCAGAATGCTAGACGAAAGCATTCAACAACCCCTCTACTACCCATATGGATATACCTTGAAAAATTTTCTTGCTATAAAACTTTGGCGTGCTCAGCTAATTAATAGTGGCGACTACCAAAAACTTTGGTGTGCTCAACCAATTAAGAGCGGCGACAACCAATAACTTTGGTATATATATCCATATGGTACATGCTCGGGTGTGCATACAAGTTCACGACCTACAACACCCTTACATCATCTTTTGCTGAGCTAGCGAATTTTAAACAGCTAGCAACCACCCAATAATACATAGCTGAAACATCAACATCTTTTCACGTACATTGGATCAATGATCGTATGTTATTTAATCATAAAAAGAAATCATCATCTTGCATAGGCATTAACATCATTCATTTACGTAAATCAAAATAATGATTCTACGTAATAAGTAAGAATGAAAGTGAAATGAGTATATACTTGCCTTGGTCCTTAGCTAGTTTCTAATCTCAAAATACTGGTGTGTGAGAGGTTCTGTAAAAATATAATTGTTGGTATAACGTGAGAAATCCATCTTTTGAAAGATAATATAAAATTGTGCATAAACAGGGGATGATCATCAGGGACTGAATTAATCATCAGGGGATTAATCATCCGTCAGGGAATGGTTTTTGATCATCAGGGAATGGTTTTTGATCATCAGGGAATAATCTCTCGGCCATCAGGGAATAGCTTTCGACCATCAAGGGATAATTCACCCGTCTGGGAATAGTCATCAGGGGATGACTTACCAATCAAGGGATAATTCACCCGTCAGGGAATAAGCATCAGGGGATGACTTACCTATCAGGGGATAATTTTGTTCAATCCTGACATAGTGCAATTAATGATCTTGTCTCACTGTCGTCTTTGGTTCAAAACGGGTACTGTAGCGTGAAAACCTTCCCCACGTGATAAATACACTTACTCTTGATAAGTACTTGAATACAAGTACAGAGAATTATGATAATCATAATTAAATAAAAAAAAATCATTAAAGGGTTTGGGTTTTAAAATATATTTAAAAACTTTGGACATCACATTGCTATAAGATTTCCTTTAAAATATGAATTTATTATTCACACCCAAAATAATAACAATATAAAATAGGAAAAGAAAATAATTTAAACCTTCATACATGAAATTAATCATAAAGTGAAATAAATAATACAACGAAATTCATCTTGTGTTTTGGGTTCTCACATAGGCAATTACTTTGCCATGCTGCATTAGTACAACTCCTAATCCACTTAGTGAGGCATCACTGTAGATCAGAAATTCCCCTTTGTCATCAGGTAAACTTAGTTCGGGGGCGGTGGTTAATCTTTTCTTCAATTCTTGAAAACTTCTTTCACAAGCTGGAGTCCAAATATACTTTTCTATTTTCCTAGTTAAATTGGTTAATGGAACTACTATCTTAGAGAAATCTTGAACGAATCGACAGTAGTGTCCTGCTAACCCTAGAAAACTTCATACTTAAGTTGGTGTTTTTGGTTGTAACCAATTAATGATAGCTTTGACCTTTATGGAATCAACCAAAATTCTAGATTCATTGACTACATGTCCTAAAACTTTTACTTCCCTTAACCAAAATTCACACTTTGAAAGTTTGGCATAGAGTTTCTCTTATCTTAATATTTCTAGTGCTATTCTTAAGTGCTTAGCATGTTCTTCTTTCGTTTTGGAGTAAATGAGGATGTCATCAATAAACACAATGATGCACTTATCCAAGTATGGCTTAAAAACTCGATTCATTAGATCCATAAAGATAGCTGGGGCATTGGTAAGTCTGAATGGCATTACTATAAATTCATAATGACCATATTGCGTTCTAAAAGCTGACTTAGGGACATCTTCAGTCTTAATTTTTACTTGATGATATCCTGATCTCAAGTCAATTTTTGAGAAATACCTCGCCTCCTTAAGTTGATCGAACAAGTCATCAATCCTAGGTGAAGGATAACAGTTCTTCACCATTACCTTGTTTAATTCTCGATAATCGATGCATAACCTCAATGATCCATCTTTCTTCTTTACAAATAAAATAGGTGCTCCCCAGGGTGAAACACTTGGCCTAATGAATCCTTGATCCAGTAACCCTTGTAGTTGTATCATAAGCTTTTTTAATTCTGAAGGGGCCATCCTATAAGGAGCTTTGGAAATTGGAGCAGTTCGTGGTACTAGTTTGATTCCAAATTCAACTTGTCTATCTGGGGGTTTACTTGGTAATTCCTCAGGAAATACATCTCCAAATTCTTCTACTACAGGAATATCTGAAATCTTTAATCCTTCTATCCTCTTATCACAAACATGAGCTAAAAATGTTTCGCATCCCTTGCGTAACATTTTATTAGCTTGAAATATTGTAAGAAGTTGAGAGAGTTTGGTAGACTTACATCCATGAAATAATACTCTACTGTTTGAGGGTGTTCTTAGGGAGACCTTCTTTTTTCTGCAATCTATATTAGCTTGGTATTTATGCAGCCAATCCATGCCTAGTATTAGATCAAACTCCCCCAAAGGAAAGGGTATTAAGTTTGTAGGGAAGTCATGCTTTCCTATTTTTACACCACAATTAGGTAGTACATTCTTGGCAATGTACACCTCTTGATTAGCCGCCACAACTTCTAAAGGTGTTTCTAAACATTCAAGAGCAAAGTTTATATCCTAAAGAAGACGTTCAACTATGAAGGATCTAGTCGCACCAGAATCAAATAAAGCATACACTTCAACTGAATTAACCAGTATCATACCTGCAACCATGTTCTCAGACTGTAGTGCATACTGCACAGTCATATTGTAAGTCCTAGCTTGTGGTCGACTAGCTATTATGCTAGGTCCCGCCAATGGTAGTTTACCCTGACTCTTTCTCTGAGGGCATGAAGTGGAGATGTGACCTTCCTAGCCACAACTAAAACATGTCCTTATAGCTGTCATAGCACGGCTGGTACCTTGCGGTTGATATTATTGCGGTTGCAGAGGATACCTAGGTTGAGGAACAATGGGTGATTGATATGGGTAATTAATGGCAGTATGCCCAGATTGATAGCATCTAAAACACAAATTAGTTCCTAGTAAGCACTGAGAAGTTTCATGGTTCCTTCCACATTTACCACAAACCATATTCCTCCTTTTGTTCTCACTTAAATCCGTACTAAAATTCCTTTTCCTATTGTTGTTAAGTATATTTCCTTCCTCTTGTTTCACCACAACTGATCTGGTTTGTAATTTTCCTTGTCCTTCATTTCTTTGATTAAGATTGCTATTAAAATAATTCCCTTTCCTTTTTCCTTCCTTGCGTTTCTCCCAGTTGAATTCCCAGAGTAGCTTGCCACTTTTCTCCGCTACCTTTGTCCTTTGAACAACTTCAGCATAGTTGTCCAGGCATAAAATAGCAATCTTATCGTGCAACCATGGATTCAAACTGTGTTCGAACCTTCTTGTCTTTCTTCTCTCAATATCTATCAAATGTGGGGCATACCTTTGGAGTTCATTAAACTTCTTTTCATATTCTTCCACAGTCATGTTTCCCTGTCTTAGTTCTAAGAATTGCTTTTCTAGCTCATCCGCAACACTAGTTGGAAAGTATTGGTTATAAAAAAATTGCTTGAACTGGGGCCAGGTAAGAACTTGATCGACCTCATAGGCTTCTAGATCATTCCTATCTGCCAATCTCCTAGTCATTTCTAATCGTTCGGTATTTTCCCACCAATAGCTAGCTTCTCCTTTTAATAGATATGTAGTATATTCCATCTTAAGGTCATCAGTTATTCCTGAGATATGGAAAGCTTTCCCTACTTCCTTAATCCATGTTTGAGCTATAGTGGGACCTCTGTCACCATTAAAAGTAGGTGGACAACTATTAGAAAAATCTTTAAATGTCACCCTTCGAGGTTGTACTTGAAATGGAAGTGCTGGATTGTTGTTACTTTGGGAGGCTTCCTTAATCATATTTACCAACATGGCAATAGGATTTTCCTAATTACTATTTCCTTGATTGTTACTTGGATTGGGGCTTTCTTGATCAGTTGGGTTAGTATTTTTGTTTGGATGGGGTTGAGATCTTCTTTTTGGGGCCATTTCCTATAAGTCAATGAAAATACAAAATTTACTATTAAAAGTTTTCTCTTTCTTCTTTAAAGAATAACATATAAGAAAAGGAAAGGAAATTTCCAAATTGTAACATCAAAATATAATAGATAACAAAAGTTACATCTTATCAAATTTATACATTAGGACTCTTTACTAAAGAGTCAGGAAAATTTAAAACAACATCTACAACAGCAAGTGCCTAATACAAAGGTTGTAAATTGAGTTTATCCATCACTCTTCGTGCAAAATAGCACACTCCTTTGACCTTTTTTATAAGGTTATATATTAAATGATCTCGATCTGTCAGAGTGGCCTGCGCAAGCCTGAGATACTCACTGACTGAGATCAAAACTTCTATCAAAGTCTTGGTAAGGACCAAGGATACACCCTGAAATGATACCTTTCCAAAGATCCAACAGTCTACTAGTCCTTTGATGAGCCGACGACTGTCGCATCATAGTGGTATTGCATATCACCAATTCTGCTTGTGTCATATGGATTTTGCGTTGGAGGTAATAACAGAATCCATTTAGGAAAGGTAAGGGCATTGGATTTTCTGGTGGTGGTGCAGTAGGTGCAACATTTGATAAGGTGACTGGTGAAGAGACAACATGTGGTGTGTCTGATACCACAGGTAGTATGTGCCTAGCGGCAGGGGAACCTCTTAGTTGAGAAGGACCCAAGAGTGGAGAACTTGTTTGGTTATGAGGTAAGGAAGGACTCTTCATAAGAACTGAGAAACTTGACCCTTCAAATGGGTTAGTTGGGTTCTGCTTAATTCCTTCAAAGCCTGCAGGGTCCTTATCATTTTTATCTGAATCTTGAGGTTTCTCAAAACGAAAGGCCTGAGTTGGTCTAACCACTCTTTTGCGAGGAGTCACTCACTAGCATGCACCCGACATTCTACGGTTGACATTTAAAAGATCGTGTCTTCCAAACTTGGAAGGACGGACAACATTACTATTAAGGGTATGCTTCTTCTCTAAGATTTTAATCATAGGTACCTTGCCCTTATCTACATATCTTGGAGTGGGTGGATTCATCTATAAAAGAAGCATAACTTGAATCAATATCAATATAGAACTTAACATGAGGGTTTAACATAAATACTAGTACCATAACATGGTGTGCAAATAGCGTGAATTCTCCTATCTCATAATCTTCTATCTAATCTAATAACCCATGAACAACCAAGAATCAGCGTTGACACCTATCTTCTATTCTACATACAATCAATTCCTTACTTTACTAAATTCCCAATTTTTATATTCCAGTAGAGAATATGTCTCATAATTGGTGCTTGGCTCTGATACCAACTGTGGCGGCCCCGAGAATCCCCCAAAGCTGGGCCTCGGGCACTGTCAGCAATTTGGGAGACAAACCCCCAAGGTCCCCAAGCTGGAATCCCAGGCCCCGCCAGGAAACATAAAACAACAACAAAAAAGTGACAGAAACATCATAGCCAAGCATTAACATAAGTAGAACGAGAAGTATACTCTCAGATACATCACGTTCAAAACTTAGAAGTTTACAACCTCTTACAAAACCTCATAATTCAAATAGACAGTCTGCAGCGGAAACAAAACTTTAGATGGCCCATCTGGCCTTACAATCTAAAGATTTCTATGATGACCTCTCATTTCACTTTCTCTCTAAAGGCCATCCATAGGAGAGATATTAAGAAGCTCTCACTATGTCATTTCCTCTTTTCCTTTATTAGGCGGCTCGGCCTTCTTGACATAACCTATAAAATATTTCATAACATTCCACATGAGCGTTTGTGCTCAACAAGTATATATTCATAAGCAAGAAAAACAGATAATTCAAAAGCTTTAATATTCATTGAGGTTGGGCAAAGCAATGCCAACACCTCCTGATAAATCAATAAACATGTATCATTCAGGGTTCTCGTGTGATATCAAAGGGTTAACCCTCTTTCAAATAAATCATGATTCGCCATCTCTTCACCAGATAATGCATCATCTGACCAGTATGATCACTATCTGACTTCCTTTAATAATCCAATTTCATCCCAGCTGGTTAGCCTGGTCATTTGATTACATCATTTGACATACGTAGTCACTTGCAGAAAACATTGGTCTGCGAGGATCTGATTACCGATGCCTCGGCCTCTCATTCCCTATCATCATTGGCCGGAATGCCAGGCGAAAGCACTCAACGGCCCCTTTACTACCCATATGGATATACCTTGAAAAATTTTCTTGCTATAAAACTTTGGCGTGCTCAGCCAATTAATAGTGACGACTACCAAAAACTTTGGTGTGCTCAACCAATTAAGAGCGGCGACAACCAAAAACTTTTATATATATATCCATATGGGACATGCTCGGGTGCGCATACAAGTTCACGGCTTGCAACACCCTTACATCATCTTTTGGTGAGCTAGCGAATTTTAAACAGCTAGCAACCACCCAATAATACATAGCTCAAACATCAACATCTTTTCACGTACATTGGATCAATGATCGTACGTTATTTAATCATAAAAAGAAATCATCATCTTGCATAGGCATTAACATCATTCATTTACGTAAATCAAAATAATGATTCTACGTAATAAGTAAGAATGAAAGTGAAATGAGTATATACTTGCCTTGGTCCTTAGCTAGTTTCTAATCTCAAAATACTGGTGCGTCAGAGGTTCTGTAAAAATATGATTGTTGGTATAACGTGAGAAATCCATCTTTTGAAAGATAATATTAAACTGTGCATAAAGAGGGGATGATCATCAAGGACTGAATTAATCATCAGGGGATTAACCATCCGTCAGGGGATGGTCTTTGATCATTAGGGAATAATCTCTTGGCCATCAGGGAATAGCTTTCGACCATCAGGGGATAATTCACCCATCTGGGAATAGTCATTAGGGGATGACTTACCAATCAGGGGATAATTCACCCGCCAGGGAATAGTCATCAAGGGATGACTTACCTATCAGGGGATAATCTTGTTCATCGCCAACAGAAACTAAACTTAGCTTGTCAGAGACTAACTTTATCTCATCAAAGACTAGCATTAGCTCATCAGAGACTAATGTTATCTCATCAGAGACTAGCATTAGTTCATCAGAGACTAATGTTATCTCGTCAGAGACTAGCATTAACTCATTAGAGACTAACATTAACTCATCAGAGACTAACATTAACTCATCAGAGACTAATGTTATCTCATCAGAGACTAACATTAACTCATCAGAGACTAATGTTATCTCATTAGAGACTAGCATTAGAGCTTGTCTCCATTTCGATGGAAGGCCTTACATGAATAAACTCATCCTGGGATGCCTTATGAATATGAATATGGAAATGGACGCAGCCTTTCCTTAAAAGGTTTATTCCTTCTTGGAAACTTAGCACATACAACTAATACTCTTGGATGCTATGCAAGAAGGAAAAACAGAGGAGAACATAAGATTCTTACCTCTTGACTTGACGAAAGGGATTAAAGCTTGCCTAAAAGCAATTGTCCAAAAGAAAGAACTTGAAATTATATGAAGATGGTAAGTTTAGAGAAAAACTTTAGAAGAGAAATTTTTAGAAAGAGATTAAAATTTTACCTTCGAATGAGGTATTTATAGAGGTCAGGAGCAGTAGCCTAAGATTAAGCTTGGAGTAAAATTATTGGTTTATAAAATGGCTACTCATCATAACTCTTAAACAGCTAACAAGGTAATAAGCAGTTGCTGTCACACATGCATATAAGCTTTATCAACTAATAACACACAAGCATGTTATTAATCAAACCAAAAATGTACTTATGAGATCATTTCTTTTACATAAGCCATTCAAATTATTTTGAATGAGAATTTCTAATCTTCATACTTGTATTCCTTTAAGGAATTTACGAACATCACCAATAATATATAAACATAAATTATTTGTCCCCATCACAGATATCCTAAATCATAACATTAACTATACATGTAAATAGGAAATTAATTCCTAATACAAAAGATTTATAGATAAACAAATTTCCAGGTCGTCACACTTATGCTTAGAAGATTGTGTTTTAGCCCATCAACTAGTGCTACATCTTCAAATCAGACATCCCCATTTGCTACTTTGCCATAACTAAGAGTCAGTCTTTTGATGTTGTCACCAAAAGTAATCATTGGACCAACCTTCTTATTGAACTCAGTGAGCAGGGCTTCATTTCCTGTCATGTGTCTTGAGCAGCCACTATCTAGAAACCAGATTTGCCTGCCTTTGACTTTTCTCTGCACACAAAGAACATTTAATTTTTTTTTGGTACCCAAGTGGATTTGGGTCCTCTAGGTTTAGTCACAGTTAAAGGTGAAACAATTTTTTTATTACTGATGACTTTTGGTTTAGGCAGAAAACACACTTTCTCCTTTTTAGGAGCTTCATTATAAGCTTTGGATTTATCAACGGATTTCTTTTCTTTACCCTTAAGGGTGCATGATTGAACAGTTGGTAAATTGTCAGCATATAATATTATGTCAGTCAAACTCTGTGGTTTTTTCTTGCATTGAAAAGATAGATAATTATTATTACCACAGTTCCAACACACTTTCCTAGGGGCTTCCTGAATAGGGGTGTAGTTGTTGGCTTTGTTCACACCTAGTTTGTCATTCCTATTCTTTTTCTTATCCCCTGATAGACTTTTATCCCTTGAAGAGGTTCGACTGCCTGATACACTCTTATCCCCTGATGACTGTGTCTCCACTGATGCACAGTCTTGTTCATTCTTGAAAGGGGCTTTGAGTGCTTTGGCAATAGTAGGTTTCTTGCCACTACCACCACTTTTGGAAGCTTCACTCATTGGGAAAACATTATGTTTTTCTAGATTTGTTACAGGCTTTATAAATTTGATAGGTTGTATAAGCCTTTTTCCAAAGCTAGTTGTATGTTCAAACTCAACAATAGGTTGCTTCACATGAGACTCTTCATAGCCTAAACCAGATTTATGATCAGATTTCTTGTTGTTTAATTGATCATCTAGTTTCTTTCTTGACTTATTCCACCTCTTTATGACCTCCTTTTCTTCTCTCAAAAGCTTGGAGGTCCATTCTTCTCTCTTTATAGCACAGTCAAGAAGGTTCCTAGTCTTAAAGAGTTCCTTTTCAACATTCTCAAGTCTAGAAAGTTCTGATTCTAATAGAGTATTTATAGTGGTCAAATGTTCATTAATTTTCTGTACTTTCTCAGTCTCAGCTATAGCACTCCTTAAGGTGTCATAAAGATATCTTATCTCACAAGTCATTTCCTTAACAATTTTGAAACAATTAGTTTTAGACATATTAGCGGAAATTTTGAGGCTTACTTGTGAGCTACTGTTGTTAGTGGATGAGGCCATCAGGGCTAGGTTGTCATATTCTTCAGTGTCTTCTTCATCTGAGTCAGCCCAGTCCTTTCCTCTACAATATAAGCTTTTCCCTTCTTATTATTGTTGAGAAGGTCAAAGTATTTTTTCTTGTAATCCACCACAGCCTCCTTCCCCTTGGACTCACTTTCATTCTTGGTCTTGTGGCACTCATTAGCAAAGTGGTCTAATTCATTGCATTTGTAGCACTTTATTCTAGATTTATCAATAAATTTGCTTGTGCTACTAGGTTTCCTTGTTGAAAATTTCTTTATTCCAGTTGGCTTTTGGAATTTCAGTTTGGAAAACCTTTTTGCAAGAAAAGCCATTGTTTCAGTCATTTCTTCTAACTCTTCAGGAGTGTACTAAGTCCCCTTTGAGTCAGCTTCATTGTCTTCATTCTCCTCTTCATTTTCCTCAGCATCTCCTGACTGCTGCTCCATCAAGACACTTGGTCTTGCTTCATCTTTGTTCTTCTTGGCAGCCATTAGGGCTACAGATTTAAGCTTTTTGGTATCCCCTAACATTTCAGATCTTTGTTGAACCTCCAGTTCATATGTCTTTAGGGTACCATAGAGCCTATCCAAGTCTAGGAGATTCATGTCCTTAGATTCCCTGATGATTGTTGTCTTTGGATCCCATGATATAGGAAGTGCCCTCATGAATTTTCTGTTCATGTCTTTGTTGGCATAAGTCTTCCCAGACATCCTCAAGTCATTTACCAACCTGTTGAATTTGTCAAAAATTTTAGTGAGTGATTTACCATTTTTCATTGTGAACCACTCATACTGTTGTGTTAGCAGTTGCAGTTTATTTTCCCTCATGTCTTCCGTACCATCACATAAGATCTGGATAGTATCCCATATTGACTTAGACATTATATGATTCATGATATTGTTTAGCATATCATCGTCTAAGCCATTATAAAGAATACTTGTGACTTTAAGATCTTTTTTCACTTTTTCTCTTTCCTTTGGAATCATTTCGTCGGTAGTCTTTGGGACTAATCTTTCAGGGACGTTGACTCCATTCACCACTTCTTGAGGAGTAAGCTTCTTTGGAACGTGAGGGCCTTCTTCTAGAATCTGTAAATATTCATCGTTGATCGCTCTAAGATGAACTATCATGTGTTGCCTCCAGAAGAAATATTTACCTCGTTCCAACATGGGAAATTTACTATTTCTAGCTTTGTTTGTCATTGATAAAGATCTTCTAGCAAGTGTAGTCTGCTAGTTGGCTTAGATGCCAATTATTAGTACTGAATAAGCTCAAGTGTTTGGGGGGGGGGGGGGGGGGGTTGAATACAAACACTACAAACTTTTCGCTCTTTTAAAATTTAATCTACAACGGCTGAAATTGCTACAATGATCAGAAAAACTTTACTGAAATTAAAATGAATACACAAGCATTCAAGTTAAAATAGTTGTATTATAACTTGGTGTTTTTCTGGAAATCTATTTAATCACAAAGTGATTAACAGCTATAATTATGTAATAAATTATAGCTTCTTTTTCTCACTTACTAGCTACTGATATTTCTTTGAATATTTCTCTCAAGATCTATGGCTACTTCATTGTTTCATGTAACAACTCTCTATATATATGTAGCAGATCAGTTGTTGAATCCATGTGCTAGACGTGTTGCTTTTTCAACATAGCCATGGTATGTCACATTATTGTCCTTTCGGAGTAATGTGTCAGACTGCTTTTGGCTGGTGTTGCTTCTTTTTTATCCCCTGATCTTCATGCAGTTAATGTTTGAGAGTTGTTATTGGAAAACCAAACTTCAAGGAATATCTTCCCAATTATACCCCTTGTTTCTGTGCCAAGTATCAATAATTTGCATGTAAGTCCTCATGATGACTGGACTATGTACCATCCACTTAAGACAAGCCTTGATGTTGACTTGATCAGTGCTTCTAGATCCCTAGATGACAAGTCCCAGATGGAGACTTGATCATTGTTTCACTAAACACTGATGTCAAGCCTTGATGGAGACTTGATCTATGGCAGCCACCAAAAATCCCATCTTGGACTTCGGGCACCGTCAGAAATTGACAACAGAAAAACATCATTAACCAAGAACACACATCATGGATTAAGAGAAATATAATCTCTAATATAAAACCATAACCCAAGCATTCATAATATGAAATAAAAGATGTATAATCTCTTATTACACAACCTCAAAATAAATATTTAGCAGCACAAGTCTATAAATGGCCTATCTGGCCTTATAATCTAAACATTTCTATGATAGCCTCTCGCTTCACTTTCCCTTTAAAGACCTTCCATAGGAGAGCGATCAAGAAACTCTCGTTATGCCATTTCTCCTTTCCTTTACTAGGCGGCTTGGCCTTCTCGTCATGACCTGTAAAACATTTCATAATAATCCACATGAGTAATTTACGCTCAGCAAGTATATAATCATAAGCTAGGTAAGTCCTGAAAAATAGATATTTCAAGGAGCTTAAGTGTTTAATGAGGTTGGGCGAAACAATGCCAGCACCTCCTGATGATTTAATAAACATGTAACTTTCAAGGTTCCCGAGTGATAAGGAGGGGTTGACCCTTTACTTGAAAGAAATTTTGAATCATTCATTTTCGCCTTCTCTTCATCAAATAGTGCATCATCTGGCCAACCTGATCACTATCTGACTTCATCATCACTTCATTAAACGACTTACCAGCTCCTGATCATTTGACTTCATCATAATGACATATGTAGTCAACGCAGAAAGCATAGGTTTGCGAGGGTCTGATTACCGATGCCTCGATTTTTCATTCCCTATCATCATAGGTCGGGGTGCCAGGCGATCGCAACCCACTAGCCTTTAGTTACCCATATGGTTATACTTTGCAAGTGTAGGATAAGAAATAAAGCTTCTATATCCATATAGGATTTTCCTTTGGCGTGCTAGCAAATTAAAACAGCTAGAAACCGCCCAATAATTATTGGCTCAATATATAACATCTTTTCACGTACATTGGATCAATGAATCGTATGTTACTTATCCATGAAAAACATTGACTATTTACTTAAATCGAATCAATCATCTTATGTATTTAATGAAAAAGGAACAGAGTGAGTATATACTTGCCTTGGTCTTTAGCTAATTTTAAATTTAAAATACTGGTTGTTAGGTTTTATAACATTTGATGATGATTGTCTTTAGATTACTAAGATATACAAATGTATAGAAAGTGTTAATTAGTAACACTAAAGTTTTGTAGCTAGTAGTTATCTCTTTGATTGTGATTTATTCATTTGTAATAAAGAGATAGATTTATTTTTGATTGTAAGTAACTACTGGAGATTGTATCAAAGCTTCAACAAAAGTCATATTGTGTTCTGATCCGTCGGAGATTAAGAAAAGGCTTATTGGAGACTAAGGCAACACTTGTCAGAGACTAAGGATTTTGCCTACAAGAGACAAAATTTTGTCTATCGGAGACTACGGCTCACGTCATCGGGGATTGAGAATAAAGCATCAGAGACTAAGCTTACGTCATCAAAGACTAAGCTTAGTGTATCAGAGACTAAGATGACGTCTTCAAAGACTAAGCCTAAAAGCATCGGAGACTACACAACCTGATCAGAGACTAAAGACCAAAGACTAAAGTGATTGGACACTAAGGTTGAAGCCGTCGGGGACTAGTCGTGAATTATTCCCTGATGAGTTACAGAGTTCGAATTGAATAAGGAATGTCTTCCATGTGGACTGAGATATTATTGAAGACGTAGCTGGTAAGGAAATAAGCCAGAAATCTATTCCTAATCAAAAAGGAAAGATTGTATTTGATTCGAATAAGGAAGCTGAATTTTATTCAGAATTGGTAACTGAATTAATTACGATTCAGTTTAGGAAGCTGTAATTAGGTTTATAGAGATGTAACATAAGCTGTATGTTTTGATAGTTTATCATAGATATACAATACAGAAAAAATGAAGCTGACGATCATAGTGTTGTCATTGTTAGAATTTGTAATCAATTGTTAAAATCAATAAAAGCAATTGTTTATGAATTTGTTCTTGTTCTTTATATTCCGCAAGTAATAATTAATTTCTTAAAGAACAAGAACAAATT
>CM025787.1:8852484-8877312 GCA_014636745.2 Centella asiatica | reverse complement strand
GTTAGAATTTGTAATCAATTGTTAAAATCAATAAAAGCAATTGTTTATGAATTTGTTCTTGTTCTTTATATTCCGCAAGTAATAATTAATTTCTTAAAGAACAAGAAATCAAAAAGAATTCAGAGAACTTGTATTCAACTACCCCCCCCCCCCCCTTTCTACAAGTTCTTGGCTATCTCATTGGGAAAACAATTGGTATCAGAGCAGGTTTATTGATTTAACTCAATTAACACGATCTAGAGATGGCTAACGACGCAGAAAGCAACTCTAGCATAATGGCTTATACAAGAAGTCGTGATGGTAGAACCAGGATTCCAATTCTGAAACGAGAAGAATATCCTATGTGGAAACAAAAGATGTACATGCAGTTGAGAGAAACAGATCCTGACTATATTGCAAGGATTGAAAAGGTTCCTTATCTACCCAGGAAATTTGTTCCTGCTAAAACTGTTGAAGGATCCGTTGTTGCTGAACACTTTGAACTTGCTTCTAAAAGTGACTATACAAACGAAGACAAGTTACAAGTGTTAAAGGACGCTAAGGTTATGAACATACTTTACAATGACATTGACAAAAATATGTTCACAAGCATCATCAACTGCACAACATCTAATCAGATTTGGGACACCATCAAAGTCCTGTGTGAAGGAACTGACCAAATGTGAAAGAATAAAAGATCATTGTTGACTCAACAATATGAATTCTTTCAAGCAAAGCCTGGTGAACCAATCACATTAGTTTATAACAGGTTTAACTCTTTGCTCAATGACTTGAAAATACTTAGAAAGTCCTATGACAATAAAGACGTCAATATCAAGTTCATAAGAGCACTCCCACCAAGTTGGGATCCAAAGACTACTGTAGTAAGGGAAGCTCATGACTTGGACCTACTCACACTGGATAGGCTCTATGGAAATCTAAAGACTTATAAGCTTGAAGTAGAGCAAAGACAACGCATGCATGGCAGGGACAAAGGAGTTGCATTAATGGTTGAGACAAGCAAGTCTCAAGAGAAGCTTGATGATGAAACTTCCAATGCTAGCTCGACTAATGAGGAAGATGAATTGGACACTGATGATGACATGGAGGAATTCATGGCATTCATGGTCAAACAGTTCAAGAAATTTAGAGCTGGTAGAAAAGGAAGGAGATCGTCAAGGAAGTCTAACCCTAAACGTGAAGGTCAAACTGTGACCTTTGATATAAAGAAAATAAGATGTTATAACTGTGATGGGTTAGGGCACTTTGTCAATGAGTGCAGGAAGCCTAGATCTAATGATAGATCTAAGGATGATAAATCAAGGAAGACAGGGAACGACTTTGTTGACAAGAAGTTTAAATCAAAAAGCAAAGCCTTGATCATTGAGGGTAAAGATTGGATTGATAGTGACTTTGAGGAAGAAGTTGTCAACTTTGCCCTGATGGCTCGAAGTGACAAGCTAAGTGATTCTGCTCAGGTATATGATGTAAATCAGAATTTTAATGTGCTTGACTTAATTGATACATCTAGTATAGAAAGCATACAAAATGATATGTCTGATTTATATGTTAGTTTTAGATCACTAACTATTGAGCATACCAGTGTTAAAGAATCACATGATAATCTCTTGAAAAGAAATAGATTTCTTGAAGAGAGATTAAAAGAATTTGACACTATTAAGTCTGATCTTGACAAAGCTCATCACATGATCAATGCTTTGAAAAAGAGAGAATTTTACTTAGTCGAACAACTTGAAAAAGCACAGGCTAAGATAAAACAGTGGAACAGTTCCTCTAAAAAGTTGACAGACTTGGTAGGATGTCAAATGGTTGGTCAAAAGTCTTGACTAGGTTATGATGAGTGCCTAGGAAACAATTTAGATTTAATTTAGACCATTGAAGCTGCTAACTCCACTACTAGTAAGCCAAATGTTTTGAAAAGAATTAATTTTGTTTCTCCTGATAATGAACCCAAATTTATTAACACTCAATACCAACAAGTCACTGCAAAATCAAAGGTTGATCAAAAGACAGTGAACACTGTTGATAAGAGTAAGAATAAAAGATTAAATATTGGGTTCATGACAAAGACTTAATTAAACAAAAAATTTGAAAATATTCCTATGAAAAAGGCTGAAACATTAGTGGAGTCTAGTAGTAGCAAGAGATATAGGAATGGAAAGATAGGCATTAATAAATACACAAATTATGCTAGAATGCCTGACGCTCCTAGAAAGACATGTCATATATGTGGTAATCCAAATCACATAGCTATGCACTGTAGGAGTAAAAATAAAATTCCTATAATAGAGACTGCACATTCAAAAACAATAAAAGATAAATCACCTGTAAAAAGGTCAAATCATCTTTGCAATAACTATGAAACTTCAAACCTTGGCAGTCTCTCATAAAAAGAAAGCAAGACTAATGATTGTCCAATTAAAATAAAAATTAATAAAAGACAGTCAACTCAATCTGAGTCAAGTCTTGATTCTACAACTAGTGAGAAAAGACCCAAGAAAGTCTGGGTCCCAAAAATTTCTAACTAGTTACTCTTTACTTTGCAGGGCAAAAAGAAGAAAACATGGTACTTGGACAGTGGTTGTTCAAGACACATGACTGGAGACAAGTCCCTGCTAAAACAGTATGAAGTGAAAAGTGGCCCAAAAGTCACTTTTGGAGATGACAGCAAAGGCCATGGAGATGTCATACTAAGGGTTATGGCAGTGTTGAACATGGAAATGTCATCTTCACTGAAGTATCACTAGTTGATGGCTTAAAGCACAATCTTCTGAGTGTGAGTCAACCATGTGATAAGGGATTCAATGTCACCTTCAAAGAAGATCAATGCTTGGTGTGTGACAAAGAATCTGATAATGTGATATTGATAGGGAAAAGAAAAGGAAATTTGTATATTGCAAACCTTTTCTCTTCCATTGATCAAATCACATGTCTGTACAGCAAAGCCTCAACTGATGAAAGTTGGCTTTGGAATAAGAAGCTCTCCCATTTGAATTTCAAGAACATCAACAAATTGGTGAGAAAAGGAGTGGTAGCTAGCATTCCACAATTGGAGTTTACACAAGATGGATTGTGTGATTCATGCCAAAAAGGGAAACAAAGAAGTGTATCATTCAAGAGCAAACCAGCAACATCAATCACTGACCCTTTACAATTGTTACACATGGATTTATTTGGTCAAGTGAATGTGATGTCTACCTTAAGAAATAGATATGCTTTGGTTATTGTGGATGATCACACAAGGTATACTTGGGTAAAATACCTCCATACAAAAGATGAAGCTGCTTAGTTGATAATTGATCATGTCAAGAAGATAGAAACTGAGTTAGGAAAAATAGTAAAGGTGATAAGGAGTGATAGAGGAACAGAATTCAAGTATTCCCAAGTTATTGAATTCTGCACTGAAAAAGGAATAACTCATCAATTCTCAGCTCCAAGAACCCCTCAACAAAATAGAGTTATTGAGAGAAAAAATAGAATCCTTATTGAAGCAGCAAGGACCATGTTACAAGAGTCAAAGCTTCCTACATATTTTTGGGAAGAAGTTATAAGCACTGCTTGCTTTGCACAGAACAAATCCTTAATAAACAAAGCATACAACAAAACACCTTATGAATTAATGACTGGGAGAAAACCAACTCTCAAGTTTTTGCATGTGTTTGGTTGTAAGTGCTTTGTATTGAGAGATTCATCAGAGACAAGAGGAAAATTTGACAACAAGTCTGATGAGGTAATCTTCTTAGGTTATTCTCTGTCAAGCAAGGCATACAGAGTATATAATCTAAGAACAAAGGTCATTGTGGAATCAATACAAGTTGTATTTGATGACAGAAAGATTCCAGGAATGATTGGACAAGGATTGCATGAACCTCTTAGGTTTGAGAATGAATTGGATGCATGAGAATATCCATCAGAGACTAGTGAAAAACCCCAATATAATAATGATCCCGACATAATTGAGGGGGAGTTAACAGTTGTGCATGAAGTACCAAGGACTAATGCTCTATCAGAGACTAGAGAATTAGAATCAAATGAAACACAAGAGACTGGTGACATTAGTATACCATCGGAGACTAATGGTTCACCAGGGACTAATATCACTGATGCACAATCGGAGACTATCTTGACACCAGGGACTATAGAGATAAACAGCTCAGGGGGAGCTAATAATGAAGAAGTCAATGGTTTAGGGGGAGCAGTCTCCGATCAAGAAGCTAGATTACACAACATCAATCTAGAAGATCAAGCCTCAACTTCGAGATTAAATTTGCCATGAGCAAGACCATGGTTAAGAGATCATACAACAGATTTAATCATTGGAAGTATAGAGGATGGACTCAAGACTAGAAGTGCAACTAAAAATGAATGTTTATATTCAGTTTTCTGTCAAAGATCGAGTCAAAGAAAATTGAGGAAGCACTTCAAGATCCTGATTGGATAATTGCTAGGCAAGAGGAATTGAATCAATTCACAAGGAACAAAGTCTGCAGATTGGTACCCAAACCAAGGAACAGATCAATTATAGGTGCCAAATGGGTTTTCAGAAATAAATTGGATGAAATTGGTACAATCACAAGGAACAAAGCAAGACTGGGTGCAAAAGGATATTCTCAAGAAGAAGGAATAGACTATGATGAAACTTTTGCATCAGTAACAAGACTTGAAGCAATTAGGATTTTCTTGACATATGTAGCCTACAAAAACTTCAAGGTGTACCAGATGGATGTCAAGACTGCTTTCCTAAATGGAAAATTGGAAGAGGAAGTCTATGTTCAACAACCACCAGGTTTTGTGGATTCCAAGTTTCCAAATCATGTGTATAGGTTAGATAAACCACTCTATGGCTTAAAACAAGCACCAAGAGCCTGGTATGATACTCTATCTCAATTTTTACTTGAAAACAATTTTGTTAGAGGTATCATAGATAAAACTTTATTTTATAGAATTCAAGGCTCTGACATTATACTTGTGCAAATATATGTAGGTGATATTATATTTGGTTCTACAAATGAAAAACTCTTTGAAAAATTTTCCAAACTAATACAGTCTAGATATGAAATGAGTATGATGGGAGAATTAACATTTTTTTTAGGATTGCAAATAAAACAATCAACTGATGGAAATTTTATCAGTCAGTCCAAGTACATCAAAGACTTATTGAGAAAATATGATTTGGTTGATTGTGCATCTGCAAAAACACCCATGCCTACTGCCACTAAGCTAGATAAAGATTTAGAAGGAAAGAAAGTTGATATTACTAGCTTTAGAGGCATGATAGGCTCTCTTTTATACCTAGCTGCAAGTAGACCTGATATAATGTTTGCTACATGTTTATGTGCTAGATTTCAAGCTGATCCTAGAGAATCACATTTGATTTCTGTCAAAAGAAAACTCAGATATCTAAAGGGTACCCCAAACCTTGGTTTATGGTATCCTAAAGAATCTGATTTTAAACTAATTGGTTATTCAGATGCTGACTATGCAGGTTGCAATCTTGACAGAAAAAGCAGAAGTGGAAGCTACCAATTTCTTGGAGGCAGACTTGTTTCTTGGTCTAGCAAGAAACAAAATTCAGTTTCTACTTCAACAGCAGAAGCTGAATATATCGCAGCTGGGAGTTGCTGTGCTTAGATATTGTGAATCAAAAATCAACTCCTAGACTATAGTATGTCATTATCCAAAATTCCTATCTATTATGATAATACAAGTGCCATAGTTATAACAGAAAATCCAGTGCAACATTCAAGAACAAAACACATAGATATTAGATATCACTTCATAATAGAACATGTAAGTGAAGGAAATATTGAATTGCACTGGCTTACAACTGATAAACAACTTGCAGACATATTCACAAAGCCTTTAGATGAATCTACATTCACTAGATTAGTCTATGAGTTAGGAATGTTGAATTATGCCTCTGAAACTTGATTAAAATCTGAGAAAGCAAGTTGTTTAGTTATGAGAAGCTAGAATTTCAATTTTGGAAGATGAAGCTGTTCTTAAATGGACAGAAGTTTAAGAAACTAGAATTTAATTTCTAGATTGTAGCTGTTAATAAAAGGATAGATCTTTAGAAGCTAATAATAATTAACTTGATTATTGGAAAAATTCTGAAAAACAGGATTGTAGCAAAGACTAACTTTGATTAGTCTTTGAGAGCATTTGAGGAAGAGACTAACTTAGTCCCTGATAGTTGTTTTTACTTAGTTCCTGACTAGTCAAAAAT
Organism: Centella asiatica; assembly: GCA_014636745.2. Classification (NCBI taxonomy): domain Eukaryota; kingdom Viridiplantae; phylum Streptophyta; class Magnoliopsida; order Apiales; family Apiaceae; genus Centella; species Centella asiatica. The sequence continues at coordinate 8,871,083 of CM025787.1, read as the reverse complement.
GGACTATCGGAGACTATCTTAGTATCTGATTGTTGTTTTTGCTTAGTCCCTGACTAGTCAAAAATGAACTATTAGAGACTATCTTAGTCCCCGATCATTGGTTTTTGCTTTGTCCCTGACCACACTACTCGGACTGAGTCTCTTATGAGTGGACATGTTAGAGATTAGGGCAATCTCTGATTGAGGGTAATTATGTAGTTACCCATAATCCACTCAGAATTGCAAATGTTTCGAGCACTTTGATAAAAGTATTTTCAAACATCTTTGTAATCACAAACTCTCAAGCTCTGAATTTAAATTTCTCTCTCCAAACACTCTGTGATTTAACCTTTTTCAAAGAATTTCTTCAAAAGTATACACAGATCTCTTCAATGACGGCCAAAACAGTATGCTTCAAGTTTGGGGACTTAGATTTCATCAAGACTAACCATGCAAGGGATGGTCGACAAGCATGAATTCGAAGTATAGTACCACCCTTTTGTGGATTTTCTGCAAAACTCTCCACTTTCCTACGCCATTTACGAAGCTCCCACACAAGCCGCTGAAGTTGTTACGGCTATGTGGTCCACTGCAACCATTCTGGATGAGGATGATGACTCTCGTATGGTAAGTTTCAGGTATGACAACACTGTATATAATATCGATCATACTGTTGTTAATAATGCATTACACCTTCCAATTTTGGAAAACTATGACTCTCCTGCTGATGACGAAGAACTTTTTGCAATGTTTAAAAACTTACATTATTCTTCTGAAATTGTTTCTGTTGGGTCAATCAGTCGACCCCATCTAAGACAGGAGTGGTCATTGTTCTTTGACATTATAACAAAAGCTTTTTCTTCAAACTGCAGTGGTTATGATGCTATTACCACACTCACACAACAAATTGCCTTTAGTGTGTTGTATGGTAGGCATCTAAACATTGGGCTTTTGATTCTGCAAAATCTTTTGGTAAAACTTAAATCCAGTAATAAAAATAAAATTTATTATGCTAGGTTTGTGATGATTATTGCAAATTATCTAATCCCTAACCTTAATATTACTGGTATGCAAGTTGTCCCAAATGTTTTGCAGAGCAAAAGAATTTTCACTGATGTGAAGAATAAATCTGCAAAGGTAAAGGTTCCTTTATTCTTTCCTCCTGTCTTGAGATCTACTCTCATTGATAGGCTTCCAAATCTTTATTCTTTGTCATTCTTTGAGGATACTGAATAACAAATCCCTATTAATCCTCCAACCACTTCACAACAACAATCTATAGCCCCCTCCACAGTTTCCCAAAAGCCTATGGTTGCAACATCCAAATTAGCCAAGAAGCTCCCTGTAAAAAGAAAAATAATTGAGGGAGTAAGTGCGGCTGAGGGAGAAAAGGAAGCTGAGGTGGCACCTCAGAGAAAGAAGAGAGTTCTAACCCTTAGACAACAGGAATCCATTGTTTCCCAAAAGGCAATGGAGGTTATAAGGAAAGACAGTAAACTGTTAATGTCCTCTCAAAAAGATGTTAACATTGAAGAAAGTTCCCAACCAGGAACACCAAGTATAGAGTCTGCACAACCTCTTGTACACCAACAAGAGGAACCACAGAGAGAGAAAAGATCAAAGAAAAAGAGTGACACTAGGAGTGCACTCATAGAGTCTCTTATTGATGTTCCTCAATTTTCCATTTATGAGGAACAACCAACACTCCCCCCTGTACATTCTTCTCCTTCTTCTCCATTTCTTGATTCTTTTGAACATGAAAGTTTAAATCCTCTAGATCTTTTCCTAGAGGAGCCAATACTCGAGCCAAGCTCTCAAACACTTTCCTTAGAGAGATCCCTAGCCACAGACACACAAAGGGAACCCCCTCTCCTTGGTGACACTTCTATTCCCTCTCAAACCCTTCTTTCTATAGGAATAAGTGAGCATATCCAAATGAGTGAGTTTCAGAGAATACTTAGTGAGGGTCAGGCTCCTGCCTCAGAACAAGGAGAGAAACAACTTCAAGAGAGTCAAGCTTTAGACAACTTTGAAAAAGGAGAGAAAAAGAAGCTGGGTGTCCAGCCCCAGGCAAAAGGGGAGGTTGTGAGCAAGGATGAGATCCTTGGAGAAAAGAAAATAGAGAAATTATCAGCAGGTGATTTCTTAAAACCTGTTGAGCCCTCCTCCACACCAGAAGCCCCATCAGAAATTGGGGGAAGCTCTAGGACAGGGGATGCAGCCTTAAACATTATTTCTGAAATGTCCAATGCAGATTTTTAGACTCTTTATGGATTACAACAAACACAAGATCACATTTCTGCATTGAAGACAGGGCTTGCAAATGAACATGTCCCTGATGAACCAGAAGAGGAGAATGTGGATGCTTGGCTCAATGCAAGATTCACAAACTCTCTTACCGAAGCAGCTGCCCAGCTTAGACAAGATTACATCACCAACATTGGATTTGGTGCAGCTGAACCAACCAATCGTGAAGTGCTTGAGGAAGTGACCAAAGTGGACAAAAAACACACAAAATTTCATCACTTTTTGGTCACTGGCCTCAATGAAGCATTCACCAAGCTAAAGCAAAAGATGGAGATTGAGACAGACAAGATAAGGAGGTGCTATGAAGGACACTTGCCAAGGAGGACTGTCACTTCCCTTGAATATCAACTCAAGCAGCAGTCCAAGACTGACAGTAGACTTAAAGCCCTTGAATCAAATGTCCAGAGTCTCCTGCAGAAACAAGACAAGCTGGAGCTTGGTCTTGACACTCTCAAATATCTACTTTTACAAGCAATTCCACATCTGGCCAACCCTTCTCAACCCAAAGTTGCTGATGTCAAAAAGGGGGAGAGTGGTCATTTCAAACAACCTGTACCAAAACCAAAATCTGTTCCAGTTATTGATGCTGAGTTGCAGGAAATGATGGACAGAATTTTGAAAAAGCATTCTGATGTTGAGGCAGCTACAAAATCAACAACAACAAAACCACCATCAACAACAACAACAATAACAAAAGCACCAACAAAAGCAATAACAGCAACAAAACAAGTCCCTCCTTCTACAAAACCCACTGTAGAAGCCCCAAGTACTTCAAAAGACAAAGGCAAGGGAGTCATGGTTGAAGAAACAAAGAAGCAAATTTCCACTCAACCAAGACAGCCCAAGCCAATGGGGGATGCCATGAAGACTGCTCACTTTCCCACTCCTGTTGAACTTGAAGTGGGAGGGAAAGTTGAGTTAGTTAGTCCTCGAGATCAAAGACTGATAGATTCTGATGCACTACTTGCACAGAAACTTCAAAAGGAGGAAGAAATGGCTGCAATAAAGGCCAAGGAGGAAGAGGAAGCAAAGAAGAGAAAAATCTTTGCAATAAGGACAAGTGCACAGAAAGCAGCCATTACAAGGAAAAGAAATAAGGAGATGGAAGAGGCAGAGAAGAAGTCAAGAATAAGATCTTTAGTCTTAGAATCTGTAAAGAAACCTATGACTAAAGAATCTATCAAGAAGCCTGCATCTCAAGAACCTCCAAGGGCAACAGAAACTGCTTTAGTAGCTGTAAGTGGATCAACAAAGCCACGAATAGTTCCAACAAGGAAAGATTATAAGGTTGAAATGGCTAGTATAGAGGACATTATTAAAGCCTTGAAAAGGAGTGCCAAGTACATCAACCTAATTAAGGACACAAACAACAAAGAATTGCTCCATGTTTTTTTAAAAGATGGAGAATCTTTGAAGTTTGAAAGGCTAGCCTTGGAGGAGCAAAGAAAGGAAGACTTGGAGTGGTTGTTATCTGTGGTGCCTAAAACTTCTAATCTCAACAAGGAATTTCGAAGCTAAATTCATAAGGTATTAAAGGTGATACATAAATTGGACAAAGTGTCAAAAGTTGATCCAAAGCCTCTTGGATTATGGTATGAGACTTTCCATGGAGAACAAGTATTCTTCCATTACAACAGGGACATAAACAGTGTAAGTGAGAGACATATTGAAGGTTTTATCAGTCTTCTCAAAGATTCAGAAGAAACAACAGAGGTTATACTCAGAAAGCTGTTGGATGAAAGATTAGAAGTTTTGAAGAAAAACAAACGGTGAAATTGTTGAAGTTGGAGGTATGTTGTGTGTTGAATTGGGTGTAATTTTCGAAGCCAAACTTAAAAGATTTAAACCTAAGACTTGGTGGAAGTTGAATGACAAGTCAAAGATCTTAATTCATATACATTTGTAGTTAGTAATTCTTTATTCTTTTTCTAAGTAATTCTTGTAATTTTGAGTTTTCACATCATCATCAACCTTGATTTATGCTTATCATTCTAATATTCATAAATAGGGGGAGATTGTTAGGTTTTATAACATTTGATGATGATTGTGTTTAGATTACTTAGATATACAAATGTATAGAAAGTGTTAATTAGTAACACTGAAGTTTTGTAACTAGTAGTTATCTCTTTGATTGTGATTTATTCATTTGTAATAAAGAGATAGATTTATTTTTGATTGTAAATAACTACTGGAGATTGTATCAAAGCTTCAACAAAGTCATATTGTGTATTTCGGATCCGTCGGAGATTAAGAAAAGGCTTATTGAAGACTAAGGCAACACTTGTCAGAGACTAAGGATTTTGCCTACAAAACTCTAAGTTTTGTCTATCGGAGACTATGACTTACGTCATCGGGGATTGAGAATAAAGAATTAGAGACTAAGCTTACGTCAACAAAGACTAAGCTTAGTGTATCAGAGACTAAGATGACGTCACCAAACACTAAGCCTAAAAGCATCGGAGACTAATGACTCTATCGGAGACTACACAACCTGATTAGAAACTAAAGACCAAAGACTAAAGTGATCAGAGACTAAGGTTGCAGCTGTCGGGGACTAGTCGTGAATTATTCCCTGATGAGATACAGAGTTCGAATTGAATAAGGAATGTCTTCCACGTGGACTGAGATATTATTGAAGACGTAGCTGGTAAGGAAACAAACCAGAAATCTATTCCTAATCAAAAAGGAAAGATTGTATTTGATTCAAATAAGGAAGTTGAATTTTATTCAGAATTGGTAACTTAATTAATTACGATTCAGTTTAGGAAGCTGTAATTAGGTTTAGAGAGTTGTAATAGAAGCTGTATGTTTTGATAGTTTATCATAGATATACAATACAAAAAAAACGAAGCTGACGATCATAGTGTTGTCATTGTTAGAATTTGTAATCAATTGTTAAAATCAATAAAAGCAATTGTTTATGAATTTGTTCTTGTTCTTTATATTCCGCAAGTAATAATTAATTTCTTAAAGAACAAGAAATCAAAAAGAATTCAGAGAACTTGTATTCAACTACCCCCCCCCCCCCTTTCTACAAGTTCTTGGCTATCTCATTGGGAAAACACTGGAAAACACTGGTACGTGAAAGGTTCTATAAAACATAATTGTTGATATAACATGAGAAATCTATGGTTTGAAAAAAATAAATATAAGAGTACGCATAATCAGGGGATGGTCATCACGTCATGGGATAATCCTTCGTCATGGGATAGTCATCAGGGAATGACTTACCCATCAAGGGATAATCATCAGGGAATAATTTTACCAGTCAAGGGATAATTTTGTTCATTGCCAAACTTATCGGTAATTCATTTGACAATTACCAAACTTTTTTGGTCGTCGCCAAACTCATCGCCAATTATTTATCCTGCACCAAACTCATTAGTGGATAATTTGTTCAGTGCCAAACTCATCGAAGACTAATATTATTACTCATCAGAGACTAACATTTTTAGTCATCGGAGACTAACATTGTTACTCATCAGAGACTAACATTTTAGTCATTAGAGACTAACTTTATTACTCATCAGAGACTAACATTTTTACACATTAGAGACTAACATTATTCCTCATCAGAGACTAACATTATTACTCATCAAAGACTAACATTATTACTCATCAGAGACTAACATTATTACTCCTCAAAGACTAACATTATTGCTCATCAGAAATAAACATTATTGCTCATCAGAGTCTAAGTTAGAGCTTGTCTCTGTTATATTGAAGGACCATTCATATGATTATGGATGAAGCCTAACTAGGAATAGACGTAGTTTAGGGTGCATCATTATCCTATCAGCTGTGTGTATTATTTCTTTACATAATACACACACACACATACACACACACGCAAAAGAATATTACTGCAACTTTTGAAGCTTTATTTTTTTTTTCTTGGATACTTAACATGCACGACTAATACTCTCAAATTTTTATGCAAAAACAACTAAAATATAGCAGAGCAGAGTATATGATTAGTATAAAGCTCTTACCTCTTCGTCTTTAAGGAAGAAATTGAAACTTGGCCCCACTAGGGAAGGTCTAATACTTTAAAAATGAACTTAAAATTTATGTTGGTAGCAGGTTAAAGAGAAGTCTTAGAAGAGAGATTAGAATTTTATCTCAAATGAGGTATTTATAGTATTCGTGAAACATTTTGAGTAGTAGGCTAAAATTATGTTTTGAGATAAAGTGATTGGCCAGCTTGGCTGATAAAACGGCTGCTCATCATATCATCTTAATAGCTGGTATATTTCTAAACAGTTGTTGTCATACATGCAGCTTAATCTTAATCAGCTGATAACTCTCTCCTTAAAACATGTAATTTTTTTATTAGCTTATCTCCATTCAAACTGATTACCTGATCTCATAAGAGACTCCTATAATCATATCCCTTTGATGGTCCCACAAAAGAATAATCATCACTAAATTTCAGACATCTCATAAAAAAATAATATATTATATTTCAAGACATAAATTTATTACTCACACAGATTGGGTATTAATCCTTTATACAAAATGTAACTGAATAAAACATCCATTTATCGTAATCCTATTTTTATATTCGGGTTCTTACATTCCCCCGCCCCCCCCCCCCCACCCCAAATAAGTTTCGTCCTCGAAACTTAACTAATGAAAAAGATGGGGGGTACTTTTGCATCATCATTTCCTCTAGTTCCCAGGTTTCTTCTTCAACGTTGTGATTTCTCCATAAAACTTTTACGGAGGCAATCTCTTTATTTTTTAGAATCTTCACCTGAAGGTCTAGAATTTGCATTGAATCTTCATAATGCAAATTTGGTTGAAGCTCAATGGGTTGGTAATCGATGATGCCAATATGGTCCCCTTTATAAGATCCTAGCATTGATATATGGAAAATGTCATGATCATGTCCTAAAGCTGGGGGTAGTGCTAGTTGGTAAGCTACTTCGCCAATATGTCGGAGTACTTCGAATGGTCCGATAAAGTGAGGGCTTAGTTTTCCCTTTTGCCTAAAGCGCATGATGCCTTTCCATGGTGAGATCTTCAGCAATGCATAACCTCATATTTCTAATGTTTGATCCTTTCGATGTTGATTTGCATATTGCTTTTGTCGATCTTGGGCTTCTCTCATTATAGCTCGAATTGCATTCTCAGTTTGTTGAACCATTTCTGGTCCTTCCAGTTTCCTTTCTCCAACTTCATTCCAATATAAGGGTGTTCTACACTTCCTACCATATAAAGCTTCAAATGGGGCCATTCCTATGCTTTTATGAAAATTGTTGTTATAAGCGAACTCGATGAGTGGTAGGTGTTCATCCCAATGTCCGCCAAAATCCAAAGAACATGCCCTCTGCATATCTTCCAGGGTTTGGATTGTCCATCAATTTGTGGGTGAAATGCAGTACTCATGTCCAGTCTTGTTCCCATATAATCTTGAAAGCTACGCCAAAACTTAGATGTGAAGCATGGATCACGATCTGACACGATTGAGACTGGTACCCCATGTCGACTAAGGATTTCTTTCACATACAATCTGACCAATTGGTCCATTTTATGGGTATCCTTGGTGGGTAGGAAATGTGCAGATTTAGTCAATCTATCAACTATTACACAGATTGCGTTTATTCCTCTCTAAGTTGCCGGCAATCCAACCACGAAGTCCATTGTGATGTATTCCCATTTTCATTCTGGGATATCTAAAGATTGTAGTAGTCTACTTAGGCTTCTAGTTTTCTGCTTTCACTTGCTGACAAGTGAGACACGTGCTGACCCATTAAGCTATTTCTCTCTTCATGTTAGGCCATCAAAATTGTCTCAGATCTTGATACATTTTTGTTCCTCATGGATGTATAAAAAATTTGGAATTATAGGCCTCTTATAATAAATTTTTTCTCAATTCTAACTTTGTTGGAATCCAGACTCTATCTTGGAACCTCATCAATCCATCGTCATGTATTCGACAATTTTTGTTTTCCCCCTTTAACAGCCTCTCCCTATCTTCTGCAAACTCTTCTTGAGCTTTCTTGATGATATCCAATAAACTTGGTTTTGCACTGACTTTACATTCTATTTCCCTTTTTTGTCGAGTTGTGATAACATTCAGTTGTAGTCATTCCAAATCCATCCTTACTTCTTCTTGAATTGTTATCTCGTTTAATTTTTCACATCTACTTAGTGCATCAGCTACTACATTTTCCTTACCAGGGTGATAATTTATTGAACAATCATAGTCTTTGATTAACTACAACCATCGTCATTGCCTCATGTTCAACTCCTTTTGTGTAAAAATGTATTTTAAACTCTTATGGTCAGTATACATCTCACATTTCTCTCCGTACAAATAATGCCTCCAAATTTTAATGCGAATACAATAGCAACTAACTCTAAGTCATGCGTTGGATATCATTTTTTGCAATCCTAGAGTTGTCGAGATACATAGGCAATGACTTTGCCATGTTGCATCAGAATAGCTCCTAATCCATTCATTGACGCATCACTGTAGATCACAAAATCTCCTTTGTTATCTGGTAAGCTTAGTACTGGAGCAGTGATTAGTCTTTTCTTCAATTCTTGGAAACTTTTCTCACATTCTGGAGTCCAAGTGTACTTTACTATTTTTCTTGTTAAATTCGTCAGTGGAACTGCTAATTTGGAAAAATCTCGGATGAATCTGCGATAGTATCCTGCTAATCATAAGAAACTTTGCACTTTTGTAGGTGTTTTTGATTGTGGCCAATTAATGATGGCTTCAATCTTCGTGGGATCTACTGATATACCATGCTCATTGATCACATGCCCTAAAAATTTCACTTCTCTTGGCCAGAATTTGCACTTTGAAAATTTGGCGTAGAGTTTTTCTTGTCTCAATGTTTCCAATGCCAATCTTAAATGTTTGGCGTGTTCCCTTCAGTTTTGGAGTAAATGAGAATGTCGTCGGTGAATACAATGATGAACTTATGTAATTATGGCTTGAAAACTCGGTTCATCAAATCCATAAAAACAGCTAGAGCATTAGTGAGTCCGAATGGCATTACTATAAATTCGTAATGACCATATCGGGTTCTAAAAGCCGACTTAGAGATATCTTTAGTCTTAATCTTTAATTGGTGATATCTTGACCTTAAGTCAATCTTTGAAAAGTACTTTGCATCCTTAAGTTGATCGAATAAGTTGTCGATCCTAGGTAAAGGATATCGGTTCTTCACCGTTACCTTGTTTAATTCTCTGTAATCGATACACAATCTCATTGATCCATCTTTCTTCTTTACAAATAATATAGGTTCTCCCCACGGTGAGACACTTGGTCTAATGAATCCTTGATCCAATAATCCTTGTAGTTGTACCATAAGCTCTTTTAATTCCGAAGGGGCCATCCAATACGGAGCCTTGGAAATTGGAGCAGTCCCTGGTACTAGGTCAACTCCAAATTCTACTTGTCTATCTGGAGGTATGCCCAATAGTTCTTCTGCAAATACATCTCTGAATTCCCTCACAATGGGAATATCTAAAATTTTCAATCCTTCCATCTTTGTGTCACATACATGTGCTAAGAATGCTTCGCGTCCTTTGCGTATTATTTTGTTGGCTTGTATCATCATAAGAAAGTGAGATGGTTTGGTGGTCTTACATCCATGGAATAACATTATGTTGTTTGAAGGTGTTTTTAAGGAAACTTCTTTCTTCTGCAGTCTATGTTAGCTTGGTATTTATGCAACCAATCCATACCTAATATCATGTCAAATTCTCCCAAGGGAAATGACATTAAGTTTGCAAGGAAGTCATATTTCCCTATCTTTATACTACAATTGGGTAGTACATTCTTGGCAATGTGCACCTTTTGATTAGCTACCATGACCTCTAAAGGTGCTTCTAAGCATTTAAGAGCAATGTTCATATTCTTAAGGAGACGTTCAGATATAAAAGACCTTGTTATGCCAGAATCAAATAAAACATGGACTTGAACTGAATTGACCAGCAGTGTACATGTAACTACGTTATCAGACATCAGTGCATCCTGCACAGTCATATTATAGGTCCTAGCTTCAGGGCGATTTGATACTGTGATGGGTCCTACCAATGGCAGTTTGCCTTGACTCTTTTTCTGAAGGTAAGTGGTGGAGATATAGTCCTCCTGACCGCAAATGTAGCATGTTCTCACAGTGGCCATGATGCGGCTGGTGCCTTGAGGTTGATGTTGTTGCTGCTGTGGACGATACCAAGGTTGGGTGGTGACTAGTGCTTGATTTGGGTAGTTAAGTGAGGTGTGCCCAAGTCGATGGCATTTATAACATATATTTGTTCCCACTAAACATGGAGAAGTCCCATGATTCCTTCCACATTTGATACAAATTGTGATCCTCCTTTTGTTATCACTTGTTACCATAACAGAACTGGTTTGTGGTCTTCCCTATCCTCCATTATTGTAATTATTGTTATTGGAGTAATTTCCTCTACGTTTTCCTTCCTTCTGATTCTCCTGGTTAAATTCTCGAAGTATCTTGCTGCTTTTCTCAGCTACTTTCATCCTCTGAACAACCTCAGCATAGGTGTCCAGGCATAAGATAGCAATCTTGTCATGTAGCCACGGATTCAAGTCATGCTAAAACCTCCTTGTCTTTCTCCTCTCAGTAACTACCAAATGTGGCGCATACCTTTGGAGTTCATGAAACTTCTTCTCATATTCTTCCACCATCATATTTCATTGTCTTAGTTCTAAGAATTGCCTCTCTAGCTCATCCACAACACTAATTGGAAAGTATTGATTATTGAAAAATTTCATAAATTGGGGCCAGGTGAAAACTTGATCAATATCGGTTGTTGCTTGCTCATCTCTGGTTGCCAACCTCCTAGTCATTTCTAATTGTTCAGTATTTTCCCACCAATAATTGGCTTCTCCTTTGAGTAGATAGGTGGCGTACTTTTTTTTGAGGTCATCAGTTACCCCAAAAATACAGAAAATTTTTTCTACCTCCTTAATCCAAGTTTGGGCTGCAGTAGGACCTCCATCACCACTGAAAGTGGGTGGGCAACTATTGGTGAAGTCTATAAATGTCACCCTTCTAGGTTGTATTTGTGGTGGGGGTGATGGGGTATTGTTTTGTTGGGTACCTTCCTTAATCATGTTTATTAACAGGGTAATAGGATTATCCTGATTTTGTTACTATTTCCCCGATTTTTGTTCGGGTTGGTACTTTCTTGATTAGCTTGGTTAGTGTTTCTATTTTGACGGAGTCGGGGTCTTCTTGTTAAGGCCATTTCCTATAAGTTGAAGGGGAAATAAGGAATCATTTAAAAGTTTTTTTTTGCAAAGATCTATTATATGATAAAACAATTTTATAGATCAACGTCATAGCAGAATATGATATGAGAAAAGAAAATTTCAAGATAAATCTTATCAAAATATATTTAATAACAAAAGGTTACACCCCAACAAATTTATACAACACAACTTCTTGCTACAGAGTCATAAAGAATGCAACAACATTTATTATAGTAGGTGCCTAATACAAAGGTTGTAAATTAAGTTCATCCATTATCCTGCGTGCAAAACGACACGCTCCTTCAACGTTTTCTACAAGGTTACGCATCAAATGTTCCCAGTCCATCATAGTTGGTTGTGCAAGCCTGAGTAATTGCTGATTGAGATCAAAACCTCTGTCAATGTCTCAGTAAGGGCCATGGACACATCCTGGAATGAAATCTTCCAAAGGTCCAAAAGTCTACTAGTCTTTTGATGAGAAAACGAGTGACGCATCATGGTGGTATTGCATGTCACCATCTCTACTTGAATCATGCAAATTCTGAGTTGAAGGTAGTGACATAATCCATCTGGTAATGGCATTGGCATTGGAATTTCTAGTGGCAGTGCGATAGGTGGGACGTCTGATGGAGTAGCTGGTGATGAAACAATAAGTGGTGATGCTGGCACAACAGGTATTGTGTGCACATAAACAGGAGGAGACTCTGCCTGATATGGAGTTAGGGGTGGAGAACCCATTTGATTATGAGGAAGAGAAGGAGTCCTTATGCGAGTTGAAGAATTTGAGCCCTCATATGGGTCAGTCGGGTCCTATTCATTTTATTTTGGGTCTATGGGATCCTTATCATTTTTGTCTGAGAACTGAGGCATCTTGAAACGAAAGACATGAGTTGGTCTATTCATTCTTTTACAAGGTGTTACTCAGCAACGTGCGCCAGACAATGGCAAGGGTCCGCAGATGACATCCAGATAAAGGTGTCTACAAGGATTTGAAGGATAGGCGATATTACTCGGGGCAGGTGCAACATCCAGAGCTTGCTCAGGGGATGCCTCCCTTGCAGTATTATTATTTGTAGTGGGGGCTTGCTTACAAGAGTGTCACATGACTGGAGTAGTGGTACCATCAGGGATATACTCTTCATCTAATCTTTCGGTCAGGGGTACCTTGCCCCTATCATCACGTCTCGAAGTCATCTATAAGGAAAAACATAACTTATATCAATACCATCATAGGGTTCATCATAAGGGTTTGGCATAAATACCAGTGTAGTGACATGATGTATAATGTTCTTCATATGGGTCTTCTATCTCAAAATCTTATATCCCATAAAATCTCATAATCTTAAGAGACGTCGAGAAACAACTTAACACTTATCCCCCCTTTTTCCTTATCTTTTATTCTACTAATTATACCCTTACAGTCACTTCCTTACCTTACTAAAACCATATTCTATATTTTGGTAGAGGCCATGTCTCCTAACCGATGCTTGGCTCTGATACCAACTATGGAAGCCCCCAAAAATTCCATCCGGGACTTCGGGCACCGCCAGAAATTGACAATAGAAAAACATCATTAACCAAGTGCACACATCATGGATTAAGAGAAATATAATCTCTAATATAAAACCATAACCCAAGCATTCATAATATGAAATAAAAGATGTATAGTCTCTTATTACAAAACCTCAAAATAAATATTTAGCAGCAAAAATCTATAAATGACCCATTTGGCCTTATAATCTAAACATTTCTATGATGGCCTCTCGCTTCACTTTCCCTTTAAAGGCCTTCCATAGGAGAGCGATCAAGAAACTCTCGCTATGCCATTTCTCCTTTCCTTTACTAGGCGGCTTGGCCTTCTCGTCATGACCTGTAAAACATTTCATAATAATTCACATGAGCAATTTACGCTCAACAAGTATATAATCATAAGCTAGGTAAGTCTTGAAAAACAGATATTTCAAAGAGCTTAAGTGTTTAATGAGGTTGGGCGAAACAATGCCGATACCTCCTGATGATTTAATAAACATGTAACTTTCAGGGTTCCCGATGGATAACGAGGGGTTGACCCTTTACTTGAAAGAAATTTTGAATCATTCATTTGTGCCTTCTCTTCATCAAATAGTGCATTATTTGGCTAGCCTGATCACTATCTGACTTCATCATCTCTTCATCAAACGACATGCCAGCTGGCCAGCCTGATCGTTTGACTTCATCATAATGACATACGTAGTCAACGCAGAAAGCATAAGTCTGCGAGGGTCTGATTACCGATGCCTCGATTTTTCATTCCTTGTCATCATAGGCCGGGGTGCCAGGCGATCACAACCCACTAGCCTTTAGTTACCCATATGGTTATACTTTGCAAGTGTAGGATAAGAAATAAAGCTTCTATATCCATATGGGATTTTCCTTTGGCGTGCTAGTGAATTAAAACAGCTAGCAACCGCCCAATAATTCTTGGCTCAATATACAACATCTTTTCACATACATCAGATAAATGAATCGTACATTACTTATCCATGAAAAACATTGACTATTTACGTAAATTGAATCAATGATCTTACGTATTTAATGAAAAAGGAATAGAGTGATTATATACTTGCCTTGGTCCTTAACTAATTTTAAATTCAAAATACTAGTGCATGAAAGGTTTTATAAAACATAATTGTTGATATAACATGAGAAACCTATGCTTTGAAAAAAATAAATATGAGAGTACGCATAATTAGGGGATGGCCATCAAGGGTTAGTCATCACGTCAGGGGATAATCCTTCGTTAGGTATAATCAACAGGGATTGACTTATCCATTGGGGAATAATTTTACCCGTCAGGGGATAATTTTGTTCATCGCCAAACTCGTCGGTAATTCATTTGACAATCGCTAAACTTTTTTGGCCGTCACCAAACTCGTCGCCAACTGTTTAGCCAGCGCCAAACTCATCAGTCGATAATTTATTCATCGCCAAACTCATCGGAGACTAATATTGTTACTCATCAGAGACTAACATTTTTAGTCATCGGAGACTAACATTGTTACTCATCAGAGACTAATATTTTAGTCATCAGAGACTAACTTTATTACTTATCAAAGACTAACATTATTACTCATTATAGACTAATATTATTACTCATCAGAGACTAACATTATTACTCATTAGAGACTAACATTATTACTCATCAGACACTAAGTTAGAGCTTGTCTTTGCTATAATGAAGGACCTTTCATATGATTATGGATGAAGCCTAACCAGGAATAGACCTAATTTAGGGTGCATCATTATCCTATCAATTGTGTGTATTATTTCTTTACATACTACACATGCGCGTGCGCACACATGCAAAAGAATATTACTGCAGCTTTTGAAGCTTTATTTTTTCTTCTTGGATACTTAGCATGCACGACGACTACTCTCAAATTTATGCAAGAAGGACTAAAATAGAGTATAGCAGAGTATATGATTAGTATAAAGCTCTTACCTCTTCGTCTTTAAGGAAGAAATTAAAACTTGGCCGCACTAGGGAAGGTCTGATACTTTAAACGTGAACTTAAAATTTATGTGGGTAGATGGTTAAAGAAAAGTCTTAGAAGAGATATTAGAATTTTATCTCAAATGAGGTATTTATAGTACTCGTGAAACGTTTTGAGTAGTAGGCAAAAATTATGTTTTGAGATAAAATGATTGGCCAGCTTGGCTGGTAAAACGATAGCTCATCATATCATCTTAATAGCTAGTATATTTCCAACTAGCTGCTGTCATACATGCAGCTTAATCTTAATCAGCTGATTACACCCAAGCAGCTTGCTAATCAAATAACAACACACGTAATCATCTGATAACTCTCTCGTTAAAACACGTAATCTTTTTTTTAGCTTATCTCCATACAAACTGATTACCTGCTCTCATAAGAGACTCCTATAATCATATCCCTTTGATGGTCCCATAAAATAATAGTCATCACTAAATTTTAGTCATCTTATAAAAAAATAATATATTCTATTTCAAGATATAAATTTATTACTCACACAGATTGGGTATTAATCCTTTACATTTATCATAATCCTATTTTTATTTTTTGTTTCTCACATGATTAGTGCTTCATTATCCACTAATGTTGAGACCTTCATATCTCTACTGATGACATTTACTGATGAGTTCCCCTGATGGGTTGTTCCTTTGATGTCATCCCCTGATGGGTTCCCTTGACGAGGTCATCCCCTGACGCAGTATTTTAGGCTTCCCCTGATGGGTTTTTCACTGATGCCTTTAAAAATACTTATACTTTTAATCACTGATACTTTGTTGTCTTTGCCTCGAGTGTCTGATGTGAGGAATACTCGAATTCTTTTTAAGTAACAACAGCCATTCCTTGACACTATCAAGTTCGTTGAAGTTATCTCTGATGACTTGCCTAGTGTAGTAGTCTATCCTCTGATGATTGGTTTGTTCATCAGTGGATGTAAAACTTGTGTATATATACTAAGGTTTGTAGAATCCCTTGAGTACTTATAGATGCACATTTATTCCTTTATTATATAATTATCATCATCAACATGTATATCTACCACTGAGTTATGGAAGGATTTAGAGTGGTTTCAACTTAGCATATTATCAGTGGAGGACAATACGAAAATAGGAGAAATGACTCGAGTGGAGCCTCAACTATACAACCAAATCAGGAGAACACAAAAGGACCATCAAGAAGATAAAGAGAAATTCCTAGTGAAAGAAAAAGGGAAATGTAGAATAGATGCCAAAGGTCTACTACGATATGAGGAAAAAATTTGGATACCCCCAAAGGAAGAATTGCAACATGAGATCCTATAAGAGGCACATCAACAAAGATTCTCGATACATCCTGGGAGCACCAAGATGTACCAAGATCTGCATCTATTTTATTGGTGGCCCAACATGAAAAAAGGAAGTTGCAGAATGGGTAAGTCATTATTTAACCTGTCAAAGAGTGAAGGCAGAACATTAGAAGCCAAGTGGATTTCTGCAACCTTTGGAAATTTCAAAATGGAAATGGGAATTTATTACAATGGATTTTGTAACTGGATTACTAGCTACAGTCAGAGGAAGTAATGCTATTTGGGTTACTTTTGATAGACTAGCCAAGTCAACACATTTTCTGTCTATAAAAGATACCTCAAAGATGGATCACTTGGTAAGACTCTCTGTGAAGTAGATTGTAAGTAAACATGGAGTTCCTGCATCAATCGTATCAGACAGAAACCCCCGTTTTACTTCATGGTTTTGGAGCGAATTTCAAGGATATCTCAGTACTCGCTCGGATGTGAGTACTGCATATCATACTCAGTCATATGGACAATTAGAAAGGACAATACATACCTTGGAAGACATGTTAAGAGCTTGTACTTTAGATTTCAAGGGAAGTTGGGATGAACACTCACCACTAATAGAGTTTGCTTACAATAACAGTTACCATGCCAGTATTGGTATGGTCCCTTTTGAAGCACTCTATGGTAGAAAATGTAGAACTCCATTACATTGGAATGAGATTGGAGAAAGAAAGTTAGAAAGACCAAAAATAATTCAGCAAACAGAAGAAGTTGTTACTGTCATTCGACAAAGGATTAAAGTCGCCCAAAATTGACAAAACAGTTACGTAGACCAACATCATAAGGACCAACCAATGAACGTTGGAGATTATACATTTGTCAAAGTATCCCCCTGGAAAGGAGTTACTAGATTTGGAAAG
Source organism: Centella asiatica (assembly GCA_014636745.2). NCBI lineage: Eukaryota > Viridiplantae > Streptophyta > Magnoliopsida > Apiales > Apiaceae > Centella > Centella asiatica. Next base: position 8,853,831 of record CM025787.1, on the reverse strand, counting down.
AGAGGAAAACTAGAGCCACGTTACGTTGGACCCTTTGAGATATTAAAAAAAAAAAAAAGGACATGTAGCATATGAGCTATCATTACCCCCAATCCTAGGTCACCTCCACAATGTATTTCATGTGTCAGTCCTACGGCTTTACAAGCCTGATTTCAAAAGAGTAATAGATTATCAACCTATTGAGATAAATGAAGATCTAACATATGAAGAGGAACCGATTCGGGTAGTGGATCGTCAAACTAAGAGATTGAGAAATAAAGAAGTTCCCTCTGTAAAGGTTATTTGGAAGAACCACGATGTTGAAGAGGCTATGTGGGAATTAAAAAGAGACATGGTTGAGAAGTACCCTCACCTATCTTTATAAGTAAATTTTGGGGACAAAATTTTTACAAGGGAGGGAGGATGTGAAGCCCCAAATTTTCTGCAAATATTACTACAACATCAATGTAGTTACTAAATAAATTTTAGTTGGATTTATTTGCGACTATAATCAAATATTCTTTTATGAATGTTGAAAGGATCAAGTTTCAGTTTAAGAAGATATTATTACCCGAACTAATAACAGTATAAGTAATAATAATATTATGGATTATTATTACAATTATAAAATGAGGGGAGATAACAATCAACTCGAGAGGTTTTCACTGATGAGTAAGCTATTAAACTACTGACTCAGTAAACTACTGTAGGAGACTTGTGAGAAGTATACACTTACGTATAAATGTAATGATCAAATATTTGTTTATATATTTAAATAAGCTAGTGGCTTAGTTAGTTCTACGTCCTATGCTAATGCTTGGTATAAAACACTCCACGTCATTATATTAGTTCCCCTGACTCTCCTATATAAGGAAGACTCTCGTCTTACTACTCTCCCTTCTAAACACTCTCAAATTCAAAATAATATTAATACAGTGTGTGTTGTAGAATTTAAAGCTTTGTAAGGTAATTTTAAAAGTTTTAACTAGTTATTTATTTTAATTGTGAAACATGAAAGATAAACACAATAATTGCTTGGTCATTTAACTGGAATAGAAATCTGTATGAAACTTTGGGCTAACCAAAATGTATTCCTTTCCCTTCAATTTTCTCATAAAGATAAGCCACATTAATAATCTTTGTTCTCTTGAAATACTCAAAGAAAAACTCTCCGTATATTTAAACCCTGCTATTTCTTTAAACCCTGATGACCGAGAGTTATCCCATGATGGCCGAGAGCTATCCCCTGATGTATAGTAGCCCCTGATATATAAGTTTATCCTCTAATACACAGTAACCACTGATCCATAATCTCATCCCCTGTTTTCCCAGTGAGATGGCCTAGAACTTGTAGAAGGGGGGTTGAAT
>CM025787.1:8831161-8848588 GCA_014636745.2 Centella asiatica | reverse complement strand
TATATATATATATATATATATATATATGATATATCAACTATTCTCTCAAACCAACGTTATACGTAGCCGCTCATAAAAGAGAGACTAGAGTTAAGAGAGATAGAGAAAAGAGATACAAATCATACAGCTAGTACTGTAACTCTTCTTGTTCGAATCGTAAGACGGTTCGTGGGTGTTCGTGTGGATACCTTAGAGACGCTGTCCAGTTGGATTGCGTTAAAGATTTGGAGACGATCAACACCTTCACCAAAACTTCAGATTCGCACAATTAATCGGTAAAATCTTAAACTATCTGTATTAAATTGTTTCGCATAGATCCTTGGGTTTGGAATTTCAAAACCATTCAGAGGAAAGAAAGTGCAAACTAGCAGCTTTGGAATTCTCGAAGTATGTTAGTCTTTGGTGGGATAACCTAGTAGCACAGAGAAGGCGAGATGGTGACGAACCCATCCGTAGTTGGTGTGTGATGAAGAACCTCATGAGAAAGAGGTTTGTTCCTGATTATTACAAGCAGGAACTATATTTACATCTACAGACACTTCGACAAGGGGCCATGAGTGTTGAAGATTATGTGAAGGAGTTTGAATCCTTTAAATTGAGATGTGAATTGGTTGAACCAGAGGAGCAAACTATTGCTCGTTTCCTGAGAGGATTACGTAGAGAAATAGCAGATACGGTTGAACTTAGCCCGTATGTATTCTTCGAGGATGTTGTCAAGCTTGCTGTTAAGGTGGAGAGACAGCGCAAAACAAACGCAAGTAGATCTTATCCAAAACCAATCAAAACCACAAATCCGTGGAGATCAGAAGATAGGAAATCTGAACCAGGTGGCTCCAAGAATAAGGGCAAAGAAAAGATGATAGAAAGCTTGCCTAAACTGGAAAGACCAAAGAAGGACTTGAGTAATATCACATGTTACAAGTGTAAGGGGTTAGGCCATTATGCTATGGATTGCCCTAACAAGAAAACATTCACGATGCAAGAAGTACGAGAAGCGTTTACGATGGAAACTGCCTATGACAGTGACTCCGAATCCGAAGAGAAGAATGATGGTGATTGTGAAGATCATGAAGTGGAGTGTGATAGTGGAGAGCTACTAGTATTAAGGCGTCTCCTTAATACCAAAATAGTAGATGAGACTGATCAACATGAAACCATATTCCAAACAAGGTGCACGGTAATGAAAAAGGTGTGCAACTTGCTCATTGATGGAGGAAGTAGTACAAACGTGGTTTCTAGTGAAGTGGTGGAGAAACTACAACTCAAGACAATGAAGCATCCAAATCCATACAAGCTCCAATGGATTAATCAAGATAACGTGGTGAATGTCGACAAACAAGTCTTGATTCCGTTTTCAGTCGGCAATGTATATAAGGATGAGGTACTGTTTGATGTTGTACCACAGATGGATGCATGTCATATGCTGTTGGGAAGGCCTTGGCAGTTTGACCGTCATGCCATGCATGATGGAAAGCATAACACTTATGCTTTCCACAAGGAGGGCCGAAAGATTGTATTAAAGCCTATGACACCAAAACAAATTTTGGATGATCGTAAGGCTAGAGCCAAGGAAAACAAAATTTCAAAAGAAGCGAAGAATTCGTTATTAACAAGTAAACAAGAGATAGAAGAAACCCTACGAGATGGTAGAACTATTTTGATGTTATTGGTGCAAGAAGTGATGAAGCTGGGTTCCATAACTGTCAATCCTCGAATTTAGAAACTACTAGAAGAATTCCAATCATTGTTTCTGGATGAATTGCCAAAAGGATTACCGCCGATCCGAGGGATAGAACATCAAATTGATTTAATACCGGGAGCATCTTTACCAAACAGAGCAGCTTACAGATGTAACCCAGAGGAAGCAAAGGAATTGAAGAGACAAGTTGATGAACTGATTGAAAGAGGATATGTTCGCGAATCTATGAGTCCGTGTTCAGTTCCAGCATTGTTAGTACTGAAAAAGGATGGCTCAATGAGAATGTGTGTGGACAGTCGCGCCATCAACAAGATAACGGTTAAATATCGTTATCCAATTCCTAAACTTGATGATATGTTGGACGAGCTGCATGGAGTTGTAGTATTCTCAAAAGTTGATTTGAAGAGCGGTTACCATCAGATTCGAATGTGAGAAGGAGACGAATGGAAGACTGCATTCAAAATCAAGCATGGATTATACGAATGGATGGTCATGCCCTTTGGGTTGTCGAATGCACCAAGCACTTTCATGAGACTCATGAATCACGTTCTACGTAGGTTCATTGGTAAGTTTGTAGTGGTATATTTTGATGACATCCTAGTCTATAGCAGCAATATGGATGATCACTTACAACATTTACGTGAAGTATTCGTTGTTCTTAGTGAAAATCAGTTGTATGCAAATCTAAAGAAAAGTGTATTTGCTCAAGATAAATTGATATTCCTAGGATACGTGGTATCTAAGAATGGAATAGAAGTAGACAAAGAAAAAGTAAGAGCAATACAGGAATGGCCAGAACCAAAATCGGTAAGTGATATAAGAAGCTTTCATGGTTTGGCTTCCTTCTATCGAAGATTTGTGAAGAACTTTAGCACGATTGCATCCCCAATGCTTGAGTGTCTAAAGAAAGGGGGAGAGTTCAGGTGGACAAAAGCTGCCCAAGAAAGTTTTGAACTGTTAAAGCAGAATTTGTCAAAAGACTGCATGGGGAAGTTCAAGAACGATTACAACGAGCCAATGAGGATTATATTCGACGTACAAAGAAAGGAAAGAAAGGACATATTTTCAAAGTTGGGGACTTAGTTTGGATTTACTTACACAAGGAACGATTCCCTTTGAAACGCAGATCTAAGCTGCAAAAGAGAGTTGAGGGACCATTCCGAGTTCTTGAGAAAATCAGTGACAACGCCTATAAAATTGATCTTCTTGGCGACATTGGAGTTTCAGCCACTTTTAATGTTTCTGATTTGATTCCTTATAATGGTGATGATCATGAAGAAGATTTGAGGACAAATCTTTTTCCACAAGGAGGGAATGATGTAGGTATAGATGGGACAGAATCAAATGGGGAGCAAGAGCTCAGATTACGAGGTCCAGCTACTAGATCAAGGACTAAAAAGTTTGTTGGGAATTTGTCAAATGCAACGTGTTTAAAGGTTGAAGAATTAAAGGCGTTGGGGTAATGTTTGGTAAATTTTGATGAAGGTATTGAAACGTGGGAATGGATTGAAAAACATTGTGAATTTCCAAGGAATTCTTGCGTTAATGCCTTTGTTTTGTTGATATCGAGTTTGCCGAGTAACCACGCGCCAGGGACTACGCACGACGCGCTAAGGAACACGCTTGACGCGCCAGGGACTAATAGTCGTGTTGGGAACGCGTCAGAGACTAATACGTGTATCGGGGACTAATACGCGTATCGGGGACTAAGCGCATCGGGGACTAACACATCAGGGGTTAATGACGTCAGCAGCAAGTGAGTTAATCTGTCGGAGATCAGGAATGACGTCATCAGAGACTATAGTCTCCGAAAGCTGATTTTACCGGTTTTCTAGTTTCAGATAATTAGTTTATATTTGTTTTTTGTTTCCTAGATTAAATTAAATTATTTACTTTCTTTGTTAGATAAGATATCTTTCAGAATTGAAATTCTTTCCATTGTAAATTCTTTCCAATTAGAATTTAGGAATCTAAACAGCTTATAAATAGCTGCTTCTATTGTACTTGAAGAAATATATAGAGAGTTGGATTTGATTAATAAAATTCAGAAGTATTCTGTAATTTTTTCTCATTTTTTGTGTGATAAAAACAAGACCCTATTCGTGTGATTCGAATAGCCTTGAACGTGTGATTCGTTCAGGAACCCTAAATTAGCTTATTGTGCGTATATCAATAGGTTGATTTAGTTATCCGAGGCTGTAGGCTTAAACACCCTACATCAGAATTGAAAGGATCTTTGAATACAAGGACTATGACGACCACAAGAAGTTCAAAGTGGCAGTATTAAAATTCACGGGTTACGCTAACCTATGGTACGAGAACTTGAAAAATAAGAGAAGAAGGGAAGGTAAGACACGAATAGTGTCTTGGGAAGCCTTGAAGGGTAGGATGAGGAAACGGTTTCTACCTACAGATTATGTACAAGATGTGTTTTTGAGACTGCAAGGTTTCAAGCAAGGGGCACTCTCAGTGGAAGAATACACGGTGGAGTTTGAAAAACTCACCATGTTATGTGATCTTGAGGAAAGGGTGGAACACAAGATTGCTCGATTCTTAACAGGGCTGAATAATAATATTGCTGAGAGAGTGGAACTACAACCCTACTGGTCCTTCGAAGAGGTATGCAAGGTGGCCATGAGGGCCGAGAAAAATGCTAAAACCAAAGTAAATAATTTTGTACGACCAGTAAACAAGATGGTGGAAAGAGGTAGGGTAGAAAGAAGGAACGAAACACCAACTACACCGAAATTCACGCCTACTTTTGACAAATTTAAGAAGGAAAAAGGCAAAACTTCGACGCCATTAGCAACGGAAGATAAAAAAATTTGTTTCAAGTGAAAGGGCTACGGACACATGCAACGTGATTGTCCTAGCAATAGAGTAATGACTCTCCATGACGTTGAAGAGATTGAGGCTTCTTATGCTTCTAAGGAGAAAGAAACACTTGAAGAAGAGGAGTTAGATAACTGTGAAGTTGGAGAAGAGTTCGACGCAGATTCTGAGGAAGAACCCGAGACTCGTGGAGCACAATTGATTGTTCGGAGACTGTACAAGCCAAAGCTGACCAACGAGATAAGATTTTCATGACTAGAGTGTTGGTCAAGGACAAGCTATGCAACCTGATAATAGATACAGGCAGTTGCACCAATGTGGTTTCTACCACGTTGATCGAAAAATTAAATTGGCCGACAACACCCCATCCCAAACCCTACAAATTACATTGGCTAAGTGATGGAGGAGAAGTGAAGGTGACGAAGCAAGCACTGATTTCTTTTGAAATTGGTAAATTCAAGGATCAGGTGTTGTGTGATGTTTGTGTCATGGATGCATGCCACATCTTATTGGGGAGACCATGGCAGTATGACAGATTTGTCAAGTATAACGACAGGACAAACGTATACATTGCCAAGGTAGGCAATAAGAAGATGGCCCTAAAACCTTTATCCCCACTTAGCGCACGCAAGGAGAGTTTAATGGTGACAAAGAAACAATTCCAAGCTGCATTGGCACAAGAGGGTCAGGGCTACTTGCTGATTGCCGTAGGATTTCAATCTGAACAGAAGCAAGAAGGACTAAACAAGGACGTGCAGGAATTGTTAGAAGAATTTCAGGACGTGTTCCCTGAAGATTTACCACCAGGTTTACCACCTATTAGAGGAATTTAGCACCAAATTGATTTGATTCCTGGAGCATCTTTACCTAACAAAGCGGCCTACCAATGTAATCCTCAAGAGGCACAAGAAATACAAAGACAGATTGAGGAATTAATGGAGCGAGGGTACGTAAGGGAAAGTATGAGTCCTTGTGCTGTACCAACGTTAGTAGTACCAAAAAAGGATGGGACATGGAGGATGTGCATTGATAGTAGAGCAGTAAACAACATTACTATCAAATACAGATTCCCGATTCCTAGATTGGACGATTTATTGGATGAACTGCATGGTTCAGTTGTATTTTCCAAGATTGACTTACGAAGTGGATATCATCAAATAAGAATGAGAGAGGGTGATGAGTGGAAAACGGCTTTCAAAACGAAGGTTGGACTCTATGAATGGTTGGTTATGCCGTTTGGCCTTAGTAATACACCTAGCACTTTTATGAGGCTTATGAATGAAGTATTGAAACCCTTCCTGGGTAAATTTGTTGTGGTCTACTTGGATGACATACTTGTCTACAGCAAAAGTTTAGAAGATCATCTTGACCATCTCAGGTCAGTTTTTGAGATGTTGAGGAAACAGAAGTTGTATGCGAAGTTGGAAAAGTGCTACTTCCTTGTACCTAGTGTAACTTTTCTGGGGTACATTGTGTCAGGGAGGGTATATCAGTGGATTCCTCGAAGGTAGAGGCTATAAAATCCTGGCCAGTACCGACTACAGTGACAGAGGTAAGATCTTTCCATGGCCTTGCGTCATTTTATAGAAGATTTGTAAAAAATTTCAGTAGCGTAGTCGCACCTATCATTGAATGTATAAAGAAGGGAAAGTTTGAATGGACGGAGGCTGCGCAAAAGGCTTTTGAAAGGGTGAAAGAGCTGTTGTGCGATACACCGGTTCTAGCTCTATCAGACTTTTCAAGTCCTTTTGAAGTAGAGTGTGATGCAAGTGGGGTTGGCATAGGAGCTGTCCTAGTGCAAAAGAAAAGACCCATTGCCTATTTTAGTGAAAAACTCAATGGTGCAAGACTGAACTATTCAACTTATGATAAGGAGTTCTATGCCATAGTGAGAGCTCTTGACCATTGGAGTCACTATTTGCGGCCGAGTCACTTCATATTGCATTCAGATCATGAGGCTTTAAAATACATTCATGGACAACAAAAATTGATTCCTTGTCATGCTAAATGGGTTGAGTTCTTGCAATCCTTTAATTTTTCATCAAGGCATAAGCAAGGCAAAGATAAGGTGGTGGCGGACGCATTATCCAGGAGGCACAATTTGCTGGGGGTGTTGAGCTCAAAATTACTTGGTTTTGAGTTGATTAAAGAGTACTATCAGCAGGACCTGGATTTTCAACCAATAATTGAGGCGTGTTCTCATGGAACTACGGGGAATTATGTGTTTCAAGATGGATTTCTGTTCAAAGGAAATTGTTTGTGTATTCCATCTTGCTCAATTCGAGAATTGTTAATTAGGGAAGCTCATGGAGGAGGACTAGCCGGACACTTTGGTATTACCAAAACATTGGCAATCTTACAAGAACATTTCTATTGGCCAAAAATGCAAGGAGATGTTACTGGGATGATCGCTCGTTGTGCAACTTGTCAAAAGGCAAAAAGTACATTTCATCAAGGATTATATACCCCCTTACCTGTTCAGAATCCCCATGGGAGGATGTCGTTATGGACTTTATTGTGGGGTTGCCTCGGACTCAAAGAGGTAATGCTTCAATAATGGTAGTTGTGGACAGGTTTTCCAAAATGGCACATTTTTTGGCTTGTCACAAAACTGATGATGCATCTCGTATAGCTGATTAGTATTTGAAAGAAGTGGTTCGACTTCATGGGGTTCCAAAGACTATAGTTAGTGATCGAGACACAAAGTTTATGAGCTATTTCTGGAAAACACTGTGGAAACTGTTGGGAACTAAACTGTGTTTCAGCACTTCGCATCATCCTCAGACCGATGGACAGTCAGAAGTAACCAACAGAACTTTGGGAGTTTTATTGCGTGGATTGGTTAGTAAGACTACCAAGGATTGGGATGTCAAGCTTGCACATGCCGAATTTCCATATAATAGGTCTGCTATGTATGCTACAAAACATTCACCTTTTGAAATAGTGTATGGTGTAAATCCTAGACTTCCAGTGGATTTAATTCCTTTGCCAAAGAGTGAATATATTCATTTGGATGCCAAAGCCAAAGCACAGGCTATGATGAGGTTACACGCGCAAGTACGAGCCAGAATTGAGAAAGTGAATGCAAGGTTTATAGCTTTGGTCGACAAACATAGAAAGCAATCTATTCTTCAGGTGGGTGATCTTGTATGGTTGCATCTGCAGAAAGAAAGGTTTCCTAACCTACATAAACATAAGTTAATGCCTCGTTCGGAGGGTCCCTTCAAGATTGTTGAGAAGATTAACGCCAATGCCTTCAAATTGGAGTTACCAGGAGAATACGGTGTAAGTGCAACTTTTAATATTGGTGATTTGACTCCTTATATTCATGATGATGATGTAGCTCAATTGAGGACAATTGTTTCTGAAGAAGAGGAGGATGACCCATTGGAGTTGTTGACGAGTGAAAGAATAAATCTCGTTTTAAAAGAACTGTCCTTAGATTTATTTTCTATTGATATTAATGGAGGTTCTTGGTTAGGGGGTGTTAAACAACCTGTAGTTACCTTGCTTGTGAATAAGGAGTTAAGCAGTTGCGGGTTTAAAAAGGGCATCAGGGACTACGGAAAGGTATCGGGGACTAATACGTGTATTGGACGCGCTAGGGACTAAAACACGTCGGGGACTAAGACGTGTGTTAGACGTGCCAGGGACTAAGACACGTATCGGGGACTAAGACGCGCATGGGAGACTATTGACGTCATCAGAGACTATAGTCTCCGATAGTTACCATTTCTCGGTTTTGTTTTGGAGATTGTTTTCAGTTTAAATTGGAATGTTTATTTTCCTTGTTAGATTAGATATCTTTCCATAATGGAATTCTTTCCATGGAAAATTCTTTCTAATTAGAATTAGGGTTTATTGATTATTCAGCTTATAAATAGCTGTTCGTAATGTATAGAAGGGGAGACTTTTGATTAATAAAATTGTGTGAGTTTTACTTACAATTATCTAAAAGTTGGTGGTTAATTCCTTTAGACTTTCACAACCTGATTTGTTTTAGCTTGCGGGTGATTAATTTCTTTAAGCAAACTAAACAAATTGATCCTTTAATGTTGATTTCTGGTAATTAATTTCTTTACAGAGTCTTCCTAAAGTTATTTTCCGCAACTTGTGTTTGATCCTACCAGATCAAATACATCAGTCACTCAACCCCATATTTACAAGTAAAGTAATAGCAAAATTATAAGTGTCTCCTAACCAATGTCCCGCAAATGCCTTAATGGAAAATAAATCTAAGGATACATCATTCAATGCAAGATTTACCATCTTATCCAAAGTTGCATCTGATTGGTTAACCCCGCATCACTCCAATGGATCATCCTCGTCTTCTTCAAAGACAATTGTCCTCAATTGAGACACATCGTCATCATGGATGTACGGAGCTAAGTGACCAATAGTAAATGTTGCACTTAGACCAAAATTCCCTGGTAACTCCAATTTGAAGGCATTATCATTGATCATCTCAACAATCTTGAAAGGACCCTCTGACCGAGGCATTAATTTATGCTTACGCAAATTAGGGAACCTTTTTCTTCCTTAGATGCAACCTGACAAGATCACCCACCTAAAAATTAGGTTGCTTACAATGTTTATTGGTTAGAAACTTGTACCTTGCATTAACCTTCTCAATTCTGGTTCGTACTTGTGCATGCAACTTCAACAAGGCTTGAGCCTTTGCTTTAGCATCACTATGGACGTATTCACCCTTGGGTAACAAAATCAAGTCCACTGGTATTTTGGGATTCAATCCATATACCACTTCGAATGGTGAATGCTTTGTGGCATAAGTGGGAGAACGGTTGTATGCGAACTCATCATGTGCAAGCTTGACATCCCAATCTTTGGTTGTCTTACTTACCAATCCTCGCAACAAAACCCCTAACGTTCTGTTAGTCACTTCAGTTTGTCCATCCATTTGAGGGTGATGAGATGTACTGAAACACAGTTTAGTGCCCAACAGTTTCCATAGTGTCTTCCAAAAGTAACTCATAAATTTAGCGTCCCGATCACTAACAATGGTTCTTGGAACACCATGCAGTCAAACCACTTCCTTCAGATATAGATCAGCCACTCGAGATGCATCATCAATTTCGTGACAAGCCATAAAGTGTGCCATCTTGGAAAACCTATCGACCACCACCATGATAGAGTCATTACCTATTTGAGTATGAGGTAATCCCACTATGAAATCCATCGACACATCTTCCCAAGGAGAATCTGGAATAGGCAATGGACTATAAAGTCCTTGATGAAATGTGCTATTTGTCTTCTAACATGTGGCACACCGCGCAATAATGCCGGTTACGTCACCTTGAATCTTTGGCCAATAGAAGTGCTCTTACAATATAGCCAAAGTCTTAGTAATGTCGAAGTGTCTGACTAATCCTCCTCCATGGGCTTCCCTTACCAGAAATTCTCAAATTGAACAGAATGGAATACACAGACAATTTCCTTTGAACAAGAATCCATCTTGGAGTACATAATTACCAGTAGTTCCTCGAGAACATGCTTTGATTATTGGTTGGAAATCAAGGTCCAACTTATAGTATTCCTTGATTAACTCAAAACCAAGAAATTTTGAATTGAGCACACCCAACAACGTATATCTTCGCGACAATGCATCAGCCACAACATTGTCCTTCCCCTGTTTATGTTTTGAAGAGAAATTAAAAGACTATAGAAACTAAACCCACTTAGCATGACGAGGATTAAGCTTTTGCTAACCATGAATGTACTTAAAAGCTTCATGGTCTGAGTGCAATATAAAATGACTTGGACACAAATAGTGACTCTAGTGGTCAAGTGCCCTCACTATTGCGTAGAACTCCTTATCATATATAGAATAATTTAGCCTTGCTCCATTCAACTTTTCACTAAAATAAGCAATAGGCCTCTCCTTCTGCATTAGCACAGCTCCTATTCCTACCCCACTTGCATCACACTCTACCTCGAAAGGACTTGTAAAATCAGGCAAAGCTAATATTGGTGTGTCACACAACAATTGCTTCACCTTTTCAAAAGCCTTTTGAGCAGCCTCCATCCACTCAAACTTTCCCTTCTTTATACATTCAGTAATAAGTGCAACCACACTACTGAAGTTCTTCACAAAACTTCTATAAAAAGAAGCAAGTCCATGAAAAGATCTAACCTCCATCACTGTGGTAGGTACTGGCCAAGACTTGATAGCTTCCACTTTTGATGGATCAACTGAAACTTCATCCCCAGAGACTATGTAGCCTAGGAAGGTCACACTAAGCACCAAGAAGTAACCCTTTTCTAACTTGGCGTATAGCTTTTGCTTCCTCAACATTTCAAACACTGATCTTAAATGCACAAAATGTTCTTCCTTGTACTTCCATCCCATATGAAACAGGTATTACTTACACATCCTTCTTTTTTCTCAATCTCTTCTTTCTTCTATTTCAACTATGATGACAGAGACAACTACCACTTCTCTGCCTACCCAAGTAGTATTACCAATTTCTACACAACCACTCTCAATAGCCCAACCCTCAGTCTCCAAAAAGACTCAGGGTACTAAAAGAAACTCTCAGAAGTAACCTCATCTATCGAGGGGGAGCAAGGTGAGAGAGTGATTGGCTTGAAGAGAATGAAGAAGAAGAGGATAGCCATGAGTGTTGACCTTTAACCAAACCAGGCAATATCCTCCCAAAAGGATACTAACCTTGATAAGGAAGTAAACACATCACTAATTGTCTCCTCCCAAAAGGATTCAATTATTGAACAAAGTCCCCAACCAGGGATACCATTGAGTGAGGCACATACATTAGCCATAACACCTGATGAAACTAACATCAGGGTCTTTGAAAGCCACTTGCAGATATCTTACACAGTGAGTGCTCACACAACTTCACTTGATGAATCACCTCCTTACTCTGTGATTCAACCAACACTCTCTTCTACACCTCTATACTTTTTTTCTTTGCCTCAAATTTCTTCAGACATCATGACACAAACTCCAAGTGTTATGACATCAGATTCTCTAATTTCTCACTTCTTGGAGGAGCCAATAATCCATGACACAGTGATTGATAATAAAGATTCTCAAATGATTGATTCCTTCTTAAATGATTCAATCAGCGATGATCATACAGGGGACATAAATACAACTATATATACTAATGCTCTAGGTATTTATACTTTTTTTTGGTTAAAATTGCAATATATAAAGAGAAATAAAAAAAGATATAGATAAAACGAGGGGCATACCCCTTGGCCTACTAGCACATGATGCTAGCTAGGGCGACAAATAAGAAAACGAGCAGCATAGCTGCTAAAGAGAACAAAGTGAAATAGTTTAGCATATTGTAGCACGCAACATATAACACTGATAACATTGATAGCCTTCTGCAGACATATAACACTGATAGCCTACTGCAAACATCAAACATATTGTAGCATGGACTGTAACAGTCTGCTGCAGCCAGACAAACAACATACAACAGCAGTAGCAGTATAGCCTTCAACCCAGCAGCAACAACAACATCTGATGATGAAAATTATGCTCAACTGAAGATGTCCCACTGATGGAATAAGGTAGTAGTAGTAGCTAATGATGGAAAAAAAACCCACATTTGTAGAAATTAAGAAAGCCAATTGAATAAGGTGGCATGCTGAGAAAGACACTAAACAGACTTGGGATAAGAAAGGACTCAACACTAGGTATTTATACTTCCCCCATTGTAAATACTACTTCTATACATACCTATAATTCTCCTATTAAACATACACCCATATCCTCCACTTTTGCTCAAATCACTTCTTTGGACACAATTGTTGCAGATACTTTACTTACATTATCCACAGTTGTTGATAACACAACCCATAAGAGCCCAATTAGGACAACTTTGAGTGAGGCTGAGAAAATACTTACTGAAAAGAGGCAAGGTCAACCCATTGAGAGGACCTTGACACAAGGAGAGAATGAAAGTACTGCCTTAGACGGCAATCAAAAAGGAGAGGAAAAGAGTGATGCCTTAGGAGGCATAAAAAAAGAGAGGTTGAGCAAAATAAGGATGAGATCTTTGTAAATAAAGAAAATAGAGAAAATATAGAATTTGTAAATACTTCTCGTTCTTCTAAGAGTGATAAAAATGACACTCTCCAACAGGTTCTTCTAGTCATATCCCAATTCTTAACTTCCACTGATGATGCTGCCAAAAAGGGGGAGAAATCTTCAAAGTCATTATTAGGGAGAAATCCTCAAAGTCATTATCAGGGGTAGTTGTTGAGAAATCTGCAAATCAACCTTCAGAGGATGTGACTACTGATCCTGCTCCAAAAGGCCAAGGACATTAGATGGGAAGGTGAGCTTGTCCTTCCTCAAGATCAGAAGCTGGTGGAAGCCGATGCACTTTACGCACAACTTCAATAAGAGAAGGAGAAGGAGAAGGAGAAGGCTGCAGGGGAGGAGAAACAAGAAGAAGAGCGGAATCGATGCATGTTCTAAGCCAAATTGCATACCACAAAAATGAACATGTCATCAAGTTCCCAACCCTGATTTGTACAGAAAGTGATATACTTGTACATAATTGTTCTTTGTAACTATACAAATACATTTATTCTTTAATGTCTATAGTTTTGGGTTTTGACGTCATCATCAGTGCAATAGTTAGATTTATGATTATCAAACTGATAAACATAAATAGGGGAGATTGTTAGATATAAATGATGATGATGATGTTTAGGGAATAATTGTGCATCTGTAAATACTCAAGGTATTCAATAAACCTTAATATATTTATACACGTTTTGCATCCACTGATGGACGACTTAGTCATCAGGGGATGGACTACACTGCACCGGGCGAGTCATCAGTGAAAACGTGAACGGACTCGACGGTGTCAAGGAATGGTTGTTGTTACTTAAAAGAAGATGAGAATTTTGCACGACAGACATTCTAGGCAATGCCAACAAAGTATCAATGAGTAAAAGAACAAATATTTTTTAAAGGGCATCTGTGAAAAGAATCCATTAGGGGAAGCCTAAAAATACTGTGTCAAGGGATGACTTCGTCAGGGGAAGCTGTCAAGGGAACACATCAGGGAAAGACCTCGTCAGGGGAACCCATCAGGTGATGAACCTGTCAAGGGAATGCATCAGGGGATTACCTCGTCAGGAGAACCCGTCAGGGGAAACAGTCAGGGGAACCTATCAGGGGAACCACCCTGATGTCTAGATTTTGGTGATAGCATATCTCCCAATGAGTTTGGCGCTAGTCAATTTTATCCCCTGACGTCGACTTTGGCGATGACTTGGATTGCCCGACGAGTTTGGGGATGACTTAAATTTCCTGATGAGATTTGTAATAACATAGATTGCCCGAAAAGTTTGGCGAAGACAAAATATCAACTCGTTAGGGGAACCTATCAGCAAAATAACAAGCAGTTCATAACATCGGTGGATAATGAAGCACTGATCAAGTCTCCATCAGGGCTTGACTTCGGTGGATAATGAAGCATTGATCAAGTCTCCATCAGGGCTTGACATCAGTGGACGATGAAGCACTGATCAAGTCTATATCAGGGCTTGACATTGGTGGATAAATGAAGCACTGATAAAGTCTCTATCAGGGCTTGACTTCGGTGGATAATGAAGTACTGATCAAGTCTCCATCAGGGATTGACTTTGGCGGATAATGAAGCACTGATCAAGTCTCTATGAAGGCTTGGCATCGATGGATAATGAAGCACTGATCATGTGATAGCCCCGATTTCTAAACCAAAGACCAGTGTCATCAGTTTATTACTAACTGTCGTGACATAGGCATTTGGAGGAAAACTAGGTTGCCAACGGGGAAATTCAAGGAGCTATTACACCAAAAACTCTTTTCTTTCTATTAATAATTGAAAATGATACATATAATAATTATTACAAACATTATTTTTAATGTTTTCAGCAGCGGAAATAACATATCTTTTTTTCTTGAAAATAAACAAAGATCCAACCAACCAAAAATCCTATTTATGAGCCTTGGACCCAAATTTACTGACTCTGATATGACATTTCTTTACCCTTTGAACCTTCTTCTTTCTTGGTTGAACTGAAAAAGAATCAAGCAAGTATGAGCAGAAAAGCCCAGCAAGTAATATAAGACAATATAATAAATGTGGTTAAGAGATCAGTTCAAAGATACAGTTTTCAAAATAGCATAAAAATATTAAAGTCTCATCTGTTGGATTCAGATGCGGAGTGTGACACCCCCGATTTCCCAAACCAAAGACCAGTGTCATCAATTTATTACCAATTATTGTGACATAGGCTTTTGAAGGAAAACCAGGTTGTCAGCGGGGAAAATCAAGGAGCTATTGCACTAAAAACTCTTTTCTTTGTATTAATAATTGAAAGTGGAACATATAGTAATTATTACAAACATTATTTTTTAAAAGTTTTCAGCAGCAGAAATAATATATCTTTTTCATGAAATCAAGATTCAACCAACCGAAAATCCTATTAATGAGCCTTGGACTGCCAAATTTACTGATTATGAAATGACTTTGCTTTACCCTTTCAACCTTCTTCTTTCTTGGGAACTGAAAGAGAATCAAGCAAGTATGAGCAGAAAAGCCCAACAAGTAATATAACATAATATAATAAATCTGGTTAAGAGATCAGTTCAAAGATACAGTTTTCAAAATATCATAAAAATATTAATGTCTCATCTGTTGGATTCAGATGGGGAGAGTTCATATCTTCAAATAGAAGAAAAATTGGCAATATTATGCCTCTGAAATTAAGAAAATCAGGAATATCCACAAAACTCTCGGATGCCTTTCAGTACTAAGACTTACTTGAACATCTCACATCAATGATGTCTTTCAATACTATGACTTACTTGATCATCAATTTTGTTTAGCACAAGGGCCTACTGAGAATATCATCTACCACATGACAATAACGGGCCAATGCTATTTCATTGTGGTCTGCTATGTACATACGTATGACATTTAGTAGACTTAATTACATCTACTTTCTCATGGGGCGGGAAGAATAGAGTATCCCATTCTTATTACCCGGATTGAACCCCCTATTCATATATATATATATACACAAGGGCCCGGAAGAATAGAGTATCCAAAATGTCATCCCAAATAATTGTGTGATATATTGAAAGGATGATAAATATATCACTTGGAAATAATTTATGTATAACTTGAACAACTAAGTTATACGTTGAAAGAATAATAATAATAAATACATTATTTGCCTTGACCGGGAAGATAATCGTATGGTAGGTCTGCAAAAATCTGTTTTATGAATCATAAATGATTAACAAAAGTTAGAACTACTATAATATGTTTAGGTGATAAAGTTATAATGTTTAAGTCATGCTAAGATTGTGTCAGGGGATGTATCCTACTTGTCAGGGAATAAGCCTTGTGTTATCAGGGTAACAGCTGTCAGAGTATATATTATTCATCAATGGATATTTACCATCAGAGAATAAATTACCCGTCAGGGGATATTTTACTCATTAGTGGATAACTACCCGTCAGGGAATGCATAGCCTGTCAGGGAATAACCACCCATCAGGGGCTAGTACTCATCAGGGGATGATTTGGTCATCGCCTAACTCGTCGGTATTAAACTTGACTATTGCCAAACATGGTTGTCAGGGGATGGTTTGTTTAGCGCTCAACTCAATAAGCTAGCACCTGTTAGAGTGTATGCCCTAGTGGCTAATTATGTAATGATTGTGACACTATATTTATGATATGTTTTTGGTTAATGATAATTTATTATGTTTTATTTACTGCGTTATATAAATTATTAACATAATAAATGTCCTTAGAAAAATGATACTAATTATATGGATTCAAGTATGTGACTTGAATATGAGATCATATAAGTATGTAATGTATCATTATTCTTAAATGTCCCTAGTCGAGTATCATTGTCATCGGGACAACAATAATACATTGAGACTAGTATGTGATTAACTGATGGCCATATCTCATTGGTCATAAATATATACGAGATATATTAAGTTGATACATAGGTACATGTTAGAGAACATAGTACTGGACAGACCCACCATGAGATTTCTACATGGAGCGTTATGCTATGTGTCATAAGTAATTCTCATAGTGACAATGATGTAATGGTCCTTCGACCTGAAGTCATGACATTTCTACATAAGGAGTTATGCGTTTTGACGTTATCAAAAGTCACCTTTAACCGGGTGGACGATAAAGGTGATTGTTGGATGCATAATGAGTTATGTGAGAAATGGGAATGATGTAGATGGAATTTAACCCTCCTATAAATTAGGGGTGATATCTATAGGCCTCTTGATTGAGTGAAACTATGAAATGCATGGCCATGCTCAAATAGAGATTTGTTTCATATAGTTTACTCATTGATCAAGAAAACTGAGATTAAATTATGAAGAGGATGACACATCCATGCCTTGAATTTAATCTTAGATATCATGGTTAAAAGGATTAAGTTACATTGAAACATTGGTCACGAAAGGTAATGTCGAATCTATGACTTTATTATTACTTAGGTAATAGTGATGTATTACTAGATGTCACTCACTGTTTATAATTTTGTAATATGATTTAAAATTATTGCCAACATAATAATAACCTACAGGGTCACATACAAAGAACATTCGTCAAGGAGATATAATTTAAATGTTAATGATTTTAATATATCAATAAGATTGATTTAATTAAATCATGGCTTTAAATTATATATATAATCTTTATGAAGTAGAGTCCTTTGGAAGGAAATACGAATATATATTTATTTGTACATATATATATTAATTAAGTGAGACTTGATTAAATATATATATCTAATAAATATAAAATTCGGATTATAATTCTCCTAATTAGATTAGGTTTTGGAATTACTCTATAAAAGGC
>CM025787.1:8796929-8831061 GCA_014636745.2 Centella asiatica | reverse complement strand
GCTAAATGTTTCAGGTTGTGCAGTATAGCTTTTGAGCTGTTTTGCAGCTTTGTGCATACTTCGACGCGACAGAGTTCGGGAAGCCGTGATCACACTCTCTCTCTCCAGTCCATTTGTGCATATAGTTTTTCTTAGAATGTATATTTCAGGGCTGATTAGGATTTTGGCTTGTATTGTATAAAGATATGTTTTGTATAATTGGTTGTGTTTATGTTGTTTAGAAGAGTCTAATATTTCAGATTGTTTGATGTTGAATTTAATGACTTTTAAGTATGGCATTTGAGTTGTAATTGCTGTTTATTTGTTATTCGAGTTGAGTCCCTACACAACAAGTATATAAACAATTTGGGAAAGCAAATCTGGAATGTTACTAGGTATTCAATTCTGTTGAGAGGCTTAGTGGAACAATACTAATTCCTTGAAAATCTTTGAAGAATCTTTAGGATTACTGATGATAAACGACGTGTAATCCACCTTGAAGAAAAACAGGTATTCACTTGTGTACAACTTTCTCAAAATATCCATCGGGGGCTAAACCCGTTGGATTTGCTAACCATACGGTACACAGCTGGCCTAACTGTGACCGCATGATCTCTCCTTGTGTAAACGTATGTAGTCACTTAAAATTTCCTCTAGGTCAGGTGAAGAACAAATCAACACCTTTCCTTTCCTCTAGCCATCCATGTGGCATAACCCATTTAAGGAACATATCATTCTCATTTATTGCACAGATATAATATTGAAAAATAACTGATAAATCAAAGCTCCATTATATCCATGCACTTCCATTCATATTATGCTAGCGGAAACTAAAGCATAACATTTTGATTCACAAGGAAATTTAAACATAAAAGTCATAATCTTGTACGCATGTCGAATCAATTGATTATGCGCTTAACAGAAATAAGCATAAGAGTGAGAATATACTTGCCTCGGTCCTTTGCACACAAACAAATTCAATTTATTTGTGAGTGTAAGATTTTGTAAATCATATATATAATATTTTAATACCTTAATAAGAATTGTGGCACCCCCGAAAATCCCCCAAGCCGGGCCCCAGACACTGTCAGCGATTTGGGTGACAGTCCCCGAGATCCCCAGGCTAGAACCCCGAGCTGTACCAGAAAACTACAACACAACATCACAACAGCAAAACAAATAACACAGCCAAGCATTAACAACATACCTGTGGGAATTATATTCCCAAATGCATCATTAAAAATATTAAGGTCCACATCATCTTACAAAACCTCAAAGCTTGAAAATAAACAAACTGCAGCTAAAACAAAACTTTAGATGGCTCATATGGCCTTACAACTTAAACATACTTAAGTAATTCTCTCCTTCCCTCTCTTAGGGGACTCAGCCTTCACGACATAACCTGAAAAACATTCATAGCATTCCACACGAGCATTTACGCTCAGCAAATATATATTCATAAGCTAGAAGAAAAAGATAATTCAAAAGCTTTAGTATTCATTGAGGTTGGGCGAAGCAATGCCAACACCTCCTGAAAAATCAATCAACATGTATCATTTAGGGTTCCCGAGTGATATCAAGGGGTTGACCCTCTCTTAATAAATCAAGATTCGCCCTTTACTCATCAAATAATGTATCACCTGACCAGACTGATCATTATCTGACTACCTTACATAATCAAATTTCATCCCAACTGGTCAGCCTGGTCGTTTGATTCATCATTTGACATACGTAGTCCTTCGCAGAAAGCATATGGTCTGCGAAAAGTCTCATTACCAATGCCTTGCCTCGGTCTATCATTCTCTATCATCATTGGCCAGAATACCAGGCGAAAGTATTCAACAGCCCCTTAACTTTCCATATGGATATATCTTCTTGTAAACATTTTCTCAATATTGAATAGCCTTGACGTGCTGAACAATTAAAAGCAGCGACTGCCAACAACACATATTGGCGTGCTTAACAATTAAAAGACAGTGATCATCACAAGCGGAACTATATATCCATACAGAAGTTACTTGGGTGTGCATACAAGTCCATGACTTGCAACCCCCAAACATCATCTTTATCATCATTTGGTGTGCTAGGAACTTTAAACAACTAGCAAACACCCAATAACACATAGTTCAAACGTCAACATTTTTTCACGCACATCGATTTCAATGATCGTACGTTACTTAATCATAAAAGAGATCATCATCATGCATAGGCATTAACATCATTCATTTACGTAAATCAAATCAATGATTCTACGTAATCAGTAAGAAAGATAGTGGAGTGAATATATACTTGCCTTGGTCCTTAGCTAGATTCACTATACCGGTTGAAAAAGAAGGGGTTCTGTAAAATATCATTGTTGGTACAACATGAGAAATCCATACTTTAAAGATGGCTATTCATATTAGAAAATGGTTATCAGGGCATGAGGTTGCCCGTCGAGGAAAATATCACTCGTCAAAGACTATTTAACTCATCAGAGACTACTGACGTCATCTTTACTCATCGGAGACTAAGGTTTACGTCATCATCAGAGACTAACATATATCTCATCAGAGACTATGGATCATGTCATCAGGGACTAAACTTAGCCTGTCGAAGACTAAGGATAACGTCATCAGAGACTAATTATCTCATCAGGGACTGATGATGTCATCTTAACCCCATCGGAGACTAAGGGTGATGTCATCATCAAAGACTAATAATTCCTTCATCAGAGACTACGGATGACATCATCGGGGACTAAACTTAGCCTGTTGGAGACTAAGGATGACGTCATCAGGGACTAATAGCATCTCATCAGAGACTAACAATATCTCACCAGAGACTAAGAACACCTCATCAGAGACTAACAACATCTTATCGGAGACTAACAATATCTCACTAGAGACAAAGAACACCTCATCAGAGACTAACAACATCTCATCGGAGACTAACAATATCTCACCAGAGACAAAGAACACCTCATCAGAGACTAACAACATCTCATCGGAGACTAACAACATCTCATCGGAGACTAACATTATCTCAGCAGAGACTAATATTAGAGCTTGTCTCTGCTATGATGGAAAAATCTTACAATAACAAACTCAACCTAGGATACCTCATGAACATGAATATGCAGACGAACGCAGCCTTACTTTCAAAGCTTTATTCCTCCTTGAAAACTTGGTATGCACGGCTAATACACTCGGACGATATATAAAAAGAAACAAATAGAGGAGAACTTGAGATTCTTACCTCCTGGGTTGACGAAAGAGATCAAAGCCTGTTTGAAAGTGATAGTCCAAAAGAAAGAACTTGAAATTAAACGGAGATGGTAGGTTTAAAGAAGAACTTTGGAAAAGGAAATCTTTAGAAAAGAGACTGAGATGTTCCTCCGAATGAGGTATTTATAGTAGGCTGAGATTAAGCCTTGAAATAAAATGATTGGTTAATCTGGACGGTAAAACGGCTGCTCATCATGATTCTTAGCAACTAAGCAACGTAATAAGCCTGTTGTCCTTCATGCAAATAAGCCAGCTATTAAAGCAGCTTCCTAATCAAATTTACATACGTACTCATGATGTCATTCCTTTACATAAATTATTACATTCCTCAAGGAACTTACTAAACCAGAAAAGTGAGCTCCTTCAAGCAATATCAACATAAATTGCTTGATCTTATAATCCAATATCCAACAAACATAATCCTTTAATGGATCCAAAAATAATTAGACATTCAAAAACATCATATATTAACTATACACGTTAATATATATAGAGGAAAAAAAATAAAATATGAATAAATAAATTATTTATAGATAAACAAATTTTCTGGGTCGTTACAAGAATTATAAAAGAGAGTGCATATGTGATGTCCTTAAACTTTTAATGTTTCAAATTTGAACCATTGAGGTTAAAGGAAAAACATCATCAAATAATTTAAGAAAATAATGTTTTATAGCTTTAAAGAAAGACTGCGCATCAGGGGAAAATCTTCCACGTCAGGGGATCTTCTGTCATCAGGGGATAACTAGTCGTTAGGGAATGACTAGACATCAGTGGGTAAACTACCCGTCAGGGGATGTTTCACCCGTCAGGGGATGTCTCTTGACCATCAGGGGATAGCCTCTTGGCCATCAGGGTATCACTCACTCATCAGGGGATGACTTACCCATCAGGGAATAATTTGTTCATCACCAAACTCGTCGGGTGATAACTCTGACTATTGCCAAACTCTCTTGGCTGTCAGGGGATGATTTGTTCATCACCCAACTTAGTAAGTCATCACTGAACTTCATCAGTGGATCATTTGTTCAGCGCCAAACTCAGTTGGTTATTGCCAAACTCCTCAGGAACTAATATCTTTAGCCATCAGAGACTAACATATTTTGCCCATCAGAGACTATGGATGACATCATCAGGGAATAAATTTAGCCTGTCGGAGACTAAGGATGATGTCATCAGAGACTAATTTAAACTTCCTTCATTAGAGACTAACAACATTTCCTTCATCGGAGACTAAGAAAATCCTTCGTCAGAGACTAACATCTATCTCATCAGAGACTAAAGTATCTCATCAGAGACTAACATATTAGTCATCAGAGACTAACAAATATCTCATCAGAGACTGATGACGCCATCTCAACCCATCGGAGACTAAGGTTGACGTCATCAAATACTAATATTATCTCGTCAGAGATTAACTTTATCTTATCAGAGACTAGAATTATCTAAGAGAAAGAATTGGAAATTTATGAAGATGGTAAGTTTAGAGAAGAACTTTAGAAGAGAAATTTTTAGAAAAGAGATTAAAATTTTTCCTCCGAATGAGGTATTTGTAGCAGACTAAGATTAAGCCTTGAGATAAGATGATTGGTTAATCTGGACGGTAAAACGGTTGTTTATCATTACTCTTTAATAGCTAATCAACATAATAAGCAGCTATTGTCACACATGCATATAAGCTTCATCAATTAATGACACACAAGCAGCTTATTAATCAAACAACAAACGTACTTATGGGATCATTTCCCTTACGTAAGCCATTCAAGTTGTTTTGAATGAGAATTTCCAATCTTCACACTTGTATTCCTTTAAGGAATTCACGACCATTACCAATAATATATATACATAAATTACATGCCCCCATTTCAAACATCCAAAATCGTAATATGAACTATACACATAAATAGCGTACATAAATTCATGAAACAAACTTATATAAAAGTTTTGGGATCTCGCAGCCCTCATGAACTTTCTGTTCATGTCTTTGTTGGCATAGATCTTCCCATACATCCTCAGGTCATTTACCAACCTGTTGAATCTGTCAAACATTTCAGTGAGTGATTCACCATTTTTCATTGTGAACCACTCATACTGTTGTGTTAACAACTGCAGTTTGTTTTCCTTCACATTTTTAGTACCATCATATAAGATCTGGAGAGTATCCCATATAGACTAAGACGTTATAAGATTCATGATACTGTTTAACATATCATCATCTAAGCCATTATAGAGAATACCTGTGACCTTTAGATCTTTCTTCACTTTCTTTCTTTCCTTTGGAGTTATCTCATCAGTAGTCTTTGAGACTAATCTTTTACGGACAGTGACTCCATTCATCACTTCTTGAGGAATGAGCTTCTTAGGTACGTGAGGACCTTCTTCTAGAATCTGTAACTATCCATCATCGATTGCTCTAAGATGAGCTATCATGTGTTGCCTCCAGAAGAAGTATTTTTCCCTTTCCAACATGTGGACCTTACTATTTCCATCTTTGTTGGCCATTGATAAGGATCTTCTAGCAAGTGTAGTCTGCTAGTTGGCTCTAATACCAATTGTTAGAACTAAATAAGCTCAAGTGTTTGTGGGGTGGGGGGGGGGGGGGGGGTTAATACAAACACTACAAACTTTTTGCTCTTTTAAAACTTACGTTGCACATGCTGGTTTTTTTTCTCTGCAAATCTGTTTAATTACAATTGTGATTAGCAACTACAAATCTGTAATAAATTACAGATTCTCTTTTCTCACTCACTAGCTACGTTTTTCTTTGAATATATCTCTCAAGATTTTTACAAAGCTTCCTTTCTAGTGTTTGTGTTGTGACTTGCTTGGTTTTTCGTGTAACAACTCTTTCTATTTATATAGTAGATCAGTTAGTGAACCCACGTGCTAAACATGCTGCTTTTTTAACATAGTCATAGTATGTCACATCAAGGTCCTTTCAGAGTGGTGTCTCAGACTGCTGTTGGCTTTAGTTGGTTCTTTTTCATCTCCTGATCTACAAGTATTTAATGCTCGAGAGTTGTTATTGGATAACCAAACTTCAAGGAATATCTTCCCAGTTATACCCCTTTCTTTTGTGCCATGAATCAATGATTTTCTTGAAAGTCCTGATAACGAGTGGATTAGGTCATAACAATCCACTAAAGACAAACCCTGATGTTAACTTGATCAGTGCTTCTGGATCCCCTGATGACAAGTTACAGAAAGCAACTTGATCAGTGCTTCATTATCCATCGATGTCAAGCCCTAATGGAGACTTGATCAGTGCATCATTACCCACCAAAGTCAAGCCCTGATAGAGACTTGATCTGTAATACCCCCGATATGGGTAATTACTATTATCATATTAAAGGTGTTAACAAATAAATTTTTTGACAATTTATTTACATGCATAAATTTATTTATTAACAAAAATAAATTGTAGCTTAAATTTATGAGGTAATATAAATTATTACTAATTTTGAATTAAGTTCGAATTAATTTATGTGAGAGTAACATAAATTATTACTACTGATAAACGGAGAATGACTCCTTAATAGATAAGTAATGAACCTATAATGAGTAAACAGTACAGGTGTTGAAACCCTCTCCAATGAGTAAACATATTACTAAGCTGAGTCATTAGTAAGTTATACCATAGTCTGGCACCTATCCGTAATTGTTAACATATTATAGCATTTCAATAGATTTCAAGTTCGATGTTAATCTACGTAAGAAATATCTTAGATATTTTCATATTTCCAGCACCTATATAAGGAGAACCCCTACCACTCATTTTTCTTCACAACACTATCAAATACATAAATTCCTTAAACCTACAATAAATTCCTCTAGCTTACTCTGCAGTATCGGAAGCTTGCCAGGTAAATACTAAGAGCTTTTATTAAGTTATTTACTCATTTTCATTATTTAGTCATTTTGTATAAATAGAACCTGCATGAAACCTTAGATTCTATTGACCCTGTAGAGATAAATCACTTGGATAATCTCTATATACTTCATATTGTTAGTCTCTGACAAGATGAGTTAGTGTTACTCTTTGACGAGATAATGTTAGTCTCTGATGAAGGAAGTTTAAATTAGTCTCTGACGAGATAACCTTAGTCTCTTATGAGTTAATGTTCATCTCTGATAAATAAAAATACTCCCCGATGAATAAATACACTATCGGAGACTAAGTAGTCCTTGACAAGCAAAATAAACTGTCAGAGACTAAAAATAGTCTCTGATGAGTAAACTAGTCTCTGATGAGTAAAATAGTCTTTGATGAGTAAAATAGTCTCCAATGAGTAACTTAATAGTAGTCTCTAAGAAGTTTGGCGCTAGCTTATCGAGTTTGGCGCTGAACAAACTATCCCCTAACAGCCAAGTTTGGCAATAGTCAAGTTTAATACCGACGAGTTAGGCGATGACCAAATCATCCCCTGATAGGCAATGCATCCCCTGACGGATAATTTATCCCCTGATGATAAATATCCACTGATGAATAACATTTCCCTAACAAATAGAATGCATTCCCTGACACAAACATGACTTAAACACCTAAACATATTATGGTAGTTCTAACTTATGTTAATCATTTATGATTTATAAAACAGATTTTGTAGACCTACCACATAATTATCATCCCGGTCAAAGCAAGTAATATATGTGTTATTCTTTCAACTAATAACTTAGTTGTTCAAGTTATACATAAATTATTTCCAAGTGATATATTTATCATCCTTTTCATATATCACACAATTATTTATACAGATATAAAGGTAGGTATAAGTATATTTCAAATTAAACACGTGATCAATTAACTCGATCTGTGTCAAGCTATAACAGATGTTTAAACTTTTCTTCTTAAGTATACAAAATTATTTTGTATGCGTACTGACAGAGAATTAATCTGCTCAAACTGAAGCTAAAATCATTTTGAGAAATACTTGATTTTAATATCTCGTTTATAAGCATTTATTTGTATTATAACATTACATGACATTTTGAGTTAATCAGTTCAGCTTCTAAAGGTAATATATACCTAGTGACCTTCATTAAGACTACAAGGGTACTGTGTGATCTCTTTGAATAGTCCCTTGAGGTGTCACGACCCTCACTGAGATTACAAGGATGCTATATAATCACCTTGGTAAATTTCATTAAGGTGTCGAAATTTATCCACTATTTCTACAAGGGAATCAACCCGGGTAATAAGAATGAGATTTTGGATACTCTATTCTTCCGGGCCCTTTTGTATATATATATAAGTAGGGGAATCAATCCGGGTAATAAGAATGGGAAACTCTATTCTTCCGGCCCCATGAGAAAGTAGATGTAATTAAGTCTACTAAATGTCATACCTATGTACATAGCAGACCACAATGAAATAGCATTGGCCCGTTATTGTCATGTGGTAGATGATATTCTCAGTAGGCCCTTGTGCTGAACAGAATTGATGATCAAGTAAGTCATAGTACTGAAAGACATCATTGACGTGAGATGTTCAAGTAAGTCATAGTACTGAAAGGCATCTGAGAGTTATGTGGATATTCCTGATTTCTTAATTTCAGAGGCATAATATTGCTAATTTTTCTTATATTTGAAGATATGAACTCTCCCTGTAATACCCCGATATTGGTAATTACTATTATAATATTAAAGGCATTAACAAATAAATTTTTGGTCATTTTTATTTGCATGTATACATTTATTTATTAACAAAAATAAATTTTAGCTTAAATTTATGAGATAATATAAATTATTACTAATTTTGAATTAAGTTAGAATTTATGTGAAGGTAACATAAATTATTACTGTCACATCCGTGTCCCAAATCGCATATTCGTGAACATGCATTCCGTTTGATATTTGACATTTGCATTGTTTTTATTGCATAAACAATAATATATCAGTCCATATGGATTAAGAATACATCATTTAGAAAGCAAGCTTAACTAGAGCGCTTTAAGAAGGAGAGTTGGGATGTTTAAAATGCAGATTTCATTCAAGGGGTTAATTAGTGGGTATTATGAAGCTTTTGTGCCATTTTGCAAATATACATTAGTTGAGACCTTTAGTGGAAAAGATAGAAATCTGCACATCTCTTTTGGCTGTATTAGGCTTGTCTTTAAGTGAAAAGAGTGGACAGCCTTATTTGACCAAACTAAGCACCTTGACACCTCATGCTTGTTTTGGACCTTGCAAGAAGTCACTTGAACTTGAGGGACTGATCTATTTTCGGCTGGAGGCCCTTAGAAAGACTGAAAACCATAAGAGAACAGGGGAGAGCAGATTTTTAGCATAGCAGATTTCAGCATAGCAGATTTATTAATTGCATAGTTCTTGCAGCTGATGAAGTGAGTTCTTCCCTTCCATTCTGTTGTGTTAATGATCTAGCTTGCACTTCAGTAGCATATTGGATTTATTAGATGTTAATGGAATAGAGTTTGCATGTTGTTTCAGTAGCTTGCTGCCGCAAATAGCTTTCTGCTGCTGCTGCAGTTAGCTTTCTGTTGCTGCTGCACTTAGTTTTCTGCTGCATCTAGTTTGCTGCTGCGTTTAGCTTAAAACATGCACCATAGCAATGTTTCATGCATATAGTTGGTACTTAAGCATGGTGAACGAGTATTAAACATGTCAATATGTGCTATAGGAGAAGAGAACTTCGGGGGCAGCGAGAGGGGAAGTCAACAGCGTTAGTTTCGCTGAATTTGTGAGTAAATCCATGGTATACTTATGTGTAATATTTGTGTATCTTGGATGATATATGATTGTTTGCTTATTGTATCATGTCTATATGGGATTACTTGCTGTGTTTGATGAATTAAATGTGTAATTGACAGTTTGGTGTACAAGCTGAAAATATGTGCTATTGGTAATTGTAATGATCCGAACTATATTTGGAATGTTATCAATATGAGGAATTATGTATATGAGCTATGGGTACTGAATTGAAATGAGAACTATATGTATATTGTGCATTTGATTTCATATGACTTAAAGGAAATGGTATGGCTGATGTGTTCAGGTATTTGCAAATATATTGGTTATATTGGTTACATGAGAAAATAGGTGGACTAAGTGTTGTACGAGGTGAAAACCCGTATGAGCCACCTCTGCGATCCATTCTATCATATGGGCTGGCCAGCAATTTATTTGATTAAACCTACGGGTTCATACTATTGGTCAGAGGAAATATCCTTGTGATCTGTATACAAGAATTCCCGGGGCAATATTCTGACATATCGAGCCATTACCGGAAAAAGAAAGGAATATTGCATTGCATATTTGATATATCTGGATTGATTAGAGTTATATGAGTTATATATGAAATTGTGTGTATGGTAAATTATATGATGTGTGTGGGGTTTACTCATTGAGTTGCGACTCATATAAAGCACAAAATTTTTCAGGTTGTGCAGTATAGCTTTTGAAGCTGTTTTGCGGCTTTGTGCGAACATCAACGCAACAAGGGTCGGGAAGCTGTGATTACACTCTCTCTCCAGTCCATTTGTGCATATAGTTTTTCTTAGAATATATTTTTTTCGGGGCTGATTAGGATTTTGGCTTGTAATGTATAAAGATATGTTTTGTATACTAGGTTGTGTTTATGTTGTTTAGAAGTGTCTAATATTTCAGATCGTTTGATGTTGAATTTAATGACTTGTTGAATATGGTATTTGAAATGTAATTGCTGTTTATTTTTTTATTCGAGTTGGGTCTTTACAATTACTACTGATATGACGAAGAATAGCTCCATAATAGATATGTAATAACCCTGTAATGAGTAAGCATTACAGGTGTTGAAAACCTCTTCAATGAGTAAGCGTATATTAAGGTGAGTCATTAGTAAGTTATACCATAGTTTGACACCTATCCGTAATTGTTAGCATATTGTAGTAAGTTAGTAACTTTCAAGTCCGATGTTAATCTACGTAAGAAATATCTTAGGTGTTAGTGCACTATAAGCACAAGTGTTTGTAGAAGGGGGGGGGGGGGGGGGGGATGAATACAAACACCTAAAACTTTTCGCCCTTTTAAACATAAAAGTGCTAACTGGAAAATAGTTGCAATAAACAGAAAAACTATAAAAAATGAACACATAGATTCAAGTTAAAATAGTTGTATTAAAACTTGGGGTTTTTCTGGAAATCTGTATAATCACAACTGTGATTTACAGCTACAAATTCTGTGTTTAAATACACAGCTTCTCACACTCACTAGCTCCAAAAACTTTTCTCTGAAAAAATAAATCTCTCAAGAAATATATTACAGAGCTTCCTAGTGTTGTGTGCTTCTTTGTTTGTTTGATCTATTGAAAAGATTCAATCTCTGTGTTATGTTGTAATGAGAACTCCGTTGCTTATATGTTGATCAGTGGATGAAATCATGTGCTTGAGACGTGCTGCTTTTCTCAACTTAGCCGCAAGTATGTCACATCGTAGCCCTATGTGTTAGACTACTGCATGCTTTGTTGCTACTTTTTCTTCCCCTGATCTGTGAGCATTTAATGCTTGAGAGTTCTTATTTGATCAAAAAGAAACTTCAAGAAATATCTTTCCAGTTGATATTTCTTGCTTCTGTAACACGTTTCGTTGATTTCCGTGTAAGTACTGATGACGAGTGCATGTTGTCATAATGATCCACTGACTATCAGCCCTGATGGACTTTGATCAGTGCTTCTGGATCCCCTGATGCTTATTGACTGGATTAGGGCTTCAACCTTCACTTGAGTTTCACTCAGTGCTTCTTAATCCTGATGGTTATGACTGACGGCATACACTGATGGCTTCCACTGATGTCATGTTGGTCATTCCCCCTGACGGGTTACCTTGATGGGTTGGTGATGTAGGGTGTTTAAGCCTACAGCCTCGGATAACTAAATCAACTTATTGATATACGCACAAAAAGCCAATTTAGGGTTCTTGAACGAATCACACGTTCAAGGCTATTCGAATCACACGAACAGGGTCTTGTTTATATCACACAAACAATATAGAATTGCAAAATAAATTTGAATTTCATTAATCTAAAGAAAGTTCATTCCCTTTTTTTTACAATAGAAGCAGCTATTTATAAGCTGTTGAAATGCCTAATTCTAATTGGAAAGAAATTACAATGGAAAGAAATTTATTACTGAAAGATTTCTAATCTAACAAGGAAAGTAATCAATCCAATTTAATCTAGGAAACAAATAAAATATATGAAGTTCATAACCGAAACTAGAAAACCGAGAAAATTAACTATCGGAGACTACAGTCCCTGATGACGTCATCTCTAGTCCCTGACAAGTAGAAAAACACCCGCTGATGACGTCACTAGTCCCCGATGCTTGTTAGTCTCGTGTGACATCAGTGTTAGTCTCTGATGCGTTATTTCATTTTTCAGATGACATCATTAGACCCCGACGCGTAGTCTCTGACACATCATTAGTCCCTGGCGCGTAGTCTCTGGTGCGCCATGCGTAGTCCCTGGCGCGTCATTTCTCGGCAGGCTCGACAACAAAATAATGACAGAAACGCAAGAATTCCTTGGTGAATCACAACGCTTATCAGCCCATTCCCAAGTTTCAATACCTTCATCATAATTCACCAAGCATAGCCCCAAAGCTTTTAATTCTTCAACCTTCAAACACGTTGCATTTGACAAGCTCTCAACAAACTTCTTAGTTTTTGACCTAGTAGCTGGACCCCGTAACCTGAGCTCTTGCCCACCATTTGATTCCTTCCCGTCTATGGCCACATCAGTTGTCCTAACACTGACATATCCTGAAGTGTTTCCCTGACGGGTTGGTCTGCCATCGTCATCCGCTGACAGGTTTCCCTGATGAGTTCCCCCTGATGGGTTCCCCCTAATCGGTTCCCCTGATGAGTTCCCCCTGATGGGTTCCCCTGACGGTACTTAATCAACGCAACTTTGTTTAGAATATCTGATGTGCGGAATACTTTGACTGTTAACAAGTAACATCAGACATTCTTCTCCACTTTGTCAAGTCCTTTGGATGTTTCTGTTTTCTGACTTGCCTTGTGAAGTTATTGACCATCCACTGATGAATAAATTCATCATTAGTTGATGCAAAACATGTGCTGATCTTAAGGTTTATAACATACCTCAAGTATATACAGTTGCACAATTTATTACATAATCATCATCATCATCATTTAACTCTAACAATCTCCCCCTATTTATGTTTATCAATTTGATAACCATAAATACCTAGATGCACTGATGATGATGTCAAAACCAATACTAAATACATGAAAGAATTTTGAATGAACTAATAAAAGAATTTCTATACAAGTGTTTTCCTATAACTATTACAAAAAGAATGTTGTATTAGACATCAGGATCCCTTTTCCTTTTTGCTGAGACAAAGGGCAATGGATGACTTGATTCAATTGGTTGGGAGTCACTTCCAAGGCCTTGTCTTCTTTGATCTGGGTTTTGATCAGGAATCCTTAGTTTGTTGTCTTCTCGTCCTGCTTCCAGTTGCTCTAGCTCCCTTTCAAGAAGTTTTCTGAAGTTGACAATGTTGACATTGCTGCTGGATTCCAAAGCTTCAAGGACAGATTTTATTTCTTGAACATTGGCTGCAGCAAGTTGTGACCAGTAGAAGGTTGATGTATTTGATCTGGTAGGATCAAACACAGGTTGCAAAAAATAACTTTAGGAAGACTCCGTAAAGAAATTAATCACCAGAAATCAACACTAAAGAATCAATTTGTTTAGTTTGCTTAAAGAAATTAATCACCCGTAAGCTAAAACAAATCAGGTTATGAAAGTCTAAAGAAATTAACCACCAACTTTCAGGATAAACATAAGTAAAAACTCACACAATTTTATTTATCAAAGTCTGTCCTTCTATACATTATGAATAACTATTTATAAGTTGAATAATCAAAAAAACCTAATTCTAATTAGAAAGAACTTACAATGGAAAGAATTCCATTATGGAAAGATATCTAATCTAACAAGGAAAATAAACATACCAATTTAAATTGAAAACAATCTCCAAAACAAAACCGAGAAATTTAAACTGTCGGAGACTATAACCTCTGATGGAAAAATAACTATCGGAGACTATAGTCTCGGATGACGTCACTAGTCTCCGATGCGCGTCTCTGATGACGTCACTAGTCTCCGATGCGCGTATTAGTCCCCGATACGTGTTTTAGTCCCTGGCGCGTCCAATACACGTCTTAGTCCCTGATGTGGCACTTTAGTCCCCGACGTGTTTTAGTCCCTGGTGCCCTTTTTAAACCCGCAACTGCTTAACTCCTTATTCACAAGCAAAGTAACTACAGGTTGTTTAGCACCCCCTAACCAAGAATCTCCATTAATATCAATAGAAAATAAATCTAAGGACAGTTCTTTTAAAATGAGATTTATTCTTTCACTCGTCAACAACTCCAATGGGTCAAAGGTAATGATCTCCCCCTTTTTATCTTTGAATTGAACACCCATGGGGCTTGTGATCATTTTTGGATATTCTTTAAATCCCTTTACTGGTGGCACATCCCTTATTGCAGTGTTCCCATCATCAGCTTTGGTTTCTTCAATCTCCTTCACTATCTTCTGAATCAGTAGGATTCTGAACTGGATGACATGTTCATTTTTGTGATGAGCTATTTGACTTAGAATATGCATCACTTCCTCCAGGTCGAGACCATCAACGTCTTTAATTTTAATGTTTTTCTCCTGCCCATCAGTGGATTTGTAAAACAGCTTCAAAGGTCTTTCCAAAGCTGTGGGCAGGCTCCTATCATCGTTGATGGCTCTCCTCAGCTTATCAATCAATCCCCTTAAGTCTCTGTTAGCCACTGACGATTTTGAAATCGGATTCAGAACTAATCCCAGCTGTTCAGCATCCATTCTCCTAAACCAGTCCATTGTGAAATTGAATTGTGACCCACTTTTAAGTTGCACTGTTATTAGCTAATCCCTTCTATTGTTGAACTTGACATCTATGCTTTTTATGGAGAACATAAATGACAGGTTTTTGCGCCTTTCTTCTTTGAGGGATTCAACTAGAGTGGGTGGACCATATACTGTGGTAATAGGAGAAGGTGTTTTGTTCTTGGCTTCAGATGACTTAAGTTTGGTGGCATCAGGGTCTTCAGTTTTGTCTTGATTTTCATCCCGTGATACACCTTTCCAGTTTTGAGCTCTTCTTTGCTGAGGATTCCTGGAGGTCCTGGGCCTGACACTCTTCTTCTTCTTTGCTTCCTCCTGTTCCTTTGCCATTTCCCTCTCTTCATCTTCTTGAAGTTGCTATGCAAATAGTGCATCAGCTTCCACTAGCTTTTTATCTTGAGGGTAGACCAGCTCCACTTTCCCATCAATTACAGCTTCAACGGGTGTTGGAAAGTGGGATGTCTTCATGGCATCTCCAAGTAGCTTAGGCCCTGATTGAGTGTTGGATTTCTTCTTTCGTTCCTCAATCAGGATACCCTTGCCTTTATCCTAGGAGTTTGGAGTAGGAACAGGAGCAGTCACATCCCTTGATGGTTGTCTTGATTTCTCAGCAACATCCCCTGACGATTGCTTGGTAGATTTCTCCCCCTTTTTGACAGCATCATCAGTGGGAGTTGAGAGTCGGGATGTGACTTGAAGAACTTGTTGCAAAGTGCCAGCCATGGAATGTTGTAGAGTCTCCATGCTGGTCAATTGGGAAGTGAGATCAGCAAGTTTCTTGTCTACAGTATCAGCTTGTTTCTTCATCCGGAGCAGGGTCTGGTTGGTGACAAGGGAGTCGATAACTTGCTGTACATTTTGTATCTTTGATGAAAAATGTGTATACAATTTTTGATTTTCTATATCTATTGACTGACCGATCATGATCTGTGACTTTAACACTTTGATCCAGATGGGATCAGTGGTCCTAGCTAACTCTTGCTTTAACAATTGTACAGTGTCCGACATTTGATTCTGCTGAAAGTATAAATCAACTCCGATGAACTGGGAAAAATCATCTTGTGGAGCATCATCTTCATCACTTTCAGAGCTTGAAGTTGTATTTACAGTAACAGTGTTTTCTCTCTATTCTTTAGTTACAAGGATCTCATCCTTATCTCTCTCATCCTCTCCTTTTTCTTTGCCTTCTATGGCATTACTCGTATTTTTTCCTTTTTCTTTGCCTACTAAGGCAGTACTTTCTTGCTCTCCTTTTGCCAAAGTCCTCTTAAGGGATTGACTTTGCCTCTCTGCACTAAGTATTCTCTCAGTCTCACTCAAAATTGTCCTAGAGGGGCTCTTATGGGCTTGGAAATCATCAACTGTGGCCAGTTCAAGTGATGTATGTACAGATTCTGGTTCCACAGTTGTGATAGGAGTAGGAGAAGAAGTAAAGTGTGTATGTATAATTGGAGAAGTGTATGTTTCTATAAAGGAAGTATATACAATTGGGGGTACATAAAGAGTTATTGCTGTAGTATGTACAGTGGAGTGTATGTCCCCAATCTGATCATCAGTGTTTGTATCAAGTAAAAATGAGTCAACCATTTGAGAGTGTTGACTACCAAACACTGTGTTAGAGTATGTTGGCTCCTCCACATATTGAGAATGTGGAGAATCTAATTGTATGACACTTAATGTTTGTGTCATCATATCTGAAGAAATTTGAGGAACAGAGAAAGAAGGAAGTGGTGTAGATGGGAGAGTTGGCTGAATCACTGAACGAGGAGGTGATTCATCAAAAGATGTTGTAGAAGAATGCTTATGACTCATGTGGATCTTATTGAGAAGCTTCTGAGCTACAACATCTTGAGTGGTGTGTGCACTCACTGTGGAGGATATCTACAAGTGGCTCTCAGAGACCCTGATGGTAGGTTCATCAGTGTCTATGGTCAGTGTATGTGCCTCACTCAACTGTGTCCCTGGTTGGGGACTATTTTCAATAACTAATTCCTTTTGAGAGGAACTAGTTAGAAATATGTTTATTTCCTTATCAAAAGCAGTATCCTTTTGAGAGGATACTGCCTGGTCAGGCTGTTGGGTAACACTCATGGCTCCCTTCTTCTTCTTACGCCTGTAGCCAATCACTCTCTCTCTTTGGTTCAATTTGAGAAAGAAAGCAAGCATATAGGCATTCATTAGAATGTTGCTTTCCTGGTTTGCACTCTCTTGCTTAGGTCACCAATAATCAGATCTGTTGAGTGACTTCTGGCCCATTTAGGATTAGAGATGTATCTTGATGAGCTTGCTTGACTATCATCTCCTCCCCCTAAGCCTGTGCTCCCAGCTTCTGAAAACTCTACCCCTGAATTAGTGGATAATTCAAGGTTCAAGTTATCCCCTGATGGTGCATGTCCTGATGAATAATCCCCTGATGAAGTATCTCTTGATCTGTTGTCTAGGAAATTGACTCTATCTGCTGAAGGGGCTTCTACATTGTTTGGATTGACATCATGAATGGATAAATTCTCCATTTGTCTGCACACATCGGCCTCAGTCTCTTGATAATCATTTTCATCTTCATTTTCAAACCTGAGTTCTTCATAAAAACCAGGGTCTTCAAGTCCAGAAATCTCTTGATCATCAAAATCTACATTTATGGACTTCATCACCACCTGAAGTCTTTTGTTGTAAACCCTGTAGGCCTTGGATGACAGAGAATAACCTAGGAAAATTGCTTCATCAGCTTTTGGATCAAATTTTCCTAAGTTCTCATCAAAATTCCTCAAAATGAAACATTTGCATCCAAAGACATGGAGAAACTTGATGCTTGGTTTTCTCCCTGTCATTAGCTCATATGGTGTCTTGTTGTGAGTCTTGTTGATTAGAGATCTATTCTGAGTAAAGCAAGCAGTGGAAATTGCTTCAGCCCAAAAATAGGTCGGAATCTTTGCCTCTGCTAGCATAGACCTAGTAGCTTCTATTAGGGTTCTATTTTTCCTTTCCACTACACCATTCTGTTGAGGAGTCCTTAGAACAGAAAATGTATGATTTATGCCTTTCTCCACACAAAATCCCTCAACACCTGCATTATTGAATTCAATTCCATTATTTGTTCTCAACATTCTAACCACTGACCCTAATTTTGTTTCCACCTTCTTGATATGGTCAATAATTTGTTAAGATACTTCTGATTTAGCATGCTGAAACTTTACCCAAGTGTATCTGGTGTAGTCATCCACAATGACCATTGCAAATCTTTTCTTTGACACTGACATAATGTTGACAAGGCCAAAGAGATCCATATGTAACAATTGAATTGGATCTTTGATCATGGTGGCTTCCTTGCTGACAAAGGATGATTTCCTTTGCTTCCCTTGTGACATGTTGAACATAATCCTTCTTGGATAAACTCCATTTGGGGTAGTCCAGTTACCAACTCTCTCTTCACCAGATCATTAATTGACTTGAAGTTTAGGTGAGAGAGCTTCTTGTGCCATAGCCTGCTTTCATCAAGAGTTGCCTTACTGTAAAAACATGATTCTCCACTTACTGATTTAAAATTAGCAACATAGAGATCTCCTTTTCTTGTTCCTGACAAAACCAGCTTCCCATCACTTTCATTTGAGATTAGGCACTGATCTCCTTTGAAGGAAGTGATGAATCCTTTGTCACATAGTCGACTTATGCTTAGCAAATTGTGCCTGAGCCCATCAACCAGTGCTACATTTTCAAATGAGACATTCCCATTTGCTACTTTGCCATAACCAAGAGTTAGTCCTTTGCTGTTATCACCAAATGAAATTACTGGACCATCCTTTTCTTAGAATTCTATGAGAAGGGCTTTGTTTCCTGTCATGTTTCTTGAGCAGCCACTGTCTAGAAACCAGATTTGACTGCTTTTGACCTTTCCCTGCACACAAGAAAACATTTAAATTGTTTTTGGTACCCAATTGGCTTTGGGTCCTATAGGTTTAGTCACAGTAATAGGTAAAACAACTTTATCTTTATTGAAGG
The DNA here is from genome assembly GCA_014636745.2 of Centella asiatica. Lineage (NCBI taxonomy): Eukaryota > Viridiplantae > Streptophyta > Magnoliopsida > Apiales > Apiaceae > Centella > Centella asiatica. The sequence continues at coordinate 8,811,922 of CM025787.1, read as the reverse complement.
CTTTTGGTTTTGGCAAATTAAAAACTTTCTCCATTTTAGGAGCTTCAATATATGCTTTTGATTTCTCAACAGTTATCTTGCCTTTATCCTTGGAGGAGCAGGCTTTAACAGTTGGTAAATCATCAGCATATAAAATTGTGCCAGTCAAAATTTGTGGTTTTTCTTTGCATTGATAAGATAAATGATTATTATTACCACAATTCCAGCACACTTTTCTAGGGGCTTCATGAATGGAAGAATAATTGCTAGTTTTATTAACACCTAGCTTACCATTTCTATTCTTCTTGCTTTCCCCTGACAAGCCTTTTTCCCTTGACGGGCTACAATGGCCTGATGCACTCTTTCCCCCTGACGACTATGTATCCACTGATGCACACTCTAGTTCTTTCCTAACTGGAGGGTTGAGTGCTTTGGCAAGAATAGGTTTCTTGCCTCTCCCACCACTAGTGGAAGCTTCACTCACTGGGAAAAACATTCCTTGAATCTAGCTTTGTGTCTGCCTTAACAAACTTGATAGATTGTATTGGCCTTTTTCCAAAGCTAGCTGCCATCTCAACCTCAATGGGAGGTTGCTGCACAAGAGTCTCTTCATAGCCTAAACCAAATTTTGGATCAGATTTCTGACTTTTTAAACAATCCTCCAGTTTCCTGCTAGACTCACTCCATCTCTTAATGACTTCCCTTTCTTGACTAAGAAGATTCGAGGTCCATTCCTCTCTTTTGATAGCACAGTCAAGAAGATTTCTTGTCCTTGAGAGTTCTTTTTCAAGACTCTCAAGTCTGGAGTTTTCTGATTCTAAAAGAGTGTTCCTAGCAGATAACTGTTCATTTATTTTCTGCACTCTCTCAGTTTCAGCTACAACACTCCTTAGGGTGTCATAGAGATCATTTATCTCACAGGCCATTTCCTTAACAGGTTTAACACAATCAATTTTAAACATGTTAGAGGAAATTTCGAGGCTTGCCTGCAGCTGCTACTGTCAGTGGATGAGGCCATCAGGGCTAGGTTGACATACTCTTCATTTTCTTTTTCATCAGAGTCAGCCCAGTCCTTTCCCTCAGCAATGTATTCTTTTCCCTTCTTGTTGGCATTGAGAAGGTTGAAGTATTTCTTTTTGTAGTCCATAACAGCTTCTTTGTTTCTAGATTCACCATCTTTTGTGGCCTTGCGGCACTCATTTGCAAAGTGGCCCAGTTCATTGCATTTGTAGCACTTTATTCTTGATTTGTCAATAAAGTTATTCGTGCTACTGGGTTTTCTTGCTGAAAATCTTTTAGATCCCGCAGGCTTTTGGAATTTCAGCTTGGAAAACCTTTTTGCAAGAAAGGCCATGGTTTCATCCAGCTCCTCTAACTCTTCCGGAGTATATTCTTCCTCCTTGGAGTCAGCTTCTTTGTCCCCTTCTATGTCAGCATCTTCTAGTTGCTGCTTCATCAAGACACTTGGTCTTACTTCTTGTTTGTCCTTCGTGGCAGCCATCAGGGCTACAGATTTAAGCTTTTTGGTATCCCCTGACATTTTAGATCTTTGTTGAACCTCTAGTTCATATGTCTTGAGAGTACCATATAGCCTATCCAAGTCTAGAAGATTCATGTCCTTGGATTCCCTGATGGTTATCGTCTTAGGATCCCATGATATGGGAAGGGCTCTCATGAACTTTCTGTTCACATCCTTGTTAGCATATGCCTTCCCATATAATCTCAGGTCATTTACCAACTTGTTAAATCTGTCGAACATTTCAGTGAGTGTTTCACCATTCTTCATTGTGAACCACTCATACTGTTGTGTCAACAGCTGCAATTTATTTTCCCTCACTTCCTCGGTACCATCACAAAGGATTTGTATGGTATCCCATATAGATTTAGACGTTGTAAGATTCATGATACTATTTTAGCAAAAAAAAAAATGATACTATTCAGCATATCATCGTCTAAACCATTATATAGGATCCTGGTGACTTTAAGTTCCTTTTTCACCTTTTCTCTTTCCTCTATCGTCATTTGGTCAGTTGTCTTTGGGACAAGCTTTTCAACAATACTGACTCCATTAACGACTTCTATAGGAATGAGCTTCTTGGGAATGTGAAGTCCTTCTTCTAGAATCTGCAAATATTCATCATCAATAGCTTTTAGATGAACTATCATTCTTTGTCTCCAGAAGAAGTATTTGCCCCTTTCCAACATGGGGACTTTACTATTTCCAGCTTTGTTCGCCATAGATAATGATCATTTTTAGCAAGTGAAATCTGCTAAAAGGCTCTGATACCAATTGTTAGTGCAATATAAGCACAAGTGTTTGTAGAAGGGGAGCGATGAATACAAACACCTAAAACTGTTCGCTCTTTTAAACTTAAAAGTGCTTACTGGAAAACAGCTGCAATAAACAGAAAAACTATAAAAAATGAACACACAGATTAAAGTTAAAATAGTGTATTAAAACATGGGGTTTTTATGAAAATCTGTATAATCACAACTGTGATTTACAGCTACAAATTCTGTGTTTAAATACACAGCTTCTCACACTCACTAGCTTCAAAAAATTTTCTCTGAAAAAATAAATCTCTCTAGAAATATATTATAGAGCTTCCTAGTGTTGTGTGCTTCTTTGTTTGTTTAATCTGTTGGAATGATTCAATCTCTATGTGTTATATTGTAATGAGAACTCCGTTGCTTATATGTTGATCAGTGGATGAAATCACGTGCTTGAGAGGTGCTGCTTTTCTCAACTTAGCCGCAAGTATGTCACATCGTAGCCCTATGTGTCAGACTGTTGCATGCTTTGTTGCTACTTTTTCTTCCCCAGATCTGGGTGCATTTAATGCTTGAGAGTTCTCATTGGATCAAAAACAAACTTCAAGAAATATCTTTCCAGTTGATATTTCTTGCTTCTGTAACACGTTACGTTGATTTCTGTGTAAGTACTGATGACGGGTGCATGTTGTCATAACGATCCACTGACTATCAGCCCTGATGGACTTTGATCAGTGCTTCTGGATCCCCTGATGCTTATTGACTGGATTAGGGATTCAACCTTCACTTGAGTTTCACTCAGTGCTTCTTGATCCTAATGGTTATGACTGACGGCATACACTGATGGCTTCCACTAATGTCATGTTGGTCATTCCCCCTAACGGGTTACCCTGATGGGTTGGCCTGACACTGACATGTCTTGAAGTGTTTCCCTGACGAGTTGGTCTGCCTTCGTCATCCCCTAACATGTTTCCCTGATGAGTTCCCCCTGATCGGTTCCCCTGATGAGTTCCCCCTGATGGGTTCCCCCTGATGAGTTTCCCCTGACGGTACTTAATCAACGCAACCTTGTTTAGAATATCTGATGTGCGGAATACTTTGACTGTTAACAAGTAACATCAGGCATTCTTCTCCACTTTGTCAAGTCCTTTGGATGTTTTCGTTTTCTGACTTGCCTTGTGAAGTTATTGACCATCCACTAATGAATAAGTTCATCATCAGTTGATGCAAAACATGTGCTGATCTTAAGGTTTATAACATACCTCAAGTATATACAGTTGCACAATTTATTACATAATCATCATCATCATCATTTAACTCTAACATTAGGTATTTTCATATATCCAGCACCAATATAAAGAGAACCCTTACCACTCATTTTTCTTCACAACACTCTCAAATACATACATTCCTTAAACCTACGATAAATTCCTCTAGCTTATTCTGCAGTATCGGAAGCTTGTCAGGTAAATACTAAGAGCTTTTTTTAAGTTATTTAGTTATTTTCATTATTTAGTCATTCTGCATAAATAGAACCCGCATGAAACATTAGATTCCATCAACCCTGTAGAGATAAATCACTTGATAATCTCTATATACTTCATACTGTTAGTCTCTAACAAGATAACATTAATCTCTGATGAGCTAATTTTAGACTCTAACGAGATAATATTAATCTCTGATGAGATAATGTTAGTCTTTGACGAGAGAATATTAGTCTCTGATGAAAGAAGTTTAAATTAGTCTCTAATGAGTAAAAATAGTCTCTGATGAATAAATAAGCCATCGGAGACTAATTAGTCACTAATGAGTAACCTCTTACTAGTCTCCGAGAAGTTTGGCGCTAGCTTATTGAGTTTGGTGCTAAACAAACCATCCCCTGACAACCAAGTTTGGCAATAGTCAAGTTTAATACCGACGAGTTAGGCGATAACCAAATCATCCCCTGATGAGTAATAGCCCCTGATGGATGGTTATTCCCTGACGGGCTATGCATTCCCTGACGAGTAGTTATCCACTAATGAGTAAAATATCCCTTGACGGATAATTTATTCTCTGATGGTAAATATCCACTGATGAATAACATATACTCTGACAGCTATTCCCTGATGGCTATACCCTGATAACACAAGGCTTATTCCCTGACAAGTAGGATACATCCCCTGACAAAATCTTAGCATGGCTTAAACATTATAACTTTATCACCTAAACATATTGTGGTAGTTCTAACTTCTGTTTTTCATTTATGATTCAGAAAATAGATTTTTGCAGATCTACCATACGATTATCTTCCCGGTCAAGGCAAGTAATGTATTTATTATTATTATTCTTTCAACTTATAACTTAGTTGTTCAAGTTATATATAAATTATTTCCAAGTGATATATTTATCATCCTTTCAATATATCACACAATTATTTATATAAAGGTAAGTATGATGTATATTTCAAATTAAACACATGATCAATTAACTCGATCTGTGTCAAGCTATGGCAGATGCTTAAACCATTCTTCTTACCTATACAAAATCATTTCATATGCGTACTGACAGAGAATTAATTTGCTCAAACTAAAGCTAATATCATTTTGAGAAATACTTGATTTTAATATCTTGTTTATAAGCATTTATTTGTTTTATATCATTACATGATATTTTGAGTTTATCAATTCAACTTATAAAGGTAATAAATACTTGGTGACCTTCATTGAGACTACAAGGGTACTGTGTGATCGCCTTGGACAGTCCCTTGAGGTGTCACGACCCTCATTGAGATTACAAGGATGTTATATAATCACCTTGGTAAATTTCATTAAGGTGTCAAAATCTATCCACTATCTCTACAAGGGAATCAACCCGGGTAATAAGAATGAGATTTTGGATACTCTATTCTTCCGAGCCCTTGTGTATATATATATATATGAGTAGGGGGTTGAATCTGGGTAATAAGAATGGGATGCTCTATTCTTCCGGCCCCATGAGAAAGTAGATGTAATTAAATCTACTAAATGTCATACGTATGTACATAGCAGACCACAATGAAATAGCATTGGCCCATTATTGTCATGTGGTAGATGATATTCTAAGTAGGCCCTTGTGCTGAACAGAATTGATGATCAAGTAAGTTTAATGCTGGTTTCTGCATACTGCAGCTGGTTTAATGCTGTTTTCTGCTGCTGCTGGATTCAAGTGTCTTCTTGCTGCATTTCAGAGGACCCTAGCCAGCGAAGGATTTACCGTCAGAGGGATTTTTACTTGGTCTCCTTGTATCAGCCGACTTTATTGCTTTGTGTTTATGCTCATAGTTTTGGCTTGTTTTCCCTAGCTAGCGAGATGTGCTAGTAGGTCGAGGGGGATGCCTCTCGTTATTTTTGTATTTTCTTTCCTTTTATATATTTCCGCAATTTAGCAAAAAAAAAAAAAAGTAAGTCATAGTACTGAAAGATATCATTGATGTGAGATGTTCAAGTAAGTCTTAGTACTGAAAGGCATCTGAGAGTTTTGTGGATATTCCTGATTTTCTTAATTTCAGAGGCATAATATTTCCAATTTTTCTTCTATTTGAAGATATGAACTCTCCCCATCTGAATCCAACAGATGAGACTTTAATATTTTTATGATATTTTGAAAACTGTATATTTGAACTGATCTCTTAACCAGATTTATTATATTGTCTTATATTACTTGTTGGGCTTTTCTGCTCATACTTGCTTGATTCTCTTTTAGTTCAACCTAAGAAAGAAGAAGGTTCAAAGGGTAAAGAAAAGTCATTTCAAAGTCAGTAAATTTGGCAGTCCAGGGCTCATAAATAGGATTTTTTTTCTTTTGGTTGAATCTTGATTTCAAGAAAAAGACATTATTTCCGCTACTAAAAACTTTAAAAAATAATGTTTGTAATAATTACTATATGTTTCGCTTTCAATTATTAATACAAAGAAAAGAGTTTTTAGTGTAATAACTCTTGATTTTCCCCGCTGACAACCTGGTTTTCCTCCAAAAGCCTACGTCACAATAGTTGATAATAAACTGATGACACTGGTCTTTAGTTTGGGAAATCGGGGGTGTCACAGTTGGTATCAGAGCCAACACCGAAAAGAATATTTATGAGCCAAATTGGAAGAGTCAAGAAAGGCAAATGTTGAGTCAGTTTACAGTAAAACGTTATAGGGATGTCATATCAAGAAAAACTATGTTATTGGATATATATATATATTTTTAATAGTTATTATAATTTTGCTAACCAAACTTTGCATGACTTTGTAGATGTCAGATGTACACCTACATAACAATACCTCATTAACTGCTAAAACAGAAAAATGCTCCCTATAAGACACCCTGCCACTTCAACCTATGTCGGTCAGAACCAAAGTCCCTGAATCTACTACTAATAACCTTGAATCAGAAAATGAATATGATCCTTCAGAAGAGAATTCATGGGAAGAAACCCCAACACAGACTACACCTATTGTATCCCCATTCACCATAGTACCAAACATTCCATCCGACTCACATGTTCCCACCAACTGTCACACACTTAGTTTCACCATACCTACTTATGAGTCAGTCTTTGTATCCCTACCTGCTCCAGTTCCAACTTTGGTGCCAGCACCAGTAATACTAGTTTCAACTATTGATACAGAACAAAGACTTCAAAATCAGCTTAGGTATTATGAAACAGATATAAGGGATAGATAGGAGACAACTTTTCGACATGTTAGGGAAGCTTATGAATATAGATATATGTTGGAAAGATGGCGTTATGCAAAGGGTCGGGTAGAAGCACAATATAGAATGGCAATGCAAGCTATTGATCAACAAATATCTAACACAAAACGTCTTGCACCAGTCTTTGAGGCATCAATGGAGGCTTTATGGCTTTTTTTGATTATCAACTAAGGTTAACCCGTTCCTTTGAGGATGTCACAGTAAGTTGGGTCTACTCAGGACTTAGTGAAGAATATTTAATCTAAGGATCAGGAGGTACTTTTGACAAGTTTAGACAGGGAATACGTTTTGTTAAAATAATGAATAATTTTGTTATATTAACCTATAGTTGGTCTAGAATATGAGTTTTGTATCATAAGACTATGTAACTTTCGCTTATTATGTATGACATACTATGTTCTTATGTGATAATTTGATAGGATAAAGTTTTCATATGTCATGTATTAGAAGAATGGAAGAAACTATAAATTTAATAATAACATATGTGATTATTCGGAAAAATGAATAAGAGAAGCCATGGCAGACAAAGAAGACCCCTGCAACAAGAAAATCAAACCAGTAATAGTACTACAAATCCTACGCAAGATTTTGTGAATCTTTTGAAGGAAGCATTTGGAAATTCTCAGCCAAGTCCACAACCCAATAATCAAATACATAGAGTTACTTTCAAAGTTTTTAAAGATTTAAAACCACCAATATTTACTGGAAAGGAAGGACCAGTAGCAGCCCGTGAATGGATCAAAGAAGTAGAGAAAGCCTTTAAAATCTATGAGGTTGCAAACTATTAGAAAACTACCTTTGCTTCGTACCTATTAACTAAGGAAGCAAACTTTTGGTGGAAAAGTGCTGAGCAATTGGAATTAACCCAACAAGTTACTTATGCCCATAATAGGGAAATCCCTTGGGAGAGATTCACTGAAATATTCCTCGCCGAATACCTTCCTTTAAGTATGTCTGATGAAATGGAAATCTATTTCCTCAATTTAAAACAGGGAAGTATGACAGTGACCGAGTATAAAGCAAAGTTTAATGAGCTGTCTCGTTTTGCTCCACATCAGGTGGACACTGATCGGAGGAAGGAAAGACGATTTAAGCAAGGACTCAATCCTTGGCTCTATAATAAGGTAGCAATTCTAGAATGAAGAATGAAGAACTGAAGTCCTTGCAAAGTATAATTGTGACAAAGAAAGGAAGGGTGACACTACATGGAAAAGGTATAGACCTCAAGAACCTAGAATAGTAAATTCTCAGGTTAGACAAAAACCAAGGATCCCACAATTTTAGTACAAATAAACGTCGCTGGAATAGGGACGTATCGGAGAATAGTGGACAAAGAAAGGGAGATGTTTGTCCCAAGTGTAACAAGAACCATGGAAAAGAACCTTGCTTGAAAGGATTAGGAGTTTGTTTTCAATGCAAACAGCCTGGACATGTAATACAAAATTGTCCCAACTTTTTTGTAACAAACCAAAGTAAACTTCAAAAATAGAACCTGGACAGACCTACCTACACTACATGCTACACTTGTGGCATGATAGGGCATATTTCGCCAAACTGCCCCTAGAAAGCAAGGAAGCTTATTGAGGGAGAATGAAGAGCATCAATGAGACCCAATGCAATTCTTGCACGTTCCATGACACACACCTATAACATGACTGTCAGTGATGCATTACAATCTGCTAGCTTGGTGACAAGTATGCTTCCAATCAATACCTTACTAGCATACAAACTATTTGATTCTGGAGCAACTAGATCTTTTATTTCTATGCGTTTAGTTGAGAAATTAAAACTAGAACCTCAAGAAATGCCTAGTCCAATAGAAGTTATGATTGCTAATCAAGAGAAGTATTACCTTACAAAGATTTTAAACCAGTGTACCATTCAAGTAGGAAAGTATGAGTTTCCAACAGACTTGATAGTTTTTCCATTGGGAGAATTTAATATCATTTTGGGTATGGATTGGTTAAGAAAATATAAAGCTCAAGTAGATTGTTTTAGGAAACGTATTTTACTTAGTACACCCCAAAACCATACGATCACTTTCCATGGAACCAAACCAACAAGTCCTAACCACATCCTTACTAGCATACAAGCCGGGAAATCAGTAAGAAAAGGGTGTGAAATTTTTCTAGCTTATGTTCACGACGGTAATTCAAGAATATAAGGATGTATTTCTCGAGGAATTACCAGGCCTACCCCCTAACTGAATAGTAGAGTTTGGCATTGAATTAACTCATGATACAGGACCCATATCAAAGGCACCATATCGTATGGCTCCAGTAGAAAAGAGAATTGATGATCCAGTTGCAAGAATTACTAGATAAAGGTTTCATTCAGCCTAGTGTTTCACCCTGGGGAGCCCCCGTCTTGTTTGTAAAGAAGAAGGATGGATCAATGCGTATATGCATTGACTACCGTAAGTTAAATAAGGTAACCATTAAAAATAGGTACCCTTTACCAAGAATAAATCATCTATTTGATCAATTGAAGGATGCAACCTAATTTTCTAAGATTGATTTAAGATCAGGTTATCATCAATTAAGAGTAAAGACTGATGATATTTCAAAGACAACATTTCGTACCCGATATGGACATTATGAGTTTCTGGTAATGCCTTTCAGTTTGACGAATGCCCCTGCAGCATTTATGGACCTAATGAACCGAGTGTTTAATGTTTATTATTGTGTTTATAGATGATATTTTGGTTTACTCCAAAATAAGAAGAGAACATGAAGAGCACCTTCAACTTACTATGGAAACCCTGAGGAAGGAAAAATTATACGCTAAGTTTTCAAAGTGTGAGTTTTGGTTACGAAGGATACAATTTCTTGGTCATATTATTGATAAGAATGGAATCTCGGTGGATCCAATAAAAATCGAGGCAGTGACTAAATGGCCTCAACCAACTACTCCCGACTAAGGTAAGAAGTTTTCTTGGATTAGCTGGTTACTACCGACGCTTTATAAAAGATTTCTCAAAATTGGCAGTACCACTAACCAACCTCACCAAGAATGCAGTAAAGTTTATATGGTCTTTAGAGTGTGAGGAGAGTTTTAAGGAATTAAAAAGAAGGTTAACAACGACACCAGTCTTGACCTTACCCAATGACACTGGAAGCTTTACTATTTATAGTGATGCATCCTTACAAGGCTGTGTGTTGATGCAACAAGGAAAAGTTATAGCCTGTGCTTCTAGACAACTCAAAGAATATGAGAAGCGTTACCCAACACACTACTTAGAGCTAGCATCAATCATTTTTGCGCTTAAGATTTGGAGAAACTATTTATATGGAGAAAAATGTGAGATATACACGGATCATAAAAGTTTGAAGTATATCTTCACACAAAAGGAGTTGAACATGAGGCAACGTAGATGGTTGGAATTAATTAAGGATTATGATTGTATAATAAATTACCATCCTGTGAAGGCTAACGTTGTAGCAGATGCCCTAAGTAGGCGTGAACGTTTGAATATCATAACCATGCAATTTGAGTTATGGAAGGATTTGGAACGTTTACAACTCAACATTTTATCTATAAAGGGACAAATGGAAGAAGAAATTTGGATGGAGCCTCAACTGTATATTAATGAAATCAAGAAGGAACAAGAAAATCATCAAAAAGATAAGGAAAGACTTTTGATAAAGGAAAAGGGGAAGTGCCAAATAGATGCTAAAGGTTTACTACGATTTAGAAATAGGATTTTGATACCCCTAAAAGAAGAATTGCAACATAAGATTCTACAGGTGGTACACCAATCTAAATTCTCAATACATCCTGGAAGTACTAAAATGTATCAAGATTTACGTCTAAATTATTGGTGGCCCAATATGAAAAAGGAAGTTGCTGATTGGGTAAGTCGTTGATTAACCTGTCAAAGAGTAAAAGCGGAACACCAAAAACCAAGTGGTTTACTTCAACCTTTGGAAATCCCAGAATAGAAATGGGAATTCATTACTATGGATTTTGTAGTCGGATTACCATTACAATAAGAGGAAGTAATGCTATTTGGGTTGTTGTTGACAGGCTAACCAAATCAGCACATTTCCTACCCATAAAGGATACTTCTAAGATGGATCAGCTAGTAAAGCTTTATGTAAAAGAAGCAGTAAGTAGACATGGCGTTCTTGTATCCATTGTGTCTGACCGAGACCCTCGTTTTACTTCACGATTTTGGAGTAAATTTCAAGAATATCTTGGCACTCGTTTAGACATGAGCACTGCCTATCATCCTCAGACATATGGACAGTCAAAAAGAACCATATAGACCTTGGAAGACTTGTTAAGATCTTGTACATTGGACTTTAAGGGAAGTTGGGATGAACACCTACCATTAATAGAATTCGCTTACAATAGCAGCTGCCATGCCAGTATAGGTATGGCCCCTTTTGAAGCACTCTATGGTAGGAAATGTAGAACTCCACTACATTGGAATGAAGTAGGAGAGAGAAAATTAGAAGGACTAGAAATGATCCAACAAACGGAAAAAGCTATTACTACCATCTGACAGAGGATGAAAGTTGCCCAGGATCGTCAAAAGAGTTATGCTGATCAACATCGTAAGGACCAAATAATGGACTTTGGAGAATTTGCTTTACTTAAAGTATCCCCTTGGTAAGGAGTTACAAGGTTTGGAAAGAAAGGTAAACTGGAACCTTGTTTTATTAGACCCTTTGAAATATTAAGAAGAATAGGACCTGTAGCCTATGAGCTAGCTCTACCTCCAATCTTAGGATACCTCCATAATGTGTTCCATATCTCGGTCCTACGACGAAATAAACCTGATTTCAAAAAGGTAATAGATTAGCAACCTATTGAAATCAATGCGGATTTCACATATAAAGAGGAACCAATCCAAATAATGGATCGTCAAGTTAAACAATTAAGGAATAAGGAAGTTCCATCTGTGAAGGTTATTTGGATAAACCACGACATTGAAGAAGCTACGTGGGAGTTAGAAAGAGATATGATTGAAAAATATCCCCACCTATTTCACGAGTAAATTTCGGGGACAAAATTTTTGTAAGAGGGGGAGGATGTAATACCCCGATATGGTAATTACTATTATAATATTAAAGGAATTAACAAATAAATTTTTGGTCATTTTTATTTGCATGTATAAATTTATTTATTAACAAAAATAAATTTTAGCTTAAATTTATGAGGTAATATAAATTATTACTAATTTTGAATTAAGTTAGAATTTATGTGAAGGTAACATAAATTGTTACTACTAATATAATGGAGAATAACTCCATAATAGATATGTAACAACCCTGTAATGAGTAAGCATTACAGGTGTTGAAAACCTCTTCAATGAGTAAGCGTATATTAAGCTGAGTCATGTTTTCCCAGTGAGATGGTCTAGAACTTGTAGAAGGGGGGTTGAATACAAGTTCTTACAACTTTTTCGAATTCCTGTTCTTTAAGAAATTAACTTTCTGTGGAATATAAAGAACAAGATTAAAACTTTATAAACAATTGCTTTTATTGATTTTAACAATTGATTACAAGTTTTCTAACAATCAAGACAAGCTTCGATCGTCAGCTTCTATTCTGTGTATCTAGAAAATACAACCCTTTCAATTCTCTTTCTACACACCCCTATAGCTTCGTATTGCTATTCTGTAATTTATAATTACAGCTTCTAAAACTAAGTTATCAAAAACCTAGCTTCCTAATTCAAATCAAATACAATCTTTCCAATTGAAAGATTTCTAACAAGTTTCCTTGTCAGCTACGTCTTCAACAAAGTCTACGTGTTAATGGAAGACTTTCCTTCTTTGATTTGAACTCTAACTCCATCAGTGATTAAGTCTTCGACTAATCTCCGATAGCTTCTTTAATTAGTCCCTGATCACTTCGAGTAATCTCCGATGCTTTACAACGTGTAATCTCTGATGCTTTACTTCGTGTAATCTCCGATGCTTTGGCTTTAGTCTCTGGTGATGTCAGCTTTTAATCTCCGAGGTATTGTTTTAATCTCTGATGACGTCAGCATTAATCTCTGACTCTTTAGTTACAATCCCCGATGACGTAAGCTTTAATCTCCAATGACCAATCCTTCAATCTCCGATGAACAAAACATTTTAATCTCCGATGAAGGATTCTTCAATCTCCAATGGGCAAAGTCCAATCTCTGATGAACAAAACTTTAATCTCTGGTGGACTTTTCCCTTAATCTCCGACAAGCCAAAATCAATCTCCGAAGGACTAATTAATTTAACAACTTGTTGAACAAACTCAACAAGTATTCCAGCAGTACATACAAAAGAAATGAACCTATCTCTTTATTATAATGACTAATTTACAAACAAGAGATACTACTGCTAGCTACAAAACTAAAGTGTCACAAACCAACACTTTTCTGTACATTTGTATTCCTAAGTATTCTAAAGACAATCATCATCAAATGTTCATAAAACCTAACAAGTCATTAGTAAGTTATACCACAGTCTGACACCTATCCATAATTATTAGCATATTGTAGTAAGTTAGTAATTTTCAAGTCCGATGTTAATCTATGTAAGAAATATCTTAGATATTTTCATATTTCCAGCACCTCTATAAGGAGAACCCCTACCACTCATTTTTCTTCACAACACTCTCAAATACATAAATTCCTTAAACCTACGATAAATTCCTCTAGCTTATTTTGCCGTATCGGAAGCTTGTCAGGTAAATACTAAAAGCTTTTATTAAGTTATTTAGTTATTTTCATTATTTAGTCATTCTGCATAAATAGAACCCGCATGAAACATTAGATTCCATCAACCCTATAGAGATAAATCACTTGATAATCTCTATATACTTCATATTGTTAGTCTCTAACAAGATAACATTAGTCTCTAATGAGTTAATGTTAGTCTCTGACGAATAATATTAGTTTCTGATGAGATAACGTTAGTCTCTAATGAGATAATATTAGTCTCTGATGAAGGAAGTATAAATTAGTCTCTGATGAGATAACCTTAGTCTTTGATGAGTAAAAATAGTCTCTAATGAATAAATAAGCCATCAGAGACTAATTAGTCACTAATGAGTAAACTCTTACTAGTCTCCGAGAAGTTTGGTGCTGTTGGGTTTCATACCAGCAAACGCAGCGGAAAAATACGATATAAAATAAAACAAAACGAAACCCAAACCCGAGGATCTATGCGAAACAATTTAATACAGATAGTTTAAGATTTTACCAATTAATTGTGCGAATCTGAAGCTTTGGTGAAGGTGTTGATCGTCTCCTAATCTTGAACGCTATCCAACTGAACAGCGTCTCTACGATATCCACACGAACACCCGCGAATCGTCTCACAATTCGAACAAGAAAAGTTACAGTACTAGCTGTATGATCTGTATTTTTTATTTCTCTATATCTCTGAACTCTAGTCTTTCTCTTGTGAGCAACTAGGATTCTTAGAATACGTAAAACGTTGGTTTGAGAGAATGGCTAATATATCATATATATATATATAGCCTTTCATAGAGTAATTCAAAACCTAATCTAATTAGGATACTTAAAATCCGAATTTTATATTTATTAGATATATATATATTTAATCAAGTCTCACTTAATTAATATATATGCACAAATAAATATATATTCGTATTTCCTTCTAAAAGACTCTAGTTCATACAGATTACATATATAAATATATATATGTATTTAATTTAAAGCCATGATTTAATAAATCAATCTTATTGATATATTAAAATCATAGACATTTAAATTATCTCTCCTTGACGAATGTTCTTTGTGTGTGACCCTGTAGGTTATTATTACGTTGGCAATAATTTTAAATCATATTATAAAATTATAAACAGTGAGCGGTATCTAGTAATACATCACTGTTACCCAAGTAATAATAAAGTCATAGATTGGACGTTACCTTTCGTGACCAATGTTTCAATGTAACTTAATCCTTTTAACCATGATATCTAAGATTAAATTCAAGGCATGGATGTGTCATCCTCTTTATAATTTAATCTCAGTTTTCTTGATCAATGAGTAAACTATATGAAAC
>CM025787.1:8764323-8796919 GCA_014636745.2 Centella asiatica | reverse complement strand
GCCTTTTATAGAGTAATTCCAAAACCTAATCTAATTAGGAGAATTATAATCCGAATTTTATATTTATTAGATATATATATTTAATCAAGTCTCACTTAATTAATATATATATGTACAAATAAATATATATTCGTATTTCCTTCCAAAGGACTCTACTTCATAAAGATTATATATATAATTTAAAGCCATGATTTAATTAAATCAATCTTATTGATATATTAAAATCATTAACATTTAAATTATATCTCCTTGACGAATGTTCTTTGTATGTGACCCTGTAGGTTATTATTATGTTGGCAATAATTTTAAATCATATTACAAAATTATAAACAGTGAGTGACATCTAGTAATACATCACTATTACCTAAGTAATAATAAAGTCATAGATTCGACATTACCTTTCGTGACCAATGTTTCAATGTAACTTAATCCTTTTAACCATGATATCTAAGATTAAATTCAAGGCATGGATGTGTCATCCTCTTCATAATTTAATCTCAGTTTTCTTGATCAATGAGTAAACTATATAAAAAAAATCTCAATTTGAGCATGGCCATGCATTTGATAGTTTCACTCAATCAAGAGGCCTATAGATATCACCCCTAATTTATAGGAGGGTTAAATTCCATCTACATCATTCCCATTTCTCACATAACTCATTATGCATCCAACAATCACCTTTATCGTCCACCCGGTTAAAGGTGACTTTTGATAATGTCAAAATGCATAACTCCTTATGTAGAAATGTCATGACTTCAGGTCGAAGGACCATTACATCATTGTCACTTTGAGAATTACTTATGACACATAGCATAATGCTCCATGTAGAATTCTCATGGCGGGTCTATCCAGTACAATGTTCTTTAACATGTACCTATGTATCAACTTAATATATCTCGTATATATTTATGACCAATGAGATATGGCCATCAGTTAATCCACATACTAGTCTCAATGTATTATTGTTGTCTCACTGACAATGATACTCGACTAGGGACATTTAAGAATAATGATACATTACATACTTATATGATCTCATATTCAAGTCACATACTTGAATACATATAATTAGTATCATTCTTCTAAGGACATTTATTATGTTAACATTTATATAACGCAATAAATAAAACATAATAAAAGAAATTATCATTTAACCAAAACATATCATAAATATAGTGTCACAATCATTACATAATTGGCCACTAGGGCATACACTCTAACACCTCCCAGATCAAATACATCAAATAGGCCTCAAGGAAATCCACAGGTTAAACAAGAGCCTGGAGTGGATAATTTTCCTAGCATCAATTCTAATAACAATAAACGTCGTTGGAACGGAGACCCATCGGAGAATAGTGGGCCAAGAAAAGGGAGTGTTTGTCGTGAGTGTAATAGGAACCATGGGATTTAACCTTTTTTGAAAGGACTAAAAAGTATGTTATTGGTGTAAATAACCAGGACATATATCCTAGGACTTCCCCAACCCCCCTATAATAAGCCAGAATAGGCCTCAGAATCAGAATCTAAAAAGACCTACCTATACCACGTGCTACACTTGTGGCATGAAAGGTCATATTTCACCGAACTACGCCAAGAAAGCAAGGAAGCTCATTGAGGGAGAGAAAAGGCCACCAACTGGACCTAATGAAAGTTCTGCACGTCCCGTGGTGCACACTTATAACATGACTATCAGTGATGCACTACAATCTGCTAATATGGTGACAGGTATGCTTCCAATTAATTCTATACTAGTGTACGTAATATTCGATTTAGGAGCAACTAGATCTTTTATCACTATGCGCCTAGTTCAGAAACTAAAACTAAAATTGCAAGAAATGCTCAATCCAGTGGAAGTTATGATTGTTGATCAGGAGAAGTATTACATTACAAAAGTCTTAAATCAATGTATCATTCGGGTAGGAAAGAATGAGTTTCCAGCAGACTTGATACCTTTTACATTGGAAGAGTTTGATGTCATCTTGAGTATGGATTGGTTAGGAAAATATAAGGCTAAAATTGATTGTTTTAGGAAGCGTGTATTACTCAATACACCTCAAAACAATAAGGTAACTTTCTATGGAACCAAACCAACAAATTTTGGCCATATCCTTTCTAACATTCAAGCTAGGAAACTAATTAAGAAAGGATATGAAACTTTCCTAGCCTATGTTCAAGACATTACTAAGGAGAAACCTATAGTAGATGACATTCCAGTGATTCAAGGATATCAGGACTCATTTCCCGAAGAATTACCAGGTTTACCTCCTGACCGAATAATAGAATTTGGCATTGAATTAACTCCTGGTACTACACCAATATCAAAAGCACCGTACCATATGGCCCCAGTAGAATTAAAGGAATTGATGAAACAATTGCAGGGATTATTGGATAAAGGTTTCATTCATCCTAGTGTTTCACCATGGGGAGCCCCTGTTTTATTTATGAAGAAGAAGGATGGATCAATGCGTCTATGCATTGAATATCGTGAATTGAATAAGGTAACCATTAAAAATAGATAACCTCTACCAAGAATAGATGATCTCTTTGATCAATTGAAGGATGCAGTCTGCTTTTCTAAGATTGACTTAAGGTTGATTACCACCAATTAAGAGTAAAGGCTGATGATGTTTTGAAAATAGCATTTCCTACCCGATATGGACATTACAAGTTCCTTAAAATTCCGTTTCGGTTGACAAGTGCCCCTGCAACATTTATGGACCTAATGAACCAAGTATTTAAACCCTATCTTGAAAAAGTTCATTATTGTGTTCATAGATGATATTTTGGTTTATTCTAAAATAAAGAAAGAGCATAAAGAACATCTTCAACTTACCATGGAGATTTTGAGAAAAGAAAGGTTGTATGATAAGCTGTGCAAATGTGAGTTTTGGTTACAAAAGATACAATTCCTTGGTCATGTCGTTGATAGAAATGGGATATCGGTAGATCCAATAAAAATTGAGGCAGTGACTAAATGGCCTTAACCTACTACTCCAACTGATGTAAGAAGTTTTCTTGGATTAGATGGTTACTACCGACAATTTGTCCATGATTTCTCAAAGTTAGCCATACCACTAACCAACATTACCAAGAATGAAGTAAAGTTATTATGGACTTCGGAGTGTGAGAAAAGTTTCAAAGAATTAGAAAGGAGATTAACAATCGCACCAGTCCTGACCTTACCTGTTGATACAGGAGATTTTATTATCTATAGTGATGCATCTCTACAAGGACTTGGTTGTGTGTTAATGCAACAATGAAAAGTTATTGCCTATGCTTCAAGGAAATTAAAGGAAAATGACAAACGATACCCAACTCATGACTTGGAGCTAGCAGCAATTTTTTTTGCGCTTAAGATTTGGAGACACTATTTATATAGGGAAAAATGTGAGATATACACGGATCATAAGAGTTTAAAGTATATCTTCAAACAGAAGGAGCTGAATATGAGACAACGTAGATGGTTAGAATTAATTAACGATTATGATTGTACAATAAATTATCTCCCTGGAAAAGCTAAGGTTGTAGCAGAAGCCCTAAGTAGGCTTGAACGTTTGAACATCATAACCACACAAATTGAGTTGTGCTAGGATTTAGAACATTTACAACTCAACGTTTTATCAATAGAGGATGATGTACAAATAGGAGAAGTGACTTGGGTGGAACCCCAACTGTACAATCAAATCAAGAAAGCACAAGAGAACCATGAAGTAAATAAAGAAAGACTTTTAGTAAAAGAAAGAGGAAAGTGTCAAATAGATGCTAAAGGTCTACTACAATTTAGAAATATAATTTGAGTACCCCTAAAGGAAGAGTTGCAACATGAGATCCTATAAGAGGCACACCAGCCCAAATTCTTGATACATCCTGGAAATACCAAAATTTATTAGGATTTACGTCTGAATTATTGGTGGCCCAACATGAAAAAGGAAGTTACTAATTGGGTAAGTCGTTGTTTAACCTGTCAAAGAGTAAAGGCAGAACATCAGAAACCAAGTGGATTACTACAACCTTTGGAAATTCCAGAACGAAAATGGGAACTTGTTGCAATGGATTTTGTAGTCAAATTATCCGCTACAATCAGAGGAAGTAATTTTATTTGGGTTATTATGGATAGACTGACCAAGTCATCACACTTCCTGTCCACAAAAGATACCTCCAAGATGGATTAGCTAGTAAAACTCTATATAAAAGAGATTGTAAGTAGACATGGAGTTCCTGTATAAATAGTGTCTGACAAAGACCCTCGTTTCATTTCACGATTTTGGAATAAGTTTCAAGAATACCTTGGTACTTGTTTGGATATGAGTACTGCGTATCATCCCCAAACAGGTGAGCAATCAGAAAGGACAATACAAACCTTAGAAGATTTGTTAAGAGCCTATACATTGGATTTTAAGTGAAGTTGGGATGAACACTTACCATTAATAGTGTTTGAATACAATAATAGCTATCATGCCAGTATTGGTATGATCCCTTTTGAAGCACTATATGGTAGAAAGTGTAGGACTCCATTACATTGGAATGAGGTTAGAGAGAGGAAGTTGGAAGGACCAGAAATGATCGAACAAACAGAAAAAGCTATTAAAATCATCTGACAGAGGATGAAAGTCTCCCAAGATCGGCAAAAAAGTTACGCGGACCAACATCGTAAGGACCAACTGATGAACATTAGAGATTTTGTTTTTGTTAAAGTATCCCCTTGGAAGGGAGTTACAAGGTTTGGAAATAAAGGAAAAATAGAGCCTCGTTATGTTGGACACTTTGAAATACTAAGAACAATAGGATTTGTAGCATACGAGCTAGCCCTACCTCCAATTTTAGGTCACCTTCACAATGTGTTTCATGTGTCAGTTTTATGGCCTTATAAACCTAATTTCAAAAGGGTAATAGATTACCAACCTATTGAAATCAACGAGGATCTGACATACGAAGAGGAGCCAATCCAAATAGTGGATCATCAAGTTAAGGAATTGAGAAATAAATAAGTTATCTCTGTAAAAGTTATTTGGAGAAACCACGATGTTGAAGAAGCTACGTGGGAGCTAGAGAAAGATATGATTGAAAAGTATCCCCACTTATTTCATATGTAAATTCCGGGGACAAAACGTTTATAAGGGAAGGAGGATGTAACACCCCAGACTTTGTAAATATTATAACATAAAGACTGTTAATAAATAAATTTTAGTCAAATTTATTTATGAGCATGAGAAATTATTCTTTTATAAAAACCAAAAGAAATAAATTTTAGTATAAGATATTACCTAAATTAATTTAGTAGTAATATGAATTACTATTACTATAATTACAAGAGTGATTTACGAGAGGGATGGTTGAGTAGTAATCCCTTTCGATGAGTAAACTATCCCCCGATGGGTAGTTATCCCCTGACGGGTAGTCATCCCCTGATGAGTAAATTATCCCCCAACGGGTAGTTATCCCCTGATCCCCCGATAGGTAGTTATCCCCTGATGAGTAAATTATTCCCCAACGAGTAGTTATTCCCTGATGGCTATCCTTTGATAACCTAAAGCTTATCCCCCGATAAGTATAATTCACCCCCTGATGCAGACTCAACATGACCTAAATATTATAGCAAGAACCTTATTACCTAAACATAGCTATAGTTTTAATTTTTTTTTTAAATCATTTATGAACTATAAAATAGGTCTTGCATAAACACATAAACCTGTCATACATTGTCACTCCGATAAAGGAAAATAATATATTTGTTATTCTTTCAACGTATAACTCAATTGTTATGTTATAAGTGATTTTCTTGCAAATAATTGTTGGGTTTCGAAGGATCAAACGCAGCCGAAAAATACGATATAAAATAAAACAAAACGAAACCCAAACCCGAGGATCTATGCGAAACAATTTAATACAGATAGTTTAAGATTTTACCGATTAAAAGTGCGAATCTGAAGCTTTGGTGAAGGTGTTGATCGTCTCCAAATTTTTAACGCAATCCAACAGGACAACGTCTCTACGGTATCCACACGAACACCCGCAAATCGTCTTACGATTCGAACAAGAAGAGTTACAGTACTAGCTGTACGATCTGTATCTCTTTTTTTCTCTCTATATCTCTGAACTCTAGTGTCTCTCTTATGAGCAACTAGGGTTCTTAGAATACGTGAAACGTTGGTTAGAGAGAATGGTTGATATATCATATATATAGCCTTTCATAGAGTAATTCCAAAACCTAATCTAATTAGGAGACTTAAAATCCGAATTTTATATTTATTAGATATATATATTTAATCAAGTCTCACTTAATTAATATATATATGCACAAATAAATATATATTTGTATTTCATTCCAAAGGACTCTACTTCATACAGATTACATATATAAATGTATATAATTTAAAGCCATGATTTAATTAAATCAATCTTATTGATATATTAAAATCATAGACATTTAAATTATATCTCCTTGACGAATGTTATTTGTGTGTGACCCTGTAGGTTATTATTATGTTGGCAATAATTTTAAATCATATTATAAAATTATAAACAGTGAGCGACATCTAGTACTACATCACTGTTACCCAAGTAATAATAAAGTCATAGATTCGACGTTACCTTTCGTGACCAATGTTTCAATGTAACTTAATCCTTTTAACCATGATATCTAAGATTAAATTCAAGGCATGGATGTGTCATCCTCTTCATAATTTAATCTTAGTTTTCTTGATCAATGAGTAAACTATATGAAAAAAATCTCAATTTGAGCATGGCCGTGCATTTGATAGTTTCACTCAATCAAGAGGCCTATAGATATCACCCCTAATTTATAGGAGGGTTAAATTTCATCTACATCATTCCCATTTCTCACATAACTTATTATGCATCCAACAATTACCTTTATCGTCCACCTGGTTAAAGGTGACTTTTGATAATGTCAAAACGCATAACTCCTTATGTAGAAATGTCATGACTTCAGGTCGAAGGACCATTACATCATTGTCACTGTGAGAATTACTTATGACACGTAGCATAACGCTCCATGTAGAATTCTCATGTTGGGTCTGTCCAGTACAATGTTCTCTAACATGTACCTATGTATCAACTTAATATATCTCGTATATATTTATGACCAATGAGATATGACCATCAGTTAATCCACATACTAGTCTCAATGTATTATTGTTGTCCTACTGACAATGATACTCGACTAGGGACATTTAAGAATAATGATACATTACATACTTATATGATCTCATATTCAAGTCACATACTTGAGTCCATATAAATAGTATCATTCTTCTAAGGACATTTATTATGTTAACATTTATATAACGCAGTAAATAAAACATAATAAATTATCATTTAACCAAAACATAACATAAATATAGTGTCACAATCATTACATAATTGGCCACTAGGGTATACACTCTAACAATCTCCCACTTGCACTAGAGCCAATCACTCATGTATCTAATACCAATAGCAATAGTGTGACCTTTGTGCTTCTGCTGCGACAAAGCCTTGGTTGGTGGGTCTGCAACATTTTCTTCTGTCGGTTTTCTGCAAATATGTACATCACCTCTCTCGATAATTTCTCGAATGAGATGAAAACGCCTAAGTATATGCTTGGATCGTTGGTGAGATCTAGGTTCCTTCGATTGTGCAATGGCACCATTGTTATCACAGTAGAGATCTACTGGATCAACAATAGAAGAAACAACACCAAGTTCAGTAATGAACTTCTTTATCCATACAGCCTCCTTTGCTGCATTGGAAGCAGCAATATACTTAGCCTCTGTTGTAGAATCGGCAACTGTCTCTTGCTTTGAACTTTTCCAGCTCACAGCTCCACCATTAAGGCAAAACACGTAACCTGACTGTGACTTATAGTTATCGTTGTCAGTTTGGAAACTAGCATCAGTGTAACCCTTTACTGCCAGTTCTCTTCACCTCCATATATCAAGAATTCATCCTTAGTCCTTTTGAGGTATTTTAGGATATTCTTGACTGCTATCCAGTGACCTTCACCTGGATTTGACTGGTATCTGCTCGTCATGCTCAAAGCATACGAAACATCAGGACGCGTACATAACATTGCGTACATGATAGATCCAATTGCCGAAGCATAGGAATCTTACTCATGCAATCCTTATCATCTTGTGATTTAGGACATTGAGCTTTAGAGAGCGTTATTTCATGCAACATGGGTATGTAACCTCTCTTAGCATCTTGCATGCTGAACCGTTTCAACACTTTATCAATGTATGTACTTTGACTTAAGCCAAGCATCTTTCTCGATCTATCTCGATAGATCTTGATACCTAGAATATAGGTTGCTTCACCCAAGTCTTTCATGGAGAAACATTTTCCCAACCATGTCTTGACTGCTTGTAAGGAAGGAATGTCATTCCCAATAAGTAATATGTCATCGACATATAATATTAGGAATACAATATGGCTCCTACTAAACCTTTTGTAAACACAAGGTTCATCTTCATTCTTGATAAAGCCAAACTCTTTGATTACTTCATCAAAACGAAGATTCCAGCTCCGAGATGCTTGCTTTAATCCATAAATGGATCTTTGTAGCTTACATACCTTTCCAGCATCCTTTAGAGTGACAAAACCCTTGGGTTGTGTCATATACACATCCTCAAGCAGATTTCCATTAAGGAAAGCTGTTTTGACATCCATCTGCCAGATTTTATAGTCATGAAAAGCTGCAATAGCAAGTAAAATCCTGATGGATTTAACCATGGCTACTGGAGAAAAAGTCTCATCATAGTCAACACCTTGAACTTGTTTGAAACCTTTTGCTACCAATCGCCCTTTATAGGTTTGTACATTACCATCCATGTCAGTTTTCTTCTTGAAAACACACTTGCACCTAATTGGTTTTACCCCTTCAGGTGGGTCAACCAAAGTCCACACTTGGTTGACATACATGGAGTCCATCTCAGATTTCATGGCTTCAAGCCATTTCTCAGACTGAGGTCCGTTCATAGCTTCTTGATAGGAAGTAGGCTCATCATCATCTATGAGCATTACTTCGCCACTTTGAGTGATAAGATATCCATAATATCTTTCAGGCTCATGGCGTGTCCTACCAGATCTACGAGGAGCTTGTGTTACTTGAGCAGGTTCAGTTTCCACAACAACTTGTGGCTCCTGCTCATGTTCCATCTCAGGTTCATTGGTATTTTGTGGTTCTCGAATTTCTTCGAGTTCTACATGCCTCCCACTGTTTTCTTTAGAGAAAAATTCTCTTTCTAGGAAAACTCCAGTGCGAGCAACAAACACTTTGTTCTCTGAAGGTTTGTAGAAATAATACCCTTTTGTTTCTTTAGGGTATCCCACAAAATTACACTTATCTGATTTAGGTCCAAGCTTGTCGAAAGCTAGACGCTTTACATACGCTTCGCATCCCCAAATCTTCATAAAAGACATACTAGGATGTTTCCCAGTCCACATCACATATCTTTTGAACCGTTTTTGTATGAACACGGTTAAGTATAAAAGCAGCAGTTTCTAGGGCGTGACCCCAGAAACTTATTGGAAGATCTGCATGACTCATCATGGATCGTACCATGTCTAACAAGGTACGATTCCTCCTTTCAGACACGTCATTCCATTGTGGTGTTCCTGGTGGAGTGAGTTGTGATATAATACCGCACTCTTTAAGAAGATTATCAAATTCCTGGCTCAAGTATTCACCGCCTCGATCTGATTGGATAGCTTTTATACTTTTGCCAAATTGGTTTTGTACTTCATTCTTGAATTCTTTGAACTTTTCAAAGGATTCGGATTTGTGTTTCATAAGATACACATATCCATATCTACTGAAATCATCAGTAAATGTAATAAAGTAGCAAAATCCAAATCTAGCTAGCGAACTCATGGGTCCACATACATCAGTATGTATGAGGCCCAATACATCGCTGGCCCGTTCACTATGTCTAGTGAAAGGTGCTTTAGTCATTTTTCCCAACAAACAAGACTCACATACATCATATGATTCAAAATCAAATGAGTCCAAATACCCATCTTTATGGAGTTTGGATATGCGTTTCTCACTGATGTGGCCCAAACGACAATGCCAGAGATAAGTCAGATTAGAATCTTTTGATTTTAGTCGTTTAGTATTTATATTATAGATGGACATTTGTAAATCAAGAACATAAAGACCATTAAACAATTGTGCTACTCCATAACACATCTCATTTAAGTAAAATGAACAACTATTGTTCTTTATTATAAATGGAAAACCTTTCTTGTCCAAACAAGAAACAGAAATAATATTCCTGCTTATAGCAGGCACATAATAATAGTCTTCAAGTTCTAATACTAGCCCAGTGGGCAAAGACAAATGGTAAGTTCCTACAGCTAATGCAACAACTCTTGCTCCATTTCCAACGCGTAGGTCCACCTCGCCTTTAGCCAATGGTCTACTCCTTCGCAGTTCCTGAACATTTACACAAATGTGAGAACCACATCCAGTATCAAATACCCAAGATGTAGAAGTAGATAAATTGACTTCTATAACATAAATACCTGAATCGGAAGTCCTACTTCCTTTCTGCTTCTTTAGATCTTCCAGGTAAGCATGACAATTCCTTTTTCAGTGTCCAGGCTTTCCACAGAAGTGACAATTACCTTCTTTAGCTATCCCACCTTTAGGCTTCAAAGCCTTATTGGATTTGGATTTGGCAATAGATTTAGATCCCATCTTTTTCTTTTTGCCCTTTCCATTTCCTTTGGCATTCCCCTTTGGCACCATCAAAATGGGAGAGGGTCCTGCCTTTTTCATGTTGCTTTCAGCAGTTCTCAACATGCTCAACAACTCAGTAAGTGGTTTCTCAATCTCGTTCATGAGGTAATTCATCACAAATTGAGAATAGTTATTGTTCAGAGATTGTAAAACAAGATCAGTTTGAGCCTCCTGAGTAAGTGGAAAGCCCAACCTATCTAGGTACTCAATATACCCAATCATCTTCAGAACATGTGGACCGACTGGATCACGTTCACCCTGCTTACAATGATACAATGCTTTGCTCGTATCATACCTCTCCTGCCGAGCATGCCCCTTGAACAACTTCTTAAGATGTTCAAACATGTCATAAGCATCCATCAACTCATGTTGCTTCTGAAGCTCAGGGTTCATGGTTGCTCACATAAGGTAGCCCACACATCCAAAGCATCATCCTGATGCTTCTTGTAAGCATTCTGCTCTGTACGTGATGCAGTGGTGGCTGGTGCAGCAGGAATTGGTCCATCCAGGACATAGAGCTTGCGCTTCTGCTTGAGGACAATCCTCAAATTCCTATGCCAGTCTAGGAAATTAATCCCACTCAGTTTTTCCTTCTCAAGGACTGATCGCAGTAAAAGGCTACTATTGTTGTTGTTTGCCAATAATATCTACAATTCATAAATGCAAAATAAATGAGTAAATTTGCAGAAATTTTAATGTTATGTTTTTGATAATGGCATATTCAAAATATACCTCCCACTATTTTATTCAAATTAATAGCCCTCATCATTAATTCAGAATTATTTCTTTTAAATACTTCTATTGAGCCAAGATCCATATTTCATTATGCCCTAAGTTAGCTTTGGCTAATCACTCAAAACATAATTATTTAGGTAGACAACATTTTGTCAATTATATCATATATAACTCTTGGATAGTTTGTCGAACAACATTTGTTCAAGCTCAACTAGTGAACTTATACAAACTCTATGCCTCTAAACCCACAATACTATTGTGATAGCCTAGTTAAGTCAAGCCCAATTTTAACAATTTGGATATAACAATTATCCTATCACACCATGCCAAGATAAATGGGGTACTTTGCTTTGGCAAACCTACATCCATCGATCAAGGCCTTGATGAGTGTTAATCATTGGAAGGCATCTGTTTTAGACTTAATGATTTTATGAGGGATTTTATTAATTAAATTAGATCTCACCAACTATAACTTATAAGCATGCACATTTATTCATTATATCATATATAAGCATAAATAAAGTGCACAATTAATTGTGACACAGTTATGGCCAAATCCTATGCCAATCTTTCCAAGCTAATGAAAAGATTGAATGTCAGTTTAGTGTGGTAATTGATCTTCATACTTGGCAACTTTCTTGAAACTCCGTTTGCATGCATCCTTTTCTTTATTTCCATCTTCTGCTGGTCATCTTTATAGATTACATAATAATGAAACCTATACTAAAATATTCTATGTTGTACATTACATTATAGAATGAAACCTCGAGTTACATTCGAGGGGAGTAAGATGAGAAGAAAATATTACATCCAGATATAAGAGAAGGCACGACATGCAAGCCATATTTCAAAACCAAAACCACTAACCTATGGGTCGTAAGGCCATAACTGTGCACCATGCATATCATAATAAGCACATAATAACATGATTTAAACAATTAAAATAATTAAATATATATATTTTAATTAATTTTTAAATCACTAAACCATATTTGGGGACACGACAATCGTGCGCTACGACGGGGGGTCAAGGGGGCACCCCCCCCTTGCCAGGGTCCTAGGGGTCGGAAGGCCCCTAGCGGGGTCCAAGGGGCATGGCCCCTGGCGGTGGTCTCACTCGGAGACTAATTGTGCAATTTTTACAAGTCACAATCTATATTGTGCAATTTTTCTCTATCAGAGACTAAGCTCGTCAGGGACTACATATTAAGTCTATCGAAGGCTAATCCCATTAGCTCGTCGGAGACTAAGGCTGACGTCATCAGAGACTACACTTAGCCTGTCGGAGACTAAAGTTGACGTCATCAGAGACTACACTTAGTCTGTCGGAGACTAAGGCTGACGTCATCAGAGACTAACATTTAGCCTATCGGAGAGTAATGTTGATGTCATTAGAGACTAACATTTAGCCTGTCGGAGACTAATGTTGACGTCAGCAGAGACTAACATTTAGCATGTCGGAGACTAATGTTGACGTCACCAGAGACTAACATTTAGCCTGTCGGAGACTAATGTTGACGTCACCAGAGACTAACATTTAGCCTGTCGGAGACTAATGTTGACGTCAGCAGAGACTAACATTTAGTCTGTCGAAGACTAATGTTGACGTCACCAAAGACTAACATTTAGCCTGTCGGAGACTAATGTTGACGTCATCAGAGACTAACATTTAGCCTGTCGGAGACTAAAGATGACGTCATCAGAGACTAAGAATTCCTTCATCTCTAATATACGAAATTCTGAGACAATTCCAGAAATCGAAACATATCCTATATGTCCAGAATCGTATAAGCCGACATAATCCCAACACCCCATCGACCAACTTACATATCAAATATGCAAAATACCCAATAAGCATGTATCAAATATAATCAGAATTCGTAATTCTAGAATATCCATACATGCAGAATATCATATATATTCAACATCAAATTCGGTAAACTTGTATTAACATCATATATCAAATATATCGAATACAATTAAACACATAAATCCATATTCACGTCTCGCATATAGCTCTGATACCACTGTTGGGTTTCGAAGGATCAAACGCAACGGAAAAATACAATATAAAATAAAACAAAACGAAACCCAAACTCGAGGATCTATGCGAAACAATTTAATACAGATAGTTTAAGATTTTACCGATTAAAAGTGCGAATCTGAAGCTTTGGTGAAGGTGTTGATCGTCTCCAAATCTTTAACGCAATCCAACAGGACAGCGTCTCTACGGTATCCACACGAACACCCGCAAATCGTCTTACGATTCAAACAAGAAGAGTTACAGTACTAGCTGTACGATCTGTATCTATTTTTTTCTCTCTATATCTCTGAACTCTAGTCTCTCTCTTATGAGCAACTAGGATTCTTAGAATATGTGAAACGTTGGTTAGAGAGAATGGCTGATATATCATATATATAGTCTTTCATAGATTAATTCCAAAACCTAATCTAATTAGGAGACTTAAAATCCGAATTTTATATTTATTAGATATATATATTTAATCAAGTCTCACTTAATTAATATATATATGCACAAATAAATATATATTCGTATTTCCTTACAAAGGACTCTACTTCATACAGATTACATATATAAATATATATAATTTAAAGCCATGATTTAATTAAATCAATCTTATTGATATATTAAAATCATAGACATTTAAATTATATCTCCTTGACGAATGCTATTTGTGTGTGACCCTGTAGGTTATTATTACGTTGGCAATAATTTTAAATCGTATTATAAAATTATAAACAGTGAGCGACATCTAGTACTACATCACTGTTACCCAAGTAATAATAAAGTCATAGATTCGACGTTACCTTTCGTGACCAATGTTTCAATGTAACTTAATCCTTTTAACCATGATATCTAAGATTAAATTCAAGGCATGGATGTGCCATCCTCTTCATAATTTAATCTTAGTTTTCTTGATCAATGAGTAAACTATATGAAAAAAATCTCAATTTGAGCATGGCTATGCATTTGATAGTTTCACTCAATCAAGAGGCCTATAGATATCACCCCTAATTTATAGGAGGGTTAAATTCCATCTACATCATTCCCATTTCTCACATAACTTATTATGCATCCAACAATTACCTTTATCGTCCACCTGGTTAAAGGTGACTTTTGATAATGTCAAAACGCATAACTCCTTATGTAGAAATGTCATGACTTCAGGTCGAAGGACCATTACATCATTGTCACTGTGAGAATTACTTATGACACGTAGCATAACGCTCCATGTAGAATTCTCATGTTGGGTCTGTCCAGTACAATGTTCTCTAACATGTACCTATGTATCAACTTAATATATCTCGTATATATTTATGACCAATGAGATATGACCATCAGTTAATCCACATACTAGTCTCAATGTATTATTGTTGTCCTACTGATTTAAGAATAATGATACATTACATACTTATATGATCTCATATTCAAGTCACATACTTGAGTCCATATAAATAGTATCATTCTTCTAAGGACATTTATTATGTTAACATTTATATAACGCAGTAAATAAAACATAATAAATTATCATTTAACCAAAACATAACATAAATATAGTGTCACAATCATTACATAATTGGCCACTAGGGCATACACTCTAACAATAATATGCTTACTATTCTTCATCATATAAGAGCTGCTTATGGAGGCATACATGTGTTATGAAGCTTATTGCAATTTAACGTTTGATCTATTGACTCGATCAACGTTAAGACATGTTATGCATATAATCGAACCCTTTTTCTTACGTATACATGGTTGTTTCGTGTACGTACTGATAGAGAAGAAAAGTTACTTGTTCAAATTGAGCTGAAACTTATTGATAAATGCTTGATAACTTGTATCCAGTACATAAGCATCTTATCTGATCCTTGTCTGCATCATTCAATCCAATTTTAACTTATCTATTGCTTCTACATGGTTAGCTGTGTGAACACCTTGTGACCCTCATTGAAAATTTCAAGGTCAGCTGTGTGAATACCTTGGTAATCTTCACTGAGGCGTGAATATTTATCCACTTAATAAGCAAGAGAAGGGAATAAACCTAGATGTGAGAATGTGATACTCTATTTTGTCGGGCCCTAGAGATTGTAGATGTAATTAAATCTATTAAATGTCTTATGTAAGTCCATAGCAGACCACATTGAGATAGCTCTGACCTGCTATTGTCAAGTGGTAAAAGATACTCTCAGTAGGCCCTAATGCTGAACAAAGTTAAGTAGATCAAGTAAGTCATAGTACTGAAAGACGTCAAGAGAGCTTCTGTGGATTTATTTCAGAAGCATTATGTTGCCAATTTCCTTATATCTGAGAATATGGATTTTCTTTCCCATATGCAATGGAAATCAAATAGTTTGAATTCTTAATATTTTAACAATTTCTTGAAAATTGTATTTCAAAACTGACTGCAAATCCTCATTTCTTACAACTACTCTATAACATATTACTTATTGAGCTTTTATCGCTCATACTTGCTTGATTCTCTTTCTGCTAAACATGAGAAAGGAGAAAATTCCAAGGGTAAGGAAAGGATGTTTCAGAATCAATAGGATTGGTTATTACGGGCTCATAAATATGATTTTCAGTTTGGTTTGATCTTGTTTTTAAGAAAAGTTATGTTATTGTGAGAACCCAAAATTTAAATGAGTTTTGTTATATGATAAATTCGTTATGTTCATTTATTTATGGATGAAGGTGTAATTTATTTTATTTGGTTTAAATAATGAAAGTTCACGACAGTGTGATGTCCAAAAGTTTTAAATGTGTTTTGAGCTCAAATCATTATATTTTTATTTTATTCAAGTTTTATCAAAGGAAGGGTGATGATTTTTTTTTCACGTGAGAAGGAGATTCACGGGTGTGAACGGTTGTGAGATGCAGCTCCCCTGTTCAAGCCAAGTACTGTCATAAGATAATTACTAATTTAGGAAAACTTGTTACATAAGGCACCAACGGAAGGAGAAATCTTGCCCAATGGATTGTCGGCTATCCTAGGTGATTGGTTGATACTTTGGCAACCGCAACACCGATTCCTCTAGCCAATGGTTCTGTTTCAAGACTTATTACTTCTTTTCCAGCCAATGGCTGAAATCAAATCTCAAACAAACCAACAGCTCTTATTGATTGGCCAGCAATATAAATATATCATCTGAATACAACCCTAGCCCTACTTTCATAAATTTCTTTACAGTATACCACCAACTTCTGGTTCGCTTTCAAAGCAACTGTCCTTTTCTGGAAGAATAACTCAAGCTTTTAACTTCTTCTTTATAGCCAATGAGGTAAGAACATTACATTAAAGTCCTGCTCTGTTTCTTACACTTTTGTTTTGTTATGCATGCCACGTTTAACATCTTGTTCATTCAGTTCCAAAAATATGATTTAATGCATGCTTTTAACATCTAGAGTTCATATTTTATTTCAAAAACTATCCAAGATAAGTGTAAGTGTTTTCCCAGTGAGATGCCGAGAACTTGTAGAAGGGGGGGGGGGGGGGTTGAATACAAGTTCTTTGAATACTTTTCGAATTACTTGTTCTTTAAGAAATTAAATTTTCTTGCAGAATATAAAGAACAAGAACTCAAAACAATTTTTAAACAATTGCTATATTGATTTCACAACTGATTACAAATTCTAACAATCATAATAACTATGATCATCACCTTCTTTTCTATTCTGTATAGGAAAAGATACAAACTATGAAAAAAACCTATACAGCTTCAAATTACCAATTGAATTACAATTATTTTTTGTAAACCTAATTACAGCTTCTCTAGAAAACTAATCTTTCAGTTTTTCTATTTTAAATCAATATTAATTCAGCTTCCTTATTCGAATCAAATACAATCTTTCTTTTTTGATTAGGAAGAGATTTCTGGTTAGTTTCCTTACCAGCTATGTCTTCAATAATATCTTGAATTACGTGGAAGACAATCCTCTTTAATTCGAACTTTGTATCTCTCAGGAAATAAATCATGATTAGTCCCTGTTGCTTCATCTTTAGTCTCTGGTGCTTTTAGTCCCTGATGACGTTAGATTGTATAGTCCCCGATAGAGTTATTTAGTCTCTGATACTTTAAGACTTAGTCTCCGATGACGTCAGCTTAGTCTCTGATGCTTTTAACTTTAGTATCCGATGACGTAAGCTTTAGTCTCCGATTCCTTTAGACTTAGTCTCTGATGACGTAAGCCTTTTTTAAACTCTAACGGACCAAATATTCATTTTGACTTGCTGAAGCTTTGATACTCCATTCCAGCAGTTACTTACAAATAAGAAATAACTACAAAGAATGAATGAATTACAAACAAAGAGATAACTATTGGCTACAAAACTTCAGTGTTACTAATTAACACTTTCTATACATTTGTACTCTAAGTAATCTAAAGACAATCATCATCAAATGTTCTAAAACCTAACAATCTCCCCCTAGTTATGAATATCAGAATGATAAGCATAATTTCAAGGTTGATGATGATGTCAAAACTCAACATTATAATTACTTAGAAAAAGAATAAAGAATTGCTAACTACAAATGTATTCTGAACTAAGATCTTTGATCTGTTGTTCAGCTTCCACCAAGACTCAAGTTTAAATCCTTTAAGTCTGGCTTTAAAAATAAAAATTATAGCTTATTTAACAACCAACATACCTCCAACTTCAACAACTTCATCTTTTGTTTTTCTTCAGCACATCCAACCTTTCTATCAACAGCTTTCTCAAGATAATCTCCATTTCATCTTCAGCATCCTTGAGTAGACTGATAAAGCCTTCAATATGTCTCTCATTGACACTGTTGATATCTCTATTGTAGTTGAAGAAAACTTTCTCTCCATGAAAATTCTCGTACCATAATCCAAGAGGCTTAGGATTAGCTTCCGGCACTGTATCCACCTTATGCTTCACCTTCATTACCTTTTGAATCTGGCTTCGAAAATCCATGTTGAGATCAAAAGTCTCAAGCACAACAGTCAGCAACCATTCCAAATTCTCTTTGGTTTGCCCCTCCAAGGCTGGCTTTTCAAACTTTAAAGACTCTCCATCCTTTAAAAAGACATGAAGAAGATCTTTGTTATTTTTACCCTTTATTAGATCTATCTTATTTGTACTTTTCTTCAGGGCTTTGATTATTTCTTCTGTACTAGCCATTTCAACCTTGTAAGACTTCTTTGATGAAACTGTTTGTGGCTTTGTTGGTCCACTCACAGTCACCAAAGCAGTCTCAGTTGACCTTGGAGAATCTTGAGAGGTAGGCTTCTTGATAAGTGCTTTGATCACAGGTTTCTTTGCAGATTCCTGGACCAAAGGTTTCCTTCTTGATTTCTTCTATGCATTTTCCATCTCTTTATTTTTCTTCTTGGTTATAGCTACTTTCTGTGCACTTGATCTTCTTGTAAAGACTTTCTTCTTCTTTGCCTCCTACTCCTCCCTAGCTACTGCCATATCCTCCTCCTCTTGAAGTTTCTGAGCTAGTAGTGCATCAGATTCTATCAGTTTCTATTCTTGAGGATAGACCAACTCCATTTTCCCATCCACTATCAGTTCAATTGGAGTGGGGAAGTGAGCTGTCTTCATGGCATCCCCCATTAGCTTAGGCTGTCCTGGTTGAGTAGCGGTTTGCTTCTTTGGATCTTCAACCATGACACCTTTGCCTTTATCTTTTTGTTTTGGGGCTTGTACAGTGGAAGAGAGAGATGCTACTGTTGCTATTGTTGTTGTTGTTGTGTTGTTGTTGTTGGAAGTTGTGTTGTTGTTGTTGACTTTGTTGTTGTTGCTTGAAGATCTGCATGCTTTTTCAATATCCTGTCTATCATTACTTGTAGCTCATCAGAACTTGGAAGTTTTGATGGAGCAGGTATTTGAACTGGAACAGGTTTTGATAGTTGTTTGTGTACAGGTTTGATATGTTGACCACTCTCCCCCTTTTTGACATCAGCATCTTTAGGTTGGGAGGAGGTGGCCAAGTGTGGAATTGCCTGTAACAATAGCTGTTCCATTCTGTCTTGTTTTTGGATCAGGAGTTGGATATTGGCTTTGAGGGCTTGAAGTTGACTGTCAGTCTTGGACTTATCTTTGACTAAAGAATCAATTGCAGTGACAGTCCTCCTTGGCAAATAGCACCTCCTTATTTTTTCAGTCTCCAACTCCATCCTTTCCTCCATTCTCTTCACTGCACCATTTATTCTAGTAACCAAGTAATGGTGAAACTTTGTATGTTTCTTATCCACCTTGGTTACTTCTTCAAGAATATCTTTAACTGATGGTGTAGAGGCAGTTGACCCTATGTTGGTCACATAATCCTGCCTTAAATGGGCGGCTGCTTCCTCCAGTGTGTTGGAATAGGTGGCATCCAACCGTTCATCAACATTTATCTCTGGAGCTTCTTCATGCACAGGTTCATCTGCAAGCCGTGTCTTCAATGTAGAAATGCGGTCTTGTCTTTGTTGTAGACCATATAACACTTCAAAATCAGCATTGGACATTTCAGAAATAATATTTAAGGCTGCATCCCCTGTGCCTGAACTGTTCTCAGTTTCTTCTGTTTGTATATTTGTGGAGGGAGTAGAGGAAACTTGAGTTTCTTGTGAGCTGGTTTCAACAGGTTGTAAAAATGCACCTGCTAAAAATTTCTCTCTTTTATTTTGTTCAAGGATCTCATCCTTGCTCACACCCTCTCCTTTTGCTTGGGGTTGGGCACCCCTCTTCTCTTGCTCTCCTTTTTCCAATCTTTCTAAAGCTTGACTCTCTTATTTGTGTATATCCTCTCCTTTTTCCAGGTCAGGAGCCTGACTCTCACTATTTATTCTCACATCCTCACTCATATGGATAGGTGCACTCTGTCCTACAGAAGTGGGGGTTTGAGAAGAACTTGTGACTGCATGGATAGGGGGTTCCCTTTATATATCTTGGGCTAGGGATCTATCCATGAAATGTGATGTTGTATAATTGGGCTAGACAAACCGAATTACACAAAGGAATGGAATTGGATTTTGTAATGGACTGGAAACTGCTGTGCATCAAGGGAATCTGATACACGACAAGGCTGGGTTCCAAATTCAATTCAGATATAGACACACCACTAAATTGAAGTTGGATATCCTAAGATCACCTTTCAATCAGCCAAATTGAAATAGCAAAGGAAGAGTTGTATTTCAAAAAATGCTTTTAATTTGAAACCAACAGAAAAAGATGTATTTGATATAAACTTGTTTGTGCCTTTTAATTCCATGTTTTTTTCTTATTTATACAAGCCAAGTAGAACTGATTTTCTAATGAAATAACAGCAGTTAACTAACTCCCATGATGCCCAACCACCACCCACGATTGTAGGGGAAATGGAGAAATTCTAGCTGACCAAGTCTGGTGCTTTAGAACTGACTAACTAAGACCTGAACTGCCTCCATTTCTTTAGCCATATTGATGTATTTGATCTGGTAGGATCAAACACAGGTTGCAGAAAATAACTTTAGGAAGACTCTGTAAAGAAATTAATCACCAGAAATCAACACTAAAGGATCAATTTGTTTACTTTGCTTAAAGAAAATTAATCACCCGCAAGCTAAAACAAATCAGGTTGTGAAAGTCTAAAGGAATTAACCACCAACTTTTAGATAATTGTAAGTAAAACTCACACAATTTTATTAATCAAAAGTCTCCCCTTCTATACATTACGAACAGCTATTTATAAGCTGAATAATCAATAAACCCTAATTCTAATTAGAAAGAATATTCCATGGAAAGAATTCCATTATGGAAAGATATCTAATCTAACAAGGAAAATAAACATTCCAATTTAAACTGAAAACAATCTCCAAAACAAAACCGAGAAATAATAACTATCGGAGACTATAGTCTCTTATGGAAAAATAACTATTGGAGACTATAGTCTCTGATGACGTCACTAGTCTCCCATGCGCGTCTTAGTCCCCGATACGTGTCTTAGTCCCTGGCGCGTCTAACACACGTCTTAGTCCCCGACGCGGAACTTTAGTCCCCGACGTGTTTTAGTCCCTGGCGCGTCCAATACACGTAATAGTCCCCGATACCTTTTCGTAGTCCCTGATGCCCTTTTTAAACCCGCAACTGCTTAACTCCTTATTCACAAGCAAGGTAACTACAGGTTGTTTAACACCCCCTAACCAAGAACCTCCATTAATATCAATAGAAAATAAATCTAAGGACAGTTATTTTAAAACGAGATTTATTCTTTCACTCGTCAACAACTCCAATGGGTCACATATTCTTGCCCATGTGCGCCTAAACTGCCTCCATTTCTTCAGCCATGTTCTAGCTCATGTGCTCCATCAATTTCAGCAGATTGTTGCTACCAACTAGGGAGTTAGCTGTCAACCCTATGACATAGCTATTACATGTTTTAAATGAAAAACAAACAACTATTTATCAGCTATACCAGCTGATTATTACATGCACTAAAAACATTAAAAACAAACTAATAACATTAAAACAAACTAAGCCATGCATAAGTAACGTTGCTGAAAATTCAGCAATTTTGAACCAAATTCAGAAAAGGCTTGTTGGGCTGAACTTGGTTTCCATTGAAAACTTCACGAACACGTGTTGCTACCAACTGGATGAGTTTAGGATCTTTAGTCAACATTGATGGTGAAACTGATTTGCCATCATGTGTGTGAGAGCTTGTCCCGAATATGGGCTCCTCTTGGGAAAAATCAAAAGAATTTAAATGTGTAATATCAAAAGAATCAAGCATGGGAGAAGAAGGAGAAGAATGTACATTGTGGAGTGTTAGCTGTTCCTCAGACATTGAAAATTGAGGAACATTAAGTGATGACTCTGTGTGTGCACTCCTTGTGTCACTCTTTTCTTGTATTTTCTCTCTTTGGGTTTTGTGAGAACCCAATAATTCAAAAGTAAAATTTTGAGGGTTATTTATGAATTTATCGTCCAGTAAATATTTTTTTGTTACGGTTACGTGTACATAAGGATTACGTAATTCATTACGCACACGTTCATTAATATTTATAACAAATGTTATATTGTTAATTATTGCGAGACAATAAATTGTGACAAGATATTTATTTTAAATTTTATTAGATGTTAATTTTGATAATAATTTTATAAACGTACTTTTATTTCGCCGAGGCGGATTAATTTTTCGGTTAATGCAATAAATAAATGCATAACCATTAAAAATGTAAATAAGTAAGCAATTAAATTTTTACTAATTACTCCTATGGTAAATAATTAATTTACATCAGTTACAAATGATAATTACCATGCAATTAGTATGTAATTAATTAGGGTTTTAAAATTTGAAATTCAAAATTTAATTAGTGCATTTAATAGGGATTTATTTACTCTTTGATTTCCTACTTAGCATTGTTAAGCATTTTTTTACTAGAATAATCACAGTATACTCACTAAGAAATCATCACAAACACTCTCAAATTCGGAGCTGTGTTCTTGAGCAACTTGAAGCTTTGGCAAGAAATTTCATAAAAGCTTTTAAGAGGTAAAAAAATTTATGCACTTTTATTTTTACGTCGAAAATTTTTTCTAATTATACCATGTCGTAGATAATATTTTTCAGTATGATTTTCACATATTACACTTCTTCATATCATTTATATATTGAGAGATATTAATTTTCGAAGTTTAATAAAAATTTAAATGAAGAGAAAACCTTTAGCGACGCTTGTTCATCCTTTAGCAACGAATTATTCATATAGAATCCGAAACTTTGGATCCCTATTTCGTCCGATCTATTGCATGTTAATTCGAATAGATTATGCCATTAGATTCCTTATGATTATATCTTCGATTTGACATAAACAATTTAAGATATGGTTGAGTATATATGATTTCGTGTTCATACGAAAATCTTATATAATTCCCAAAACTTTAATTCGATCTAGAATGTGTTATAGTTGATGAAAATCGAAATTGATTGCATGTATGAGTTCCTTGAGATCTCTAGATTCGTTTCCATGTATAGATCGATCTAAATGGACTCAAAATGGCCATGAACGGCCACACGCGTAAGCTCGCCGGCGATAATGGCGAAGCTTGCTCCGGCGGCCTTCAACGGCTGTTTTCCACGTTTTTCGGCGATGGCAAGCCGTCTAGGGGGGTATTCGCCTATGTATATCAACACGGTGGTGCTTTTTCCTTCGATCCGTGTGTGTGTGTGTGTGAGAAATGGCGATGGAAGGTGGCGGGGCTGCCGGAGTTCTTAGCCGGAATCTGCAGAAAGTGCAGAATCCGATGAAGGTGCACTGATCCGACCCGGATGATGCGACTCGGTCCGAGTTTGACCCGGATTCGACCCGGTTTTAACCCGGTTTGACCCACTGTTTTGACCCATATTTCAAAATAAAATTTTTGACTTTGATCCAATAAATTTTACCCACTTGATTTTAAATTTTCAACCCATTTTGAAAATTATTTTTGACCCAATCAAAGTTTTCAAAAATAAAATAAACACTTACATATTTTTTTTAAAGTATTATTAAATAATTTTTAAATGATTAAATATTAATTATTATTTAATTAAAGTAATTAAATAATAATTAATAAATGAATTTTAAATGATTAAATATTAATTATTATTTAATTAAATGAATTTTAAATGATAAAATATTAATTATTATTTAATTAAAGTAATTAAATAATAATTAACAAATGATTTTTAAATATTTAAATAAATCATTTAAACTAAGATTTAATTAAGAAATAATTCTTAATTAATTATAGACCAATTATTATTTAATTAAAGAAATTAAATAATAATTAATGAATAATTTCTAAATGATTAATAATAATCATTTAAAGCCTAAGTTGATTAATTAATATTTATTAATTAATCTAAGGCCTCCTATAATTAATTTAAATTATCGAGGACCTACGAGTGACGTTTAACCAAGTCCACTAATCTCTCGGACTTCGATTCGGTTCCAACCGAATCCCAATATTACGAGTGACGACATAAGTAGTTAAGTATAGACTTGAGAATTTCATTAACACTTCGCATGAACATTTATCATGTGTATTTAAGTGGAGATTGCTCATATTATAATCTGTACATGTTTTACAGAATTTTCTGCTTTCACGAGTTATTAAACGTGAGCATTCTAAGGACCAAAGGCAAGTATACATTCAATCTTATGTTTATTTCAAGATAACGCATGATCACTTGTTTCGATATGCGTATGATATGTTATGAAATGATATGCATGTATATATCTCTTTTATATTCATGACAAATATGTTTCCAAATTATTTATATTTCAAACTAATGCGTATAATCAATTCTTCGATATACGTACATGATATTGATATTATGTTGATATTTATTCAAAGTTAAGTAACGTATGATCATTCGATCTGATGTACGTGAAAAAATATTGTACTAGATACAAGTACTTCTTGGGCGGTTATTAGCTGTTTAAGTTCGCTAATACGTCAAAGTAAACCCTATACAGATATAGAAGCCTTATTCTTTACCCCTTACTTGAAAAGTATATCCGTGTGGGTAAACTAACGGTTACGTGGATGCATATGCCTGGCATCCCGTGCCCATTATGGATAGGGAACGGAAACCAAGGCATCGGTAACCGAACCCTTGCAGACAAATTTTTCTGCATTGACTACGTATGTCATTATGGTTAAGTCAGACGATCAGGTTGGCCATCTGATATAACGTTTGATTTATGATAGTTCTTAAGGGCACCTGCGCCAAACAGACGGTGTTAAGAGTTCTTAAGGGCACGTGCGCCAAACAGACAGTGTTATAAGGCGCATGTGGTTTATTCAAGATTCCTCCAAGAAAAGGGTCAAATCCCTCGCTATCACTCTGAGACCCTAGAAACTATTTTTCTTCTATATTATTGGAGGTGTTGGACATTGTTTTCGTCCAACCTCATAAACACTTAAACCATTATTTTCCATCGTTCAAGCTTACCCAAATACTATCGAATATATACTTGCTGAGCGTAAGTCGCTCATGTTGCTATGATTATAATTTTTGCAGGTTATGGCAAGACGACCGATGCGTCTCATAAGGGAAAAGAAAAAAATGGAATTCTAAGAGCTTCCTGATATCCCTCCTATGGATGGCTTTCAAGGGTTGGGTGAAGAAGGAGAAGATTATAGAAATGTTTAGACTTTAAGGCCAGTGTGGGCCCTATTTTAAGACTTCCGCTGTATTAAATACTCTTTAATGGATAATGTAGTAGAGATTCGTTATTTATCTCTTATTTAATGTTATGCATGCTTGGATGTATTAATTATCTTTTGTCAATTATTGATGGTGCCCGAAATCTGTTTTATGATTTTTGGGGCCGTCACAGGTTTCCTCTTGTTGGTGAACAAGAGGTTGTGCAAACTCTGTACAGTGTGTTCCTGGTTGGGAACTTTCTTCAATGTCAACATCCTTTTGGGAGGATGGTGACAGTTCACTGTTTTTCCTTATAACCTCCATTGCTTGTTGGGAAGCAATGGATTGCTTTTGGCTAAGGGTTATTAATTTCTTCTTTCTCTGAAGTGGTACTTCAGCTTCTTGTACTCTCTCATCCTCACTTACTCCCTCAATTATTT
The DNA here is from genome assembly GCA_014636745.2 of Centella asiatica. Taxonomy (NCBI): domain Eukaryota; kingdom Viridiplantae; phylum Streptophyta; class Magnoliopsida; order Apiales; family Apiaceae; genus Centella; species Centella asiatica. The sequence continues at coordinate 8,770,846 of CM025787.1, read as the reverse complement.
TTCTTTTTATTGGGAGCTTCTTGGCTGTCTTTATTTTTACAACCACAGTCTTTTGGAAAACTGTGGAGGGGGCTATGGATTGTTGTTGTGAAGTGGTTGGAGGATTAATGGGGTGTTGGCTTTCAATATCCTCAAAGAATTGCAAAGAATAAAGAGTTGGAAGCCTATCAATGAGAACAGATCTCATGATAGGAGGGAAAAATAAGGGTACCTTTACTTTTGCAGATTTATGCTTCACATCAGTAAATATTCTTTTACTCTACAAAATAGTTTGTACAACTTGCAATCCAATAATATTAAGGTTAAGGATTAGATAATAAGCAATCATCATCAAAAACCTAGCATAATAAATTTTATTTTTATTACCAGATTTCAGTTTTTCCAAAAGATTTTGTAGAATTAAAATCCCAATGTTTAGATGTCTATCATACAACACACTAAAAGCAATTTGTTGTGTGAGTGTAGTGATAGCATCATAGCCACTGGATTTAGAAGTAAATGCTTTAGTTATTATATCAAAGAACAATGACCACTCTTACCTTAGATGGGGTCATGTAATAGACCCAACAGAACTAATTTCAGTAGAATAATGTAAATTTTTTAACATAGAAAATATTTCTTCATCAAAGGCAAGAGAGTCAAAGTTTTCATAGATTGGCAAGTGTAAAACATTATTAACTACGGTATGATCTATATTATAAACAGAGTTTGCATACCTGAAACTTACCACAGGAGTGTCAGTGTTCTCATCCTGGATGGTAGCAGTGGACTAGACAACCGTGAGAACTTCAGCGGCTTGGACGGGAGCTTCATAAATGGCATATGATAGAGTGGAGTTTTGAAGAAAATCCATGAAGGGGTGGTACTGGGGTCCAAATTCATGCTTATTAGCCACCCCTGCATGGTTAGTCTTTATGAAATCAAAATCTCCAAACTGGAAATAGACTGTTTTGGCGGCCATTGGAAGAGATCTGTGAACTTTGAAGAAGCTTTGAAAAAGAGTTAAATTGCAGAGTATTTGCAGAGAGAAAATAATTTCAAAGTTTTGAGAGATTGTGATTGCAAATGTGTTTGATTTTACGTTTAGCAAAGTATTAGAAACGTCTGCAATTCTAAAGATAATGAACCGTTTTTCGATCGTGGGTAAGATAACTACCAGATTACCCTCGATCGGGGATTGCCCTAATCTCTGATAAGTTCACTTATAAGAGACTAGACCCAATTAGTCTCCAATAGTTCATTTTAATTGAGTCAGAGACTAACCAAAAACGACGTCGGGGACTAAGGTAGTGTCCAAAAGTTGATTTTTTTTAATTCAGTCGAGGACTAATTAAAAACAACTGTCGGGGACTAAGGTAGTCTCCGATAGTTCAATTTTTAATTTAGTCGGAGACTAATTAAAAACAACTGTCGGGGACTAAAGTAGTCTCTGATAGTTCAATTTTTACTTCAGTCGGGGACTAATCAAAAACAACTGTCGGGGACTAAGGTAATCTCCGATAGTTCAATTTTTAATTCAGTCAGGGACTAATCAAAAACAACTGTCGGGGACTAAGGTAATCTCCGATAGTTCAATTTTTAATTCAGTCAGGGACTAATCAAAAACAACTGTCGAGGACTAAGGTAGTCTCCGATAGTTCAATTTTTAATTCAGTCAGGCACTAATCAAAAACAATTGTCGGGGACTAAGGTAGTTTCTGATAGTTCAATTTTTAATTCAGTCGGGGACTAATTAAAAACATTATCAGGGACTAATAGTCTCTTTCTCTTAAGCTTTCAAGATATTTCTAACAATCAAGTTAATGATTATTAGCTTCATAAATTCTGTTATTTGATAACAGTTACATTCCAGAAATTAAATTCTAGCTTCTAAAATTCTGTTCACAAAGAACAGATTCAAATCCAGAAATAAAATTTCTAGATTCTCACAACTAAACAGCTTGTTTTCAAAATTTAATCAATTTTTAGAGGCATAATTCAACATTCCTAATTCAGAAACTAATCTAGAAAAGGTAGATTCATCTAAAGGTTTTGTGAATATGTCTGCAAGTTGTTTATCAGTTGTTACCCAGTGTAATTCGATATTACCTTCACTTACATGTTCTCTTATGAAGTGATATCTAATATCTATGTGTTTTGTTCTTGAATGTTGCACTGGATTTTCCGTTATTGCTATGGCACTAGTATTATCACAAAAGATAGGAATTTTGGATAATGACATACCATAGTCTAGGACTTGATTCTTGATCCATAGGATTTGAGCACAACTCCTCCCAGCTGCGATGTATTCAGCTTCTGCTATTGAAGTAGAAACTGAATTATATTTCTTGCTAAAACAAGAAACAAGTCTGTCTCCAAGAAGTTGACAGCTTCCATTTGGGCTTTTTCTGTCAAGCTTGCAACCTGCATAGTCAGCATCTGAATAATCAATTAGTTTAAAATCAGATTCTTTGGGATACCATAAACCAAGGTTTGGGGTACCCTTTAGATATCTGAGAATTCTTTTTACAGCAATCAAATGTGACTCTCTAGGGTCAGCTTGAAATCTAGCACATAAATATGTAACAAACATTATATCAGGTCTACTTGCAGTTAGATATAAAAGAGAGCCTATCATGCCTCTATAGCTAGTAATATCAATTTTCTTTCCTTTTAAATCTTTATCTAGCTTAGTGGCAGTGGGCATGGGTGTTTTTACAGATGCACAATCAACCAAGTCATATTTTCTCAATAAGTCTTTGATGTACTTGGACTGACTGATAAATATTCCATCAGTTGATTGCTTTATGTGCAAACCTAAGAAAAATGTTAATTCTCCCATCATACTCATTTCATATCTAGACTGCAGAAGTTTTGAAAATTTTTCACAAAGTTTCTCATTTGTAGACCCAAATATAATATCATCTACATATATTTGCACCAATATAATGCCAGAGCCTTGCTTTCTATAAAATAAAGTTTTATCTATGATACCTCTAACAAATTTATTTTCAAGTAAAAATTGGGATAGAGTATCATACCAGGCTCTTGGTGCTTGTTTTAAGCCATAAAGTGCTTTGTCTAACCTATAGACATGATTTGGAAATTTTGAGTCCACAAAACCTGGGGGTTGGCAAACATAGACTTCCTCTTCCAATTTTCCATTCAAGAAAGCACTTTTGACATCCATCTAGTACACCTTGAAGTTCTTGTAGGCTACAAAAGCCAAGAAGATTCTGATTACTTCAAGTCTTGCTACTGCTGCAAAAGTTTCATCATAATCTATTCCTTCTTCTTGAGAATATCCTTTTGCAACCAGTCTTGCCTTATTCCTTGTAATTGTACTAGTTTCATCCAATTTATTTCTGAAGACCCACATGTCACCAATTATTGATCTATTCCTTGGTTTGGGTACCAGTCTCCAGACTTTGTTTCGAGTGAATTGGTTTAATTCCTTTTGCATGGCTATTATCCAGTCAGGATCTTGAAGTGCTTCCTCAATTTTCTTTGGTTCAATCTTTGAGAGAAAACTGAGATATAAACATTCATTTTGAGTTACACTTCCGGTCTTGACTCCATCCTCTAGACTTCCAATAATCAAATATGGTGTGTGGTCTCTCAACCATGGAATTGCACGTGGCAGATTTGACCTTGAAGTGGAGGCTTCATTTTCTAGATTGATGTTATTCAATCTAGCTTCATGATCAGAGACTGCTCCCCCTAAACCATTGACTTCTTCATTATTAGCTCCCCCTGAGCTGTTTATCTCTATAGTCTCTGGTGTCAATATAGTCTCTGATTGTGCATCAGTGTCTCTAGTCTCTGGTGAACCATTAGTCTCCAATGGAATACTAATGTCACCAGTCTCTTGAGTTTGATCAAATACTCTAGTCTCTGATAGAGTATTAGTTCTTGGTACTTCATGCACAACAGTTAACTCCCCCTCAATTATGTAGGGATCATTGCTATCTTGGGGTTTTTTAGTAGTCTCTGATGGATATTCCTATGCATCCAATTAATTCTCAAAACTGAGAGGTTCATGCAATCCTTGTCCAATCATTCCTGGAATCTTTTTATCATCAAACACAACTTGAATTGATTCCACAATGACCTTTGTCCTTAGATTATATACTCTGTATGCTTTACTTGACAAAGAATAACCTAAGAAGATTGCCTCATCAGAGTTGTTGTCAAATTTTCCTCTTGTTTTTGATGAGTTTCTCAGTACAAAGCACTTACAACCAAACACATGTAAAAACTTGAGAGTTGGTTTTCTCCAAGTCATTAATTCATAAGGTGTTTTGTTGTATGCTTTGTTTGTCAAGGATCTATTCTGTGTAAAGCAAGCAGCGCTTATAGCTTCCTCCCAAAATTATGTGGGACACTTAGCCTCTTGTAACATAGTCCTTGCTGCTTTAATAAGGGTTCTATTTTTCCTCTCAACAACTCCATTTTGTTGAGGGGTTCCTGGAGCTGAGAATTGATGAGTTATTCCTTTTTCAGTGCAGAATTCAGTAACTTGGGAATTCTTGTATTTTGTTCCTCTATCACTCCTTATCACCCTTACTGTTTTTCCTGACTCAGTTTCTATCTTCTTGATATGATCACATTCACTTGACCAAATAAATCCATGTGTAGCAACTGTAAAGGGTCAGTGATTGATGTTGCTGGTTTGCTCTTGAATGACACACTTCTTTGTTTCCCTTTCTGGCATGACTCACACAATCCATCTTGTGTAAATTCCAATTGTGGAATGCCAGCTACCAGTCCTTTACTCACAAGCTTGTTGATGTTCTTGAAATTCAAGTAGGAAAGCTTTTTATGCCAAAGCCAACTTTCATCAGTTGAAGCTTTGCTATAGAGACATGTGATTTGATCAGTAAAAGAAATAAGATTTGCAACATACAAATTTCCTTTTCTTTTCCCTGTCAAAATCACATTATCAGATTCTTTGTCACACACCAAGCATTGATCTTCTTTGAAGGTGACATTGAATCCCTTATCACATAGTTAACTCACACTTAGTAAATTGTGCTTTAAGCCATCAACTAGTGCTACTTCAGTGAAGATGACATCTCCATGTTCAACACTGTCATTGTGACGACCCCATAATCCCATACCGGACTAGGGCATCATCATAAGAAGGTAAAGATAACCATTCATCCATTCCCAAATAAATACTGAATAAAAACAGCATTTAAGAGTTATTACAACCCAAGAATTAAGTAATTACAGCGGAAGCTATTACATCATTTCCTAACAACAAAATAAATCTCATCGACTCTTCAAACGTCTTCCTTCTTTCCTTCATTCATTCCTTTCTTTCCTTCATCAGTTCTATCAGAAGATAAACACTTAGCAGCTTATCATCTTTGCTTTCCCCTTGTCGGAGGGTTCAGCTTTAGCTTTCTGTCCTGCAAATCATTAACATTCAACATGGGTGAGCGTTTTACGCCCAGCAAGTATATACACGTAGAGGCAAATATGAATAATTCAACGAATTTCATCTGGAATCAAAGGAGAGAAATTCAAATTCTGTTTGTGAGGCTTGGTGAAGCAATACCAGGTCCTCGGAAACCTTCAAAATCTTTGAGGATTCACTGATGATATACAACTTGTGATCCCCCCTTGAAGAAAGTCAGGTATACACCTGATCATAACATTCTCAAATATCCAACGGGGGCTACACCCGTGGATCTGCTAACCATACAGTACACAGCTGGCCAGGCTGGACCGCATGATCCCTCTGAGTGACTACGTAGTCAAATAACATTTCCTCTTGGTCAGGTGAAGAACACATCAGCACCTTTCCTTTCCTCTTGCCAACCATGTGGCATAACCCCCATAAGGGCATCATTCACATTCTCGTTGCATAGACATAAGATTGAAAACATAGCTGAAATTCAAAGCTCATTTATATCCATGCATCATCATTCATATTATGCTAGCAGAATCAAAAGCATAGCATGCTCATGCATCAGAACAATGAAAGTATAAATCCAACCTTCTACGCACATCGAAGCAAATGATAATGCGTTAATACTGAATTAAGTATGAGATTGTGAATATACTTGCCTCAGTCCTTTGCTCACTACCAAATTTAATTTACTCGCGAGTGGAAAATTCTGTAAGAATATACATATCACAAAAATGAATTTATTATCTGGGTTTAAAATATGAGGGAGAAATGCACATGTGATGTCCTTAACTTTTAACGTCTCAATCTGATATAAAACTATTGAGGTTAAGAAATCAATTCAAACATCTTAAAATAGTTTAAGAAAATAGCATTTTATAGTTTTTAAAACAAACTGCGCATCAGGGAAGTACTATGCTTTAACTCACTGGAGACTAGTAACCCATCGGGGATTATCAGTCCTTCGGGGATTATTAACCCATCGGGGATTATCAACCCATCGGGGATTATCAACCCATCGGGGATTATCAACCCATCGGGGATTATCAACCCATCGGGGATTAACCCATCGGGGATTATCAACCCATCGGGGATTATCAACCCATCGGGGATTATCAACCCATCGGG
>CM025787.1:8739720-8764223 GCA_014636745.2 Centella asiatica | reverse complement strand
CTTGAAATCAAACCCGTAGTCAGCAAGTTGGTTTTTCATCCACAAAATTTGAGCAACACAGCTTCCTGCTGATATATACTCAGCTTCAGCAGTGGATGTTGACACGGAGTTTTGCTTCTTGCTGAACCACGAAACAAGTCTTCCACCAAGGAATTGGCATGTTCCACTCGTGCTTTTCCTATCTATTTTACACCCAGCAAAGTCCGCATCTGAGTATCCAGCAAGGTTGAAGTTAGAATCTTTTGGATACCATATTCCTAAGTTAGGAGATCCTCTGAGATATCTGAAAATTCTCTTAACAGAAGCTAAATGTGATTCCTTGGGGTTAGATTGAAAACGTGCACAAATACATGTAGCAAACATAATATCCGGTCTACTAGCAGTTAAGTACAGCAAGGATCCGATCATACCTCGATAGCTCGTTATGTCTACGGATTTACCTTGCTCATCTTTATCTAACTTTGTTGCTGATGACATGGGAGTTTTCATAGGACTTGCTGATTCTAACCCAAACTTCTTAAGCAGGTCTTTGGTGTATTTCGATTGATTGATGAAAATTCCATCACCTCTTTGCTTAATTTGAAGTCCAAGGAAGAAGTTCAGCTCTCCCATCATGCTCATCTCAAATTTACTCTGCATAAGCTTAGCAAATCTCGCACAAAGTTTTTCATCAGTAGAACCAAAAATTATATCGTCTACATAGATTTGTACAAGCAAAGTTTTATCTTTATGCTTTCTAACGAAAAGAGTAGTATCAACTTTACCTCTACTGAAACCTTCGCCAATCAAAAAGGAAGATAAAGTATCATACCATGCACGTGGGGCTTGCTTAAGACCATATAAAGCTTTATCAAGCTTATAAACATGGTGGGGATTGGCATGATCAGCAAAGCCTGGAGGTTGCTCCACATAGACTTCTTCCTGAAGTTCTCCATTCAGAAATGCACTCTTGACATCCATCTGAAACACCTTGAAGTCTTGATAAGCAGCATAAGCAAGAAAGATCCTTATGGCTTCAAGTCTTGCTACTGGAGCAAAGGTTTCATCATAGTCGATTCCTTCCTCCTGTGAATAGCCCTTAGCCACAAGTCTTGCCTTGTTTCTTGTGATGATCCCATCTTCATCCATTTTGTTTCGGAACACCCACTTGGTGCCAATTACTGCATGATTTCTTGGCCTCGGAACAAGATTCCAAACTTTGTTTCTGCTGAATTGGTTAAGCTCTTCTTGCATAGCAAGGACCCAATCAGCATTAGCAAGAGCATCCTCAATTTTCTTAGGTTCCATTTGAGAAAGGAAGCTTAGAAAACTATTTTCATTTTGAGCAGATCTTCTGGTCTTTACTGGGCTTGCAGGATTTCCAATTATCAAGTCTTCTGAGTGAGACTTGGACCATTTCATCCTTCTTGGTAGATCTGATCGAATATCTTGCTGTCTTAGTTCCTCCAAGTTGGGTTCATCATCTTTTACTTCAGCAGGGGTGCTTTCCGATGGAGCAGTGTTTTCTGATGGTACTTCAGCAGGGTCTTCCTTCATCTCTATGTCTTGAAGATTCTCCTTTGGTTCCTGCTCAGTTATAAGAGGGAGTGAACCACTTGGTTCCTCATGGTTAGTTTCATCAAATACAACATGAACTGACTCTTCTACTGTTAGAATTCTTTTATTAAAGACACGAAAAGCTTTGCTGTGGGTAGAATACCCTAAGAAGATACCTTCATCGGATTTTGCTTGAAATTTAGTCAAGTACTCCTTACCATTGTTATGAACATAGCAGGGACATCCAAATATTCTGAAGTAGCTTATGTTCGGTTTTCTCCCCTTCCATAGCTCGTATGGAGTTTTGCCAAGTGTTGGATGAATGAGTGATCGATTTTGAGTATAGCAAGCAGTGTTCACTGCTTCTGCCCAGAAGTACTCAGGAAGTCTAGCATCAGCAAGCAATGTTCTTCCAGCTTCTTCTAAGGTTCTGTTCTTTCTTTCAACCATACCGTTTTGCTGTGGGGTCCTTGGTGCAGAGAAGTTATGAGAAATTCATTGCTCATCACAGAACTCAGTAAAGCCTCTAAAGTCGAATTCTTTTCCATGATCATTTCTTACTGACTTGATTCTGAGTTCCTTCTCATTTTGTACTTGTCTGCTGAATTTCTCAAACTCTGCTAATGCATCATTCTTGTGAGCAAGAAATAATGCCCATGTAAATCTAGTGGAATCATCCACAATAGTGAATGCATATTTCATTCCACCAAGACTACTTGCTATAGGGCCAAATAAATCAAGATGTAATAGCTGGAGGGGCATAGAGTTTGATTTTTCAGGTTTGCTTAAGAAAGATTGTTTTGTTTGCTTACCAAATTGACAAGCTCTACAAGGTTTTTCTTTTTCAAAGGAAAATTTAGGCAAACCTTTTACAAGATCTTTAGCAGCGAGTTTTGAAATCGTTTTAAAGTTTAAGTGTGAGTCTCTTATGCCATAACCAACTAGCATCTGCTGAAGCTTTAGCAAGAAAGCAGGTTGTTTCAGCAGGACTTAGCTTAGCCAAATCTACTACATAAACATTCCCATTTCTTGAACCAAAAAGCTTCAGAGAATTTGTTTGAAGATCTCTTACCTGACATTGATTGTCTAGGAAGGTGACCTTATGCCCTTTGTCACACAACTGGCTTATGCTAAGCAAGTTGTGCTTGAGACCCTCCACATAGGCAACCTTGTTGAAGCAGATTAATCCATTCCCTGCTGAACCATATCCCTTAGTTCTTCCAGCACTATTATCTCCAAAGATCACTTGTGGTCCATCCTTTTCTTTGAAATTAGTGAGCAAGGCTTTATCTCCTGTCATGTGTCTTGAACATCCACTGTCCAAGTACCAAATTTGTTCCTTGCTCACCACCTGCAAAACATAAGCAATTACTTTGGTACCCAGCAAGACTTGGGTCCAGTAAGGTTAGTACCCTTGGGGACCCATACTTGTCTCAATTTTGGTTTTTGAGACCAACTAGAATAGTAAGGGTCAGCAAGGCAAAGAGAAGCTATGTGACCAATCCTATGGCAACAATAGCATCTCAAATGCATCATGTTGTGATGTGTGTGCTGTTTACCTCTTCTCTTAGGTTGAGGTTGTTTCCAGTGTTTGCTCCTATCACCTTTGCTAAATTTCAAATTCCTCGCATTGTTGTAATTATAAGCAGGAGGAACATGGTTTTTGCTAAACTTTCCACCCTTGGTCTGTTTAGTACCATGTCCCTGCTTATAGTTACGGTTAGCAGGAAATTTGTTCTTTACCAAGGTAACATTTCTATTACCTTTGGTTTTAGCAGGAGTTTTACACTCTGCTGAATGCACAGAGATCGTTCTGCTGATAGACTCAGCATCACTTTCTCCACTCTCTTCAGCAAGGACTTTGCAAGTCCCGGAGCCAATTCCACTTCTATCTAGCATGCTTCTTTGGCTTTTCAGCAAGGCACATGCATTTGAAGAGGATTTGTTCCAAGTGGAGATTGTAGTAGTTAATTCCTCAACTTGGGAGGTTAACTTAGACTCTCTCTCTTGAGAGTTTCTGAGATGCTGTCTAAGCAGAGTCCTCTCATCATCAGCAACAAGTAACTCCAAATTCTCAGCTTGCACCCTTTCAAGTGTAAGCAAGATTTCAGAGTTCTTGCTCCTTAGTTGATCAGACTCTGCTGAAGCAATTCTCAGCAATCTTCTATACTTATGCCACTGAGATGCAACATCCTTAAGCAAGGAGCGCAACTCAGCTTCAGTGATGTCAGGAGAGTCAAAGTCAAATACCTCAGTAAGGTCAACCTCCTTGCTGGGATCGGATTCCCTTGCCATTAAGCAAAGGTTGGCAATTTCTGGTCCGGAGTCTGAGTCGCTCTCACTTTCACTCCAAGACTTTTCAACAATAAGTCCCTTGTCCTTGCTGTTTGAATTATTCTTGTGCTGGTATTTCTTCTTGTAATATTCTTTTCCCTTGCTCTTGTCATTAGAAGGGAATTTCTTTTCCTCTCTTGCTGAACTTTGGCAATCAACAGCATAGTGACCAGGCTTTTTACAATTATAGCAGAGATCTTTAGATGAATCTCTCTTATTGCTGCTTGTGTTTCTTCTGAAGTTTCCTCTATCCTTCTTCATGAACCTTCTGAATTTTCTGGCTAGCATAGTCATATCTTCATCACTATCAGCAGATTCAGAGTCAGAATCTACTTGTTGCTTAGACTCAGCAGCCTTCAATGCAACTCCTCTATCCTTTTTCCTTGGCTCTGAAGTGGCTTCCCTTTGAGCCAACTCCATTTCGTATGTAAGCAGGTTTCCATATAGTTGTTGTAGATCAGTGGTGTGCAAATTTCTTAGCTCTTTTACAGCAGTGGTTTTGGGATCCCACTGCCTTGGCAGCGATCTCATGAACTTGAGATTTATGTCCTTTGTGTCATAGGTCTTCCCTAGAGCACGCAAATTGTTAAGCAAGACAGTAAATCTTTTATACATAGCAGTGAGATTCTCCCCCTGCTGCATGTTGAACATTTCATATTGTTGAATAAGCAAGTATTGCTTATTCTCTCTGACCTCAATTGTTCCTTCATTGAGCACTAGCAAGGCATCCCGTACCTCTTTAGCAGAGGTGCAGTTGGATACACTTTCGAACATTTCCTCTTCAAGAGCCATGAAGAGAATGTTCATTGCCTTCTTATTGTATCCAACCAACTTCTTCTCTTCATCCGTCCATTCCTTTCTCTGCTTAGGAATGAGCTTATTTGGATCATCAGCAGATAGCTTTTCTGGAATGTAGGGTCCAACCTTTATTGCTTCAAATAGTTCCTCATCAATGGCATCCATGTATACCTGTATTCTCAACTTCCAGTTAGCAAATCTATCTCTGGTACACATAGGGGGCTTGCCACCAAAATCACTTCTTAAAGCCATTAGAAAGTTTTAATTTTGGATCCTCTCAAGCTGTAGGGCTTAGCAAAGAGTGTTAAGCTCTAATACCACTTGTTAGGTCCCAAAGGGTAAAAATACTAGAAGGGGGGGTTGAATAGTGTTTTTCAAAAATTAAGTCTTACTTAGAAAACTTTACTGAATTAAAAATCTTCTTGCTTATAAAAAGGTTTCTTAATTTTCAAAGAATTTAGCAGCGGAAATGTTTTAAGCAAGGAACCCCTTAGATTTTGTATCAAAAGTTAATGGCTTGAAGTAGCAAAGATAGTAAGTCTTTGCTGAACAAGTTCAGCAGGACTAAAGCAAAGCACAACAAAGCAAGGAAACAATATAAAATATAAGCAGGAGAAGAGATAGAATTTTTATAGTGGTTCGGAATAATCCTACTCCACTCTTCTTCTCTTTTACTTGAGAAGGCTATCACTATAATTTGTTCACACAGAACAATCAGCAAGAGGACACTTAGTCCAATTTACAATGGGTCACTTAGACCACTTTAGCAGGACACTTAGTCCAATTGTCACACAGACACTTAGAAGATTTCAGAAAACCTTGCTTGCTATCTTCAAGTAGATGGCTCCTTGGTTGAGCAGATAGATAGCACTTGTTCAAGCTTGATGATGTCTTGCTATAGCCTTTAAGATGTCAGAGAGTTTTTGCTCAGAGGTAGTTGGTTTATTGATTGTTAGTCATAAATGAAATTTATGACTTCTATTTATACTCCTCCAAAGAATCTATCCGTTTGGAAATTTGAAATATATCCGTTGGAGTGTACTGTCCTTGATGTGACTTGTACCTTTTCTGCAGTCCTTGCTTAGTTCAAAAAAGTTAGCCGTTTTTCTGTCTTCTAGTGCCCCTTCAGTAGAGATACCTAGAAGTTGACTAAGCAGGGAATAAGATAGCTTCTCTGACAATCTTCACTTTGATAAGCAAAGGATCTTGCTTACTAGTCCTTGCTTATTTCCATTCTAAGCAAGACTATACTTGGAAATTCTTCGTCTTCAGAATCCTTCATAGCAGGCTTATCAGTAGACTTCAATGGTGATCAAAGGTCCTTGCTTAACTACAAATTATATCCACCTAACATGTTGGATATTTTTCTAAGTCCTTTTACATTGTCTAAGCAAGGACTATATTACATCATCAATTCTTATATATTAAACACAATGAAAGTTTAAGCAAAGATATCATAAGCAGGGGTGCAACAACAATAATCATCATCAAATGTTCTAAAACCTAACAGTAAGAATGTTGACAACCATTGACTCCCAAGTATTCTGTTCATTAATAGTTACAAAGCCATGCTTGAACCTTTGTCAACCTGAGTTTCGAAGCCTAAAATGTGTCTGCGAGAGTTAGTAGACCCCAAGAGATGTTATGTGTTACTGAAAGGATGATGAGACTTAACCTATGGTGGTTATAGTTGAAAACACCACCGATGGAGGAGTGAGGAAGACGACCCTGTATCTGAGACAAGTTCTAACTTAGTCTCTGATAGGTTAGAGTTAGTCCCTGATCGAATAAAATAGTCTCTGATGAATGTTGTTTGTCCCTGATGAGAAGAATTCTTAGTCTCCGACGGGCTAAGAATAGTCTCTGGTGACATCAGCCTTAGTCTCCGATAGGCTAAGTCTAGTCCTTGATGACGTCATCCGTAGTCTCTGTTGGGCAAAAAGTTGTCAGTCTCTGATGAAGGAAATGTTGTTAGTCTCTGATGACTAAAGAGGTTATCTTTCGAAGAGTTTGGTGCTGAATTATGGAGTTTGGCGTTGAACAAACTAGCCACTGAGGAGTTTGGTGCTGAGCAAATCATCCACTGATGAGTTCAGCGATGACTTAGTGAGTTCAACACTAAACAAGTTGTCACCCGACGAGTTTGGTGATGAACAAATTATCCCCTGATGATTATTCCTTGATAAGTGAATGATACCCTGATGATCAAAGGCTATCCCCTGATGGCCGAGAGACATCCCCTGATGGGTAGTTTACCCACTGATGTCCAATTATCCCCTGATGCGCAGTTTATTTTTGAAACTATAAAACATTATTTTCTTAAATTATTTTATGATATTTCAATTTTCATTTAATTTCAACGATTCTTATGTCAAATTTGAGACATTAAAAGTTTAAGGACATCACATATTTATTTTCTTTCATAATTCTTATCAAGATATTAAATTATCATGTTATATACATGTTCTACAAAATCTTTCACTCACAAGTAAATTGAATTGATTTTTGTGCGAAGGACCGAGGCAAGTATATTCTCACTCTTATGCTTATTTCAGTTAAGCGCATGATCAATTGATTTGACATGCGTACAGAGGGATGGACTTTTATGTTTAAATTTCCTTCTAAATTAGAATGCTATGCTTTAATTTTGCTAGCATGATATGAATGATAGTGCATGGATATAACTGACCTTTGATTTATTAGTTATTTTCAACCTTATATTTGTGCTATTAAATGAGAATGATATGTCCCTTAAATGGGGTATGCCACATGGTTGGCTAGAGGAAAAGAAAGGTGATGATTTGTTCTTCACCTGACCTAGTGGAATTATAAGTGACTACGTATGTTCACACAAGGAGGGGTCATGCGGTCACAGTTAGGCCAGTTGTGTACCGTATGGTTGCAGATCCAACGGCTTAGCCCCCGATGGATATTTTGAGGAAAATGTGCACGAGTGAATACCTGTTTTCCTTTAAGGAAGTGATGTATTTGATCTAAGAGACCAAACACAGGTGGCGGAAGCTTTGTTTGTTCAAGTGTAGAAAATAACTTTAGGTTGATTCTTGGTGATTAAATTCTACATTGGAAAGAAATCTAATTCTGTAAGGAAACAAATATTAATAATTTAATGAACTTTAACCGGATGGATTAAAACTGCCTGATGAGAGACTATAGTCTACGATAGTATAAAATTGCCTGTCCTCCGTAGTCCCCGACGCGACACTTTAGTCCCCGACTTGTTTAATCCCTGGCGCGTCCGATACACGTCTTAGTCCCCGACGCGGCACTTTAGTCCTCGATACCTTCCCCCGATACCTTCTTGTAGTCCCTGATGCCCTTTTTAAGCCCGCAACTGCTTAACTCCTTATTCTCAAGCAAAGTAACTATAGGTTGTTTAGCACCCCCTAACCAAGAACCTCTATTAATATCAATAGAAAATAAATCTAAGGATAGTTCTTTTAAAACGAGATTTATTCTTTCACTCGTCAACAACTCCAATGGATCATCCTCCTCTTCTTCAGAAACAATTGTCCTCAATTGAGCTACATCATCATCATGAATATAAGGAGTCAAATCACCAATATTAAAAGTTGCACTTACACCGTATTCTCCTGGCAACTCCAATTTGAAGGCATTGTCGTTAATCTTCTCAACAATCTTGAAGGGACCCTCCGACCGAGGCATTAACTTATGTTTACGTAGGTTAGGAAACCTTTCTTTTCCATAGATGCAACCAAACAAGATCACCCACCTGAAGAATAGGTTGCTTTCTATGTTTGTCGACCAAAGCTTTATACCTTGCATTCACTTTTTCAATACTGGCTCGTACTTGCGCGTGTAACCTCATCATAGCCTGTGCTTTGGCTTTGGCATCCAAATGAATATATTCACTCTTTGACAAAGGAATTAAATCCACTGGAAGTCTAGGATTTACACCATACACTACTTCAAAAGGTGGATGTTTCGTAGCATACGTAGCAGACCTATTATATGCAAATTCGGCATGTGCAAGTTTAACATCCCAATCCTTGGTAGTCTTACTAACCAATCCACACAATAAAACTCCCAAGGTTCTGTTGGTTACTTCCGTCTGTCCATCCGTCTGAGGATGATGTGAAGTGCTGAAACACAGTTTAGTTCCCAACAGTTTCCACAGAGTTTTCCAAAAATAGCTCATAAACTTTGTGTCTCGATCACTAACTATAGTCTTTGGAACCCCATGAAGTCGAACCACTTCTTTCAAATACAAATCAGCTATACGAGATGCATCATCAGTTTTGTGACAAGCCAAAAAATGTGCCATTTTGGAAAACCTGTCCATAACTACCATTATTGAGTCATTACCTCTTTGAGTCCGAGGCAACCCCACAATAAAATCCATAGCGACATCCTCCCATGGGGAATCTGGAACAGGTAAGGGGGTATATAATCCTTGATGAAATGTACTCTTCGCCTTTTGACAAGTTGCACAACGAGCAATCACCCCAGTAACATCTCCTTGCATTTTTGGCCAATAGAAATGTTCTTGTAAGATTGCCAATGTTTTGGTAATACCAAAGTGTCCGGCTAGTCCTCCTCCATGAGCTTCCCTAATTAACAATTCTCGAATTAAGCAAGATGGAATACACAAGCAATTTCCTTTGAACAGAAATCCATCTTGAAACACATAATTCCCCGTAGCTCCATGAGAACACGCCTCGATTATTGGTTGAAAATCCAGGTCCTGTTGATAGTACTCTTTAATCAACTCAAAACCAAGTAATTTTGAGCTCAACACCCCCAGCAAATTGTGCCTCCTGGATAATGCGTCCACCACCACATTATCTTTGCCCTGCTTATGCCTTGACGAAAAATTAAAGGATTGCAAGAACTCAACCCATTTAGCATGACGAGGATTCAATTATTGTTGCCCATGAATGTATTTTAAAGCCTCATGATCCGAATGCAATATGAAGTGACTCGGCCGCAAATAGTGACTCCAATGGTCAAGAGCTCTCACTATGGCATAGAACTCCTTATCATAAGTTGAATAGTTCAGTCTTGCACCATTGAGTTTTACACTAAAATAAGCAATGAGTCTTTTCTTTTGCACTAGGACAGCTCTTATGCCAACTCCACTTGCATCGCACTCTACTTCAAAAGAACTTGAAAAGTCTGGCAGAGCTACGACCGGCGTATCGCACAACAACTCCTTCTTTTTTTTTTTTTTTTGCTAAATTGCGGAAATATATAAAAGGAAAGAAAATACAAAATAAACGAGAGGCATCCCCCTCGACCTACTAGCACATCTCGCTAGCTAGGGAAAACAAGCCAAAACTATGAGCATAAACACAAAGCAATCAAGTCGGCTGATACAAGGAGACCAAGTAAAAATCCCTCTGACGGTAAATCCTTCGCTGGCTAGGGTCCTCTGAAATGAAGCAAGAAGACACCTGCACAACAACTCCTTCACCCTTTCAAACGCCTTTTGAGCAGACTCTGTCCATTCGAACTTTCCCTTCTTTATGCATTCGGTGATAGGCGCGACTATGCTACTGAAATTTTTTACAAATCTTCTATAAAATGACGCAAGGCCATGGAAAGATCTTACCTCTGTCACTGTAGTCGGTACTGGCCAGGATTTTATAGCCTCTACCTTCGAGGAATCCACTGATATGCCCTCCCCTAACACAATGTACCCCAGAAAAGTTACACTAGGTACAAGGAAGTAACACTTTTCCAACTTCGCATACAACTTCTGTTTCCTCAACATCTCAAAAACTAACCTGAGATGGTCAAGATGATCTTCTAAACTTTTGTTGTAGACAAGTATGTCATCCAAGTAGACCACAACAAATTTACCCATGAAGGGTTTCAGCACTTCATTCATAAGCCTCATAAAAGTGCTAGGTGCATTACTAAGGCCAAACGGCATAACCAACCATTCATAGAGTCCGGCCTTCATTTTGAAAATCATTTTCCACTCATCACCCTCTCTCGTTCTTATTTGATGATATCCACTTCGTAAGTCAATCTTGGAAAATACGACTGAACCATGCAGTTCATCCAATAAATCGTCCAATCTCGGAATTGGGAATCTGTATTTGATAGTAATGTTGTTTACTGCTCTACTATCAATGCACATCCTCCATGTTCCATCCTTTTAAGGTACTACTAAAGTTGGTACAGCACAAGGACTCATACTTTCCCTTACGTACCCTCGCTCCATTAATTCCTCAGTCTGTCTTTGTATTTCCTGTGCCTCTTGAGGATTACACCGGTAGGCCGCTTTGTTAAGTAAAGATGCTCCAGGAATTAAATCAATTTGGTGCTCAATTCCTCTAATAGGTGGTAAACCTGGTGGTAAATCTTCAGGAAACACATCCTGAAATTCTTCCAACAATTCCTGCACGTCCTTGTTTAGGCCTGCCTGCTTCTGTTCATATTGAAATCCTACGGCAATCAGTAAGTAGCCCCGGCCCTCTTGTTCCAATGTAGCTTGGAATTGTTTCTCCGTCACCATTAAATTTTCCTTGCGTACACTAAAAGAGGATAAAGGTTTTAGAGCCGTCTTCTTGTTGCCTACCTTGGCAATGTACACATTTGTCCTGCCATCGTACTTGACGAATCTATCATACTGCCAGGGTCTCCCAAATAAGATGTGGCATGCATCCATGACACAAACATCACACAACACCTGATCCTTGAATTTACCGATTTTAAACGAAATCATTGCTTGCTTCGTCACCTTCACTTCTCCTCCATCGCTCAACCATTGTAATTTGTAGGGTTTGGGGTGGGGTGTTGTCGGCCAATTTAATTTATCGATCAACGTGGTAGAAACCACATTGGTGCAACTGCCTGTGTCTATTATCAGATTGCATAGCTTGTCCTTTACCAACACTCTAGTCATGAAAATCTTATCTCGTTGATCAGTTTCCAAGGGAACTGGGTTGGATTGTAATAGTCTTCGAACAATCAATTGTGCTTCACGAGTCTCGGGTTCTTCCTCAGAATCTACGTCGAACTTATCTCCAAATTCGTAGTTATTTAGCTCCTCTTCTTCAAATGCTTCTCTTTCCTTAGAAGCATAAGAAGCCTCAATCTCTTCGACATCATGGAGAGTCATTACTCTATTACTAGGACAATCACGCTGCATGTGTCCATAGCCCTTGCACTTGAAACAAATTCGTTTATCTTCCGTTGCTAATGGCGTGGAAGTCTTGCCTTTATCCTTCTTGAATTTGTCAAAGGCAGGAGTGAATTTCGGTGTAGGTGGTGTCTCGTTCCTTCTTTCTACCCTACCTTTTTCCACCGTCTTGTTGCCTGGTCGTAAATAATGATTTACTTTGGCTTTAGTATGTTTCTCGGCCCTCATGGCCACCTTGCATACCTCTTCGAAGGACCAGTAGGGTTGTAGTTCCACTCTCTCAGCAATATTATTTATTCAGCCCTGTTAAGAATCGAGCAATCTTGTGTTCCACCCTTTCCTCAAGATCACATAACATGGTGAGTTTTTCAAACTCCACCGTGTATTCTTCCACTGAGAGTGCCCCTTGCTTGAAACCTTGCAATCTCAAAAACACATCTTGTACATAATCTGTAGGTAGAAACCGTTTCCTCATCCTACCCTTTAAGGCTTCCCAAGACACTATTCGTGTCTTACCTTCCCTTCTTCTCTTATTTTTCAAGTTCTCGTACCACAGGTTAGCATAACCCGTGAATTTTAATACTGCCACTTTGAACTTCTTGTGGTCGTCATAGTCCTTGTATTCAAAGATCCTTTCAATTCGTTGTAACCACTCCAAAAACTTTTCCAGTTTCATACTGTCGTTGAAGTCTGGTATATCTAACCTTAAACCTTTATCGTCGTCAGTATTGTCTCTCGGCCTCCTTGGTGCTGGTCTGGTCACTTCTTCTTCTTCTGAATCTGAAGTGCGAGCCGATCTAGTACTTCGGTTTGGACTCGTAGAGGGGTTTCTATGATCCAATCTGGCCAAAATCTCATTCATCTTTTCGGTCAGGTCATTGATTTGCCTATCACGGCGCAAGTTTTGTGCTTGCTCCATGGTAAGCCCTCGCGGAATAATTTGTTCTTCTTCTCCAGCCATTAGATTGTAGATTGTAGAATAAACCAAGAATAATCCCTCAGCCAAAGCTCTGATACCAAGATGATGTATTTGATCTGAGAGACCAAACACAGGTTGCGAAAGCTTTGTTTGTTCAAGTGCAGAAAATAACTTTAGGTTGATTCTATAAAGAATTTAATCACCAAGAATCAATTCTAAAGGATCGATTGTAATAGTTTGCTTTAAGAAATTAATCACCCACAAACTAAACAAATCTGGTTACGAAAGCTTAAAGGAATTAACCACACACTTTCAAGGTAAACGTAAGTTTAATCCTCACAAAAGTTCAATATCCAAAGTCCTCTTTTTTTATCTCCATCACAATTAACTATTTATGCTTCAATAACCCTAACTCTAATATGGTAAAAATTCTACATTGGAAAGAAATCTAATTCCATAAGGAAACAAATATTAATAATTTAATGAACTTTAACCGGATGGATTAAAACTGCCTTATCAGAGACTATAGTCTCCGATAGTATAAAATTGTCTGTCCTCCGTAGTCCCCGACGCGACACTTTAGTCCCCGACGTGTTTAGTCCCTGGCGCGTCCGATACACGTCTTAGTCCCCGACGCGGCACTTTAGTCCCCGATACCTTCCCGTAGTCCCTGATGCCCTTTTTAAGCCCACAACTGTTTAACTCCTTATTCACAAGCAAAGTAACTACAGGTTGTTTAGCACCCCCTAACCAAGAACCTCCATTAATATCAATAGAAAATAAATCTAAGGATAGTTCTTTTAAAACAAGATTTATTCTTTCACTCGTCAACAACTCCAATGGATCAGGAAGATCGCATGTTTTTATCATCAGTGATCCTCAAAGATTCTTCAAGGATTTCTGAGGCATTAGTATTGATTACTGAACCTCATAAACAGAATTGAATTTCCATTAAGATTCCAGATTTGCTTCTTTGATTTGATTATATACTTGCTGAGCGTAAATCGCTCATTCTTGTTGAACTTAATGTCTTGCAGGGCATTGTCCAAAGGCTGAACCCTCTGACAAGGGGAAAGCAAAGATGATTGGCTATGTAGTTTTGTTAAACCTTTTGCCTGCCGATAAGGAAGGAAGGAAGGAAGGAAGGAAGATGTTTTGAAGTGGTGATGTTATGTGTTATAATATAGAGATAGAATAGCATCCGCTGAGAATGTAATATTTTGGGTTATAATAACTCTCTATTATTTCCTTTTATCAGTATTGATGTTATGAATGAATGTGAGGTTATCTTTCCTTCTTTTAATGAAGCCCTAGTCCAATATGGGATTTTGGGGTCGTCATAGTTGGGATCAAAGCCCACTTACGGCCGAAGGTGATTCGTAAGAAACACTGCTCGTAAATTGCATCCAGGAGTAGGGAATACTGCAGTATGTCCCAGAATTACTCCAGTAGAAGAATTTAAGGACTTGTCAAAAGAATAGAGGTACTAGAATACTAGTGGGTCAAAGATTAAGGCTTATGTTAGAGACAGGTTACTGAAGAAAAAAAAACCTTTAGGGTGAGAAATTGCCAAGGGAGGATAAGATTGAAATGAAGGCACCACCTCTTAGGCACATCGCTGCATGCATTGTTCATTGAGAAGTTCAGATTTTACTGACTTCGATTGTTTTGTGTAGATGGCCAGAGATCATTCTAGATTCCCCACGCGTTTTCTTAGAGTAGACCTCCTAGTATACGACATTTCATCTGAGGAGGAAGAGGAGCCTAGCATAGAGTCTCCATTGTTCACCCCTACACTATCAGGCGGGCAACCACCATCGCCAGGATATGAAGGCCCCA
Source organism: Centella asiatica (assembly GCA_014636745.2). Classification (NCBI taxonomy): domain Eukaryota; kingdom Viridiplantae; phylum Streptophyta; class Magnoliopsida; order Apiales; family Apiaceae; genus Centella; species Centella asiatica. Next base: position 8,749,668 of record CM025787.1, on the reverse strand, counting down.
GACTTGATTCAAAGTTGACACAGAAGGCCGGACCTTCCACTGTCCGTCGCAGACCATGCATTCGCCACACAGCACGGAAGAGCACAATATGCCATCGTCCTAGCCATGACCATGTTATGACACAGGATGCCCCTGAGACAAAGTGTGATACTCTGAGACCTGCCCCGTCTACACCACAGGCACCAGTGTCATCCCATGACGAAATGGTGCGCAATTACGATGCAGAAGTCCATCATCGTCTGGCAACTCGCACCATGACTGTTCGATGACAGGCTGCCACTATTTCTATGTTTCGCACCACCGCGTCAGCATGACGATCGTCCTTTTGGTTGACTCAGAGCCTGTACCATTGACTGGCGTTAGAGATGCATGTTCAGATGGTCGCAGCAGCATCGGCTAATCCAACGGCAACATGTTTGGATCAGATGAGCACTCACTCGCGCGCCCATTGAGGAGACACATATGCAGTCTTGCCATTGGGAACGGGAGGCAGAAAATGAAGGATCACTGGACACGAAGGATGAGGAGGATTAGTTAGTTATAAGAGATTGATGTAGAATTTTAAGCAAAGGTTATTTTGTGTATGTTATTGAACTCTATATGAGTAGTTACATTTATTACAGATGTATTCGCCCAGTAATTTACTTTTGCCTATGATTGGCTCGTTTTGAGGGTGTTAGAGGATGATGTCTATGACAGCCTCTTATATACACAATGGATGATCATTTTTTTATATCAAAGTGTTACTATTTTGGTTGGTTGTTATCACACTATCTTGTTGCAATCTTGCATTGTTAGCATTGTAAGATTTCATGGGCTATATGAAGAATGGAATGCTTCGTTAGCATGCAAAACAATGAATGTTTAACTTTGTTCGTATTGTAACAGATCATGGCAGGAGGTAGGAGACCAGGAAGACCTAGAAGGATAAACCCTAATAACAACACACTAAGGCGTGAAACTTCGACACAAGTAGAAAGAGAAAATCAAGGTGAAAATATTGATGAAGTTGTTGTTGAGGACGACAGCTCGGAGGAGGTGCAAGAGATAACCGAAATTCCCCGCATGTTCCACCACCACCCCATGTCTGTTAGGTTTATAGATTACTTAGAGTACAAATATGTACGACTCAAATGTGTTGAAGTAAAAAAATGGCTGTCTCTCTAAAATTTTTCTCTCCCTTCTCTATACCTTTTCCCTAAAATCTTTTTTCCCCCGCCCACCTGCAGCTCTTCCCGCCTACCTGCAACCCTCTCCCACCCTCCTGCAACATTTCCCGCCCCCCTGAAATTCTTCCCGTCCTTTGTTGCTCCCTTCTGTAGCTACAGTCTCTCCTTACCCGCTTTTGCTGCAATTCCCTATCGTAATTGCAGTTTTTCTCCTTTCCCGCTTCTGCTGTTGTTTCCCGTCCATAGTTTTCTCTCTTCTGCTGCAGTTCCCGTCCCTTTCTACTGCAGTTCCCCCCTGATTTCAGGCTTGCTATGGGAACCCTAAAATCCCCCGTGGATGAAGTTTTTATGGTGGCTGAGTCAGAACCAACTGTTTCCCCAATTTTAATGGAATCTACGGAAGTTTCCTCTGTTCATACTACTGATTTGGACTCAGATGATGAAGAAGGTGAGTTTGTTCCTAGCTCCCTTGGTCAAAATTCTTCTTGGGTTTTTCAAGCAGCAGCTATGCTCTCTAGAATTGATAGGGAAAATGCAGTCCTTGAAAGAAAGAAGGTTATGAAACTTGAAGCCTTCATAGCTTCTCTCGGCTGGTCCTTGGATGACGTAAAAAAGATTTATGACTCTGATTCCTTACCCAAACCGACCTGTTCTTCCCCCAGCCCGGTTACTGTAGATTCTTCCGCTCCGGTAGCTGCAGTAGCTCTTGATAAGGGGAAAGAGCCTGTTCTACCTTTTTCTGCAGCAGAACCTTCTATCCCTGTTTCAGTTCCGGTCCCCTCTGCCCCTGTTAAGCCTTCCTGGAGCTCAGTGGTGGCAAAGGACCTCTCGGGTGACTCCAAGCTAGTTCCACTCTCTTTTTACCCGCCCCAAATTTCTGAGGGGCAGGTCACCATCCGACCTCCCATTTCGGTTCTTGAATCAGGTGCAAAGAAATGGGAGTTTAGTCTCATTGGCCATTTTCTTGGTCCTAGGCTTGCTTTCCCTATAGTGGATGCTTTTGCAAAGAAGGTGTGGAGTCAATGGGGCTTTGTCAAAACAACTCTCCACAAGGGTCTTTTTGTTTTCAAATTCAGCTCTGCTGCTGGAAGGGATAATACTTTAGCTGGTGGCCCTTGGTACATCTCAAACAAGCAAATCATGCTACAACCTTGGAAGGAAGGCATTGATGTCTCAAAGGAAAAATGCACCTCTGTCCCCATTTGGGTCAAATTTTCTGAAGTTCCCATTTCTTATTGGACAGCAGAGGATTTAAGTTACATTGCCTCTGGTGTTGGAACCCCCTTGTACTTAGATAAAGCTACCCCTCAACTTGATCATATGGCTTTTGCTCGAATTTGTATCCAAATTGATGTGGCCTGCACCTTTCCGAAGACCCTCCCTCTCATCATCTATCATTCTAAATCGGATGGAAACATTGTCGAAGTCATTGAGGATGTGCAAATTGAATACTTAAATAAACCTCTATTCTGCCCTGGTTGTAAAGTTTTTGGTCACTCCCATGTTAAATGCCCAAATACAAATTATCGGTGGGTCCCAAAAGTTGTTGTTCAAGAAGTGGCCTCTCAAGCACTTGATCCTGATCCTGGCTCTGGCTTGGGACGAGTTTCACTTCCCCTTGCTGGGTCTACCTCACATGCTTCTGTCGATGAAGGTTGGCAGACTGTTTCAAAGAAAGGTAGTTTCTCTGATCCTCCAAAGTCCCCTCTAATTGTGATACCCACCAATTTTGCACCTGTGCCTATTAATTCGACAGAGGATAGTTCTCCCCCAATCCCTGATAATGCTCTTACTAGAGCAAAAATGATTGATGGCCTTCCTCCCAAAGCTCTCGCAGCTAATCCCCTTGCAGATAATCCCTCCTCTTCAAGGAAAAAAGGAAGAAAAAAGTCTGGCTTTCATGCCCAAAATGGGGGCTCTATTTCTAAATAATCAGTTTATTATGATAAATTTTTGTGGAATGAATTTAAGGGGTTTAAATAAGGGTCCAAAAATTGCCCATGTAAAGGATTTTCTTTTGGAAAATAATATTGCTTTTGGAGGTTTTTTTGAAACCAGAGTCAAAGCTTCAAATGCCCCTCAGATCTCTAGAAGCATTAATGGAATTTGGTCCTGGCTCAATAATTATTCTTGTCACCCCAATGGGAGGATTTGGGTTGGGTGGAACCCAAACCTATGGAACGTTAGTGCTTTATCTTGCTCCTCCCAATTCATTCATTGTAAAGCAGGTACTACTGATCTCAGTATGTCCTTTTTTGTTACTTTTGTTTATGGCCTTTACACGGAACAAGACAGAAGGCAGCTGTGGGCAGACCTCAGAGACATCTCCCGCTCCTGCTCAACTCATGCTTGGTGCTTAGTTGGAGATTTTAACGAAGTTATTTCAATCCAGGACATCCTTGCTAGAAACGCTCGTCAAGATATTGGGATGCTTGACATGAAACTCTGTCTCCAGGATATTTCTATGGAGGATCTTAGAGCCAGTGGCTCTCTTTTCACCTGGTGGAACTCCCAACGAAACAACCCCTGCTACAAGAAATTGGATAGGATTTTAACTAATCCTAGGTGGTCCCTGGATTTTCCCCCCTCTTATGGCTATTTTCCCCCTATGGGTTTGTCTGACCACTGCCCCATGATCATCCACATGGGTATGCAATCTCCAAAGATAGTCAAACCGTTTCAATTTTTTAATCATCTTATGGCTCTCGAAGATTACTCTTCAACTATTGGTTCTGCGTGGGCTATCTCTCCAGCGGGCAACCCTGTTCTGCAGCTCTCTCAGAAGCTAAGAAATGTGAAGAAAGCCCTTATTGACTTAAATAAGAAATGGGGTAATATTTTGACTCGTGTTCGGGAGGTAAGGGATGAGCTAAGCTCTGTCCAAAGGTCTCTTCTCATTGACCCCCTCAACTCCTTTCTCATGGATAAGCTGAGCTCTAACTCCAAGGCTTACTGGGAGGCTCTTCATAAAGAAGAAGTCTTTCATAAACAGAAATCCCGTATCTCCTGGCTTAAGGATGGGGACAAAAACTCTAGTTTCTTTTTCCACAGCACCATTTCAAGGTGGAATAGGAATAAGATTCTTCAAATACAAGACCTCTCTGGAAATCATGTGGAAGGACAAAATGCCGTCAAAGATGTTGCAATTTAGCACTTCTCAAAGCTTCTCTCCTCTCCTAGTGTTAGAAGTTATCTTGATCTCTCTTTCTTCACTGCCCGTGCCATCCTCTCTGATGATCAGATTAAAGATTTAAATTGCCCTGTTTCTCCCCAAGAGATCCTCACGGCGTTTAAGTCTCTTAAAGGACACAAATGCCCAGACCCAAATGGTTTCACTAGGGAATTCTTTTCTAGCTCTTGGAACATTGTGGGTGGTGATGTCACTGCTGCTATTCATGCTTTCTTCTCTTCTGGCATCCCTCTCGGAAGCATTAATGCCACGGCAATTGCCCTCATCCCAAAGTGCCAAATCCTGTCCACGATGAATGATTTCCGTCCCATATCCTGCTGCAATACCATCTATAAAATTATAGCAAAGGTTCTTGCCTCTCGGATCAAGCAAGTTCTTCCCTCTATTATTTCTCAGTCTCAATCTGCTTTCGTCCCAGGACGGACAATTGGTGACAATATTCTGGTTGCTCAAGACCTTTTTAGAAACTATCATCTTTCCAAGGGCTCCCCCAAATGTGCCATTAAGATTGATTTGCAAAAAGCTTTTGATTCTATACACTGGGACTTTATGCTAGCAGCCTTGAGGCTTTTTCATTTTCCTCCAAAGTTCTGCTTTTGGATCAAGGAATGTATTACCACAGCCACTTACTCCGTTAAGATTAATGGTTCCCTATGTGGTTTTTTCAAGGGATCGAGAGGCCTTAGGCAAGGGGATCCTCTCTCCCCTTACCTATTCGTTATTGCCATGGAAGTTTTATCTATTTTACTTGTGGCTGGTACAAACTCGCCAGATTTCTCTTTTCATTACAAAACTAAGGATCTAAAGCTCTCTCACCTCTGCTTTGCTGATGACCTCCTCCTCTTCTGCAAGGGAGATAGAACATCTGTTTCAATCCTCAAGGGTTGTTTGGATGAGTTTACTGCTCTATCTGGTCTTCACATGAACGCTACCAAGAGCTCTTGTTACTTCTCAAATGTTCCTGATCTGGAAGCCTCATTCATTAGTACCATGCTTAATTTCCCTATTGGCAGTCTCCCCTTCAAATTTCTTGGAGTTCCTTTAATCTCTCGAAAGCTTACTACTAGCGACTGTGCCCCCTGATAGAAAGACTTACCTCGAGAATCTCTAAATGGACCTCAAATTTTCTGTCTTATGCAGGTAGAGCCCAGTTAATTCAAGCTGTCCTATTGTCCATGACCAACTTTTGGCTACAACACTTTCTTCTCCCAGCTGATGTTCACAATAAAATTAATTCCATCTTGCGAAGATTTCTTTGGAAAGGTACTTCTCTCGATCAGCATGGAAACAAGGTTGCTTGGCATTACATTATAGCTCCAAAATCCGAGGGCGGTTTAGGTTTTAAAGACACAAGATTGTGGAATAAAGCGCATCTTTTGTTTCGGTTATGGCAGGTTGTAAACCCCTCTTATGAGTCTCTCTGGGTTCACTGGATTCGAAGCACTGCGCTCAAAAATAAACACTTCTGGCTTCTTCGGGTCTCTCATACTTGCTCTTGGACATGGAGAAAGATTCTTAATCTTCGAGATGTAGCCTTGCCTTTCATTCACTATCAAATAGGCGATGGGTCTAGGATCAGTCTTTGGTTTGATCCCTGGTTCCTTAATCGTGCTCTTACCTGCTCTAAATCTGATGCTTTAGTTATGGAATCTGGTCTTCCTCCAACTGCCACTGTCAATCAGATTATTCGGAATCATCTCTGGGCTTTGCCTCCTTCAAACCACCACACTATGATTTGCCTTAGGCAAAATTTTGACTTTTCTAGAAGGTTTGACTTCTCGAAGAAGGATGTTGTGCTGTGGAACCTCAGAAGCCCTTCTGTTCTCAAAGTTAGGCACATTTGGGAGGACATTCATGCTCCTGCTCCAAAGGTCTCCTGGCACGGGCTCATTTGGCACAAGTTGTACGTGCCAAGGTTTTCTTTTATCTCCTGGCTCTGCTGTCTCAATCGTCTCTCTACAAAGGACCTTCTTCTCGATCATGGTTTATCTCTGGATCCCTTGTGTGCTCTGTGCAAATCTGCTAGTGAATCCCGGGATCATCTATTTTTTGATTGTAGTTACAGCAAGCAGGTTGCAATGCCTTTATTTACTCTTGCTGACTGGCAAGGTTCCTTATCCGGATGGTCTTCCCTCCTTCCAGACCTTCTCTCTTCCAAGATTAGCTCCACTAGCATGCTCATTATAAAACTCCTACTCAATGCTTTAATTTACTACATTTGGAAAGAGCGCAATGTTAGAATTTTCTCGTGCAAAGGAAAGCCTCCTGCTGTTCTCTTGGTGGAGGTAATGAACTGTATCAAGCTCAGGCTTCTCTCTGTTGCAAATCTTCAGCAAATGCAGGACATCCTTTCTCGTTGGGATCCTCCCCCTTGAAAGGGTTGTTTCGCTCTTGGGGTTGTCTTGGTTGATTGTTGTTTCTTCTGTGGCTTGTGTTGTAATTCTTTTGGGTTTAAGACCTTTTGGTTGTGTTTTGCTGCTGCTGTGGGTTTTTCATTTTAATTGTTGCTGTATGCTACTGCTGTGGGTTGTGTGTTTTGGTCCTGTATGCAGGATGCTGCTATTTACTGCTGCTGGTTTTAGACCTTTTTGTTTTCTTTTTAAATGCTGCTGTATGCTGCTGGTTTTTTTTATGCTGCTGCATGCTGTCAGGGGTTGTATGCTGCTGTCTGTCAAGGAATGTTTGCTGCTGTCATGCTGCTTGTCCTGCTGCTGCTGTATCAGGACTGCTGTCATACTGCTGTCATGCTGCCTGTCCTGCTTTTGATGCTGCTGTTTTGTTAGTTGTGTGCTTGCTGCTGCTTTCTATCAGGATGCTGTGTGCTGCAGTTTTTGCTGCTGTTTGCTGCTATTTGTTGCTGCTAGCTGCTGTTTCCTGCTTGTTGCTAGCTGTTTCCTGATTTTTGCTGCTGCTGCTGTCTTTTAGGAGCTGCTGTTTTTCTGCTTGTCAGGTGCTGGATGTGCCCTGGATGTCTGTTGTTGCCGCTTGCTGCTGCTGTTTGCTAGTTTCGTGTTTTGCTGCTGGCTGTCTGCTAGTTGTTGCCGTTTTCTGCAGGCTGTTTGCTTGTTTTTCTAGCTTGTTTTCCCTAGCTAGCGAGATGTGCTAGTAGGTCGAGAGGGATGCCTCTCGTTTTTTTTGTATCTGTTTCCTTCTTTTTTTTTATTTCAAAATTTAACAAAAAAAAAAAAAAATTATAGAAAGTGTTAATTAGTAACACTGAAGTTTTGTAGCCAGTAGTTATCTCTTTGTTTGTAATTCATTCATTCTTTATAAAGAGATATAGTTATTTCTTATTTGTAAGTAAATGCTGGAATGGAGTATCAAAGTTTTAGCAAATCGAAATGTGTATTTGATCCGTTAGAGTTTACAAAAAAGCTTACGTCATCAGAGACTAACTCTAAAGGAGTCAAAGACTAAAGCTTACGTCCTCAGAGACTAAAAATAAAGTATCAGAGACTAAGCTAACGTCATCGGAGACTAAGCGTTAAAGCATCAGAGACTAAATAATTTTATCGGAGGCTACACAATTTGACGTCATCAAGGACTAAAAACACCAGAGACTAATTGATGACGTCACCAGAGACTAAAGATGAAGCATTAGAGACTAATCGTGATTTAATTCCTGAGAGATACAGAGTCGAATTAAAGAGAATTGTCTTCCACGTAAATCAAGATATTATTAAAGACGTAGCTGGTAAGGAAACTAACCAGAAATCTCTTCCTAATAAAAAAGGAAAGATTGTATTTGATTCGAATAAGGAAGCTGAATCAATATTGATTTAGAATAGGAAAACTGAAAGATTAGTTTTAGAGAGAAACTGTAATTAGGTTTACAGAAAGAATTGTAATTTGAAGTTGTATAGGTTTTTCATAGTTTGTATATTTTTCTATACAGAATAGAAAAGAAGCTGATGATCATATTTATTATGATTGTTAGAATTTGTAATCAGTTGTGAAATCAATATAGCAATTGTTTATAAATTGTTTTGAGTTCTTGTTCTTTATATTCCGCAAGAAAATTTAATTTCTTAAAGAACAAGTAATTCGAAAAGTATTCAAAGAACTTGTATTCAACCCCACCCCCTTCTACAAGTTCTCGGCATCTCACTGGGAAAACAATTGGTATCAGAGCCTATAATTGAATTTATTCAATTAATACGTTCCAAGAGATGGCCAACGACGAAGCTAGCAGCTCTAACATAATGGCATATGCGGGAAGTCGTGATGGTGGTACCAGAATTTCAATTCTTAAAAGAGAAGAATATCCGATGTGGAAGCAAAAGATGTACATGCACTTAAGAGTAACAAATCCAGATTATATTGATAGGATTGAGAAGGATCCCTATCTACCCAGGAAATTTATTCCTGCTAAAACCGTCGATGGATCAGTTGTGGCGGAACACTTTGAACTTGCTCCAGAATGTGATTATACAAACGAATACAAGTTGCAAGTGTTGAAGGATGCTAAGGTGATGAACATACTCTATAATGGAATTGATAAAAATATGTTCACAAGCATCATAAATTGCATAACATCTAAGCAAATCTGGGACACCATCAAAGTCCTATGTGAAGGAACTGACCAAGTCCGAAAGAACAAAAGGTCATTGTTGACACAACAATACGAATTCTTTCAAGCAAAGCTTGGTGAACCAATAACGTCAGTTTATGATAGGTTCAACACTTTACTCAATGATTTGAAAATACTTGGAAAGTCCTATGACAATGAGGATGTCAACACCAAGTTCATGAGATCTCTTCCTCCAAGTTGGGATCCAAAAACAACAGCTATAAGAGAGGCTTATGACTTAGACATACTCACACTGGACAGGCTCTACGGGAATCTAAAGACATATGAACTTGAAGTAGAGCAACGACAACACATGCATGGCAAGGATAGAGAAGCTGCGTTGATGGTTGAGACAAGCAAGTCTCAAGAGAAGCTTGATGATGAATCTTCCAATGCTAGCTCGATTGATCAGGAAGATGAACTGGATTCTGACGATGACATGGAGGAATTCATGGCATTCATGGTCAAACAGTTCAAGAAATTTAGGGCCAGTAGGAAAGGAAGAAAATCGTCAAGGAAACCTAACCCTAAACGTGAAGGTCAAAAAGTTACCTTCGACTTAAAGAAAATAAGATGTGGCATAACCCCCATAAGGGGCATCATTCACATTCTCGTTGCATAGACATAAGATTGAAAACATAGCTGAAATTCAAAGCTCATTTATATCCATGCATCATCATTCATATCATGCTAGCAGAATCAAAAGCATAGCATGCTCATGCATCAGAACAATGAAAGTATAAATCCAACCTTCTACGCATATCGAAACAAATGATAATGCGTTAAACTGAAATAAGCATGAGATTGTGAATATACTTGCCTCAGTCCTTTGCTCACTACCAAATTTAATTTACTCGCGAGTGGAAAATTCTGTAAGAATATACATATCACAAAAATGAATTTATTATCTGGGTTTAAAATATGAGGGAGAAATGCACATGTGATGTCCTTAACTTTTAACGTCTCAATCTGATATAAAACTATTGAGGTTAAGAAATCAATTCAAACATCTTAAAATA
>CM025787.1:8706817-8739620 GCA_014636745.2 Centella asiatica | reverse complement strand
CAGCAACTGTTTTTCTAGCCCAACTGAAACAATTTGAAAACTCTATTACCTTAACATCTAATAACTCCAATATGCTACTAAAGTGCAGGTTATTAAACACAAAAGAATGGAAGGGAAGAACTCACTTTGATCAGATGCAAGAACTACACAATTAATAAATCTGCTATGCTGAAATCTGCTATGCTAAAAATCTGCTCTCCCCTGTTCTCTTATGGTTTTCAGCCTTCCTAAGTGTTCTCCAGCCGAAAATGGGACTGCTCCCCTTGTTCTAGTGGCTTCTTGTTTAGTCCAAATTAAGCATGAGGTGGCAAGGTGCTTAATTTGGTCCAATAAGAATTGTCCAGCCTTTTTCACTTGAAGACAAAGCCTACTACAACCCAAAAATAGTGCAGAATTCCAGCCTAATACAGCCAAAAAGTAGTGCAGATTTCTACTTTTCTACTAAGGGTCTCAACTAATATGTATTTGCGAAATGGCACAAAAGCTTCATAATACCCGCTAATTAACCCCTTGAACGAAATCTGCATTTTTGATATTCTAACTCTCCTTTTAAAAGCGTTCTAATTAAGCTTTCTTTCTAAATGATGTATTCTTAATCTATATGGACTGATATATTATTATTTATGCAATATAAAACAATGCAAATGTCAAATATCAAGTGGAATGCATGTTCACGAATATGCGATTTGGGACACGGATGTGACAACAATGGAAAGGATTTTGTTACTGAAAGATATCTATTTTAACAAGGAAAATAATCAATCCAATTTAATCTAAGAAACAAATAAAATATACGAAATTAGCAACTGGAAACATGAAATATAACTATCGGAGACTATAGTCCCTGACAAGTTTAACACGCCCGCTGATGACGTCATTCGTCCCTGATACTTTAGTCCCCGATGCGCGTTAGTCCCCGACGCCCTGATGCCCTGATCCTTGATGCCCTGATGCCTTAGTCCCTGATGCCCTGATGCCCTGATGCGCGTCTGTCTTAGCCCCTGATGACTTCCGTAGACCCTGATGAACAGCCCCTGATGACTTCCGTAGACCCTGACGACCATTAAAATCCGCAACTGCTTAACTCCTTATTCACAAGCAAAGTCACCACAGGCTGTTTAACACCCCCTAACCAAAAACTTCCGTTAATATTGACAGAAAATAAATCTAAGGATAATTCTTTAGAAACGAGATTTATTCTTCCATTTGTCAACAACTCCAACGTATCACCTTAGCTCGCTGCCGGTTCACGGATCCATTTGCCAAGAGGATTTCTACTATCTGAATGAAAGTGTCAATGAGGATGAGGTTTTATTGGCCTTCAAATCTTTGAAAAAAAACAAGAGCCCAGGTCCTGATGGTTTCAATGCTGAATTTCGAACTCTCTCTTGGGATACCATTGGTAAAGACGTTATTGCTGCGGTTTTGGCATTCTTCAACAAGGGCTGCCCCCTTGGAAATTTCAACAATACCTCTATCACTTTGGTTCCTAAGCTTGCTCACCCTTCCTCTATGCATGATTTTAGACCTATATCCTGCTGCACAGTTGTTTACAAGATTATCTCAAAAATTTTGGCCACGCGGTTGAAAAAGGTTCTTCCTGCCATTATCTCTCCATCTCAAGCTGCTTTTGTTCCTAATAGGAATATTGGAGATAACATCCTCATTGCCCAGGACATTGTGAGAAATTACCATCTGGATAAAGGCCCTCCTAGGTGTGCTCTGAAAATTGATCTCCAAAAAGCTTTTGACTCCCTCAAATGGAATTTTATCTTGGCTGCTCTAAGGCACTTAAAGTTTCCGCCAAAATTCTGCTACTGGATTAGAGAATGTATATCCACTGTTTCTTACACAGTTAAAGTTAATGGCTCTCTTTGTGGACAGTTCAAGGGCAATAGGGGTATAAGACAGGGTGATCCCATATCTCCGCTCCTTTTTGTAGTGGCTATGGAGTTTCTCACTTCTCTTACCAATTTGGAGATTGAGAAGTCTCGCGAATTTTCATTTCATTGGAAAGCCGAGGTCATTAATCTAACGCACCTTTGTTTTGCAGATGATCTTTTTATGTTTTCTAAAGGAGATATACCTTCAGTCTGCACTCTCAAGCGAGCTCTGGATATTTTTTCTCAATTATCTGGTTTAAAGGTTAACACCTCAAAGAGTCTTTGCTTCCTATCAGGGGTTGATGATCACAGCAAGGTTCAGATTCTCCAGATCCTAGGTTTTCCGCAGGGTGTTCTCCCTGTAAAGTTCCTTGGAGTTCCTCTAATCTCTTCTAGGCTGCGGGCACGAGACTGTGATACACTAGTGGACAGAATTACAAGCAGAATTACTTCTTGGACCTCAAAATTTCTATCATATGCTGGTAGAATGCAGCTTATCAAGGTGGTTCTCTTTTCAATTCAATCTTTTTGGACTCAACATTTCTTGTTGCCCAGCTACATCCATAAGAAAATCCAAAGTATCTTCACCAGTTTTTTATGGAAAGGTGCTACTCTTAGCAAACATGGGGCCAAAGTTGCTTGGACGAAGATTTGTTCTCCCAGGGACGAGGGTGGCTTAGACTTTAAATGTACGAGGGAATGGAACCGTGCCCATTTACTGTTAAGGATTTGGCATCTATTAAATCCTCAGTTTCAATCTTTATGGGTTTTATGGATTCGTAATACTGTTATTAAAAAATCCAACTTTTGGAATATGAAGGTTACTGCTCAGTCCTCTTGGACTTGGAGGAAAATCCTCACCCTTAGATCCACAGCCAAGCAGTTCATCTTTTATTCTATTGGTGATGGATCAAGCGTGAGCCTGTGGTTTGATCTGTGGCACAACTCACAACCTCTAGCCAAATCTGTTGATGACCCAATCATTCTTGAATCTGGTCTAGGAAAGGAAGCTGTGGTTGCTGACATTATTCTCAATGACTCTTGGAGGCTCCCAATTTCCAATCACCAAATTATCATCAATTGGAGGAGCATTTTTAACTACCTTACACCTTTAAACTCCTTGAATCAGGATTGTGTGCACTGGGGTAATATTCCTATCTCTTTAACTAACGTTGATCGAAAAACTAAATTGGCTGACAACACCCCATCCCAAACCCTACAAATTACATTGGCTGAGTGATGGAGGAGAAGTGAAGGTGACGAAGAAAGTACTGATTTCTTTTGAAATTGGTAAATTCAAGGATCAGGTGTTGTGTGATGTTTGTGTCATGGATGCATGCCACATCTTATTGGGGAGACCATGGCAGTATGACAAATTTGTCAAGTATGACGGCAGGACAAACGTATACATTGCCAAGGTAGGCAATAAGAAGACGGCCCTAAAACCTTTATCCCCTCTTAGCGCACGCAAGGAGAGTTTAATGGTGACGGAGAAACAATTCCAAGCTGCATTGGCACAAGAGGGTCAGGGCTACTTGCTGATTGCCGTAGGATTTCAATCTGAACAGAAGCAGACAGGCCTAAACAAGGACGTGCAGGAATTGTTGGAAGAATTTCAGGATGTGTTTCCTGAAGATTTACCACCAGGTTTACCACCTATTAGAGGAATTGAGCACCAAATTGATTTAATTCCTGGAGCATCGTTACCTAAAAAGCGGCCTACCGGTGTAATCCTCAAGAGGCACAGGAAATACAAAGACAGATTGAGGAATTAATGGAGCGAGGGTACGTAAGGGAAAGTATGAGTCCTTGTGTTGTACCAACTTTAGTAGTACCTAAAAAGGATGGAACATGGAGGATGTGCATTGATAGTAGAGCAGTAAACAACATTACTATCAAATACAGATTCCCAATTCCGAGATTGGACGATTTATTGGATGAACTGCATGGTTCAGTCGTATTTTCCAAGATTGACTTACGAAGTGGATATCATCAAATAAGAATGAGAGAGGGCGATGAGTGGAAAACGGCCTTCAAAACGAAGGTTGGACTCTATGAATGGTTGGTTATGCCGTTTGGCCTTAGTAATGCACCTAGCACTTTTATGAGGCTTATGAATGAAGTACTGAAACCCTTCCTGGGTAAATTTGTTGTGGTTTACTTGGATGACATACTTGTCTACAACAAAAGTTTAGAAGATCATCTTGACCATCTCAGGTCAGTTTTTGAGATGTTGAGGAAACAGAAGTTGTATGCGAAGTTGGAAAAGTGCTACTTCCTTGTACCTAGTGTAACTTTTCTGGGGTACATTGTGTCAGGGGAGGGCATATCAGTGGATTCCTCGAAGGTAGAGGCTATAAAATCCTAGCCAGTACCGACTACAGTGACAAAGGTAAGATCTTTCCATGGCCTTGCGTCATTTTATAGAAGATTTGTAAAAAATTTCAGTAGCATAGTCGGTGTATCACTGAATGTATAAAGAAGGGAAAGTTCTAATGGACAGAGGCTGCACAAAAGGCGTTTGAAAGGGTGAAAGAGCTGTTGTGCGATACACCGGTTCTAGCTCTGCCAGACTTTTCAAGTCCTTTTGAAGTAGAGTGTGATGCAAGTGAGGTTGGCATAGGAGTTGTCCTAGTGCAAAAGAAAAGACCCATTGCCTATTTTAGTGAAAAACTCAATGGTACAAGACTGAACTATTCAACTTTTGATAAGGAGTTCTATGCCATAGTGAGAGCTCTTGACCATTGGAGTCACTATTTGCGGCCGAGTCACTTCATATTGCATTCAGATCATGAGGCTTTAAAATACATTCATGGACAACAAAAATTGAATCCTCGTCATGCTAAATGGGTTGAGTTCTTGCAATCCTTTAATTTTTCATCAAGGCATAAGCAGGGCAAAGATAATGTGGTAGCTGACGCATTATCCAGGAGGCACAATTTGCTGGGGGTGTTGAGCTCAAAATTACTTGGTTTTGAGTTGATTAAAGAGTACTATCAGCAGGACCTGGATTTTCAACCAATAATTGAGGCGTGTTCTCATGGAGCTACGGGGAATTATGTGTTTCAAGATGGATTTCTGTTCAAAGGAAATTACTTGTGTATTCCATCTTGCTCAATTCGAGAATTGTTAATTAAGGAAGCTCATGGAGGAGGACTAGCCGGACACTTTGGTATTACCAAAACATTGGCAATCTTACAAGAACATTTCTATTGGCCAAAAATGCAAGGAGATGTTACTGGGGTGATTGCTCGTTGTGCAACTTGTCAAAAGGCAAAGAGTACATTTCATCAAGGATTATATACCCCCTTACCTGTTCCAGAATCCCCATGGGAGGATGTCGCTATGGACTTTATTGTGGGGTTGCCTCGGACTCAAAGAGGTAATGACTCAATAATGGTAGTTGTGGACAGGTTTTCCAAAATGGCACATTTTTTGGCTTCTCACAAAACTGATGATGCATCTTGTATAGCTGATTTGTATTTGAAAGAAGTGGTTCGACTTCATGGGGTTCCAAAGACTATAGTTAGTGATCGAGACACAAAGTTTATGAGTTATTTCTGGAAAACACTGTGGAAACTATTGGGAACAAAACTGTGTTTTAGCACTTCACATCATCCTCAGACAGATGGACAGACAAAGTAACCAACAGAACCTTGGGAGTTTTATTGCGTGGATTGGTTAGTAAGACTACCAAGGATTGGGATGTCAAGCTTGCACATGCCGAATTTGCATATAATAGGTCTGCTACGTATGCTACGAAACATTCACCTTTTGAAATAGTGTATGGTGTAAATCCTAGACTTCCAGTGGATTTAATTCCTTTACCAAAGAGTGAATACATTCATTTGGATGCCAAAGCCAAAGCACAGGCTATGATGAGGTTACACGCACAAGTACGAGCCAGAATTGAAAAAGTGAATGCAAGGTATAAAGCTTTGGTCGACAAACATAGAAAGCAACCTATTCTTCAGGTGGGTGATCTTGTATGGTTGCATCTGCGGAAAGAAAGGTTTCCTAACCTACGTAAACATAAGTTAATGCCTCGGTCGGAGGGTCCCTTCAAGATTGTTGAGAAGATTAACGATAATGCCTTCAAATTGGAGTTGCCAGGAGAATACGGTGTAAGTGCAACTTTTAATATTGGTGATTTGACTCCTTATATTCATGATGACGATGTAGCTCAATTGAGGACAATTGTTTCTGAAGAAGAGGAGGATGACCCATTGGAGTTGTTGACGAGTGAAAGAATAAATCTCGTTTTAAAAGAACTGTCCTTAGATTTATTTTCTATTGATATTAATGGAGGTTCTTGGTTAGGGGGTGCTAAACAACCTGTAGTTACTTTGCTTGTGAATAAGGAGTTAAGCAGTTGCGGGTTTAAAAAGGGCACCAGGGACTAAAACACGTCGGGGACTAAAGTGCCGCGTTTGGGACTAAGACGTGTATTTGACGCGCCAGGGACTAAAACACGTATCGGGGACTAATACGTGCATCGGAGACTAGTGACGTCATCAGAGACGTGCATCGGAGACTATTGACGTCATCCGAGACTATAGTCTCCGATAGTTATTTTTCCATCAGAGGTTATAGTCTCCGACAGTTTAAATTTCTGGGTTTTGTTTTGGAGATTATTTTCAATTTAAATTGGAATGTTTATTTTCCTTGTTAGATTAGATATCTTTCCATAATGGAATTCTTTCCATTGTAAATTCTTTCTAATTAGAATTAGGTTTTTTTGATTATTCAACTTATAAATAGTTATTCATAATGTAGAGAAGGACAGACTTTGATTAATAAAATTGTGTGAGTTTTTACTTACGTTTATCCTGAAAGTTGGTGGTTAATTCCTTTAGACTTTCACAACCTGATTTGTTTTAGCTTGCGGGTGATTAATTTCTTTAAGCAAACTAAGCAAATTGATCCTTTAGTGTTGATTTCTGGTGATTAATTTCTTTACAGAGTCTTCCTAAAGTTATTTTCCGCAACCTATGTTTGATCCTACCATATCAAATACATCACAAGAGTTATATGTACAACAACCTCCAGGGTTTGAAACCTCCAAGATTCCCAAATCATGTTTACAAACTAGAGACAGCACTTTATGGACTGAAACAAACTCCTAGAGCTTGGTATGGCACACTATCAAAGTTTCTGGTGGATAATTAGTTCACAAGAGGTATCATTGACAAGACATTGTTCTTTAGACAACACTAAGACCATTTGATCCTGGTTCAAATATATGTTGATGATATCATTTTTGGATCCACTGACACTAGACTGTGTGAAAAGTTCTCCAAGCTCATGCAAAGCAAGTATGAAATGAGTTTAAAGGGTGAATTATCTTATTTCTTGGGCCTGCAGATCAAACAAGTCACTGATGGGATTTAAATATATAAGACAAAATATGCCAAAGAACTTCTCAAGAAATTTGACATGGAGGACTCAAAGGTAGCAAAGACACCTATGGCCACAATAACCAAGATTGACCCTGATAAGAATGGAAAGAAAGTTGATCTAAAGACTTATAAGGGAATGATTGGTTCTCTACTGTATCTGACAGCAAACAGGCTTGACATTATGTTTGCAACATGTCTTTGTGCAAGGTATCAAGCTGATTCAAGGGACTCTCATCTAATTGCAGTGAAAAGAATCTTAAGGTACATCAAGGGCACCACAGAGTTGGGACTTTAGTAGCCAAAGGAGTCTGGATTTGAATTACTTGGATATTCTAATGCTGACTTTGGAGGATGCAGAATTGACAAAAAAAGTACCACAGAGAGCTGTCAATTTCTAGGAGGAAGGCTTGTATCTTAGTTCGGCAAAACACAACACTCAATATCAACATCTACTACTAAAGCTAAATACATTGCAGCTGGAAGTTGTTGTGCACAAATGTTATGGATGAAAAATTAGTTATTGGACTATGACCTAAATCTCAACAAAATTCTAATTTTGTGTGATAATACAAGTGCCATTGCAATTGCTGAAAACCCTGTGCAACATTCCAGAACTAAACATATAGAAATCAAGTATCACTTTATCAGGGAACATGTTATGAATGGAACCATTGAACTACACTTTGCACCAACAAACAAGCAACTGACAAACATCTTCACCAAAGCCCTTGATGAAGCCACTTTTATCAATCTGGTGGGAGAGTTGAGAATGGTGAATTATGCAAGATAAAGCTTGATCAACTTGCTGAAGTCATGCCAGAAAAATTATTGGGAAGTTCAATCTATCAAGTGCTTAAGTATTGGTATTTCTAACTCATCTCATAATTTCCTGATAATGTTACTAATACATGGTTATATGTTTATAATAAATAAATAAAAAATATTTATTAAATATATATGTTTATATATATTTTTAAAGGTTTGTATTAAAGGTTGTACATCAGGGTTAGAATTACACAGAAGAACCGTTTGTACTTCCATCCCATATGAAACATGTATTACTTACACATCCTTATTTTTTCTCAACCTCTTATTATTTCTATTTCAACTATGATGGTAGAGACAACTATTACTTCTCTGCCTACCCAAGTAGTATTACCAATTTCTACACAACCACTCTCAATAGCCCAACCCTCAGTCTCCTAAAAGACTCAAGGTACTAAAAGAAAACTCTCTAAAGTAACCTCATCTATCGAGGGGGAGCAAGGTGAGAGAGTGATTGGCTTGAAGAGATTGAAGAAGAAAAGGACAACCATGAGTGTTGACCCTTAACCAACCCAGGCAGTATCCTCCCAAAAAGATACTGACCTTGATAAGGAAGTAAACTCATCACTAATTGTCTCCTCCCAAAAGGATTCAATTATTGAACAAAGTCCCCAACTAGGGATACAGTTAAGTGAGGCACATACACTAACCATAACCCTTGATGAAACTAACATCAGGTTCTATGAGAGCCACTTGCAGATATCTTACACGGTGAGTGCTCACACAACTTCACTTGATGAATCACCTTCTTACTCTGTGATTCAGCCAACACTCCCTTCTACACCTCTATACTCTTTTTCTTTGCCTCAAATTTCTTTAGACATCATGACGTAAACTCCAAGTGTTATGACATCAGATTCTCCAATTTTTCACTTCTTGGAGGAGCCAATAATCCATGACACAGTGATTGACAATCAAGATTCTCAAATGATTGGTTCCTTCTTAAATGATTCAATCACTGATGATCATATAGGGGACATAAATACAACTATATATACTAATGTTCTAGGTATTTATACTTTTTTTTGTTGAAATTTCAATATATAAAGAGAAATAAAAAAAGATACAGATAAAACGAGGGGCAAACCCCCTGGCCTACTAGCACATGATGCTAGCTAAGGTGACAAACAAGAAGAAAAGGAGCAGCATAGCTGCTAAAAAGAACAGAGTGAAACAGTGTAGCATATTATAGCATGCAAACATATAACACTGATAACACTGATAGCCCACTGTAGACATATAACACTAATAGCCTATTGCAAACATTGAACATATTGTAGCATACAAACTGCACCAGCAGTAGCCGACTTGGATAGACAATAGATTGCAACAATCTACAGTAGCCAGGTAAACAAACAGCAGCAGTAGCAACATAGCCTTCAACCCAGCAGCAGCAGCATCTGATTATGAAAATTACGCCTAGCTGAAGATGTCCCACTAATGGAATAAGGTAGCAGCAGTAGTTGATGATGGAAAAAATCCACATTTTGTAGAAATTAAGAAAGCTAATTGAACAAGGTGGCATGCTGAGCAAGACACTGAACAGACTTGGGATAGGAGAGGACTCGACACTAGGTATTTATACTTCCCCCATTGTAAATACTACTTCTATACACACCTATAATTCTCCTATTAAACATACACCTATATCCTCCACTTCTGCTCAAATCACTTCTTTGGACACAATTGTTGCAGATACTTTACTTACATTATCCACAGTTGTTGATAACACAGCCCATAAGAGCCTAATTAGGATAACTTTGAGTGAGGCTGAGAAAATACTTAGTGAAAAGAGGCAAGGTCAACCCATTGAGAGGACCTTGGCACAAGGAGAGAATGAAAGTAATACCTTAGACGACCATGAAAAAGGAGAGGAAAAGAGTGATGCCTTAGAAGGAATAAAATAAAGGAGAGGTTGAGGAAAATAAGGATGAGATCATTGTAAATAAATAAAATAGAGAAAATATAGAATTTGTAAATACTTCTAGTTCTTCTGAGAGTGATAAAAATGACACTCTCCAACAAGTTCTTCTAGTCACATCCCAATTCTCAACTTCCACTGATGATGCTGCCATAGAGGGGGAGAAATCTTCAAAGTCATTATCAAGGAGAAATCCTCAAAGTCATTATCAGGGGTTGTTGTTGAGACATCTGCAAATCAACCTTCAGAGGATGTGACTACTGATCCTGCTCCAAAAGGCCAAGGACATTAGATGGGAAGGTGAGCTTGTCCTTCCTCAAGATCAGAAGCTAGTGGAAGCTGATGCACTCTATGCACAACAACTTCAATAGGAGAAGGAGAAGGCTGCGGAGGAGGAGAAACAAGAAGAAGAGTGGAATCGATGCATGTTCTAAGCCAAATTGTATACCACAAAAATGAACATGTCATCAAGTTCTGAACCTTGATTTGTACAGAAAGTGATATACTTGTACATAATTATTCTTTATAACTATACAAATACATTTATTCTTTAATGTCTATAGTTTTGGGTTTTGACGTCATCATCAGTGCAATACTTAGATTTATGATTATCAAACTGATAAACATAAATAGGCGGATTTTGTTAGATATAAATACTGATGATGATGTTTAGGGAATAATTGTGCATCTGTAAATACTCAAGGTATTCTATAAACCTTAGTATATTTGCACAAGTTTTGCATCCACTAATGGACGACTTAGTCATTAGGGGATGGATTACACTGCACCGGGCGAGTCATCAGTGAAAGCGTGAACGGACTTGACGGTGTCAAGGAATGGCTGTTGTTACTTAAAAGAAGATGAGAATTCCGCACGATAGACATTCCAGGCAATGCCAAAAAAGTATTAATGAGCAAAAGAACAAGTACTTTTTAAAGGGCATCCGTGAAAAGAACCCATGAGGGGAAGCTTAAAAATATTGTGTTTGGGGATGACTTCGTCAGGGGAAGCCGTTAGGGGAACCCATCAGGGAAAGACCTCGTTAGGGGAACCCATCAGGGGATGAACCCGTAAAGGGAATGCATTAGGGGATGACCTCGTCAGGGGAAACCGTCAGGGGAACTACCCTGATGTCCAAACTTTGGCGATAGCATATCTCCCAATGAGTTTGCCGATAGTCATTTTTATCCCCTGACGTCGCCTTTGGCGCTAGTCATTTTTATCCCTTGATGTTGACTTTGGCGATGACTTGGATTGCCCGACGAGTTTAGCGATGACTTAAATTGCCCGATGATTTTGGCAATGACTTAGATTGCCCGACAAGTTTGGCGGCGACAAAAGATCATCTCATCAGGGGAACCCATCAATGGATAACAAGCAGGTCGTAACATCGATGGATAATGAAGCACAGATCAAGTCTCCATCAGGGCTTGACTTTGGTGGATAATGAAGCACTGATCAAGTTTCCATCAGGGCTTGACATCAGTGGATGATGAAGCACTGATCAAGTCTCTAGCAGGGCTTGACATCAGTGGATAATAAAGCACTGATCAAGTGTCTATCAGGGCTTGACTTTGATGGATAATGAAGCACTGATCAAGTCTCCATCAAGGCTTGACTTTGGTGGATAATGAAGCATTGATCAAATCTCCATCAGGGCTTGACATCAGTGGAAGATGAAGCACTGATCAAGTCTCTATCAGGGCTTGACATCGGTGGATAATGAAGCACTGATCAAGTCTCTATCAAGGCTTGAGTTTGATGGATAATGAAGCACTGATCAAGTCTCCATTAGGGCTTGACATCGGTGAGGAGAAATTGTCAACCCTACACTTAACACAAGACTTGTTGTCAAATTTTCCTCTTGTCTCTGATGAGTCTCTCAGTATAAAGCACTTACAACCAAACACATGTAAACACTTGAGAGTTGGTTTTCTCTCAGTCATCAATTCATAAGGATCTATTTTGTGTAAAGCAAGTTGTGCTAATAGTTTTTTCCCAAAAATATGTAGGAAGTTTTGCTTCTTGTAACATAGTCCTTGCTGCTTCAATAAGGGTCCTATTTTTCCTCTCAACAACTCCATTTTGTTGAGGGGTTCTTGGAGCAAGAATTGGTGAGTTATTCCTTTTTCAGTGCAAAATTCAATAACTTGGGTATTCTTGAATTCTGTTCCTCTGTCACTCCTTATTACCCTTACTGTTTTTCTTGACTCAGTTTCTATCTTCTTGACATGATCAATTATTAATTGAGTAGCTTCATCTTTTGTATGGAGGTATTTTACCCAAGTATACCTCATGTGATCATCCACAATAACCAAAGCATATTTGTTTCTTAAGATAGACATCACATTCACCTGACCAAATAAATCCATGTGTAGCAACTGTAAAGGGTCAGTGATTGATATTGCTGGTTTGCTTTTGAATGATACACTTCTTTGTTTTCCTTTCTAGCATGAATCACACAATCCATCTTGTGTAAACTCCAACTGTGGAATGCCAGCTACGTCTTCAATAATATCTTGATTTATGTGGAAGACATTCCTTATTCAATTCGAACTTTGTATCTCATGAGGAAATAATTCACGATTAGTCCCTGACAACTTCAATCTTTAGTCCCTGATCGAGTCAACGTTTAGTCTCTGGTCTTTTAGTCTCTAGTCAAGTTGTGTAGTTTTCGACAGAGTAATTAGTCTCCAATGCTTTAGGCTTAGTCTCTGATGACGTCAGCTTAATCTCTCATGCTCTAGACTTAGTCTCCGATGACGTCAATTTAGTCTTTGATGCTCTAGACTTAGTCTTCGATGACGTCAGTTTAGCCTCTGATGCACTAAGCTTAGTTTCTGATGACGTAAGCATTTGTCTCCGATAGACAAAACTTAGTATTTGACAAGTGTTGCCTTAGTCTCCGATAAGCCTTTTTGTAATCTCTGACGAATCAAATACACACTTTGACTTTGTTGACGCTTTGACACAAATTTCCAACAGTTACTTACAAGTAAAAATGAATCTATCTCTTTACAAAGAATGAATAATTACAATCAAAGAGATAACTACTGGCTACAAAACCTCAGTGTTACTATTTAACACTTTCTATACATTTGTATATCTAAGTAATCTAAAGATAATCATCATCAAATATTATAAAACCTAACAATCTCCCCCTAATTATGAATATCAGAATGATAAGCATAATTTCAAGGTTGATGATGATGTCAAATCTCAAAATTACAAGTATTACTTTGAAAAAGAATAAAGAATTACTAACTACAAATGTATCTAAATTAAGATCTTTGATCTCTCATTCAGCTTCCACCAAGACTCAGGTTTAAATCCTTTAAGTCTGGCTTAAAAAAAAATTACAGCTTATTTAACAATTAACATACCTCCAACTCCAACAACTTCATGTTTTGTTTTTCTTCAGCACTTCCAGCCTTTCTATCAGTAGTTTCCTTAGGATAACCTCTATTTTTTCTTCAGAATCTTTGAGAAGACTGATAAAACCTTCAATATGTCTCTCATTTACACTGTTAATGTCTCTGTTATAGTTGAAGAATACCTTCTCTCCATGAAAAGTCTCATACCATAGTCCAAGAGGCTTTGGATCAACCTTTGGCACTGTGTCCAAATTATGTATCACCTTTATCACCTTTTGGATTTGGCTTCGAAATTCTTTGTTGAGATCAGAAGTGTCAGGCACCACAGTCAGCAACCATTCCAAATTTTCTTTTGTTTGCTCCTCCAAGGCTGGCCTCTCGAACTTCGAAGATTCTCCATCTTTTAAAAAGATATGGAGCAATTCTTTGTTGTCCTTGCCCTTGATTAAGTTGATATTCTTTGTACTCCTTTTCAGGGCTTTGATAATTTCTTCTGTGCTGGCCATTTCAACCTTATAAGATTTCCTTGATGAAACTGTTTGTGGCTTTGTTGGTCCACTCACAGCCACTAAGGTAGTCTCGGTTGACTTTGGAGGTTCTTGAGATGCAGGTTTCTTGATAGATTCTTTAGTCACAGATTTCTTTGCAGCTACCTGGACTAAAGATCTTCTCCTTGATTTCTTCTCTGCCTCTTCTATCTCCTTATTCTTCTTTTTGGTGATGGCTGCCTTCTATGCACTTGACTTTCTTGCAGAGATCTTCCTTTTCTTTGCCTCCTCCTCCTCCCTTGTTGCAGCCATGTTCTCCTCCTCTTGTAGCTTCTGAGCAAGCAATGTATCAGCTTCAATGAGTTTCTACTCTTGAGGATAAACTAACTCTACTTTCCCATCCACTATTAATTCAACTGGAGTGGGAAAGTGAGCAGTCTTCATGGCATCCCCCATTAGTTTGGGCTATCCTGGTTGAGTAGAGTCTTTTTTCTTTGATTCTTCAACCATGACCCCCTTACCTTTGTCTTTGGATATGCTCAGGGCTTGTGCAGTTTGTTGAGTAGGAGGAGGGGCTTTCTTTGTTGTTGCTGCTAGTATTGTTGGTGGTGGTGGTGGTTGTGTTGTTATTGTTGATTTTGTGGCTGCTCCGAATGTTTCTTCAAAATTCTGTCCATCATTGCCTGCAACTCAGCATCAATGATTGGAACAGATTTTGGTTGTGATTTGGGTATAGGTTTGGAATTACCACGCTCCCCCTTTTTGACATTAGCATCTTTGGGTTGAGATGGGGTGACCAGATGTGGAATTGCCTGCAGCAATAATTGTTTCATTCGGTCTTGCTTCTGGAGGAGGAGTTGGACATTTGATTCAAGGGCTTGAAGTCGACTGTCAGTCTTGGACTTCTCTTTGATGATAGAATCAATTGAAATGATAGTCCTCCTTGGCAAGTGTCCTTTTAGCTTTTTTGTCTCCAATTCCATCCTTTCCTCCATTTTCTTGACTGCAACATTTATACCAGTAACCAAGAAGTGGTGAAACTTTGTATGCTTCTTATCCACCTTGGTTACTTCTTCTAGAATATCCTTGATGGATGGTGCAGCTGTATTTGACCCAATGTTGGTCACATAATCCTGCCTGAGTTGAGTAGCTGCATCCTCGAGAGAATTGGTGAAGTTTGCCTCAAGCCAAACATCCACATTCTCTTCTTCTTGTTATTCAAAGACAGGTTCATGTGCAAGTCCTGTCTTCAATGCAAAAATGTGATCTTGAGTTTGTTGTAATCCATAAAGAATCTCAAAATCTGCATTGGACATTTTAGAAAGAATGTTTATGGCTGCATCCCCTATCCTGGAGCTTCCCCCAATGTCCTTTGTTGATGTTGTAGCAGTTGATTGTGTAGAGGAAACTTGGGCTTCTGGTGTGGTGGAGGAATCAACAGGTTTTAAAAAATCACCTGCTGAGAATTTTTCTATGTTCTTTTCTCCAAGGATCTCATACTTGCTCACACCCTCTCCTTTTGCCTGGGGTTGGGCACCCAGCTTCACTATCTCTCCTTTTTCCAAGCTGTCTAAAGCTTGACTCACATGTATGTGTATATCCTCTCCTTTTTCCAGGTCAGGAGCCTGACTCTTACTATTTATTCTCACATCCTCACTCATTTGAGTATTTTCACTCTGTCCTACAGAAATGAGGGTTGATGGAGAATTATTTGAGACTGCATGGAGAGGAGGTTCCCTTTGTATTTCTGTGGTTAGGGTTCTCTCCATGGAAAGTATAGGAGAACTAATTGCACTTGTACTTTGAACAAGTGGTTCTTATGTATCAGTCTCTTTGAGTATTGGCTCCTCTTGGAAAAAATCAAGAGGATTTGAACTATCAAGTTCTAAAGAATCAAGAATGGGAGAAGAGATAGGAGAATGTACAGTTTGGAGTGTTGGCTGCTCCTCAAGAACAAAAATTTGAGTAGACTCAGTGTGTGCACTCCTTGTGTCAGCCTTTCTTTTGCTTCTTTTCTCTCATTGGGGTTGCCCCTTTGTATGTACAGGGGATTGTACAGACTCTGTACTTGGTGTTCCTGGTTGGGAACTATCTTCAATATTAGCATCCTTTTGGGAGGATGTTAACAGAGTACTGTGTTTCCTTTTAACCTCCAAAGCCTTTTAGGATGCAATGGATTGCTTTGTGCTTAAGGTAATCACTCTCTTTCTTTTCTGAGTAGCCAACTCAGCATCCTTTTCTCCCTCAGCCTCACTGTCACCCTCTATTATTTTTCTTTTTATGGGTAACTTCTTGGCTGTTTTGGTTTTTACAACCACAGTCTTTTGAGAACCTGTGGAGGGGGCTGCAGATTGTTGTAATGAAAGGGTTGGAGGATCAACAGGGTTTCGGGTTTGTTGCTCAAGATCCTCAAAATATGAAGAAGTGTAAAGGTTGGGAAACCTATCAATGAGAGCTTGTCTCATGATTGGAGGAAAAGAAAGGGGAACGTTTACCTTTGTTGCCCTTTTCTTCACATCTGCAATTATTCTTTTACTCTGCATAACAGATGGCACAATTTGTATACTAGTAATATCTAGGTTAGGAATTAGATAATTGGCAATCATCATCAAAAACCTAGCATAGTATATTTTATTTTTATCACTAGTTTTAAATTTAGCGATCATGTTATGCAGAATAAGCAGCCCTATATTTATGTGCCTATCATGCAGTACACTATATGCAATCTGTTGAGTAAGTGTAGTGATGGCATCATAACCACTACATTTAGACGTGAATGTTTTAGTCATAATATCGAAAAATAAAGACCACTCCTGCCTAAGGTGAGGTCTAGATATGGTTCCTACAAATGTAATTTCTGTATCATAGTGCAGGGAACGAAAAATATCTAGGATTTCCTCATCAGAGGTAGTATGGTCATATGCATCATGCACGGGTAAAACCAAAGCATTATTGACTACAACATGATCAATAGCATATGTAATATTATCATAAGTAAAGTTTACCACAGGAGAGTTATCACTCTCGTCCTGGATGGTAACAGTGGTCCACATGGCGGTGATTACTTCAGCAGCCTATGCGGGAGTTTCATAGATGGCATACGTCAGTGATGAGGTTTGTAGAAAATCTACAACAGGGTGAAACTGTGCTTCAAACTCATTTTTGTTCATGACCCCAGCATGGTTAGTCTTGATAAAGTCGAAGTCGCCAAACTTGAAGCACACTGTCTTGGATGCCATTGATGATATCTGTGAAAAGCTTTCAAGAAATTCTTTGCAAAAAGATTAAATTGCACAGATATTAGAGACAGAGTTCTTTGAGTGAGTGAAATTGCAGTTGTGTTTGAATACAGTATTAGAAACGTTTGCAATTCTAAAGATAGTGAACGGTTTTCGATCGTGGATATGAGTAACTACTGATTTACCCCTTTATCAGAGATTACCCTAGTCTCTGTCTTGTTCACTTATCAGAGACTAATTTAGACTAGTCTCTGATAGGTTATTTTTAACTAGTCAGAGACTAATAAAAACAACTATTAGAGGCTAATTTTAACTAGTCTCTGATAGGTTATTTTTAACTAGTCAAAGACTAATTAAAAACAACTATCAGAGACTAATTTTAACTAGTCTCCTATCACATCCGTGTCCCAAATTGCATATTCGTGAACATGCATTCCGTTTGATATTTGACATTTGCATTGTTTTTATTGCATAAACAATAATATATCAGTCCATATGGATTAAAAATACATCATTTAGAAAGCAAGCTTAATTAGAGCGCTTTAAGAAGAAGAGTTGGGTTGTCTAAAATGCAGATTTCATTCAAGGGGTTAATTAGTGGGTATTATGAAGCTTTTGTGCCATTTTACAAATATACATTAGTTGAGACCTTTAGTGGAAAAGATAGAAATCTGCACATCTCTTTTGGCTGTATTAGGCTTGTCTTTAAGTGAAAAGAGTGGACAGCCTTATTTGACCAAACTAAGCACCTTGCCACCTCATGCTTGTTTTGGACCTTGCAAGAAATCACTAGAACTTGAGGGACTGAACTATTTTCGGCTGGAGGCCCTTAGAGAGACTGAAAACCATAAGAGAACAGGGGAGAGCAGATTTTTAGCATAGCAGATTTCAGCATAGCAGATTTATTAATTGCGTAGTTCTTGCAGCTGATCAAGTGAGTTCTTCCCTTCCATTCTGTTGTGTTAATGATCTAGCTTGCACTTCAGTAGCATATTGGAGTTATTAGATGTTAATGGAATAAAGTTTGCATGTTGTTTCAGTAGCTTGCTGCCGCAAATAGCTTTCTGCTGCTGCTGCAGTTAGCTTTCTGTTGCTGCTGCACTTAGTTTTCTGCTGCATCTAGTTTGTTGCTGCGTTTAGCTTAAAACATGCACCATAGCAATGTTTCATGCATATAGTTGGTACTTAAGCATGGTGAACGAGTATTAAACATGTCAATATGTGCTATAGGAGAAGAGAACTTCGGGGGCAGCGAGAGGGGAAGTCAACAGCGTTAGTTTCGCTGAATTTGTGAGTAAATCCATGGTATACTTATGTGTTATATTTGTGTATCTTGGATGATATATGATTGTTTGCTTATTGTATCATGTCTATATGGGATTACTTGCTGTGTTTGATGAATTAAATGTGTAATTGACAGTTTGGTGTACAAGCTGAAAACATGTGCTATTGGTAATTGTAATGATCCGAACTATATTTGGAATGTTATCAATATGAGGAATTATGTATATGAGCTATGGGTACTGAAATGAAATGAGAACTATATGTATATTGTGCATTTGATTTCATATGACTTAAAGGAAATGGTATGGCTGATGTGTTCAGGTATTTGCAAATATATTGGTTATATTGGTTACATGAGAAAATAGGTGGACTAAGTGTTGTACGAGGTGAAAACCCGTATGAGCCACCTCTGAGGTCCATTCTATCATATGGGCTGGCCAGCAATTTATTTGATTAAACCTATGGGTTCATACTATTGGTCAGAGGAAATATCCTTGTGATCTGTATACAAGAATTCCCGGGGCAATATTCTGACATATCGAGCCATTACCGGAAAAAGAAAGGAATATTGCATTGCATATTTGATATATCTGGATTGATTAGAGTTATATGAATTATATATGAAATTGTGTGTATGGTAAATTATATGATGTGTGTGGGGTTTACTCATTGAGTTGCGACTCGTATAAAGCGCAAAATTTTTCAGGTTGTGCAGTATAGCTTTTGAAGTTGTTTTGCAGCTTTTTGCATGCATCAACGCAACAGAGGTCGGGAAGCTGTGATTACACTCTCTCTCCAGTCCACTTGTGCATATAGTTTTTCTTAGAATTTATTTTTCGGGGCTGATTAGGATTTTGGCTTGTAAAGTATAAAGATATGTTTTGTATAATAGGTTGTGTTTATGTTGTTTAGAAGTGTCTAATATTTTAGATCGTTTGATGTTGAATTTAATGACTTGTTGAATATGGTGTTTGAAATGTAATTGCTGTTTATTTGTTATTCGAGTTGGGTCTTTACATCTCCGATATGTTAGTTTTAACTAGTCAGAGACTAATTAAAAACAACTATCAGAGACTAATTTGAACTAGTCTCTGATAGGTTAGTTTTAACTAGTCAGGGACTAATTAAAAAAAACTATCAGAGACTAATTGTAGCCTCTCACTCAAATTTCTTCAGAGACTAAATTAAACTAGTCTCTACTTCAATTTTATTTCATTAGTTATCCAATAATCAAAACAATGATTATTAGCTTCAAAGATTCTGTTTGTTTATAACAGCTACATCCATAAATTAAATTCTAGCTTCTAAAATTCTGTTATTTAATAACAGCTTCAATCTATAAATTAAATTCTAGCTACATTATTTATGTCCATCAAGAACAGCTTCATTTTCCAGAAATGAAATTCTAGCTTCTCACAACTAATAAACTTGTTCTTTCAGATTTTAATCAAGTTTTAGAGGCATAATTCAACATTCCTAATTCATAGACTAATCTAGTGAATGTAGATTCATCTAAAGGCTTTGTGAATATGTTATAAGTTGTTTATCAGTTGTAACCCAGTGCAATTCAATATTTCCTTCACTTACATGTTCTCTTATGAAGTGATATCTAATATCTATGTGTTTTGTTCTTGAATGTTGCATTGGATTTTCTGTTATAGCTATGACACTTGTATTATCACAATAAATAGAAATTTTGGATAATGACATACCATAGTCTAGGAGTTGATTTTTGATCCATAAGATCTGAGCACAGCAATTCCCAGCTGCAATATATTCAGCTTCTGCTGGTGAAGTAGAAACTGAATTTTGTTTCTTGCTAAACCAAGAAACAAGTCTGCCTCCAAGAAGTTGGCAGCTTCCACTTGTGCTTTTTTTGTCAAGCTTGCAACCTGCATAGTCAGCATCTGAATAACCAATTAGTTTAAAATCAGATTTTTTGGGATACCATAAACCAAGGTTTGGGGTACCCTTTAGATATCTGAGTATTCTTTTTACAGCAATCATATGTGACTCTCTAGGGTCAGCTTGAAATCTAGCACATAAACATGTAGTAAACATTATATAAGGTTTACTTGCAGTTAGATATAAAAGAGAGCCTATCACGCCTCTAAAGCTAGTAATATCAACTTTCTTTCCTTTTAAATCCTTATCTAGCTTAGTGGCAGTAGGCATGGGTGTTTTTGCAGATACACAATCAACCAAGTCATATTTTCTCAATAAGTCTTTGATGTACTTGGACTGACTGATAAAAATTCCATCAGTTGATTGTTTTATTTGCAATCCTAAGAAAAATGTTAATTCTCCCATCATACTCATTTCATATCTAGACTACATTAGTTTTGAAAATTTTTCACAGACTTTTTCATTTATAGAACCAAATATAATATCATCTACATATATTTGCACAAGTATAATGTCAGAGCCTTACTTTCTATAAAATAAAGTTTTATCTATGATACCTCTAACAAATTTGTTTTCAATTAAAAATTAAGCTAGAGTATCATACCATGCTCTTGGTGCTTGTTTTAAGTCATAAAGTTCTTTGTCTAACCTGTAGACATGATTTGGAAGTTTGGAGTCCACAAAACCTGGGGTTTGGCAAACATAGACTTCCTCTTCCAATTTTCCATTCAAGAAAGCATTTTTGACATCCATCTGGTACACCTTGAAGTTCTTGTAGGCTGCAAAAGCCAAGAAGATTCTGATTACTTCAAGTCTTGCTATTGGTGCAAAAGTTTCATCATAATCTATTCCTTCTTCTTGAGAATATCCTTTTGCAACCAGTCTTGCTTTATTCCTTGTAATTGTACCAGTTTCATCCAATTTATTTCTGAAGACCCATTTGGCACCTATAATTGATCTATTCCTTGGTTTGGGTACCAGTCTCCAGACTTTGTTTCTTGTGAATTGGTTTAACTCCTCTTGCATGGCTATTATCCAGTCAAGATCTTGAAGTGCTTCCTCAATTTTCTTTGGCTTAATCTTTGAGAGAAAACTGAGATATAAGGATTCATTTTGAGTTGAACTTCTAGTCTTGACTCCATCCTCTAGATTTCCAATAATCAAATCTGGTGTGTGGTCTCTCAACCATGGAATTGCGCGCGACAGATTTGACATTGAAGTGGAGGCTTCATTTTCTAGATTGATGTTGTCCAATCTAGCTTCATGATCAGAGACTTCTTCAGTATTAGCTCCCCTGAGCTGTTTATCTTTATAGTCCCTAGTGTCAAGATAGTCTCTGATTGTGCATCAGTGAGACTAGTCCCTGGTGAACCATTAGTCTCCGATAGTTCACTAATGTCACCAGTTTCTTGTGTTTCATCTAATACTCTAGTATCTGATAGAGTATTAGTCCTTGATACTTCATGCACAACTGTTAACTCCCCCTCAATTATGTAGGGATCATTGCTATCTTGGGGTTTTTCAGTAGTCTCGATGGATATTCCCATGCATCCAATTCATTCTCAAAACTGAGAGGTTCATGCAATCCTTGTCCAGCCATTCCTGGAATTTTTTTGTCATCAAATACAACTTGTATTGATTCCACAATGACCTTTGTTCTTAGATTATATACTCTGTATGCCTTGCTTGACAGAGAATAACCTAAGAAGATTGCCTCCTCAGACTTGTTGTCAAATTTTCCTCTTGTCTCTGATGAGTCTCTCAGTACAAAGCACTTACAACCAAACACATGTAAAAACTTGAGAGTTGGTTTTCTCCCAGTCATCAATTCATAAGGTGTTTTGTTGTATCTTTATCAAGGATCTGTTCTGTGTAAAGCAAGTTGTGCTAGTAGCTTCTTCCTAAAAATATGTAGGAAGTTTTGCTTCTTGCAAAATAGTCCTTACTGCTTCAATAAAGGTCCTATTTTTCCTCTCAACAACTCCATTTTGTTGAGGGATTCTTGGAGCAGAGAATTGGTGAGTTATTCCTTTTTCAGTGCAGAATTCAATAACTTGGGTATTCTTGAATTCTGTTCCTCTGTCACTCCTTATTACCCTTACTGTTTTTCCTGACTCAGTTTCTATCTTCTTGACATGATAAATTATCAACTGAGCAGCTTTATCTTTTGTATGGAGGTATTTTACCCAAGTATACCTCGTGTGATCATCCACAATAACCAAAGCAATCTATTTCTTAAGATAGACATCACATTCACTTGACCAAATAAATCCATGTGTAGCAACTATAAAGGGTCAGTGATTGATGTTGCTGGTTTGCTTTTGAAAGATACACTTCTTTGTTTCCCTTTCTGGCATGAATCACACAATCCATCTTGTGTAAACTCCAACTGTGGAATGTCAGCTACCAATTTTTTCCTCACTAGCTTGTTAATATTCTTGAAATTCAAGTGGGAAAGCTTCTTATGCCAAAGCCAACTTTCATCAATTGAGGCTCTGCTGTAGAGACATGTGATTTGATCAGAGGAAGAGATAAGGTTTGCAATATACAAATTTCCTTTTCTTTTCCCTGTCAATATCACATTATCAGATTCTTTGTCACACACCATGCATTGATTTTCTTTGAAGGTGACATCGAATCCTTTATCACATAGTTGACTTACACTTAGTAAATTGTGCTTTAAACCATCAACTAGTGATACTTCAGTGAAGATGACATCTCCATGTTCAACACTGTCATAACCCTTTGTATGGTCTTTGCTGTCATCTCCAAAAGTGACTTTTGGGCCACTTTTCTCTTCATACTATTTTAACAGGGACTTGTCTCCAGTCATGTGCAACAACCACTGTCCAAGTACCATGTTTTCTTCTTTTTTCCCTACACAATAAAGAGTAACTAGTTAGAAATTTTTGGAACCCAGACTTTCTTGGGTCCTTTCTCACTAGTTGTAGAATCAATACTTGACTTAGATTGAGTTGATTGTCTTTTAGTAATTTTGACTTTAACTGGACAATCACTAGTCTTGCTACCTTTTTGTGAGAGGCTGCCAAGCTTAGAGTTTTCATAGTTAATGCAACGATAATTTGACCTTTTTTCAGGTGATTTATCTTTTATTATCTTTGAATGTGCAGTCTCTATTATAAGAATTTTATTTTTACTCCTACAGTGCATAGCTATGTGATTTGGATTACCACATATATGACATGTCTTTCTAGGAGCATCAAACATTCTAGCATAATTTGTGTATTTATTAATGCCTATCTTTCCATTCCTATTTCTCTTACTACTACTAGACTCCACTAATGTTTCAGCCTTTTTCATAGGAATATTTTCCAATTTTTTGTTTAATTGTGTCTTTGTCATGAACCCAATGTTTAATCTTTTATTTTCACTTTTATCAACAATATTCACTGTCTTTGATCAATCTTTGATTTTGCAGTGACTTGTTGATGTTAAGTGTTAATAAGTTTAGGTTCATTAACAAGAGAAACAAAATTAATTCTTTTCAAAACATTTGGCTTACTAGTAGTGGAGTTAGCAGCTTCAAGTAGATCATTTAAATCTGAACTCTTGTCTAGATATTCATCATAACCTAGTCTAGATATTTGACATATTGTTTGACATTCTACCAAGTCTGTCAACTTTTTAGAGGAATTATTCCATTGTTTAATCTTAGCTTGAACATTTTCAAGTTGCTCGACTAAGTAATATTCCCTCTTTTTCAAAGCATCAATCATGTGATGAGCTTTGTTTAAGTCAGACTTGATAGTTTCAAATTGTACCAATCTATCTTCAAGAATTTTATTTCTTTTCAAGAGATGGTCATGTGATTCTTTTACATTGGCGTGTTCAATAGTTAATGACCTAAAACTAACATGCAAATCAGACATATCTTTTTGTATGCTTTCAATACTAGATGTATCTATTAAATCAAGCACATTAAAATTCTGATTTACATCACATACCTTTGTAGAATTACTTGACTCATCAATTCGAGCCATCAGGGCAAAGTTGACAACTTCCTCCTCAGAGTCACTGTTAATCCAATCCTTGCCCTTAGTAATCAAGGCTTTGCTTTTTGATTTAAACTTCTTGTCAGCAAAGTCATTCCTCATTTTCCTTGATTTTTCATCCTTAGATCTATCATTAGATCTAGGCTTCCTGCACTCATTGGCAAAATGCCCTAACCCCTCACAGTTATAGCATCTTATTTTCTTCTTGTCAAAGGTCACAGTTTGACCTTCACGTTTCGGATTAGGCTTCCTTGACGATCTTTTTCCTCTTCTACCAGCTCTAAATTTCTTGAACTATTTGACCATGAATGCCATGAATTCCTCCATGTCATCATCAGTATCCAGTTCATCTTCCTCGTCAGTCAAGCTAGCATTGGAAGTTTCATCATCAAGCTTCTCTTGAGACTTGCTTGTCTCAACCATTAACGTAGCTCCTTTATCCTTGCCATGCATGCGTTGTCGTTGCTCTACTTCAAGTTCATAAGTCTTTAAATTTTCGTAGAGCCTATCCAGTGTGAGTATATCCAAGTCATGAGCCTCCCTTACTGTAGTAGTCTTCGGATCCTAACTTGGTGGGAGAGATCTCATGAACTTGGTGTTGACATCCTCATTATCATAGGACTTTCCAAGTATTTTCAAGTCGTTGAGCAAAGTATTGAACCTGTCATAGACTGACATTATTGGTTCACCAGGCTTTGCTTGAAAGAACTCATATTGTTGTGTCAACAACGACCTCTTGTTCTTACGGACTTGGTCAGTCCCTTCACACAGGACTTTGATGGTGTCCCAAATTTGCTTAGATGTTGTGCAGTTGATAATGCTTGTGAACATATTTTTGTCAATAACATTGTAAAGTATGTTCATAACTTTAGCATCTTTTAACACTTGTAACTTGTCTTCGTTTGTATAGTCATTTTCAGGAGCAAGTTCAAAGTGTTCAGCAACAACAGATCCATCAACAGTTTTAGCATGAACAAATTTCCTGGGAAGATAAGGACCTGTTTCAATCCTTTCAATATAGTCAGGATCTGTTGCTCTCAAGTGCACGTACATCTTTTGCTTCCACATAGGATATTCTTCTCTCTTAAGAATAGGAATCCTAGTACCACCATCACGACTGCCTGCATAAGCCATTATGCTAGAGCTTCTTGCTTCATCGTTGGCCATCTCTAGGAACGTATTAATTGAGTAAATACAATTAAAGGCTCTGATACCAATTGTTTTCCCAGTGAGATAGCCAAGAACTTGTAAAAGGGGGGTTGAATACAAGTTCTTTGAACTCTTTTCGATTACTTGTTCTTCAAGAAATCAATTATTACTTGCGAAAATAAAGAACACGAACTCAAATCAATTTATAAGCAATTGCTTTTTATTTCTTTAACAATTGATTACAAATTCTAACAATCACAATCATATGATCATCAGCTTCTATTCTTTTCTGTATAGTAAAGATACAAACTAAGAATTCAATACAGCTTCGAATTACTATTCTGTAAACCTAAATTACAGCTTCTAAAACTGAATTACCTAGTTTTCTATTCTAAATCAATAATGATTTAGCTTCCTTATTCGAATCAAACACAATCATTCATTTTTGATTAGGAATAGATTTCTGGCTTGTTTCTTTACTAGCTACATCTTCAATAATATCTTGATTTATGCGAAAGACATTCCTTATTCAATTCGAACTCTGTATCTCATTAGGAAATAATTCACGATTAATCCCTGACAGCTTCAATCTTTTGTCCCTGATCGAGTGAACGTTTAGTCTCTGGTCTTTTAGTCTCTAGTCAGGTTGTGTAGTCTTCGACAGAGTTATTAGTCTCCGATGCTTTAGGCTTAGTCTCTGATGACGTCAGCTTAGTCTCTGATGCTCTAGACTTAGTCTCCGATGACGTCAGTTTAGTCTCTGATGCTCTAGACTCCGATGACGTCAGTTTAGTCTCTGATGCACTAAGCTTAGTCTCTGATGACGTAAGCATTTGTCTTTGATAGACAAAACTTAGTCTCTGACAAGTGTTGCCTTAGTCTCCGATAAGCCTTTTTGTAATCTCTGACAGATCAAATACACACTTTGACTTTGTTGAAGCTTTGATACAAATTTTCAACAGTTACTTACAAGTAAAAATGAATCTATCTCTTTACAAAGAATGAATAATTACGATCAAAGAGATAACTACTGGCTACAAAACCTCAGTGTTACTATTTAACACTTTCTATACATTTGTATATCTAAGTAATCTAAAGATAATCATCATCAAAAATTATAAAACCTAACAAAATCCAACAAACCCCATTCCATATTTTTATTACATCAAGGAAAAACACAAATAAAATAAAAATCAAAATTGAGGTGTTTACAGTGAGTTGTCTTCATTGCATCTCCAAGCAGCTTGGGTCCTCATTGAATAAGAGTTTTCTTTTTGGGTTCTTCAATCAGGATACCCTTGTCCTTGTCCTTGGCTTTTGGAGTAGGAGCAGTCACATCCCCTGATGGTTGACTTGTGGATTTCTCAACAACAACCCCTGGCAATGGCTTTGAAGATTTCTCCCCATTTTTGGCAGCATCATTAGTGGAAGTTGAGAGTTGGGATGTGACTTGAAAAATTTGCTGAAGAATGTTAGCCATCAATAGTTGCAAAGTTTCCATGCTTGTAAGTCGTGTGTTGAAGGAAGATAGTTGTTGGTCAACATTGTTAGTGAGCTTCTTCATCTTGAGCATGGTATGGCTAGTTGCAAAGGAGTCAACAACTGTCTATACATTGTTGATTTTCTCGGTAACTAGTGTATGTAGTTTGTGAGATTCAACGTCCATAGACTGACCTAGCATTATCTGGGATTTCAGAATTTTGACTAGGACAAGATCTATGACATGTGAGAACTCCTGCTTTAACAATTGTATATTGTCTTCCATCTAATTCTTTTGATAGTATAAATCAACTCCCATTAATTAAGAAAAATCATCTATAGGAGTATCATCTTTATCACTATCAAAATGACTGGGTGTATTTACAGTATCTATATTTTCTCTATATTCTTTATTTACAATGATCACATCCTTATATCCCTCAATCTCTCCTTTTGCTTAACCTTCTAAGGCATCATTCTCTGACTCTCCTTTTGCCAAAGTCTTCTTATTGGGTTGACTTTGCCTCTCTTCAAAAGATATTGTCTCAGTCTCACTCAAAATTTTCCTAATTGGGCTCTTATGGTCTGTGTTTTCATTAACTGTGGACAATTTGAGTAAAGTATCTATAGCTATTGTGTTCATGGATGAGATTAGAGAAGGAGTGGAGGATATATGTGAATGTACAATAGAGGATGTATAGGTATTTATGGAAGAAGTATGTATAGGTTTACCTATGTCCCCTGAGTGACCATCAATGAAAGAATCATTTAGAAAAGAATCAATCAATTGTAAATCAGGATTCTCAATCACTGGGTCAACATGATTTGGCTCCTCCTTAAAGTGAGAGAATGGAGGATCTTATGTCATGAAACGTAGAGTTTTTGTCATGATATCTGAAGAAATTTGAGGTAAAGAAAAAGAAGGGAGAGGTGTGGTCAGTGTATGTGCCTCACTCAATTGTGTCTCTGGTTGGGGACTTTATTAAATAACTGAGTTCTTTTGAGAGGAAACAGTTAAAGATGTTTGAGTCGTTATTAAGGTTAGTATCATGTTGGGAGGATACTTGTGACAACCCCAAAATCCCTTACTGGATCAGGGCTTCATCAAAAGAAGGAAAAGATAACCACACATCCATTCATAGAATAAATACTGGAAAAAGGAAATATTAAGGAGTTATTACAACCCAAAAATAACATAATTTCAGCGGAAGCTATTTCATCTTTATAAATTACAAATCAAAGATCATTACGACTTTTAATATCTTCCTTCCTTCCTCAGCGTTATTAAAAGAGTAAATAACTTAGTAGTCAATCATCTTTGCTTTCCCCTTGTCAGAGGGTTCAGCCTTTGTATTGTGTCCTGCAAGACATTTAAGTTCAACAAGAGTGAGTGATGTACGCCCATCAAGTATATAAACAATTTAGAGAAATAAATCTGAAATATTTAAAAAGTTCAATTCTGTTTGTGAGGCTCAGTGAAACAATACTAATGCCTCAAAATTCTAGAAAGAAACTTTAGGATTACTGATGATAAGCAACATGTAATCCTCCTTGAAGGAAACAGGTATCCATCTGCATACAATCTTTTCAAAAATATCCATCGAGGGCTAAACTCGTTGGATCTGCTAACCATACAGTACACAACTGGCCCTACTATGACCGCATGATCCCTCCTTGTGTGAACATACGTAGTCACGTAAAATTTCCTCTAGGTCAGGTGATAAACAAATCAACACCTTACCTTTCCTATAGCCAACCATGTGGCATAACCCATTTAAGGGACATATCATTCTCATTCATTTGCACATATATAAGATTGAATAATATTTGATAAATCAAAGCTCCTTTATATCCATGCACTTTCATTCATATCATGCTAGCGGAAATTAAAGCATAGCATGTCGATTCACAAGGAATTTTAACATAAAAGTCATAACCTTCTACGCATGTCAAATCAATTGATCATGCGCTTGACTGAAATAAGCATAAGAGTGAGAATATACTTGCCTTGGTCCCTTGCAGACAAACAATATCAATTTACTTGAGAGTGAAAGATTTTGTAAAATATACATAACCCAAAATAAATTTAGTACTTTGGTTAAAATATGAGAGAAAGTGCATATGTGATGTCCTTAAACTTTTAATGTTTCCAAAACTGCTATAAGAACTGTTTAGGGTAAATAAATAATTAAAACTTCATAAAATAATCTCAAGAAAAATAATGCGTTTATAGTTTTAAAGGCAAACTGCGCATCAGGGGATACTGACCATCAGTGGGTAAACTACCCGTTAGGGACTACTGATGACGTCATCAGAGACTATCCTTAGCTTGTCGGAGACTAAGGCTGACGTCATCAGAGACTATCCTTAGCCTGTCGGAGACTAAGGCTGACGTCATCAGAGACTATCCTTAGCCTGTCGGAGACTAAGGTTGACGTCATCAGAGACTATCTTTAGCATGTCGTAGACTAACTTTAGAAGTTGTCTCAGGTACAGTGGTGTCTTCCCCACTTCTCCAAGGGTGGTGATCTCAACCATAACCACACTAAGGTCAAATCTCATCATCTTCTCAGTGATTCATAACGTTGCTGAGGGTCTGCAAGCCCTCCTAGACAAAGTTTAGGGTTTAAAACTCAGGTTGAAGAAAATACTCAGGCCTGGTGTCGTAACTACTGACAAAATGAATGTTTGGTAGTTAAAGGTTTGTCTACCAGGGGGACGTTAACAATATTACACCCATCTTAGATAGCTTTTCAAAATAAATGACATTAACTTCGAGTGTTAAAAATATGCCTCAAATCATACTTTTGGAAATAAATGTACAAGGTATTAAACGTGATATGCATAACAGAAACAAAGTGTAAGAAGTAGAGCAGTACTTTACTGAAGTGCTCTTACCTCCTTGGCTGCAAGAAAGAGTTAAAAGCTCTAGTTGTTCTTCCAAAAAGGACAGTTGTCTTAAGAGTAAGCTTGGATTTGGTGGTATACTGTATAGAAATTTATGAAAGTGGGGCTAGGGTTGTACCAACGTGATATATATATATATATATATATATATATATCCCTTGTTGAGCAACAAGGGCCGTCAGATATATTTGATATCAGCCATTGGTTGTGAAAGGAAAAGAAGTGACTGGTGAGAAAAAGGGTGGTTGCAACGGCTGCTAGCGTTCATCGGTCGTTTATCATAGCCCACTCTAGGGTACATCTGATAAAGGCTCAGGCTAATAAAGACTTAAGGGGGATAATCGACAGGCTGAGGAGTGCCATCAACAATGAAAGAAGCCTGCCCACAGCATTGGAAAGTCCACTGAAGCTATTTTATAAATCCACTGATGGGCGGGAGAAGAGCATAAGGATTAAAGAGGTTGATGGCCTAAGCCTGGAGGAAGCGATGCATGTTCTGAGTCAAATTGCAAACCATAAGAACGAACATGTCATCAAGTTCAGAGTCCTGTTGATTCAGAGGGTATTGAAGGAGATCGAAGAAACCAGAGCTGATGATAGGAACACTGCAGTAAGGGATGTGCCACCAGTAAAGGGATTCAAAGTCTATCCCAAAATGATCACCAGCCCCATGGGAGTACAATTCAAAAATCAAAAGGGGGAGATCATTACCTTTTACTGGTCACAACTTGCTGCAGCCAATATTCAAGAAATCAAGACTGTCCTTGAAGCTTGGGAATCAAGCAAAAATGTCAACATAGTCAATTTCATAAAACTTCTTCAAAAGGAACTAGAGCAGCTGGAGACGGGAGCAGTAGACAACAGTCTCAAAATCCCTGATCAAAATCCAGAATAAAGAAGACAAGGCCTTGGAAGTGACTCTCAACCTATTGAATCAAGTCATCCATTGCCCTTTGTCTCAGCAAAAAGGAAAAGGGGTTCTGATGTCTAAATACAACATTCTTTTTGTAATAGATATAGGTTATACTTGTACAGAAATTCTTTTGTTAATTCATTCAAAATTCTTTCATGTATTTAGTATTGGTTTTGACATCATCATCAGTGCATCTAGGGATTTATGGTTATCAAATTGATAAACATAAATAGGGGGAGATTGTTAGAGATAAATGATGATGATGATGATTATGTAATAAATTGTGCAACTGTAAATACTTGAGGTATTTTATAAACCTTAAGATCAGCACAAGTTTTGCATCCACTGATGATAAATTTATTCATCAGTGGATGGTCAATAACTTCACAAGACAAGTCAGAAAACAGGAACATTCAAAGGACTTGACAAAGTGAAGAAGAATGTCTGATGCTACTTGTAAGCAAACGAAGTATTCCGCACATTAGAAATTCTAAATCAAAGTTACGTTGATTAAGTCCCATCAGGGGGAACCCATCAGGGGAACCCATCAGGGGAACCCATCAGATGAAACCCATCAGGGGAACCCATCAGGGGGAACCCATCAGGGGGAACCTGTCAGGGGGAACTTGTCAAGGGAACCTATCAGGGGAACCTGTCAGGGTATGACAAGGGCAGACCAATCCGTCAGTGAAACACTTCAGGACATATCAGTGTCAGGCAAACCCATCAGGGTAACCTGTCAGGGAGAATGACCAACATGACATCAGTGGAAGCTATCAGTGTATGCCGTCAGCTATAATTATCAGGGTTAAGAAGCACTGAGTTTAACTCAAGTGAAGGTCGAAGCCCTGATCCAGTCAATAAGCATCAGGGGATCCAGAAGCACTGATCAAAGTCCATCAAGGCTGGTAGTCAGTGGATCGTTGTGACAGCATACACCCGTCATCAGTTCTTACACGGAAATCAACGTAACGTGTTACAGAAGCAAGAAATATTAACTAGAAAGATATTTCTTGAAGTTTGTTAATGGTCCAATGAGAACTCTCACGCATTAAATGCACACAGATCAGGGGAAGAAAAGTAGCAACAAAGCATGTAGCAGTCTGACACATAAAGTTTAGATGTGACATACTTGCGGCTAAGTTGAGAAGAGAAGCACGTCTCAAGAACGTGATTTCATCCCACTGATGTATATATAAGCAACGGAGCTCTCATTACAAAAATAACGAATGATTGAATCTATCCAACAGATCAAACAAGCACTGAAGCACAAAAACACTAGAGAGAAGCTTTGCAATAGATCTTGAGAGAGATATTTCAAAGAATATTAGAAGCTAGTGAGTGTGAGAAGCTGTGAACTTTATTCACAGAATTTGTAGCTATAAATCACATTTGTGATTATATAGATTTCCAGAAAAACCTCGAGTTATAATATAACTATTTTAACTTGAATCTGCGTGTTCATTTCATATAGTTTTCTGTTTGTTACAACTTGTTTTCAGTAAGCCTTATAAGTTTTTAAGTGCGAAAAGTTCCAGGTGTTTGTATTCATCCCCCCCCCCCCCCCCCTTCTACAAACACTTGTGCTAATATTGCACTAACAATAGGGTTGTAACTACCGACAAAAGAATGTTTGGTAGCTAAAGGTTTGTCTACTAGGTGGTTGTCAACATTTTTACACTCATCTTGGGTAGCTTTTTAAAATAAATGACATTAACTTCGGGTGTTAAAAACATGCATCAAATCATACTTTTGGAAATAAATGAACAAGGTATTAAACGTGGTATGTATGACAAAACAAAAGTGTAAGAAATAGAGCAACACTTTAATGAAATGCTCTTACCTCCTTGATTGTAAGAAAGAGTTAAAAGCTCTAGTTGTTCTTCCAAAAAGGACAGTTGTTTTGAGAGTAAGCTTGGATTTGGTGGTATACTGTATAGAAATTTGTGAAGGTGGGACTAGGGTTATAACAGCGTGATATATATATATATATATATATATATATATATATATATATATATATA
>CM025787.1:8650294-8706807 GCA_014636745.2 Centella asiatica | reverse complement strand
ATATATATATATATATATATATATATATATATATATATATATATATATCACCTGTTGAGCAACAAGGGCCGTCAGATTTATTTGATATCAGCTGTTGGCTGTGAAAGGAAAAGAAGTGACTGGTGAGAAAAAGGGTGGTTGCAACGGTTGCTAGTGTCCATCGGTCATTTATCATAGCCCACTCTAAGGTACTGATGGAGGTGATGCACATTAAATGCTACTGTCTCCCAGCAGTTATGTTTTAAAATAAAAACGGGTACTGTAGCTAAACCTGTTCATACTTTGTGAGCCCTTTCCCGTGTGAACACACACACTCTCACAAGACAATTCTTGAATGTAATAATCTTTTAAATGCTTGAGCTTCAAAATACATTTAAAATCTTTTGGATATCACATTGCCATTGAATATTTTTATAAGAAAATATAATTTCATCATTTATACCCAATAAGGAAATAATCCTTTATGTAGAAAATAAAATAAATCTCATAATCAAAATTTCATTGACATTTTTGGGTTCTCACAATAAAACTGTTAGTCTCTGATGAATAAAACGTTAGTCTCCGATGAATAACTTATCCACTGATGAGTTATTTTAAGCTATCGGAGAATAATTTAGTCTCTAATGAGTAATAATATTAGTCTCTGATGACTAATAATGTTAGTCTCCGATGACTAATAATGTTAGTCTCTGATGAGTAACTAATACTAGTCCCTGACGAGTTTGGCACTAGCTAGTTGGCGATGAGTTTGGCGACAACCAAAAGAATTTGGCGACAGTCAAATGAATTACTGACGAGTTTGGCGATGAACAAATTCATTCCCTGATGGTCGAAGATTATTCCCTGATAGCCGAGGACCATCCCCTGATGGTTGAGGGCTAT
Source organism: Centella asiatica (assembly GCA_014636745.2). NCBI lineage: Eukaryota > Viridiplantae > Streptophyta > Magnoliopsida > Apiales > Apiaceae > Centella > Centella asiatica. Next base: position 8,705,925 of record CM025787.1, on the reverse strand, counting down.
CCTTTGACGGGTAGTTATTCCCTGAAGGGTAGTCTATTCCCTGACAGGCAATGTATCCCCTGATGGCTAGTTACCCCCTGATAAGTAAATTATCCCCTGACGGGTAACTTATCCCCTGACGACTAGTTATCCCCTGATGGATAATTTATCCCCCGATGGTAAATATCCACTGATGAACAACATATCCCCTGGAAGCTATCCCCTGATGGCTATAAGCTATCCACTGTTGGCTGTAAGCTATACCCTGATAACACAAAGCTTATCCCCTGACAAGCAGAATCCATTCCCTGACACAAACATAACATGACTTAAATATTATAACTTTATTACCTAAACATGTTATGGTAGTTCTAACTGTTGTTAATCATTTATGATTCATAAAACAGATTTCGCAGACCTACCATACAATTATCTTCCCGGTTAAGGCAAGTAATGTATTTATTATTATTCTTTCCACGTATAACTTAGTTGTTCAAAGTTATACATAAATTATTTCCAAGTGATATATTTATCATCCTTTCAATATGTTACACAATTATTTATATAAAGGTAAGTATGATGTATATCCCAAATTAAATAATGATCAATTAACTCAATCTGTGTCAAGCTATGACAGATGCTTAAACCATTCTTCTTACGTATATATAATTGTTTCGTATACGTACTGGTAGAGAATTATTTGGTCAACTGAAGCTATTATCAGTTTAAGAAATACTTGATTTTAATATCTCGTTTATAAGCATTTATTTGTCAATACATGACATCTTGAGTTATTCAATTCAACTTATAAGGGTAATAAATACCTTGTGACCTTCACTGAGACTACAAGGGTGTTGTGTGATCCCCTTGGACGGTCCCCTGAGGTCTCACGACCCTCACTGAGATTACAAGGATGCTATATAATCACCTTGGTACATTTCATTAAGGTGTCAAAATCTATCCACTATCTCTATAAGGGAATCAACCCGGATAATGAGAATGAGGTTTTGGATGCTCTTTTCTCCCGGACCCTTGTGTATATATATTGCGAGAACCCGAAAATTTTAAATGCATTTTATAATAAGGAAATAATTTATTTTGTGTTATTATATTTTTACTTGGAGGTTAGTCTTTTAAATATGATGATAAATCCATATCTACAATGGAAATTTTTATGATGTTGTAATATCCATAATGATGAGGTTAAGTACCTTAAAAAGGTATCAAAAAGGGGATTAGCAAATCCCATATAAGACTATATTGAATAGCACGGAGGAAGAGGAGAGGGTTACGTAACTTGGGTGATTACGTGTTTGATTAGAAACTGTTTAGGTGGCTAAGTTTTCATGCATATAAGACAGCAGTTGTTTGCTATCAAGAAGTCATGATGAACAGTCGTTTTACCGTCCAAATTAACCAATCATCTTATTCTAATACATAACCTTAGTTCACTGCTCTTGAACTCTATAAATACCTTATTCGAGATGAAATTTTAATTCCTTTACCAAAATTTCTCTCTTCAGAGTTTCGTTTAAACATACCATCTCCATTAATTTCCAAGCTTTTCTCTCGGAAATTATTTTCAGACTAGCGTTGATCTCACCCTTGAGAACAAAGAGGTAAGAACCTGGAACCCTACTCAGTTTCTTTCGTGCATAGCATCAAAGATTTATGCTAAGTTCATATTCGTTTGCATCTCCATGAGTCATCCTAGGTTAAGTTTGATCATGATAAACCTTCCATCGTAGCAGAAACAAGCTTTAATGTTAATCTCTAATGAGATGTTGTTAATCCCTAATGAGATGCTGTTAATCTCTGAGGAGTTATGGTTGGTCTCTGACGAGATATTCTTAATCTCTGACGAGATATTCGTAGTCTCTGATGAGATATTCTGTTAATCTCTGAGGATGACGTCAGCTTTAGTCTCCGACAGGCTAAAGTTTAGTCCCCGATGACGTTATTAGTCTCTGATCAGTTATTTAGTCTCTGATGACATCAGCTTTAGTCTCCGACAGGCTAAAGTTTAGTCCCTGATGACGTCATTAGTCTCCGACGAGTTACTTACTCTCGGATGACGTCAGCATTAGTCCCCGACAGGCTAAAGTTTAGTCCCTGATGACGTCATTAGTCTCTGATGAGAAGTTAGTCTCCGATGACGTCACCCTTAGTCTCCGATATAATTAAGATGACGTCATCAGTCCCTGATGAGTTTTTAGTCCCTGATGACATCATTCCTTAGTCTCCGATGGGCTAAGTTCAGTCCTTGATGACGTCATCCGTAGTCTTTGATGAAGGAAATTCTTAGTCTCTGATGGCTAAAGATATCAGTCCCTGACGAGTTTGATAATGAGAAAATTATTCTCCGATGCATAATCTGTTATCAAGACTATAAAACATTACTATCTTAAAATTATTTTATGTTGTTATTTTTATTAAAAAACAGTAAAAGTTTAAGGACATTACGTACATATTTTCTTTCATAAATTCTTATCAAAGTATTAAAATATTACTTGCATAATTTTCAGAATCTTTCACTCACCAGTAAGTTGAATTTGAAACTTTGTTGCAAAGGACCGAGGCAAGTATATTCTCAATCTTATGTTTATTGCAAGTTGACGCAAGTATATTATCACTCCTATGCTTATTTCAGTCTAGCGCATGATCAATTGACCCGACATGCACATAAAGTTATGATATTTAATTTCCTTGTGAATCATAATGCTATGCTTTAATTTCTGCTAGCATAATATGAATAAAAGTGCATGGATATAAAGAAGCTTTGCTCTTTCAGCTATTTTTCAATGTTATATCTGTGCAATAAATGGAAATGCTATATTCCTTGAATGAATATGCCACATGGATGGCTAGAGGAAAGGAAGGGTGTTGATTTGTTCTTCACCTGACCTAGAGGAATTTTAAGTGACTACGTACGTTCACACAAGGAGGGATCATGCGGGCACAGTTAGGCCAGCTGTATACCGTATGGTTAGCAGATCCAACGGTTTTAGCCCCCGATGGATATTTTTACTTCGAGGAAGTTATGCTTTGTTTTAAGAAGGATTACACATTTTTTTATCATCAGTAGTCCTAAAAAATTCCTTAAAGATTTATGAGGCATTAGTATTGATTCACTAAGCCTCCTAACAAAAATTGAATTCTTTGAAACATTCCAGATTTGCTTTCCCAAATTATTTATATACTTGCTGGGCGTAAATCGCTCATTCTTGTTGAATTTTAATGCCTTGCAGGACAAAATATAAAGGTTGAGCCCTCAGACAAGGGAAAGGCAAAAATGATCGGTTTCTGAGTTAAACAAACCCTTTGTAGTGCCGATAAGAAAGGAAGGAAAGAAGAAGATCCGAAAGTGATGTGTTGTATTATAGTGTAGAGATAAACTAGCTTCCGCTGTCAATGTAATATTTTGGGTTGTAATAACTCTTTATTACCGTTTCTTTCAGTAATTATTCTATGAGTGAATGTGTGGTTATCTTTTCCTTCTTTTGACGAAGCCCTGATCCAGTGAGGGATCTTGGGGCCGTCACAGTTGGTATCAGAGCCCAATTACGGCCAAAAGTGATTCGTAAGGAAACACTGCCCGTAAGCCACATCCAGGAGTAAGGAGTACTGTTGTCTATCCCAGAATTACTCCAGTAGAGGAATTTAAGAATTTGATGCTAGAAGTGAAGTACTAGGATAGGTTAATGGGGCAAGGATTAAGACTTATGTTGGATATTAAGGTTGTTAAACACCTTAAGGTTAGAAACTGCTAAGGGAAAAATAAGAATGAAATACAGGCACCACCTCATAGATATATTGTTGCATGCATTGTTTATTAAGAAGTTCAAACTTATTAACTTGGATTGTTTCATGTAGATGGCCAGAGATCGTTCTAGATCCCCTGCATGTCCTCCTAGAGTAAATCTCCCAGTTTATAACCTTTCATCTGAAGAGGAAGATGAGCCTAGTGTGGAGTCTCCACTGTTCACTTCTACACCATTGGACGAACATCCACCATCACCAGCATATGAAGGCCCTAGCCTCGCCATGAAGCCAATGCAGGAGGCTGGACCTTCCACTGTTCGCCGCGGGCCGCGCATTCGCCACACAACACAGAAAAGCACAATACGCCAACGTTCTGATCGCTATCATGTTGTGACAAAAGATACCCCTAGGATGAAATGTGATACTCCAAGGTCTGCTTCATCCTCACCACAGGCAGCACTGCCATCCCATGACGAAATGGTACGTAGCTACGACGCAGAAGTTCACTATCGTTTGGCAACTCGTACCATGACAGTTCGACGACAGGCTGCCACTATTATTAGGTTTCATACAGCAGCATCAGCGTGGCAATCTTCTTTTTGGTTGACTCAGAGCTTGTACCATCGGCTAGCATTAGAGATGCATGCACAGATGGTAGTAGCAGCAGCAGCTAATCCCACGGTGACGCGTTTGGAACAAATGAGCAACCACTGTGCGCGTCGCATTGAGGAGACACGTATGCAGTCTCGACATTGGGAAAGGGAGGCGGAATGTGAAGGATCTCTGGACACGGAAGATGAGGAGGACTAGTTATAAAAGTGAATGTAAAATTTAGACAGAGGTTATTTTGTGTATTTTGACCTATGTATGACTTGTTGTAAAAACACGAGGGAACGATGTTTATGACAGTCTTTTATGTACATGAATGAAAGATATTTTGACACATCTAAATGCTTATGTGTTGCTTAATACTTTTTATTCTATTGAGTTATAAATTCTTGAGTCATATAAAATGAAATGTTTCATGAAGAATGTTTAACTCTTTGTGTTTTATATACTAGATTATGGTTAGAGGAAAGAGACCAGGAAGACCTAGGAGAAGTAATCTCCATAACAACTTGTCAAGGTCTGAAAATTTGGAAAATTTAGAAGGAGAAAACCAACCTGGTAATGCTGACAAAGTGGTTGTAGAGGATGATAGCTCAGAGGAGGAGGTTGGAATAAATCGCGATACCCCACATGTTCCACCACCGACCCCTGTTAATGACAATAATTTTGCCAACAACAATGCTACAGGGAATGCAAACGACAACCCGCTAGCTCAATTCCTTCAGATTATTCGTGAAACCATAGCTGTGAACCAGCCAGTGCCACCACCACCTCCAGCCCCAAGGCCTGTTACCCATGGGCCATGTATTCGAGAGTTCACAAGCATCAACCCACCAACTTTTGATGGAAAGGGAGGACCTACTGTAGCACAATATTGGTTGGAAGAGATCAAAAAAGCTTTCGACCTAGTAGACATGCCAGAAGATTGCAAGACTAAGTATGCAGCTTTCATGCTGAAAGAGGAAGCCAATCACTGGTGGAAAGGTGCCAAGAGAATGGAGTTAACAAAAAGAGAAGTTGCAAGGGACACAAATACCGTAATAACCTGGGAACTGTTCACCCAAAGGTTCAGGGAGAAATTTTATCCCCCTAGTGTCTCTAATGCAATGGAACTAAGGTTCCTAAATTTGAAGCAAGGATCCATGATAGTGGACGAGTATGAGGCAAAGTTTAATGAGTTGATGAGGTATGCTCCTCACTAGGTAAACAATGAAGAGAGAAAGGCCCGGAGATTCGAGCAAGGATTGAATCCTTGGATTTTGAGGCAGGTAGCAATTTTTCAACTAGGAAACTTTGATGCAGTTGTGGAGAAGGCAAGAATTGCGGAATGGAGTAACAAGACAGTATATGATTTCAATCGGGAAAATAAAAAGGGAGATAGGAGGAAGGGAGATGATAAGGGAAGCCATCAGAACCTTGGTGGTGTAAGTGTAAAGAAGGAAGAGAGAAGCAATAATAATATTAATCTAAACAATAGTGGAAAGAGGAAGTGGAGGGAGCAATCATCTTAGGTTATTACAAGGAGGGTTATTGTGTGTGCAAATTGTGGAAAGAACCAAGGCACAACCCCATGCTTGAAAGGGAAGGATGTTTGCTTCAAGTGTCGCCAACCGGGGCACTTTTCCTCAAATTGTCCGATTATGAACTCCACCGCTGCCCCGCTCCAAGGAAGACCACCACAACCTCAGCAAAATAGCAGACCGCTGGCCGCAGCAAGGACATGTTTTACGTGCGGAATGGAAAGACATATCTCTCCCAATTGCTCTCAAAGGAAAGGTGGCAAACCAATGCTGACAGGAGCCAACACCGTGCCCGTGTGGCTTCTGACGATGTTGTAACAGGTACACTACTTGTGAACTCCATACCCGTTCATGTGTTATTTGATTCGAGTGCTACTTGTAGTTTTATTTCTGAACGATTGGCTAATAGCATGCTAGTATGGCCTGAGCTTCTACCTAATCCCTTGGAGGTAGTCGTTGCTAATCGCGAAGTAGTGAACATTTCTCATGTCTACCGTAACTGCACTTTGAAGATAGATCAACATGAATTTCTTGTTGATCTTATTCCTTTTTCTTTGGAAGAATTCTATGTAATATTGGGAATGGATTGGCTATTCAAATATCAGGCCAATATTGACTATAAGAAGAAGAAAGTTGTCTTACGATCTCCCCAGAAAGTAAAAGTTTGGTTCCATGGCATTAAAATGGAGAAATCCTCGCCATTCTTGACCATGATCCAGACAAAGAAAATGATTCGCAAAGGTTGCAAAGTCTTCCTAGCTTATGTGCATGATATCAATAAGAATGAAATTAATATCGAGGATGTCCCTGTTGTAAGGGAGTTTGTAGATGTATTTCCAGAAGAGTTGCTTGGATTACCTTCGGATAGAGAAATGGACTTTGAAATCAACTTAATCCCCGATACCGTGCCAATCTCCAAGGTCCCTTACCGTATGGCACCATCAGAATTGAAGGAATTAATGAAGCAGTTGCAGGAACTCTTAGAACAAGGGTTGATCAAACCATGTCACCTTGGGGAGCACCAGTGTTATTTGTTCGGAAGAAAGATGGATCGATGAGACTCTGCATTGATTACCGGGAACTGAATAAGGTCACGATCAAGAATAAGTACCCCTTGCCAAGAATAGACGATCTTTTTGATCAACTTAAAGGAGGAAGATACTTCTCTAAAATTGATCTACGCTCAGGATACCACCAACTAAAGATCAAAGAAGGGGATATATCAAAGACAGCATTTCGAACTCGTTATGGTCACTATGAGTTCTTGGTAATGCCATTTGGACTGACGAATGCACCAGCAGCTTTCATGGACTTGATGAACCGTGTTTTTAAGCCATTCTTGGATAAGTTTATTATCGTTTTCATTGATGACATTCTTATCTATTCAAAGACGGCAAAAGAGCATGAGGAACATCTAAGGATAACACTGGAAGTTCTAAGAAAGGAGCAGTTATTTGCAAAATTCTCCAAATATGAATTTTGGCTAAAGGAAGTAAAGTTTCTTGGTCATGTGATCAATGAAACTGGTATTACAGTGGACCCTAGTAAGATAGAAGCAATCACGAAGTGGCCTCGACCCACAAATCCAACCGAAGTGAGAAGCTTCTTGGGTTTAGCAGGCTATTACAAAAGATTCGTTAAAGATTTTTCAAAATTTGTTGTACCTTTGACGAACTTGACAAGAAAGGCTATAAAATTTGTTTGGACTCCGGATTGTGAGAAGAGTTTTCAAGAATTGAAGATAAGGTTAACTATAGCCCCTATTCAGACGTTATCGGATGACAAGGGAGAATTTATTATTTACAGTGATGCGTCAAAACAAGGACTTGGAGCAGTTTTGATGCAGCGTGGCAAGGTGATTGCTTATACATCAAGACAACTAAAAGATTGCGAGAAACAATATCCTACACATGACATAGAATTGGCAGCTATCATTCATGCGTTGAAGATTTGGAGGCATTACCTTTATGGTGAGAAGTGCGAGATATATACGGATCACAAAAGCTTGAAGTATATATTCACGCAAAAAGAACTCAACATGCGACAAAGGCGTTGGTTAGAGTTGATTCAGGACTATGACTGTTCTATCAACTACCATCCTGGAAAAGCAAATGTAGTTGCTGATGCGCTTAGTTGTTGTGAAAGACTGAATGTTATGACCATTCAAGAGGAGATCAGAAAAGAATTTGAACGCTTGCAACTTCATCCCCTTACCACTGCTCAGAAGATAGATATGGAAGAAGAAATTCGAGTTCGGCCTCAATTGCACGATCTCATTAAAATCGCACAAAAAGAGCATTGCAAAGAAATGGATAGATTAATTAAGGGTGATAAAAGCAGATATCGTATGCATAGTGATGGATTGCTGCGATATGAAGGTCGAGTGTGGATTCCTGCAAAGGCTGAATTAAAACACGAACTGATGCACGAAGCTCATAACTCAAAGTTCTCTATTCATCCAAGAAGCACGAAAATGTACCAAGACTTGAAACGAAGCTTTTGGTGGCCCAACATGAAGAAGGAAATAGCTGAATGGGTAAGTAGATGCTTAACATATCAGAGGGTTAAAGCAGAACATCAAAAACCAAGTGGACTACTTCAACCATTGGAAATCCCCGAATGGAAATGGGAATTTATCACAATGGATTTCATAGTTGGATTACCAACCACGCTTGGAGGGATGAATGCCATTTGGGTCATAGTCGATAAATTGACCAAATCAGCACACTTTTTGGCCATCAAGTATACATACAAAATGGATCAAATGGTAAGGTTATATGTTAAAGAAATTGTGAGTCGACATTGAGTGCCTGTCTCCATTATCTCTAATCGGGATCCGAGATTTACCTCAAGATTTTGGAAAGGTTTCCAAGATTATCTGGGAACAAGACTAGATATGAGCACAACCTATCACCCTCAGACAGATGGTCAATCTGAACGCACGATTCAAACACTGGAAGATATGCTACGAGCCTGTGTTCTTGACTTCAAAGGTCATTGGGACAACCATTTGCCACTAATCGAGTTCGCGTACAATAATAGTTATCATGCTAGCATTGGCATGGCCCCCTTTGAAGCATTGTATGATAGACCTTGACACATTATTATGGAGATTTCTTCTCCCAGCCCTTCCTGGTCTCCTTCCTCTGGCCATAATCTAAAAAATATACATAAAGAGTTAAACATCCTCCTCAAAACATTCCATTCCTCATATGGTTTAACAATTTAAAACTTGACAAAATGGAGAGCATAAGCATCACATAATCATTTGGATATCTCAAAACATTATCATTCATGTACATAGGAGGCTGCCCTAAGCATTGTCCTCAAACATTTCGTGTGCTTGACTTAAGCCAAAATACATCATCTGGGCAACGTACCTTTGTGATAAACGCTACTACCCAGCTAAGTTTAAAACAAGTACCTTTGCCAAAATTTTTTTTTTTTTTTTTTTTTTACATTAGCTGCTACAGCTAAACCTCCTCATCGTCCGTGTCCAGGGGTCCTTCGCGTTCAGCCTCTCTTTCCCACTGTTGAGACTGAACACGTGTCTCCTCAATGCGGCGTGAACAGTGGTTGCTCACCTGCTCTAAGCACGCCAGTGTAGGGTTAGCTGCTGCTGCTGCTACCATCTGCGCATGCATTTCCAATGCTAGTCGATGGTACAGGCTCTGGGTCAACCAGAAAGAAGACTGCCAAGCTGATGCTGCTGTGCGAAACCTAGCAATAGTGGCAGCCTGCCTTCGAACTGTTGTGGCGCAATCTGCTAAACGATGGTGCACGTCCGTCTCGTACTCACGTACTATTCTGTCGTGAGATAACCAAGGTGAAGGTGGGGTGAGTCTCGAAATATCCTGTCCTACTGTAGGGGCATTCTGAGCCAAGTCTTGGTTACGGTTGAAAGGGGGGCATCGTACACTCTTTCGTGCTGTGCGGCGAATGCGCAGTCTTCGACGAATAGTGGAGGGTCCGACTTCATGAACCGGTGTTGGGGCAAGACTAGGCCCCTCTTGCGTTGGAGGTGACTGGTGCCTGCTTGGTGGTGCAGGAATAAGCAGCGGAGACTCTACACTAGGTTCCTCTTCCTCATCAGATGATACATCAAAAACTGGGCTATTCAGTCTACGGACGGGCGCGGGGGATCTAGAGCGATCTCTAGCCATCTACATGAAACAATCTACGTTAGCAATTTCAACGAAACTCTTGGGACTACCTCAGTATTCCTTATTACTGGATGCAGTTTACGGGCAGTGTTTCTTGCGAAACACCTCTGGCCGTAATTTGGCTCTGATACCAACTGTGACGACCCCATAATCCCATACCGGACTAGGGCATCATCATAAGAAGGTAAAGATAACCATTCATCCATTCATAAATAAATACTGAATAAAAACAGCCTTTAAGAATTATTACAACCCAAGAATTAAGTGATTACAGCGGAAGCTATTACATCAATTCTTAGTAACAAAATACTCTCATTAACTCTTCAAACGTCTTTCTTCTTTCCTTCATCAGTTCTATCAAAAGGATAAACACTTAGTAGCTTATCATCTTTGCTTTCCCCTTGTCCGAGGGTTCAGCTTTAGCTTTCAGTCCTGCAAATCATTAACATTCAATATCGGTGAGCGTTTTACGCCCAACAAGTATATACACATTGAGGAAAGATATGAATAATTCAATGAATTACATCCGGAATCAAGGAGAGAAATTCAAATTCTGTTTGTGAGGCTTGGTGAAGCAATACCAAGACCTCGGAAACCTTCAAAAATCCTTGAGGATTCACTGATGATATACAACTGGTGATCCTCCCTTGAAGAAAGTCAGGTATACACCTGATTATAACTCTTCAATTATCCAACGGGGGCTACACCCGTGGATCTGCTAACCATACAGTACACAGCTGGCCAGGCTGGACCGCATGATCCCTCTGAGTGACTACGTAGTCAAATAACATTTCCTCTTGGTCAGGTGAAGAACACATCAGCACCTTTCCTTTCCTCTTGCCAGCCATGTGGCATAACCCCCATAAGGGGCATCATTCACATTCTCGTTGCATAGACATAAGATTGAAAACATAGCTGAAATTCAAAGCTCATTTATATCCATGCATCATCATTCATATCATGCTAGCAGAATCAAAAGCATAGCATGCTCATGCATCAGAACAATGAAAGTATAAATCCAACCTTCTACGCATATCGAAGCAAATGATAATGCGTTAAACTGAAATAAGTATGAGATTGTGAATATACTTGCCTCAGTCCTTTGCTTACGACCAATTTTAATTTACTCGTGAGTGGAAAGTTCTGTAGGGATATACATATCACAAGATGAATTTATTATCTGGGTTAAAATATGAGGGAGAAATGCACATGTGATGTCCTTAACTTTTAATCATCTCAATCTGGTATGAAGCTATTGAGGTTAAGAAATCGATTCAAACATCTTAAAATAATTTAAGAAAATAGCATTTTATAGTTTTAAAACAAACTGCGCATCAGGGAGGTACTACGCTTTAACTCACTGGAGACTAGTAACCCATCGGGGATTATCAGCCCTTCGGGGATTAACTCATCAGGGATTAATCGGGGATTAACTCATCAGGGATTAACTCATCGGGGATTAATTCATCAGGGATTAACTCATCGGGGATTAATTGGGGATTAACTCATCGGGGATTAACTCATCGGGGATTAACTCATACTCGTCAGAGACTAAGTTAAAGTCTGTCTCAGATACAGGGTCGTCTTCCTTACTCCTCCATGTGTGGTGCCCTCAACCATAACCACACTTGGGTCAAAACTCACCATTCTCTCAGTGATACGTAACATTTCCTATGGTCTGCATGCCATCTTAGACAACTTGAAATAAATGACATTAACCCCGATCGTTAGAATATGCATTAAGTCATACTTTTGAAAATAAATGAACATGGTATTAAACGTGGTAGGTAGAGCAGGGATGCAAGAAATATAGCAAGACTTAAATGAGATGCTCTTACCTCCTCACTGTAGGAAGGAAAATAAATGCTCCGGTTTATCCTTCAAGAAGAACTGCTGTCTCGAAAATTAAATTGATGTTTGATGGAGGTTTGGAAAGGTAGGATCAGGGTTACAACAGTGTGGTGTGTATATATATATCATTTGATTGAACAACAAGGACCGTCGGATCAACTTGATCTCAGCCGTTGGCTATGAAAAGAAAGGAAATGACTGAAGAAGGAAAGAACGGCTGCTGTCCATCGGTCATCTTTCATAGCTGACTCTAAGGTATGATAGGGATGATGAGCATTTAATGCTGCTGTTCCCCCCCCCCAGCAGTGCAGTATTTTAAAAGAAGAAGGGTACTGTAGCTACCCGCGAAACACTCTTTTAAGGGTAGAACAACTCATAACCTCGTGAGCTAAACAAAATAATAAAAAAAAAACTCTTGGACATCACATTGCAGATAAATTTTTCATAAAAAAAAATAATTTCGATATTCACAACTCATAAGAAAATAATTTTCATGAAGAAAATAAGCTAAAATAATTAATTTCATAACGGAATTTATTTACAAATCCGGGTCTTCACAAAGCAGCTCAAGATCGACAGAAACAGTATGCTGATCAACATAGGAAGGATCAAATCTTGGAAGTTGGAAGTTATGCACTATTGAAAGTATCACCCAAGAAGGGCGTAATGCGTTTTGGTAAGAAAGGAAAGTTGAGTCCTCGCTATGTAGGACCTTTTGAAGTAGTAAGGAAGATTGGAGAAGTGGCCTATCAACTAGCACTGCCACCGGCTTTGGGCCACATTCATGATGTATTCCATATATCTGTGTTACGTCCTTACAAGGCAGACCATGGAGGAGTAATTAATTATCAACCGATAGAGCTGCAATCGGATCTAAATTATGAAGAGGTTCCAATCCAAATTTTGGATCGACAAGTCAAAATTCTTAGGAATAAAGAAATTCCTTCTGTAAAAGTGTTATGGAGGAACCATAGTATAGAGGAAGCTACTTGGGAGCTTGAAAGTGCTATGATTGACAAGTACCCTCATTTATTTTATAGTTAAGTTTCGAGGACGAAACTTCTTTTAAGGGGGGAAGGATGTGAGAACTCGAAAATTTTAAATGCATTTTATAATAAGGAAATAATTCTTAGTCTCTGATGGCTAAAGATATATTAGTCCCTGACGAGTTTGATAATGAGAAAATTATTCTCCGATGCATAATCTGTTATCAAGACTATAAAACATCACTATCTTAAAATTATTTTATGTTGTTATTTTTATTAAAAAACAGTAAAAGTTTAAGGACATTACGTACATATTTTCTTTCATAAATTCTTATTAAAGTATTAAAATATTACTTGCATAATTTTCAGAATCTTTCACTCACCAGTTTGTTGAATTTGAAACTTTGTTGCAAAGGACCGAGGCAAGTATATTCTCAATCTTATGTTTATTGCAAGTTGACGCAAGTATATTATCACTCCTATGCTTATTTCAGTCTAGCGCATGATCAATTGACCCGACATGCACATAAAGTTATGATATTTAATTTCCTTGTGAATCATAATGCTATGCTTTAATTTCTGCTAGCATAATATGAATAAAAGTGCATGGATATAAAGAAGCTTTGCTCTTTCAGCTATTTTTCAATGTTATATCTGTGCAATAAATGGAAATGCTATATTCCTTGAATGAATATGCCACATGGATGGCTAGAGGAAAGGAAGGGTGTTGATTTGTTCTTCACCTGACCTAGAGGAATTTTAAGTGACTACGTACGTTCACACAAGGAGGGATGATGCTGGCACAGTTAGGCCAGCTGTATACCGTATGGTTAGCAGATCCAGCGGTTTTAGCCCCCGATGGATATTTTTACTTCAAGGAAGTTATGCTTTGTTTTAAGAAGGATTACACATTTGTTTATCATCAGTTGTCCTAAAAAATTCCTTAAAGATTTATGAGGCATTAGTATTGATTCACTAAGCCTCCTAACAAAAATTGAATTCTTTGAAACATTCCAGATTTGTTTTCCCAAATTATTTATATACTTGTTGGGCGTAAATGGCTCATTCTTGTTGAATTTTAATGCCTTGCAGGACAAAATATAAAGGTTGAGCCCTCAGACAAGGGAAAGGCAAAAATGATCGGTTTCTGAGTTAAACAAACCCTTTGTAGTGCCGATAAGAAAGGAAGGAAAGAAGAAGATCCGAAAGTGATGTGTTGTATTATAGTGTAGAGATAAACTAGCTTCCGCTGTCAATGTAATATTTTGGGTTGTAATAACTCTTTATTACCGTTTCTTTCAGTAATTATTCTATGAGTGGATGTGTGGTTATCTTTTCCTTCTTTTGACGAAGCCCTGATCCAGTGAGGGATCTTGGGGCCGTCACATATATATGAGTAGGGGGATCAATCTGGATAATGAGAATGGGATACTCTATTCTCCCGACCCCATGAGAAAGTAGATGTAATTAAGTCTACTAAATGTCGTATGTATGTACATAGCAGACAAAATGAAATAGCATTGGCCCGTTATTGTCATGTGGTAGATGATATTCTCAGTAGGCCCTTGTGTTGAATAGAATGGACGATCAAGTAAGTCATAGTACTGAAAGACGTTATTGATGTGAGATGTTTAAGTAAGTCATAGTACTGAAAGGCATCCGAGAGTTATGTGGATAATCCTTATTTCTAAATTTCAGAAGCATAATATTGCCAATATTTCTTCTATTTAAAGATATGAATTCTCCACATCTGAATCCAACAGATGAGACTTTAATATGTTTATGTTATTTTGAAAACTGTATTTTTAAACAGATCTCTTAACCGGATTTATTATATTTATTCCATATAATATTACTTGATGAGCTTTGTTGCTCATACTTGCTTGATTCTCTTTCAATTCAACCCAAGAAAGAAGAAGGTTCAAAGGGTAAAGAAAAGTCATGTCAGAATCAGTAAATTTGGCAGTCCAAGGGTCATAAATAGGATTTTTGGTTGGTTTGATCTTGTTTTGTTTTCAAGAAAAAGATATGTTATTTTCACTGCAGAAAACTTTCAAAATAATGTTTGTAATAGTTATTGTATGCTTCACTTTGAGTTATTAATACAAAGAAAAGAGTTTTTGGTGTAATAGCTCTTTAAAATTCCCCGTTGGCAACCCAGTTTTCCTCAAAGAGCCTATGTCACGACAGTTAATATTAAACTGATGACACTGGTCTTTGGTTTGGAAAGTCGGGGCTGTCACAATTGACTACCTCTTAAGGAATAACTTTCTTGGGTACGTGAGGGCCTTCTTCCAAAACTTGTAGATATTCATCATCAATGGATCTGAGATAAACAATCATGCATTGTTTCTAGAAGAAATATTTATGTCGTTCCAACATGGGAACTTTACTATTTCCAGCTTTGTTAGTCATTGTTAAAGATCTTCTAGCAAGTGTAGTCTACTAGTAGGCTCTGATACCATTTGTTAGCACAAAATAAGCTAAAGTGTTTGTAGAAGGGGGGTTGAATACAAACACCACAACTTTTTCGTTCTTTGAATGTTTGACATGCACAAACTAGAAAATCTACAAAATCCAAAAAAATAGAAAAGATATTTGTTATTAACATATATAGATTCAAGTTAAAATAGTTATATTATAACTTGTGTTTTTTAAGGGAATCTGTTATAATCGCAAAGTGATTAAATAGCTACAATTCTGTAAAAATATATAGCTTATTTTCTCACACACTAGCTATGTGTTTCTCTTTGAATATTTCTCTCAAGAACTATTACAAAGTTTCTCTCTAGTGTGTTAGAGATCTGATAGAGATATTTGATTTTCTACTTCTTATCATTTTCTCTCTTTCAACTTCGTCTTTATTTTTTGGAAGTTTCATGTATCCACCTTTCTATATGTAGGAGAACAAATATAGACCCCATGTGCAAGACATGCTACTTTTTCAACATAGTCGCAGTATGTCCTATCATACTCTTTTATGAGTTACACGTGTTACACTACTATAGGCTCTTGTTACTTCAATTTTTGTACTTGTTCTCCATGCGTTTCTGGTGAAAGATTGCTTTTGGACCACCATACTTCAAGGTGTATCTTCCCAGTTATACCCTTTGCTTCGACACCAAGTATCAATGTTTGTTCTTTTAAACCCTGGTGACATTTGGTGTTAGGTCTTTACCATCCTTTGATGACAAGCCTTTGATCAGTGCTTCAACATCCACTAATGTCAAGCCCTGATGTAGACTTGATCAATGCTTCAGTATCCACTGATATCAAACCCTAATGTAGACTTGATCAGTGTTTCGTATCCACTGATGTCAAGCCCTGATGTAGACTTGATCAATGTTTTAGTATCCACTGATGTCAAGCCCTGATGTAGACTTGATCAGTGCTTCATGATCCCCTAATATAATGACCCAATGTTGACCACTGATGTAGCGTATAGGCTATCCCCTGACGGTTTCCCTTGATGGTTAGACTATTCCCTGATGGTTTCCCCTGACTGTCAAGATATCCCTTGATGGTTTCCCATGACGATCAAGATATCCCCTGATGGGTTCCCCTAATGATCAAGTTGTTCCCTGATGCCATTTTGTAAACTAACATATTTGATAATTGATACTTTGTTGGCTTTATCTTGAATGTCTGATGTGCAAAATACTTGACTTCTTAAGTACTATCAGACTTTCCTTGACACTATCAAGTCGTTGAGATATACACTGATGACTTGCCTAGTATTTCCTGCTAGTATATTTCTATTTACAATCTGAATAGTAACACTAATATAATAGAAACACCTCTGATATATTTCCTAACTAGTTTCGTCTTCAACACAACTTCTTTGTTTGTGCTAAAATCAACTTCTATTTGAAATAGAACTCTTCACTACATTAGGGATTAATCTTCACTTTAGTCTCTTATGGCTTCCACAACAGTCTCTGGTGTAATAATGCTTAGTCTCCGATAGGTTAGTCGTAGTCTTCAATAGCCTTAACTTTAGTCTCTGACAGGCTTACCCTTAGTCTTCGACAGACTTGACTAACTTCAATAAATTTTTAGTCTCTGGCAGTTAGTCCCTAGTAGACTAAACATAATCCCTAACTTTGTTGAACTCTCTAATACAGTTTTGGTAATCTCTTAGAATACACTTTTTAACTTTACTCTCTTACGATAATATATTATAATAATCAGAAAGTAAACAACAAACTACAAAAACTTAAATACTATATACTAGCACTAAGTATACATTTGAATTTCTAAGTATTCTATGTATAAGCATCATCATCAAATGCTATAAACCTAACACGAACCTAACCATAGCCATCACAATTAGGGTTGGGTTTGGGTCAACAAGGGGAGAAAACAAAGAGGAATTGAAGAAAGAAAAAAAAAAGGAGCAAAGGGAGGAGAGCATAACAGGATGGATGAGGGAGGGAAGCTAGTTCTAGGGTTTTACGGGAAAGGTTGAGAGAAGGGGGAGAAGAAAGTTAGAGAGAGAGACATGGTTGTCAAAGAATGGTCCAAGAAGGAGACTCAGGGCATAAGGTTCAATGTAATATAATTCCTTTTACCCTTGATATCCAATATTAAACTCAAGGCATGAAGTGTTCATCATCTTTATAATTTAATCTTTATTTTTTTGATCGATGATTAAACTATAAGAGACAAATCACTATTTGAGCATGGTCATGCATTTCATAGTTCTACTCAATCAAGAGGTCTAAGGATATCACTCTTAATACACATAGGAGGGGAAAATCTCATCTACATCATTCACATTCCTCACACGACTCGTAATATAACCAACAGTCACCTTTATGGTCTATCCAGTTAAAAATGACTTTTGGTGATATCAAAATATATGAATCCTTGTGTAGAACGTAATGAATTTAGGTTGAAGGACCACTACATCATTGTCACTATGAGAAATATTATGACACTTCACTTAATTTACAATTCTCATGGTGAGTCAATACAGTACACTATTCTCCAACATGTATCTATGTGTTGACTTGATATCTCACATATCTATGGCCAATGAGATTTGTTCATCAATCAACCCACATACTAGTCTCAATGTATCATTGTTTTCCCATTAACAATAATACTTGACTAGGAATGTTTAAGAATAATGATACATTTTGCAACTATATGATCTCATGTTCCAAGACACATACTTGAACCAATATAGTTTGTATTCATTATTCTAGGGACGTTTACTATCTTAACAATTATATCACATAGTAAATTGAAGCATAATAAACTAAACATTATTTATTAAATCAAAACATAATTACAAGTGTGCCACGACAATTATTAAATAATTGGCTCTTAGGGCATACACTCCAACACTGCTGCATCTCTGTCATATTTTGAGACCTGGGCAGCTAAGACATAAACTGCAAGTGAATATAAAGAGAAATGGGGATAATTCTCCCTCTTCTGAGTTTGAACCATCCTCATCAACTGAGACCATAAGAATAGGAGTAGGAAGGGGGTTAGAGTGATATATTTGATCTAGGGAAGATCAAATAAGTTGCGAAAAACAACATTAGCTTGATTCTATAAAGAATTTAATCACCAAGGAACAAGACTAAAGGATCGTTTTGATTAGTTTGTTTAAAGAAATTAATCACTCACAAGCTAAAACAAATTTGATTGTGAAAGTCAAAAGGAATTAATCACTAACTTTTAAGATAGATGTAAGCTGTGAAACTCACGAATTCTGTATATTAATTCTCAAAAACTATTTTTACAACGTACAAGATTACCTATTTATAAGTTGAAGACAACTTAACCTAATCCACCTATGGAAAGAAAACTAATTTAACTATGGAAAGGAATTTAATCCAACTAGGAAAGAAAAACAAACTTATTTCAATTAGGAAACAAAATACAGAAAAATAACTAAGCTGCAGATCATCAGCGGATAATTATCCTCTGATGGGTTAAATTATCCCCTAATGGGCTAAACAGTCATCGAAAGATAATTATCCACTGATGGGTTAATTATACCCTGACGCTAGTCT
This sequence comes from Centella asiatica, assembly GCA_014636745.2. NCBI lineage: Eukaryota > Viridiplantae > Streptophyta > Magnoliopsida > Apiales > Apiaceae > Centella > Centella asiatica. The sequence goes on along the minus strand of CM025787.1, from coordinate 8,687,026 downwards.
AGTTATAAAGTCACTACAAGATCACCTAATTCCCATGAATCATAGAGTCAGCCATAGGCAAGATCTCTAACCATTGTGGGGAAGAGTTAGTCCACCATGATCATCTCTAAGTGACGTGGGGAAGAGTGAGTCCACCATAACTAGAGGAGAACGAATAAAAGGGAGGAGGAGAAGGAGGTCAAAGGGGAACAGAGTCAAGAGAAGCAAAAGAGTAGAGGGTTAGGGTTTTAGGTGGGAAGGGAGGCGGAGGATAGAATTTTAGAGAGAGAAACATTATAGCCAGGTATGGTAGTGCATTGATGTGTCAAGAACTTTATACACAAGAAACACAAGATATAAAGAAACCCTTGATGAATAATAGTATAGCACAAAATAATACATTGGTTGTGGTACATGTTAAACATATTTTTTATTAATCAAACCTCTATAAACTTTAAGAGCTTATATGTATAATGTATCAATAAGGGTTGAAAATTTTACATACAAAGCGACAAAAGTTGAATAGTTGTCTGGCACAACATACGACACATAAAAATTCCTTTCACTAATCAATTTTCTATAAAGTTTAAGAGATTTTTATGTAGTTATTTGTGAAAATTATGTGAACTTCAAAGAAGAAAACTTCAATATTATATACTCATCTATGTGTTAAGTTAATTACAATATTCACGTAATATATCAAGGGCTATTAGGAGGTGAGAGATTTTGTACATACAAAGTCCTTCAATTCACTTGAGATAGGGAGAGTAATGAAGTAATTTAATATTTTTATAACTTGAATGGAGGGACTTTGTAGAAATAACGTCTTTCACCTCTCTTTTTCTCATGTATTAAACTTTTGTATTCGAAAACAAAAATAATAATTATTATAAACTCTTACTTTGTACAAGATAATCAAAATAAATCGAGATATAAATTACTTTGTACAAGATAATCAAAATAAATCGAGATATAAATACTGGCAATTCTTGGTTTCAATAAAAAGTTAGAATCTAATTATATTAACGTGTAGAAATGTTAACTAAGAATTAATGAACATATGATACAAAAAAAATAAAATAGATATAAGAATCAATATCTAGTATTGCCATTTATCAAAAAACAAATTCTAGTATTGCCACTAATTATACAAAACATATGCCAATAAAAAACAAAATTAAAATATGAACATATAAATAAATGCTCACGAGAAAAATATATAAGCAGCGTTAATAAACTGTAGAAGAATATTACTGATTAAGAAAAAATTGTTGATAACAGAAACAAGATTGTGAATTAAAATAGAATGAAACAAATGAAATCATAAACTAAATTTGGGGGAACTTTTGGAGCCAAAAATCCATGAAATTTATGGTGGAAAATATTCTAGTTTCCTCCATTTCTCTTACCGGTTAGAAAGGCAGTTGAGGTAGACAAAATTAGAAAAACCATTTTGGTGGGCCCATAGTTATTCTTCTCATACCGGTGGCCACTTGTCTCAATTCTATTAGGTGTTGAACATGATAGGAGAATTTTTCAAATATCACCATCAGATCGAAACCACTGATCTGACTGATGCTAAATTTGTCCCTTTAACAACACCAAAGATAAATTTGGTGAATTCAATCATCTGACTCCCATTAATGTAACCTTCATCACCGCCTCCAGTAAAACAGTGCTGTGGCCACAAAACATGATTAATCTAATAATTAGCTGATAAGTCTATAATTTATATATTTTTATCACCTTAATTATACTTAATTTATTATTATTATTATTAGATTATTTATTATTTTTATTTTATTTTGTAGGAATTAAATTAACAAAAGAGTTATGTGAAAATAGGACTTCCCAAGATACAATTTGAAGAATTTAAGACTCTTTCAAGAATGAACCTGACAAGTTGAAGAAATCTCTACTACTTGAAGTGTTAAAGTGATAGAGATTGGATGATATCAAAAGAGTACAAGAGATGAAGTTGGAAGAAACTAAATACATTCCAAGTGATAAAATTTAGAGTTTTCATATTCTAGGAATGTACCTAGTTACGCCTATAAATACTTGTACAATTAGAGGCTAAGGGAGTTAGATTTTATTTTAGAGAGTTTTCTTTTAGTTTTGAGTTTTCTTATTCAAGTTTACACTTTTTCATTCGTTTTTCTACTTTCTTCCTTCAGTCGTCTATACATTATTTTTCTTATTGCTTCTATTCAATTACCAATTATTTCGTCTTTTCTTCTATTATAGCTTTATATTTCAATATACGTCACAATGATTTTCTATTTCGTTATTATTGTCTCTCCTAATTATAATTTATTTATGTTTAAGTTAGTTTAAATTAGTTCGTTTAAAATATTCATATCATATTTATTGTTTTATTTATATTAGGATTAATTACATAATCTTCTCAATCATTACGTCTCTATTTCGCCTGAGTTAAATATCAAGAATATTAGAATTTTCTAATATCTGTGGATCGACCTGTACGAGCATTGATACTACAAGGATCTGTGCACTTGCAGAAATTATACACATCAAGTTTTTTGGCGCCGTTGCCGGGGATTAAGATTAATTTTAAATTCTTGATGTTAATTCTTCGATTTAGTTTATTAATTATATATGTTTATATTTATTAATTCGTTCTATATTGTGATTGCAGGAAACAAATTGGTCGTTAATATTGAAATTACGGACTTAATACTCTTGATCTTAAAACTTGTGACGAATCAGTGCAAAAAGGACGTTGGATCGCAATTCTGGCGTACCAAGTTATTTTGGTCATTAGTGTTAAGTCACCGAGGTACCCAATTTTTTTTCTTTCTCTTTTCTCACAATATAAAATATAAAAAATATAAAAAAAAGTGAAAAATTTAAAAAAAAAAAAAAGAAACTATCATTTTTTTTGTTAGATATTATGTGCGCATTCATGCATTTTTCATGCTCACTTAGGCACAAAACACTAGGTTTATTATTATTTTTTTAGTAGCATTTATTTATTTATTTATTAATAAATATTGGCGAGTGCTGGAGGATTTAAGGTACGTACCATTCTTTCTTTTCTTTAGTTGTAGAACACGTAGTTAAGCATATTAATTGTTTACTGTTTTTATATATTACGTGCTTGTTTATGTGTGCATTATTAAACCCAAAAAAAATCACTAAATCACATATTGAGGTAGTCTAAAGGGAGTTCTAAATTTTTAGTTATTCTTACTATTGGTGTCTAAGCAAGCTATTGCTTACCTGGCCAAGTAATTGGTGTCTAGGAAGGCGTTCTTGAGGCTATTTGCTTTGGGAATAGTGGTTATTTAATTAGTCACCTTGATTTTCAACGAGAGACTCCCACGTGCTGACCTGGCCAATTGGTTTGAATAATTTTGAATTTGGTTGGACCTTTTAGCTTATCTTAACAAGTTAGGAGTTAGAATTTTAGGATTTTCATAAATTTAGGAAATATTTATTTATTTTTATTTTTATGCTTACTTGACTATTTGCCTATTTGGTTGGTGTATGCAACAATCAATTTGGGTTAGGGATAAAAAATCTAAAAGACTTGTGAGAAAACTTGATTTTGAAGTTGCACTTCTAAAAGAGTCAATTGAATTAAAAATGGTGGGTCAAATTCAACCAAACATAGCCCTTAAGGATTGTTGCTATCCGGCCCGATCAGCCCAACCCACATGTATTGTCCTACCAGAACCCAATGGTAATAATTTCGAACTTAAACCACATTTTGTAAGTATGTTACCTAGGTTCACTAGTGAAGAGGATCCATACATGTTTATACAAGAGTTTGAGGAAGTTTGTGCTTTAATGAAAATTCAACAGTTGAGTGAGGATTCAGTTAGGCTTAGATTCATCACTTTTGCTAAAAGATAATGCCAAGAAATGGTTATACAGTCTTCCTAACAAATCTATCAAAACATGGGACGAGTTTGCTATTGTTTTTCTCAAGAAATATTTTCCAAATCACAAAACTGCCAAAATAAGGACTGAAATTAATCAATTTTCTCAATATGAAAAAGAGTCTTTTTGGAAATATTTTGAAAGATTTAAAAACTTGTTGTCCCAGTGTCCACACCATGGAATTGAAAAATGGAGACTTTGTCAAATTGTTTATGAAGGCTTAGATTATCAAACTAGAACCATGGTTGAATCCATGTGTCAAGGTGAATTTATGGCTAAAAGTGATGACCAAGCTTGGCAATTTTTAGAGGATTTAGCCGAAAAAAGTAAGCAATGGGAAACAACAGGGGATAATGAAAGGCCTAGGTCATCTAGGGGTATACATGTAGTTGAAAATTCCGTTGCAACCAAGGCTAAATTAGCGAGTATGCTTAAAAGACTTGAGGTGCTAGAGACTAAAAGCCCATCAGGGGTACACCAACTTTCGACACCCATGTGTCTTAAGTGTAATTCACCTGGCCATGTGATAGAAGAGTGTTCTAGAGTCGTTTCCCAAGCCGATGAGTTTGAACAAGTAAATGCAATGTTTCAAAGGCTTAGGAATGACCCGTATGCTCCCACTTATAATCCTGGTTGGAGAAATCACCCCAATTTTTCTTGGAATCAAGGCCCTTCGTATCAAAGTAGTAATCTACCTCAAGTTAGTACACCGCTCACTAGTTATCCAAAGCCTAATTTTGCTCCACTTCCTAATGCCAATTCTATACCTCAACCACAGTTTCCCCCAGGTTTTCTTAGTGTCAATGATAAGAGACTAAGTGGTCTAGAGAAAAATGTTGAAGCACTAGTGAAATCTCAAGAAAATTTTATGCATAATATGACTCAAGATCGGCAATTGTTAACTACAAATGCCCAAGCCATCTCTCGATTAGAGGTACAAATGAGTCAGTTAGCAACTATTGTTAGTGAGAGAGAAAAGAATAGATTTCCTAGTCAGCCAGAGGATAATCCCAAGTTTTTAAACTCTAACCAGAGATCTCCTCAAGTTAATACTTTAGATAGTAATTCTACTAATCAAGTAAATTCCATAATCACCTTGAGATCTGGTAATCTTTTTAACAATCATGCTGGACTTGATACTGAGGAAGAGAAAATTTTGAATGTTAAGTCTAGTCCATCGAGTTTAGAATCTGTTCAATTGGAGAAACTCATTTCTCCTGAGCCAGAAGGGCCTGTATCACAAATTGTTGAGCCCAAGATAGTTGAATCTAAGTCTAGTGAAAAAGACTTCAAGCCAAAAGCCCCATTTCCATTTAGACTTATTTCTAACAAGCAGTCAGCTAATTTGGATAAAATTCTAGAAGTATTTAAGCAAGTAAAAATAAACATTCCTCTTCTAGATGTTATTCAACAAATTCCCTCTTATGCTAAGTGTTTGAAAGATTTATGTACTCATAAAAGAACCACTAATGTTCCTAAGAAGGCTTTTCTAACTGCTCAAGTTAGTTCAATTCTTTCAAGTCAAGTCCCTATGAAATATAAGGATCCCGGATGTCCTACAGTTTCATGTATAATTGGTGACACTTTCATTGAAAAAGCTTTACTTGATTTAGGAGCTAGTGTCAATCTTGATTTATTAATTGCGTAGTTCTTGCAGCTGATCAAGTGAGTTCTTCCCTTCCATTATGTTGTGTTAATGAACTAGCTTGCACTTCAGTAGCATATTGGAGTTATTAGATGTTAATGGAATAGAGTTTGCATGTTGTTTCAGTGGCTTGCTGCCGCAAATAGCTTTCTGCTGCTACTGCAGTTAGCTTTCTGTTGCTGCTGCACTTAGTTTTCTACTGCATCTAGTTTGCTGCTGCGTTTAGCTTAAAACATGCACCATAGCAATGTTTCATGCATATAGTTGGTACTTAAGCATGGTGAATGAGTATTAAACATGTCAATATGTGCTATAGGAGAAGAGAACTTCGGGGGCAGCGAGAGGGGAAGTCAACAGCGTTAGTTTCACTGAATTTGTGAGTAAATCCATGGTATACTTATGTGTAATATTTGTGTATCTTGGATGATATATGATTGTTTGCTTATTGTATCATGTCTATATGGGATTACTTGTTGTGTTTGATGAATTAAATGTGTAATTGACAGTTTGGTGTACAAGCTGAAAATATGTGCTATTGGTAATTGTAATGATCCAAACTATATTTGGAATGTTATCAATATGAGGAATTATGTATATGAGCTATGGGTACTGAATTGAAATGAGAACTATATGTATATTGTGCATTTGATTTCATATGACTTAAAGGAAATGGTATGGCTGATGTGTTCAGGTATTTGCAAATATATTGGTTATATTGGTTACATGAGAAAATAGGTGGACTAAGTGTTGTACGAGGTGAAAACCCGTATGAGCCACCTCTGGGATCCATTCTATCATATGGGCTGGCCAGCAATTTATTTGATTAAACCTACGGGTTCATACTATTGGTCAGAGGAAATATCCTTGTGATCTGTATACAGGAATTCCCGGGGCAATATTCTGACATATCGAGCCATTACCGGAAAAAGAAAGGAATATTGCATTGCATATTTGATATATCTGGATTGATTAGAGTTATATGAATTATATATGAAATTGTGTGTATGGTAAATTATATGATGTGCGTGGGGTTTACTCATTGAGTTGCGACTCATATAAAGCGCAAAATTTTTCAGGTTGTGCAGTATAGCTTTTGAAGCTGTTTTGCAGCTTTGTGCGAACGTCAACGCAACAGGGGTCAGGAAGCTGTGATTACACTCTCTCTCCAGTCCATTTGTGCATATAGTTTTTCTTAGAATGTATTTTTCGGGGCTGATTAGGATTTTGGCTTATAATGTATAAAGATATGTTTTGTATAATAGGTTGTGTTTATGTTGTTTAGAAGTGTCTAATATTTCAGATCGTTTGATGTTGAATTTAATGACTTGTTGAATATGGTATTTGAACTGTAATTGCTATTTATTTGTTATTCGAGTTGGGTCTTTACAATTGACCTTGACATCTTCAAATTAGGGAAACAACCTAGGGATTATACTGATAAACCGCTAGAGGAAGTCAATTTGATTCAATATTTGGCTAGTAATGTCATGTGTGATGATGAAGTTCTTGATTTTTGTCTAACTCATTTTGGTCAAAATTTTGATGAAAATAAATATGTCAATGAGGTCAATGAATTATCAGAGTCTACGACTTTAATGTCCAAAACAGTTGGCCAACTTCTTGAACATGAATTTGCGCCCATTGAGAAGAGTTCACCCAAGTTAGAACTCAAACCTCTTTCTGATAATCCGAAATATGCCTTTCTAGGCACCTCAGAAATCTTCCCTGAAAAGTTGTCAAATCATCTCAAGTATTTATTTTTCGGTGGAGGAGGAACGTTATTAAAGATCATCTCCAACAAACTAAAGCCTCTACATGATAAGAAGTTGTTTCGAATTTTGATGGATAATATTAATGCAATGAGATTAACTTTCATACAACCCTACTGTCCGATTTTGCAGCAACACTTCTTCACACGCTCACTTTTCAGGGAAGTCAATCTTAACTTATTTTTATCAATTTGCTTTCTTGAATGTGAGTTTTTAATTGTATTCATTGAGGACAATGCATGACTTAAGTGTGGGGGAGGATTTTGGTCATTTCTTTATTTGTTTTATACTTTACATTTGTTATTCGTTTGTGTTTCTTTTATTAGTTATCAAAATAAAAAATAAAAAAACAAAACAAAATTATGAGTCATGAATTATTATTTTAAGTTTCTTAGAGAATTATGACAGTAATAAATTTTATTTTTGAAGTGTGTGAAATGGATAACTCTCATTGTTAGCTTGTGTGTAATTATGTTTAGTTTATATTACATAGTTGAGTCACTTTTGTTAGGTTGAGAACTTCAAATCTTGATATTTGTCCTTAGTTCCTTTTAATTAATCTTTTTGTGATCTTACTCACTTATTCACCGGCTTAAATCATTGAGATTACTAAAACGGACTTAATTTATGTAATTGATCTTATTTATGACTTTGTGTCTTCTTGCGTCGGGAGTAGTTGAGAGATGACCTTACTTTTATTCTTTTCTCTCTGTTCTTTGTGTGTGTTGCTAAATTGTGCTTCAATATTGAGTAGGAAAAATTGCAATAGAAAAAAAAAAGAAAAAAAAAAGAAGAAGAAAAATTGTTGAAACTTCTAAATCTCGGTTGTAGCCTTTGTTACTCGAGCAAGTAGGCCCTAGAGGATTGTCTTTACACCTAGAGCCCTAAGGTCCCTAGTGGGTCTGGGAGTCGTTGATTCAAAAGCTCGCTACATGGGTAACATAGAAAGCAATAAACCAGACGTTGCACGAGCTTGAAAAAAAAAAGAAAATATGAAAAAAAAAATGCAGTAAGATTCTATTCTTGGTGTGCGTAAGTTTTTTTTTTTGGTCATTTTGATTGCATTCCTTTAGGCTGAAGATATTTAGGATGATATACGAGAAATAAGATGCAACTAATTCGAGGAAGATAAAGTGTCTAATTTAGTGTCAATATATTTTTAAACCGGTACACAAAGCACTTAATGCACAAGACCACTTCTTGATTCTTTATAAAGGTAGTATGGGATATTGATTGAGTGGAGAAGTTATTTTTCTAACTCTTGTTGATTTGCTATGTGTATTTAACTGATATAAATTGCATATTTGTTAAAAATTGAGAGTTGTTTATGTGTCCTTCAATTATTTAATTTATTGTGTGTCATAGTTATCTAAATTAATTTAAGTAATTGTTTCATGATGATGATGAGTTTTGATGAATTTTGTGGGTATATTCACTGCAAGCACTCACGAGACACAACTCGTCCACTATGGATAACATAGAGGTTTAAAGGCTTGTTGCACATGCTAAGTGTAACCGTTTTTCTACGAAAATGGAATAATTTAAAATTTGTTGCTTATTTTCTTTTCATTTATTTTTATTTTACTCGAGGACGAGCAAAAGATAAGTGTGGGGAAATTTGATAAGTCTATAATTTATATATTTTTACCACCTTAATTATACTCAATTTATTATTATTATTAGATTATTTATTGTTTTTATTTTATTTTGCAGGAAATTAAATTAACAAAAGAGTTATGTGAAAATAGGACTTCCCAAGATACAATTTGAAGAATTTAAGACTCTTTCAAGAATGAACCTGACAAGTTGAAGAAATCTCTACTACTTGAAGTGATAAAGTGATAGATATTGGATGATATCAAAAGAGTACAAGAGATGAAGTTGGAAGAAATTAAATACATTCCAAGTGATAAAATTTAGAGTTTTCATATTCTAGGAATGTATCTAGTTAGGCCTATAAATACTTGTACAATTAGAGTTTAAGGGAGTTAGATTTTATTTTAGAGAGTTTTCTTTTAGTTTTGAGTTTTCTTATTCAAGTTTACACTTTTTCATTCATTTTTCTACTTTCTTCCTTCAGCCGTCTATACATTATTTTTCTTATTACTTCTATTCAATTACAAATTATTTCGTCTTTTCTTCTATTACAGCTTTATATTTCAATATACGTCACAATGATTTTCTATTTCATTATTATTGTCTCTCCTAATTATAATTTATTTATGTTTAAGTTAGTTTAAATTATTTCGTTTAAAATATTCATATCATATTTATTGTTTTATTTATATTAGGATTAATTACATAATCTTCTCAATCATTACGTCTCTATTTCGCCTGAGTTAAATATCAAGAATATTAGAATTTTCTAATCTCTGTGGATCGACCTGTACGAGCATTGATACTACAAGAATCTGTGCACTTGCAGAAATTATACACATCACTAGCATTAAAAAAAAAAAAAAGGAAATAAAAAGGAACAGTTATATAATCGAAGGAAGCACGAGTACTCTCCCGTTACAAAGTAGTAGAAACCTATTCCCAATTGAAACAAAAAAAGGTAGAGAAATTATGATTATACTGATGTAGTTCCATTATTTAATATAACGCATATTATGTGAGGTGTATATTCAATACTACACCATTCAAAAATTATTTTTATTTTAAAATTAGAGATACAATTTTTTCAGTGTATTTTTTTTATAAGTGGATATCTTTCATCAGAGGATATTTCCATCGGTGAATAAATTTTATCAATAAATATTTTTAGTGGAATTCTAAGGATTTTTCCCCGATGGTTAGCAGTTGTCTAGTTTAGTCTCATTCTTCTCTTGTTCCTTCCATGTGTAATATAGATCCTAACTCTTGTAATTTTTCTATATCCTTCTAGAGGATATTTTTATCGGTGGATAAATTTTATCAGTAAATATTCTTTAGTGGAATTCTAAGGATTTTTCCCCGATGATTATCAGTTGTCTAGTTTAGTCTCATTCTTCTCTTGTTCCTTCCATGTATAATATAGATCCTAACTCTGTAGGTTTTCTATATCGTTGTAGTTAGCGATATGTGCTAGTAGGCCGGGAGGATGCCCCTCCCTATCTCTGTAACTTTGTTCCTTCTTTATACATTACAAATTTAGCAAAAAAAAAAAAAAAAAAAAAAAAAATAGAGATACATTACCTATAGTTTACAATAATTGTATAGCTAACAGTAACAGCTCATTAAGAATTTGCAGACTTGGACCTCATCAGTTTATGTTGTGAGGACAAGGTCTACGACGAGGATTATGAAGTATGAACTGTGAACTAAGCTGTTCTGTACCAGATCTAATATAATTGCCACTACTACTGTCATTTCGAACATAGTAACCTACTGAAGAGGAGGAAAGGAAGAGGGCTTCAATCGTTTTGAGGATCCTCCTTCTAGTAGGCTTGGTATTTCCAATGACTTCTGTATCTTTATTTTTTTTTGGTGCTAAATTCAATGACTTCTGTATCTCTTCGTGACAATAAAAATAAGACCCTTTAGCTCTGGTGGTGTAACAGGGGAAAAGGGGAATGGAGTCTACGGAATCCACTGAAGGAAAATATAGTGATCTTTAACCACACGAAATATCCACAAAACAAAAAACTAGATATAACGTAAATTTTGCTACATGAAGAGAAGAACATAAAATATGCATATACATGTAATACATACATATATATATATATATATATATATATTCCATGATAAGTTGACATCTCCTATGTTTCTAATTGAATCAAATACTTTGGTTTCATTTATATATCGATTACTTTATTAAGAAGGTTTAGGATAAAAGATACTCTCATGCTGACGTGCATCAGATTTACAGTTACAGCACAAAACAAGTCAAACATAACAGTAGCTAGAAAGTATCCAGAAGAGTCGCAGATAATTAATTCAGAACACTACAAATATACGAAGTTAAACAACCAAGGATGACGGCAATATGATTTAAAGCCATAAGCTAATACAAGTTCTATGCCCTGAATGAAAATATACTACACTTTAAACACTACTAGAAGGTAGCGAAACTGCCAAATCATATTAAGGATACAAGCTATAACTTAAATAATGCATGAAGAAATGCAGATAGTAGTCATTACTTATGAATACATGGACTTAAAATTACTATGGCTCCGTTTGCTTCGGCTTAAATTTTAGAGTTTGTAGATTCTTACGATGTAAATTACACTAAAAGAATCTGGTATCTATAAGTTGAAGTTGCGACAAAGGGGAGTTATATATTGTACCAATCTACAACAACAGTGCCCGAGTTTAAAGAACCATTTCATCATCTTCATCACCATCATCAAATGCACATAAATGTATGCAAGTCGTTCAATAATGATCCTCAGACAAGCTATAACCTAATCTACAAACCAAGTATACCATAATGCCCATGGACAAATGATGTTTCTATTGATTGAGAGAAGAAGAATATGCCTTGACTCATAGGAAGGAAGAATAGCTTGACCTTGGAACCAATATAGAAGACGCTTGATTTATTTTGCAATTGCTAAAGAGATGGTACTATGTGAGAGCTTGAGAGGGCATCTTCGGTTTTTTTCAACTGAATATTAGGGACCAAATAAAGCAAAATGCAAACCCTTCATTTGAAAATATAACTCCATCTTCCTAACTTCTCATACTTTGTTTAAATGAAAAAACAAATATACTAATACGTGCAATAAGTAAATAAAGGTCTAATTTTGGCCGTTTTCATTACATTGAGAACAAAAATTTCTTATAAAATTCCATATTCAGGAGGGAATTTTCCTTTTTGGTCTGAAGGAGTACAGGACTACTGGATGGATTGGCACAGCCGTACTTAACGCACTCGATAAGAATAATCAAAATATGAAATAAATGTGCACCATTGAAACTGGAAGGGCAAATTATAATTCACGTGATATTCAATAGAGAATGATTTATCACCATTTAAGATTATAACATACAAATTGTACACACTCTAGGTTAATGGAAGTATAGTAACACCTAAATAAAATAAAAATACAAGAAAGGTTCCCCAACTCAACTGCAAATTAATCAAGATAATCAAACTCATCTTCTTTCAGGTGCGCGAAGAATTTAACAGGACCATCACGGCCTTCAATATTCTCAATAAACAGAACCTTAAACGGTAAATTTGCAGAAATTCGCTTACCCTTCCAAACGCCAACGTATTGCTTTAGTTCACCTTCCAACCCGTTCAAATCGAACTCGGGCACTCTTGGAATATGGTAAACTTTCAATGGAACTTTAACCCTAACCCTAGCTCCAACTTTGGACATGGCTTCATTTTCCTCATTGGTGTACAAAGAAGCTGTTCCAAACCCATTTGCAGAGGATACAGTTGATGGATCTTTAACCCCAATTGCTGTTGAATCTGAAGAAGCTCCGATTGATGATTTGAGAACTACCCTTTTTACTTTGATTGGTGAGGAAGAAGATGAAATACAAGAACAGGTGAGATTTGTGATGGGAAACGAGAGGTTTTGGTGATTTAGAAATGGGGTTGTCGAGCAGAAAGATAGAGATGTCATTATGCAAGATCTGTGAGGCTCGGTTTGGTGTGTGTTATTTCTCTGGCTCTCATTTATATGCCCAACCAGTTCCATTATCTTTGGATTTCTGATTGTTTGTTACCACGTTTTTTAAGGAGAATAGTAAAATTCTTTTTGAGCCCGTCGATATCAGCGATTGATTTATGACTGTCCAAAATAGGAAGGAAATAATTAATACATATGGCAGAGAGTTTTAATAGAAATAAAATAATGATAGGGACTATCGTACCTATTGTAATAAAAAAAAATATTGACCGTTTATTTAACAGTCACTTATTTTTTTTCTTATTGTTTTCATATAAAAATTAAGAGAATTGATAATTTCACAATCTATTTTGATATTTTCACATGATACTCCATTTTAATATAATTTTTGATTCATATAATATAAATAATTTATGCACAAGATGTGGGTCCATATGTAGAACTATCAAAAAAATCTAATGCAAATAGTGTGTGAAAACCTAAAATTTCAAATAAGTTTTGTTAATTCATTTTGTAATTTATTTTATGCATGAACATTTAATTTCTTTTATTCAAAACGAATAATGAAAGTGCAATGACAATGTGATGTCCAAAATTTTATAGCATCGATTTTCTTTGTAAAATCCTCAAACGAATTTGAATACATTAATCTCAAAATCTTGTATGAGATTAATTTAAACAAGCATGAACAAAGACTGATGTTATGGAATGAGTGTGGAGGTTAGCAAGTTTCATTCAAAACAATTTGAATGACTTACGTGAGGGAAATGATCTCTTATGTACGTATGATATTTGGGTTAATAAGCTGCTTGTGTGTCATTAGTTGATGAAGCTTATGTGCATGTGTGACAGCAGTTGCTTATTACGTTGTTAGCTGTTAAAGAGTAATGATAAACAGTCGCCCAGATTAACCAATCATCTTATCACAAGACTTAATCTTAGTCTGCTATAAATATCTCATTCGGAGGTAAAATTTTAATCTCTTTTCTAAAAATTTCTCTTCTAAAGTTTTTCTCTAAACTTACCATCTTCATAAATTTCCAAGTCTTTCTCTCGAAAAATTATTCTCAGACAAGTTTTAATTTCTCTCTTAAAGACGAAGAGGTAAGAACCTGGTACTCTACTCAGTTTCTTTCGTGCATAGCATCAAAGATTTATTAACCTTGTATACTAAGTTTTCAAGAAGGAATAAAACTTTAAAGGATTATATTCCTTTGCATTTACATGTTTATGAGGCATCCTAGGTTGAGTTTGTTCATGTTAGGTCTTCCATCGTAGCAAAGACAAGCTCTATGTTAGTCTCTAACGAGATAATTCTAGTCTCTGATAAGATAAAGTTAATCTCTGACGAGATAATATATTAGTCTCTGATGACGTCAACCTTAGTCTCCGATGGGTTGAGATGGCGTCATCAGTCTCTGATGAGATATTTGTTAGTGTTTGATGACTAATATGTTACTCTCTAATAAAATACTTTAGTCTCTGATGAAATAGATGTTACTCTCTGACGAGGGATTTTCTTAGTCTCCGATGAAGGAAATGTTGTTAGTCTCTGATGAAGGAAGTTTTAATTAGTCCCTGATGACGTCATCCTTAGTCTCCGACAGGCTAAGTTTAGTCCCTGATGACGTCATCTACAATCTCTGATGGGCAAAATATGTTAGTCTCTGATGGCTAAAGATATTAGTCCCCGAGGAGTTTGGCGATGAGCAAATCATTCCCTGACAGCCAAGAAAGTTCAGTGATAGTCAAAGTTATCACCCGACGAGTTTGGCGGCGAGGAAATTATCCCCTGATGGGTAAGTCATCCCCTGATGACTAGTTATCCCCTGATGCGCAGTCTGTCTTCAAAAGCTATAAAACATTTTTTTTCCTTAAATTATTTGAGAATGTTATTCCTTGAACCTCAACGGTTCTTTTGTCAGATTTGAAACATTGAAAGTTTAAGGACATCACATATGCATTTTCTTTCATAATTCTTATTAAGGTATTAAATTTATCATGTGATATGCATGTTTTACAGAATCTTTCACTCACAAGTAAATTGAATTTGATTTTATGCAAAGGACTGAGGCAAGTATATACATTCAATCTGATACTTATTTTAAATTTAGCGCAGTATCATTTGATTCGATATGCGTGCAAGGCTTTGTTTATATGTTTCAAATGCTCTTGTAAATGAGAATGCTATGCTTTAAATTTCGCTAGCATGATATGAATGATAGTGCATGGATATAACTGAGCTTTGATTTATCAGTTATTTTCAATTTTATATCAGTGCTATTAAATGAGAATGATATGTCCCTTAAATGGGTTATGCCACATGGTTGGCTAAAGGAAAGGAAAGGTACTGATTTGTCCTTCACCTGACCTAGAGGAATTATAAGTGACTACGTACGTTCACACAAGGAGGGGTCATGCGGTCACAGTTAGGCCAGCTGTATACCGTATGATTGTAGATCCAACGGGTTTAGCCCCCGATGGATATTTTGAGGAATTTGTACACATGTGAATACCTGTCTTTCTTCAAGGAGGATTACACATTGTTTATCATCAGTAATCCTAAAGACTCTTCAAAGATTTTCGAGGCATTAGTATTGTTTCACTAAGCCTCATAAACAGAATTGAACTTCCATCAACATTTCTAGATTTGTTTCTCTGATTTATTTATATACTTGCTGGGCGTAAATCACTCATTCTTGTTGAACTTAATGCCTTGCAGGGCATGATCCAAAGGCTGAACCCTCTGACAAGGGGAAAACAAAGATGTTTGGCTACTGAGTTAGCCGCTGAGGAAGGCAGGAGGATGTTTTGAAGTTGTGATGTTATGTACTAAAATATAGAAATAGAATAGCTTCCCCTGAGAATGTAATATTTTGGGTTGTAATAACTCTTCACTATTTCCTTGTATCAGTATTTATACTATGAATGGATGTGTTGTTATATTTTCCTTCTTTTGACGAAGCCCTGGTCCTGTAAAGGATTTTGGGGTCGTCACATAGTGCTTTCCAAAAATTAATCTTAGATAACCATCATCCACGGACAATGTTAATTATCTAAAATTAGGTCATTGTTGTAAATAAATAAATGGATGTCTCCTCAAATTCCTTCCAGAACTTCTAGCATTCTTCAAAGGTTAATGTACGTGTGTGACTATTGGTGTATCATATTCCCATGTATTTATGAAGTATATGTATCTACTTGCCTATAAATAGGCTAATATACTTGTGCTCAAGAATATATAGAAAGATCTTAAGTTCTTATCATTTTTGCCTATCTGTCCTCTACTATTTCATCTTTATTCTCTTTACATTTCTCTTTACGTTATCAACACAATACTCTAGTCTTTCTGAGCCAAAAATATTTGTAGTCTTGTCCAATCAAAGTCAAAGGTATGTCTTGATCCAAATTCTCTCTATACTATCCGCGTAAATATATATTAATATATATGATAGTGTTTGCTTGTTAACTTTTATAAACATGTTAACCATTTAACATACCATGTATGACATAGATATATTACTAGTGTTGTTATCCATTATATATTATAATCACGTGAATAGTTGAAATTACCAAAACATATTTTTGTGTCTATGATTCATGATAAAAAAAAATTATTTATTTTTCATGATTATCTTTATACGTGCTTATGGATATATTTGGTTGATTGATATAGATATACACATACAATTTGATTAGTTGTTTAAATTAAAATATTAATCAATTTGTACTGAAATTATTATGGGTTTCTAATATGTACTATGTGTATACTATATATGTGGACTAGTGTGTGATATATATTCCCCATATGTGTACTCCTCGTAATCATAAAACATAAACAAAAGGAATTTCATAGTCTCTCTATTTTCCACCAGCATATATTATTATATACAAAGAAACTGGACATGATTAATTGTATTACATTCACTTTTAGTAATAATTTATACAATATTTGTTATATTGTCAGAATCTTTTATATGTTATTAATTTTCTGAAATTTTTGTGCGTCTAGAGAACCTATTAATTTTAAAAGTTAAAAAGCATGATATTATTCTCTTTTTATCTGACTATATAATTATTTTATAGTACTCTCATTATGTCGAATCTTACAAAACTTGAATTCGAGACTCTTGATATCACCGGAAGAAAATTATCTAGCATGAAAATTAGATGTTGAAATTCACTTGGCTACCGAAGGGCTTGGCGAAACAATAAAAGATGAAAATAATGAATCTGCCTCGAACCGTGTGAAAGCTATGATTTTTATCCATCGTCATCTCCATGAAGGACTAAAATTTGAATATCTTACTGTGAAAGATCCACTTGAACTTTGGAACAATTTGAAAGACAAGTACGACCACAGATTGTTATCCTTCCAAAGGCCCGTTATGATTGGATCCACTTGAGGCTACAAGATTTCAAGACCGTAAGTGAATATAACTTTGCACTTTTTAAGATAACCTCTCAGTTAAAATTATGTGGAGATAAAATTACCGAAGAAGATATGTTAGAAAAAATATATTCTACTTTTCCTACTTCAAATGTGCTCCTACAGCAGCAATACCGAGAAAAAGGTTTTAAAAAATACTCAGAATTAATTTCATGTCTTCTTCTAGCCGAACAAAATAATGAATTACTAATGAGAAATCACGAGACCAACCCAACTGGTTCTAATCCAATTCCTAAAGCAAATGTGACAAAATTTAATAAATTTCGGCATTGACGTGGTGGTGGACAAAGCCGTGGACGCACTCGTGGTCATGGACGTGATCGTGATGGTCAAGGTCGTACCCTGTCATTTAAGGAGAAGAAAACAAATCACCATCTGAAGTGGAGCAAAAATGATGACAAAATAGAAAAAGGAAAAAGTGCACAACAAAATTTTGAAAATGTTTGCTATTGCTATGGTATGAAAGGTCACTGGTCGCATACCTGTGGTACGCCAAAACACCTAGTCGAACTCTATCAAGAATCCCAGAAGAATAAAGGAAAAAGGGACAAGAAGAACTTGGTTGTTCATGGAAATGAAAATAATTCTTCTGAAATAACCCACTTGGATGTGTCTGATTTTTATGGATACCATGGTGGAGATGCGAATAAAGGCGACGAAAATATCGCATGACATAAGATGGCTACTCTTTATATTTGAACTTGCATGACAATTATGTTTTATTTGTTAAACTTCTCTTTTATGAAATTATATATTATATATATGCTTTAAATAAATTGTATCTTAAAAATTATGATATTAATGTTATGTTGTTTCTTTTATTTAGTTCTTCCGTTTACTTAAAGTAATATGAATGTTGCTCACGCTCACGATGGAAGAGAACTAAAAGGAAAATATTTGTCTCGTAGACAGTGCAACTACACATACGATTCTTAAAAATGCAAATTATTTCTCCTATTTAAATACTTGTGAAATGGATGTTAGTACTATATCCAGAAGTGCAAAACTTATTGAAGGCTCCAGAAGAGCCACCTTGTTATTGCCTGGAGGGACAAAATTTGCAATAAACAATGCATTATTCTCTCCAAATTCACAAAGAAATTTACTAAGTTTTAAAGTTATTCGTCGTAATGATTTTCATATTGAAACAATAAATATAAATGGAAAGGAATTTCTTTACATCACAAGCATTATTTCGGGTAACAAAAGTGTTGTTGAAAGATTATCTGCATTTTCTTCTGGATTGTACTATACGCATATCCGCACAATTGAGACACATGCCACTATAAACCAGAAGTTTACTAATAAAGATAATTTTATGATTTGGCATGATCGGTTAGGGCATCCAGGATCGATTATGATGCGGAGAATCATTACGAATTCACATGCGTATCCACTAAAAAATCATAAGATTTTTCAGTCAAGTGAATTCTCCTGTACTGCTTGTTCTAAAGGAAAATTAATTCTCAGACCATCTCCAGCTAAGATTGGGTTTGAATCTCCTAGATTTTTAGAATGTGTCTAGGGTGATATATGTGGGCCCATTCACCCATCATGTGGACCATTTAAATATTTTATGGTTTTAATTGATGCATCAACTAGATGGTCACATGCATGTTTGTTATCATCTCGTAACTTGGCATTTGTGAGACTACTAGCCCAAATAATCAAATTAAAAGCACAATTTCTTGATTATACAATTGATACTATTCGTTTGGACAATGCTGGGGAATTTACATCGCATGCCTTCAATGAGTATTGTAAATCAATTGGAATAAATGTTGAACATCCTGCAGCTCATGTTTACACACAAAATAGTCAAGCATAATCATTAATTAAAAGGCTCCAATTGATAGCAAGACCAATGATTAGGAGAACAAGTCTCCCCGTCACAGTTCGGGGACATGCTATCTTACATGCAGCAGCACTTTTACGCATCAGGCCAACAAGCTATCATAAATACTCTCCTATCCAATTGGCCTCAGGACATGAACCAGATATCTCCTATCTTAGAATTTTTGTGTGACGACCCAAAATTTTATTTCTTAAATTATAGAAATAAGATGCTTTGAGGTGTTTTTCCTTTGAGGTATGAGGTTTGAATTTTAAATGTTTGAGTATTATGTCCATGTGATGTCCAAAATTTAATGATCTCATTTTCCTTTGTAAAATCATCAAAGGGATATGAATATATTAATCTCAAATCTTTATGAGATTAATTTAATCAAGCATGATTAAGAAAATGAGTGTGCTTAGTAACTGCAACGGAAGGAGGTTTTCCTAAGAACACCCTCAATTAGTAAAGTGCTATTCCTTGGACGTTTGGATATTTTTATTATTTTTGGAACCACTTAAGGGTTATGATCTTTGGATTTCTGAGATGAGATCAAGCAATCTGTGTATTTATGTTGTTAGTGGTGTTCGTAAATTGCTTAAAGGAATGCAAGTGTGAGGATTAGCAAGTTTTATTCAAAGCAATTTGAATGGCTTACGTAAGAGGAATGATCTCTTATGTACGTATGATGTTTGGGGAAAGAAGCTTTGTGTTTATTGGATAAGTATTCTGAAGGATTTAAGAGTTTGAGATTGATGACATCATTGTGTATGTATGTTAATTTGGTTAGTAAGCTACTTTGATAGCTGGCTTACGTGCATGAAGGACAACAGGCTTATTATATGCTTAGCTGTTTAAGAGTCATGATGAGCAGCCGTTTTACCGTCCAGATTAGCCAATCACTTTATTTCAAGGCTTAATCTCAGCTTGTTATAAATACCTCACTCAGAGGAACATTTCAGTCTCTTTTCTAAAGATTTTCTCTTCCAAAGTTCTTCTTTAATTCCTACCAGCAAGTCAAGAGGTAAGAATCTTATGTTCTCCTCTGTTTTTCTTTCTTGCATAACATCCGAGAATATTAGTTGTGTGTGCTAAGTCTTCAAGAGAAGAATAAAGTTTTTAAAGAATATGTTGTTTTATGAAAAGAAGTTTATGCACCACAGAAAGGATGATTATGCACCCTAATTTTTGGTTCGTACATTCTGTTCATCAGTTTTAAAACACCATGCTTGAGCCTTGTTAACTTGAGTTTTGAAGCCTAAAATGTGTCTGCAAGTTTTAGTAGACCCCAAGAAATGTTGTGTCGTGTCACTGAAAAGATGATGAGAGTTGACCTAAGTGTGGTTATGGTTGAAAACACCACCCATGGAGGAGTGAGGAAGACGACCCTGTTTCTGAGACAAGTTCTAACTTAGTCTCTGATGGGTTGGAGTTAGTCACCGATGAAGGAAAATTTCTTAGTCTCCGATGAAGGAATTCTTAGTCTCCGATTAAGGAATTCTTTGTCTCCGATGAAGGAATTCTAGTCTCTGATGAGATGTTGTTAGTCTCTGATGATGACGTCACCCTTAGTCTCCGATGAGTTAAGATGACATCACCAGTCTCTGATGAGTTATTTAGTCTCAGATGACGTCAGCTTTAGTCTCCAACAGGCTAAAGTTTAGTCCCCGATGACGTCATTCGTAGTCTCTGATGGGCAAAATATGTTAGTCTCTGATGGCTAAAGATTTTAGTCCCCAATGCAACAAATGATTTCATTAAAAGTCAAGATAATAAAATGCTCGGACATCACAGACATCACATTTGTTCATACTCACATTTATTTTCTAAGCATAGATTCTCATGCTATGTAAACATGTATGTTTTTCAGAGGTTTTTCACCGAGCAAGTGAATTAGATTTAGCGCAGCTAAGGACGAAGACAAGTATATTCTCATTCCTATGCTTATTTTAGCGCATGGTCAATTGATTCGATGTGCGTACAAGGTTATGACTTTATGTTTAAATTTCCTTGTGAATCAGAATGCTATGCTTTAATTTCCGCTAGCATGATATGAATGAAAGTGCATGGATATAACTGAGCTTTGATCTATCAATTACTTTTCAATCTTATATCTGTGCTAATATATGAGGATGTTTCCACTTGGGCATTGAACAAGTGCTTATGTTAGTCTTAAGAGGAGAGATGTCGTACGTAGTTTACGAGAACCTCCTTTAAACTAAATAAGACATGCAAGATGTTTAAGGAAGGAAGTAAGGAAGAGTTCAAAAGTCTCAAAATCAAAGATGTTTCAAAAGTGCTAGAGGTTTTGACAATTGAATCCGTCATACCTCACAAATAATTTGAACCCTTGTTACCTACTATACATGATTATATACTTGCTGAGCGTAAATCGCTCATCCTTGCTATTGTTAAATGCTTTATAGGTGATAAAGGAAAGATATACAGGCTTAAGGTTTCGATGAGTTAACTGTGGGTACTGATGAGGAGGAAAAAAAGGATTGAAGATGTAAGAGCATGAATGTAGTGTTAAGTTTGTTAGACCTATGGGTCTCAACTTCTTGTAAGAATGATGATTAAAGCTGTTGTAATAGCTTAGTTTCCGCTGCAAGTTTTGTACTCTGATTAATTGTAAGGATGTGCTATTAATCACTTTAGTACTTTATGGATGTATGGATGTGATCCTGGATGTTTGGTTTGGTTGACGGCGCCCGGGTCCCGTGTGGGATTTTTGGGGTCGTCACATTTTGGATGTGCTGTATATGTGCCAATTACCCCACCACATCATACTAAGATGGGTCCTCAAAGAAGATTAGGAATATATGTTGGTTATGAGTCTCCTTCCATCATAAAATATATTGAACCATTGACCGGAGATCCTTTTTACGGCTTGATTTGCCGATTGTCATTTTGATGAGACATTATTCCCATAATTAGGGGGAGACAATAAAATATTTTTGGGAACAGGGGGAGAGAATAAAAAGCTGGATACAGAACTTATATGGAATGCATCATCATTAAATTATCTTGATCCTCATACAAACCAATGTGAATAAGAAGTTCAAAGAATAATTCATTTGCAAGAGGTTGCAAACCGGTTACCAGATGCATTCATTGACATGAAGAGAGTGACTAAATCACACATACCAGCCGCAAATGCTCCAATAAGAATTGAAGTTCCAATAGGACAATTAATGAAAATAAATGAGTTTATGACACACCAAAAGCGTGGAAGACCAATCGGTTCCAAAGATAAAAATCCATGACAAAAAAAAGGAGCTAAGAAAGATGATGCCCAAGTGATGGAAATTAATACTCCATAAGAGACCTGTGACATAGTTGAAAGAACTCCAGGAGAGATTCAGGTATCTGAAAGTATTGAAAATGAAGAGATCTCGATAAACTATGTTGTCACAGGAAGAAGATGGAATCGAGAAAGTATAGTCGTCGACGATGTTTTTGCTTATAATGTAGCGCTAGATATTATGAATGAAAACAAGGATCTTGAACCACAATTTGTCGACGAATGTCGACGTCGAACTAATGGGCAAAAATGGAAATAAGCAATCCAAATAGAATTGAGCTCACTTGAAAAACATAAAGTTTTTGGACCTATTGTCCGAACCCCTAAAGGGATAAAGCACCCTGTTGGATATAAATGGGTATTTGTGCACAAACGAAATGAGAAAAATGAAGTTATAAGATATAAAGCACATCTTGTTGCACAAAGTTTTTCACAGAGACCAGACATTGATTACGAAGAAACATATTCTCCGATCATGGATGCAATAACATTTCGATTTCTCATTGGTCTTACAGCAAGTGAAAAGTTAGAAATGCATCTAATGGATGTTCTTACAACATATTTATATGGCTCCCCTAACACCGACATATATATGAAAATCCCTAAAGGATTTCAGATGCTTGAAGCATGTAAATCAACTCCTTGAGCATTTTATTCAATCATATTACAAAAGTCTTTCTACGGATTAAAACAATCTGGGCACATGTGGTACAATCGTTTGAGTCAATATTTATTGCGGGAGCAATACAAAAATGACCTATTTGTCCATGTGTTTTTATAAAAAGGTCAAGATCATCATTTACCATAGTTGTTGTGTATGTTGATGACATTAAATAATTGGTACTCCTGAAGAACTCCAAAAATCAGTAGATTACTTGAAAAATGAATTCGAGATGAAAGATCTCAGAAAGACAAAGATGTGTCTTGGAGTACAGATTGAACATTTATCAAGTGGAGTGTTTGTTTATCAATCAACTTATACAGAAAAGGTTTTAAAATGATTTTACATGGGCAAAGCGCATCCACTAAGCTCCCCGATGGTTGTTCGATCAATTGATCTCTAAAATGATATTTTTAGACCTCAAGAGGATAACGAAGAAATTCTTAGTCCTAAAGTACCATATCTAAGTGTTATTAGTGCACTGATGTATCTTGCAAATAACACACGACCCGATATAGCATTTTCAATAAATTTATTAGCAAGATATAGCTCAACTCCAACTCGTAGACACTGGAATGAAATTAAACATGTGCTTCATTATCTTAGAGGAACAGTTGACCTGGGCTTATTTTATTCAAATGAATCAAACCCACAACTAATCGGTTATGCAGATGCAAGTTACTTATCTGACCCACACAAATCATGATCTCAGACAGGTTATGTATTTACATATGGTGGTACAACGATTTCATGGAAATTTGTAAAACAAAGTTTGGTTGCTACTTCTTCTAACCATGCAGAATTTCTTGCAATCCATGAAGCCAATCAAGAATGTGTTTGGTTAAGATCAGTCTATCAGCATATTCGAAGAGCATGAGGCATGCATAATGG
The DNA here is from genome assembly GCA_014636745.2 of Centella asiatica. Lineage (NCBI taxonomy): Eukaryota > Viridiplantae > Streptophyta > Magnoliopsida > Apiales > Apiaceae > Centella > Centella asiatica. The sequence continues at coordinate 8,663,014 of CM025787.1, read as the reverse complement.
CATTGAAAGCCCAACAATTTTATTCGAAGAGCATAAACCAGTTAGAGAAAGGTTACATTAAAGGCGATAGAACAAAGCATATTTCACCAAAGTTTTTTTTTACTCACGAGCTCCAAAAGAAAGGCATCGTTGATGTACAATAGATTCGTTTGAGCAAAAATCTCGTTGATTTGTTCACAAAGGCGTTGCCTACGGCAACATTCGAAGAACTAAATACAAGATTGGAATGCGCCGACTTAATGACGTAAAATAATAAGATTCTCCTTCATGATTGTGTACTCTTTTTCCTTTACTAGAATTTTTTCCCCACTAGGTATTTATTCTAGAAAGGTTTTAATGAGGCACAATCTTTAGAGAGGGAACATCCAAGGGGGAGTGTTGTAAATAAATAATAAAATGGATGTCCCCTCAAATTCCTTCCAGAACATCTAGCATACTTCAAAGGTTAATGTACGTGTGTGACTATTGGTGTATCATATTCCCATGTATTTATGAAGCATATGTATCTACTTGCCTATAAATAGGCTAATATACTTGTGCTCAAGAATATATAGAAAGATCTTAAGTTCTTATCACTTTTGCCTATCTATCCTCTACTATTTCATCTTTATTCTCTTTACATTTCTCTTTAGTAATTTAAATAAAACAACTCTAATTCTTCCACATAACAAAATTAACAAACATATAACGTGCAATAATTTTGTTACTCATGTCATGTATAGGTTTTATTTATAATAAATATGTTTTATTTTTAATTATTATATATTCGCATAAACTAATTTTAAAAATTAAATTATGTTTATAATTTGTATAAGTTTCGTTAACATTATTTTAGTACACAATTTAATAAAAATTGTTAGGTCCCGAAGGGAAAAATACTGGGGGGGGGGGGGGGGGGAATAGTGTTTTTCCAAAATTTAAGACTTTCTTAGAGAACTTTGTAGTTTTAAACACTTCTTGCTTATTAAAAGAGTTTCTTATATTTTGAAAAGATTTAGCAGCAGAATTTATTAAGCAAAGAACCCCTTAGATTTTAGAATAAAGGTTAATGGCTAAAGGAGCAATGACAGTAAGTCTTTGCTGAAAAGGTTAGCAAAGACTTTAGCAAAGTAAGCAGTAATAAAGATAAGCAGAAAGAAAGATAGGCACGTGGTTCAGTCTAAGCCTACTCCACTCTTCTTCTCTTTTACTTGAGAAGGCACTCACTAGAATGTTCACACAGAACAATAAGCAGCAGGACACTTAGTCCAGAATTACAATGGGTCACTTAAACCAAGTCACACAAACTAATAGCAGATGTTGTTTCTTGTTTGCTATCTCTAAGCAGAGAGCTCCTTGTAGAGCAGATTAGATAGCACTTGTTCAAGCTTTAAATTGTGTCTTGCTGTATTCTTTGAGTGTCAGATTGTCAGAGCAATTCTTGGTTGTTTAGTAGTCATAAATGAAATTTATGGCTCCTATTTATACTACTCCAAAAATCTATCCGTTTAGAAATTTGAAATAGATCCGTTGGGAGTTGTACTGCCTTGACAGTGACTAGTACTTTTCCAGTTGTTTCTTGCTTAGTTAAAAAAGATAGCTGTTATTTTGTCTTCTAGTGCTTTTTGAAGAAGCTCTCTAGGAGTTGACTAAGCAGGACAAGAGATGGTCTTTTTCTAACAAACTTGCTTGGATCAAGGTGGAAGATCTTGTTGTATCAGTCCTTGCTTATTTTCATTCTAAGCGGGACTGTCCTTGAACTTTTTCTCTATATCTTCAACATCCTTCTTGATTGATGAACAGAGTCTTCACTTGTGATCAAAATCCTTGCTTAACTAGAATATTATATCCACCTAACAAGTTGGATATTTTTCTAAGTCCTTTTACATCATATAAGCAAGGACTATATTACATCATCAATTCTTATATTAAATAAATGTAATTCTTTAAGTAGGAGTAATATAAGCAGGGGTGCATCAACAATCTCCCCCTAATTGATGATGTCAAAATGAGTTAGTTTGATAACCACAACAAGCAACAAGATTCATTTTATTTCAAAAAAAAAACATGAATGATAAATGAAAATAACATAGACAATTTAAAAAGAAAAATAATCTAATTTTCACTATCAGCTGATACTTCTGATGTTTGCTGATCCTCTCCAAACTTCAGTTGCTCTAGTCTTCTCCTTTGCTCGGCTTCCTCCCTTTCTCTTCTTATGGCCTCCTTTTCTTTCTTCCTCATCTCCATTCTTTCCTTTTTGCGATTGTACTCCCTCTCATTTTGCAGATCCTTGAGTCTTCTCATCTCCAACTCATACTACTTGATTTTTGATTCTGAGTCTTTTATGCTTGCAAGCAGTTTGAGACTTTCAGTAGGCCCTGACTTCTTTGCCATTACATCTGCTTCTTCAAGAGCCTTTTGAAGTCTCATGTATGGAGAAGGATTGAGGATTTGCACAGCAGACTCAGGGATGCATTTTGGAATTCTTCTTCTAGAAACAACAGAGGGAGTTGCAGTTGGAATAGGGGCAGCAGAGGGTGAGATATCTTGTTACACTGCTTGATCTTGTTGTTCCGCATCATGAGCTCTCTCCCCCTTTTTGATATCATCAGCCATGATGGGAAGAAAGTCAATCAGCTTATTCAGTGTGACGACCCCAAAATCCCTCACTGGATCAGGGCTTCATCAAAAGAAGGAAAAGATAACCACACATCCATTCATAGAATAATTACTGAAAGAAACGATAATAAAGAGTTATTACAACCCAAAATGTTACATATACAGCGGAAGCTATTCTATCTGTATACTATGATTCAAACATCACTTTACAGGTCGTCTTCTTTTCTTCCCTCCTTATTGGTATTACAAAGGCTAGCCAACCTCAGTAACCGATCATTTTTGTCTTTCCCTTGTCTGAGGGCTCAACCTTTATATTCTGTCCTGCAAGGCATTAAAATTCAACAAGAATGAGCGATTTACGCTCAGCAAGTATATAAACAATTTGGGAAAAATAATTCTAGAATGTTTCAAAAAAATTCAATTCTGCTAAGAGGCTTAGTGAATCAATACTAATGCCTCATAAATTTTTTAAGGAATCTTTAGGACTACTGATGATAAACAATTGTGTAATCCTTTTTAAAACAAAGCATAACTTCCTTGAAGTGAATATATCCATCGGGGCTAAAACCGCTGGATCTGCTAATCATACGGTATACAGCTGGCCTAACTGTGCCCGCATGATCCCTCCTTGTGAACGTACGTAGTCACATAAAATTCCTCTAGGTCAGGTGAAGAACAAATCAGCACCTTTCCTTTCCTCTAGCCATCCATGTGGCATAATCATTCAAGGAGCATAGCATTCTCATTTATTGCACAGATATAACATTGAAAAATAGCTGAAAGAGCAAAGCTTCTTTATATCCATGCACTTTTATTCATATCATGCTAGCGGAAATTTAAAGCATAACATTCTGTATCACAAGGAAATTTAAATATAAATATCATAATTTTGTACGCATGTCGAATCAATTGATCATGCGCTTAACCGAAATAAGCATAAGAGTAAGAATATACTTGCCTCAGTCCTTTGCACAAAATTCAAATCAATTTACGGGTGAGTGAAAGATTCTATAAATTATGCAAGTAATATTTTAATACCTTAATAAGAATTTATGAAAGAAAATATGTATGTGATGTCCTTAAACTTTTACTGTTTTAAAGAATAACAACGTAAAATAATTTTAAAAAAAATAATATTTTATAGTCTTGATAACAGATTATGCATCGGGGAATAATTTTCTCATTAACAAACTCGTCAGGGACTGATATCTTTAGTCATCAGAGACTAACATATTTTTCCCATCAGAGACTAGGAATTTCCTCTATCGGAGACTGAGAAATCTCCTTCATCAGAGACTATGGAATTTCCTTCATCAGAGACTATGGATGACATCATCAAGGACTGAACTTAGCCCATCGGAGACTAAGGAATGACGTCATCAGGGACTAGCAACTCATCAGGGACTGATGACGTCATCTTAATTCTATCGGAGACTAAGGAATGACATCATCGGAGACTAACTTCTCATCAGAGACTGATGACGTCTTCAAGGACTAAACTTTAGCCTATCGGGGACTTAAGCTGACGTCATCCGAGAGTAAATAACCCGTCAGAGACTAATGACATCATCTAGGACTAAACTTTAGCCTATCGGAGACTACGACTGACGTCATCAGAGAGTAAATAATTCATCAGAGACTGATGACGTCATCTTTACTCATCGGGGACTAAGAATTATCTCGTCAGAGACTAAAATTATCCTATCAGAGATTACGAAGATCTCGTCAGAGACTAACAGCATCTCATTAGAGATTAACATTAGAACTTGCTTCTGCTACAATGGAGGATCTATCATGCTCGAACTCAACCTATGATGTCTTATTAAGATGCAAAAGAATAAGAACTTAGCATAAATCTTTGATGCTATGCATGAAAGAAACTGAGTAGGGTTCCAGGTTCTTACCTCTTTGTTTTTAAGGGTGAGATCAAAGCTGGTCTGAAAATAATTTCCGAAAAAAGAGCTTGGAAATTTATGGAGATGATATGTTTAAACGAAACTCTTTAAAAGAGAAATTTTGGTAAAAGAGTTAAAATTTCATTTCGAATGAGGTATTTATAGAGTTCAAGAGCAGTAAACTAAGGTTATGCATTGGAATAAAACGATTGGTTAATTTGGACGGTAAAACGGGTATTCATCATGACTTCTTGGTAGCAACCAGCTGCTGTCCTACATGCATGAAAACTTAGCCACCTAAACAGTTTCTAATCAAACACGTAATCACAAATGTTACGTAACCCTCTCATCTTCCTCCATGTTGTTCAATATAATCTTATATGGGATTTGCTAATCCCCTTTTGATACCTTTTTAAGGAACTTAACCTCATCATCATGGATATCACATCATCATAAAAATTTTCATTGTAGATATAAATTTATCATTCACTTTTAAAAAGGCTAACTCCATGCAAAAGAATATAATAACACAAAATAAAATTATTTCTTACCGTAAAATACATTTAAAATTTTTCGGTTTCTCACATTCAGAGTCAGCAGGATTTGATCTTGTTTACGTTCCATCTTATTGATGCGATCTTCAAGGTCAGAGGAAGCAGGAAGAGCCTTGGAACTTTGAGCAGATTCAGCAGGCTGTGTGTTAAGACTTGCTAGGACCTTGTCCTTTTTAAAGTCTAGTTCAAGAAGCCTTTTCTTTGTGGACTTTGAGGAGTGCGAGCGGTCTGATTTTGAAGGCTTGGAGACAACAGGAGGAGCCTTGGAAGCATGAGAGTCTTCGAGTCTGACTGGAAGAGTGGAGTGTGCATAGATGTATACTTGATGGCGCGCACAAGAAGGATTTTCTAGAGAAGGATCAGCAGGAGGTTGATATTCGACAACAGTAGGAATGTTAGCAATAGGTATGACTGGGAATTTATGTCTGCGCATGTCCATCCTAAGTCGTTTGGCAAAAGCAGCATCAGTGTCCTCGGCAGCAAAGGAGGAGTTGATCATATTCCAGGCCGCCCTCCAAGGATTTTCAATAAGCACTGTGAAGTTTGGCACCCTTCTGAATGTGTTCGAGATGGCACGCATGCCCATGCCACTCCAATATGCATGGAGGAGGGGTAGGAATAGAATGAAGTCTGTAGGAAGCATGTAGGAAAAAAAATCATCAGAAAGACCTAACCAAAGTCTTCTGTTTCCTGCTGAAGCTTCAGAAGGAATGATCTCTTCTTCAAGCTGTTGTCGAGAGGTACCGTAGATGCTGCTGATGTTTTCAGCAGAGAAGTCCTTAGTCTTTTCAGCAAGCATCCTCTTCTTGAAGTGTTCATATAGAACAATTTCTCTCTCAGCTCGTTCATAGAAGGAATAATGCCTGACTGGTGCATCAAAACCAAGTTCCTTCAGCCGCTTCAACAGGATCCTCTAGTAATGCCTTACTGTGAGGTCAGGACTCAGATCTAGCAGGCAATAATCATTTTCAAGCTCTATGTTATGGTCTTCAATCAGATCTCGTTTGACCATCCTGATGGCAGCAACATGTACCTTGGCTATTTTCTCTGCCTTTGTTTCTTCGTTCTCCCCCTCAACAGTAGGCTCCCCTTCAGTAGGAAGGATGTCAATTTCTTCATTTCCTTCGGCAGCTTCTACATTTGGCTCCCCCCCCCCCCTCGGTAGATACCCTTGCTGGTGAGAAATGACTTGGACCCTCTTGTATTTGTTCAACAAGGTATGCCTTGGGATCCAGGCCAACTTCTTCTGCATCTTGGATCAGCAGAGCTCTAATGAGTTCTTCGGATTGTTGTTCCATTCTCCTCTTAGTAGGAACATCATCAGAGCTCTCAGAGTCGCTACTGCTGGACTCTGTCTGCTTACCTTTCCTCTTTCCTTTAACAGCAAGGTGTTTTCTTTTAGGAAGATGGGCTCTCTCTCGAATTACAAAGCCAGGAAGTACCAGTCTTTGATTAGCAGGAGGTTTGGTGGGAACTGGAGTCTCTATTGATTGGTCCTCATAAAGATCTTCCTCTATTATTGGCTCAGGTTTGACCATATCAACAAGAGATAAGTTAGTATGCTCCTGCTCTCCGGTTATCTCAATATCAACAACATCATCCTTGGTCTCTGGGCCTGTGACATTGTTAGGTGTGTCAGCAAGTTCTAGGACTTCGGTGATGCTGACTATCTCTGTGGCAGTAGCATCAATGCTTGCTAATGTCAGTTCATCAGTAGCAGTGGGTTGATCAGCAACAATGATGGCTCCATCAATAGCGTCAATCTCCTTGAAAATTTCATTGAATGAATTTATCGCATCAGTAGGAACTGGTGAAGCGGCAACATGGTGATAGTTGTCTATTTCTTCAAAAATATCATCCTCTGCAGTCACGGTACGGATGGGAACAATAGTGGGTATATCTTGCTGGTCAAGATCTTGCTCATCCTCAGAGGGAGGTTCAACATCTGAACCTCCAACAGTAATTGCCGTTGTAGCAGCATCTTCGTCGTACAACTCTATATAGAAGTCGTACACTTCTTTCTCCTCAGAGTTGAGGGTGGAAGGGTCAAACTCCAGATCAACAGGGACTGCTTTGGATTTCTTTTTGGGCCGCTGAATTTGTGTGGCAACTCTCCTCTTTCTACTGGGTTAGACAGCAGGGACTGTGGTAGCAGCAAACGTTCGTTCAGTACGAACATTAGCATATTCTACTGCCTTCTTTATCTTCCTTTCTACTACAACCCTTGCCAATGTAGCAGGGTTTCTTTCATAATTTAGCAAGATGGAGGGGGTGATTATCTTGCTTTTGGGCAGCTTCTTCGATTTGGTCCCTACTAAGAAGTTGTCTCCAATGATACCCTTGAGCAGCAGGGATAATGTTCGTCCATGGAGGATCTTAGTTTTCTTCTTGCTGGTGAAGGCTTTTGAGAGTAACTCGAAGAAGATTTGAGCCCAATTAATTTCTTGCTCAGATTTCAGCAAGGATACCAGTGAGATAACCTTTACTGATGCCTCATCCTGAGAGGTGAATTTGCACAGCAGGGTTTTGTGAAGAATGTCCATCAGGAAGTTCCACTTCCTTGGGAAGTCTTTCCTCTTCTTGTTGTTGTGGGTCTTGATATACCCAAGATCAGCAAGGACTGCTGGAACAACTGTAGGTGGGGTCAGCAAGCCTTGACTTGTCATTTGAAGGACGTCTCGAATGTTTGCTGACGTAATGAGTACTTGGTGTCCATTGACTTGACCGGAGATGTTGCTATCCTAGACTTGTATAGTAAAACAAAATTCTCTTAGTATTTCTTCATAAATGGGACTGTCAGCAGTGATCACATAGCGAATCCTGCTGTTCCTCAGCAGGTTAATTATCTCCATAGTTTCAGCATCTTGCTGATCTTCAGTGAAAGAGTCTAAGTCTATGATAGACACAGATTCTATTTTATCCAACCAATTGGCCATATCTTTGCTGGGGAGAAGATCGGAGAAGGTGGTGGTTTTAGGGTGGAGAGATGACAGTTTCTAGCAAAAGTTTTAGAGAGAGAAGGTAAGTTTTTAGAGAGAAGTCAGAGCGAATGAGAGTAAAAAAAATGAGAAGGGGTGAATGAGTTTATAAAAGGGTGAAAATAAGTTGAAGAGGTTTAGAGTCATTACTAGGATGAGTAGTGGAAGAGTTAGTGGGAGAAATATTTGTGGGTAGTGGTGAGAATTTATTACCGAAAAGATAGCAGCCATAAATAGATCATGGGGCAGAGTGACATTAAATGCGGAGAGAGAAATAAACGGCTGATATAATGATGGGTAATTTTTACGGCGATAAAAGTGGAAGTGACAATAGGATGTTATGGCAAGTCTTTGCTGATGATGGGGATTGATGGAATACATGTAGAATATATCCTGCTTATATGTGTACAGCAGGATCCATTATCCTTACTAATCTTGTAGATGCCACTGGAAGCCAGATATGAGCAAGGAGTCTAAACTTATAAGCAGAGACAACATCCTTTTCTTATAGTATGAGCAAGGTCTTTGACTTAGTCTCTGAAACATCACTTTTGTCGAGGAGGCTCCCATTTTTGTGAAATTTTCAGCAGGTTCAATATTGATGAAGACAGTAGAGACTCTTAATCAGCAGGGACTCGATCAATAGCATTTTGGTACATTTCAGCAACATGAAATGTGTTGTTTAGCATAAATAAAGAGCCTGCTTAATCATTAGTAGGATCTTTTTCTCCACCTAAGCAAGAAGTTTATCATATTGCTAAGAACATAAGTCATTGCTCAAGCGAACAAGATGTTAATAGCAAATTGCTTACTCAAAATTTAACATGCCTAATTCACTTATTAATTTATTAAAACAATTTTCATCCAAGGGTTTTGTAAATATGTCTGCTAATTGATTTCTGTAAGAATATAGTTTATCTATGTAGTACCTTGCTGTACATGATCTCTAATGAAATGATGTTTTATATCTATATGTTTAGTCCTAGAGTGTAAAATAGGATTATAAGCAATGGCTACAACACTAGTATTATCACAAAATATAGGGATAAACTTGAAATCAAACCCATAATCAGCAAGTTGATTCTTCATCCACAGAATTTGTGCAACACAACTTCCTGCTGATATATACTCAGCTTTAACAGTGGATGTTGATACAGAGTTTTGCTTTTTGTTAAACCATGAGAGAAGTCTTCCTCCTAGAAATTGGTATGTACCACTAGTGCTTTTACGATCAATTTTACACCCAGCAAAGTCAGCATCCGAGTATCCAACAAGGTTGAAGTTAGAATCTTTTGGATACCATATTCCTAAGTTAGGAGTTCCTCTGAGATATCTGAAAATTCTCTTAACAGAAGCTAAATGTGATTCCTTGTGTGACGATCCAAAAATTCCTTACAGGACCAGGGCTTCGTCAAAAGAAGGAAAGATAACCTCACATCCATTCATAACATCAATACTGATAAAAGGAAATAATAGTGAGTTATTACAACCCAAAATATTACATTCTCAACGGAAGCTATTCTATCTTTAAATTGTAATACATAACATCACCACTTCAAAACATCTTCATTCCTTCCTTCCTTATCGGCAGACAAAAGGTTTAACAAAACTCAATAGTCGATCCTCTTTGCTTTTCCCTTATCAGAGGGTTCAGCCTTTGGACCATGCCCTGCAAGATATTAAGTTCAACAAGGATGAGCGATTTACGCTCAGCAAGTATATAATCAAATCAAAGAAGCAAATCTGGAATCTTTATGGAAATTCAATTCTGTTTATGAGACCCAATGAATCAATACTAATGCCTTAGAAATCTTTGAAGAATCCTTGAGGATCACCGATGATAAAAACGTGTGATCTTCCTTAAAGGAAAACAGGTATTCACCCGTGTACATTTTTCCTCAAAATATCCATCGGGGGCTAAACCCGTTGGATCTGCAACTATACGGTATACAGCTGGCCTAACTATGACCGCATGGCCCCTCCTTGTGTGAACATACGTAGTCACTTATAATTCCTCTAGGTCAGGTGACAGAACACATCAGCACCTTTCCTTTCCTCTTGCCAACCATGTGGCATCTCCCAATTAAGGGACATATCATTCACATTTGTTATACAGATATAAAATTAAAAATAACTAATAAGTCAAAGCTTTGTTATATCCATGCATTTTCATTCATATCATGCTAGCGGAAACTAAAGCATAGCATTCCGATTCACAAGGAAATTTAAACATAAAAATCATAATCTTGTACGCATGTCGAATCAATTGATCATGCGCTCAACTGAAATAAGCGTAAGAGTTAGAATATACTTGCCTTGGTCCTTTGCATAAAATCAATTCAATTTACTCGTGAGTGAAAGATTCTGTAAAACATGTATATAACATGATAAATTTAAGACCTTGGTTAAAATATGAAGGGAAATGCACATGTGATGTCCTTAAACTTTTAAAGTCTTAAATCTTACATAAGAACCGTTGAGGTTAAACAAATAATTAAAACATCATAAATAATTTAAGAAAATAATGTTTTATAGTCTTGAAGACAGACTGTGCATCAGGGGGTAATTAGTCACCAGAGATTAACATAATTTTTCCATCAGAGACTAGGAATTTCCTCCATCAGAGACTAAGAAATTCCTTCATCGGAGACTAAGAAACGCCATCGGAGACTAAGTATTTTTGCCCATTAGAGACTACAGATGACGTCATTGGGGACTAGACTTAGCTTGTCGGAGACTAAGGCTGACGTCATCAGGGACTAGACTTAGCCTGTCGGAGACTAAGGATGACTTTATCAGAGACAATTCTTGGCCTGTCGGAAACTAATAATGACGTCACCAGAGACTAACATCTATCTCATCAGAGACTAAAGTATCTCATCAGAGACTATTTCATACGGTCAGAGAGTAACTCCAAACCATCAGAGACTAAGTTAGAACTCGTCTCAAATACAGGGTCGTCTTCCTCACTCCTCCATGGGTGGTGTTTTTAACTATAACCATCATGGGTTAACTTCGATCATCCTTTTAGTGATACAACATTTCTTGGGGTCCATTAGAACTCGCAGAAACAGTTTAGGCTTCAAAACTCAAGTCGACAAGGCTCAAGCATGGTGTTTTTAAAACTAATGAACATAATACTTGGGAGTCAAAGGTTGTCAACATTGTTACACTCATCTTGGATAGTTTTTGAAATAAAATATGAACTCTAGATGTTAAAAGCATGCATTAAATCATATTTTTGGAACTGAATGAACAAGATGTTAAACGTGGCATGCATAACAAAACAAAAGTGTAAGAAACAGAGCAGGACTTTAATGTAATGCTCTTACCTCCTTGGTTGTAAAGAAGAAGTTAAAAGCTTAAGTTGTTCTTCCAGAAAAAGATAATTGCTTTGAAAGCGAACCAGAACTTGGTGGTATACTGTAAAGAATTTTATGAAAGTGGGGCTAGGGTTGTATTCAGATGATATATTTATATTGCTGGCCAATCAATAAAAGTTGTTGGTTTGTTTGAGATTCGATTTCAACCGTTGGCTGGAAAAGAAGTAATAAGCCTTGAAATAGAACCATTGGCTGGAGGAACCGGTGTTGCGGCTACCAAAGTATCAACCAATCACCTAGGATAGCCGACAATCCATTGGGCAAGATTTCTCCTCCCGTTGGTGCCTTATGTAACAAGTTTTCCTAAATTAGTAATTATCTCATGACAGTACTTGGCTTGAACAAGGGAGATGTATCTCACAACCGTTCACACCCGTGTATTTCCTTCTTACATGAAAAAAAATCATCACCCTTCTTTTGATAAAACTTGAATAAAATAATAATATAAAGATTTGAGCTCAAAAGACACTTAAAACTTTCGGACATCACACTGCCATGAACTTTCATTATTTAAACCGAATAAAATAAATTACACCTCCATGCATAAATAAATAAACAGATAATGAATTTATCATATAACAAAACTCATTAAAATTTTGGGTTCTCACACCTTGGGGTTAGATTGAAAACGTGCACAAATACATGTAGCAAACATAATGTCAGGTTTGCTTGCTGTTAAGTAAAGCAAGGATACAATTATACCTCAATAACTTGTTATATCTACGAATTTACCTCGCTTATCTTTGTCCAACTTTGTTGCTGATGACATGGGAGTTTTCATAGGACTTGTTATCTCCAATCCGAATTTCTTAAGCAGATCTTTGGTATACTTGGATTGATTTATGAAAATTTCGTAACTGCTTTGCTTAATTTGAAGTCCAAGAAAGAAATTCAACTCTTCCATCATGCTCATCTCAAATTTACTCTGCATAAGCTTAACAAATTTTGCACAAAGTTTTTCATCAGCAGAACCAAATATTATATCGTCTACATAAATTTGTACAAGCAATGTTTTATCTTTATGCTTCTTAATAAATAAAGTGGTGTCAACTTTACCTCTACTGAAACCTTCATTAACTAAAAAGGAAGATAGAGTGTCATACCATGCTCGTGGTGCTTTCTTAAGTCCATATAAAGCTTTTTCAAGCCTATATACATGGTTAGGATGAGAATGATCAGAAAAACTTGGTGGTTGCTCCACATATTGATGTAGGGTGTTTAAGCCTACAGCCTCGGATAACTAAATCAACCTATTGATATACGCACAATAAGCTAATTTAGGGTTCCTGAACGAATCACACGTTCAAGG
>CM025787.1:8631541-8650284 GCA_014636745.2 Centella asiatica | reverse complement strand
AATCCAACTCTCTATCATCAAATACAATAGAAGCAGCTATTTATAAGTTGTTAAGATCCCTAAATTCTAATTGGAAAGAATTTACAATGGAAAGAATTTCAATACTGAAAGATATCTAATCTAACAAAGAAAGTAAATAATTTAATTTAATCTAGGAAACAAATAACAAATATAAACTAATTATCTGACACTAGAAAACCGGTAAAATCAGCTTTCGGAGACTCTCTGATGACGTCATTCTTGATCTCCGACAGATTAACTCACTTGCTGCTAACGTCATTAATCCCTGATGTGTTAATCCCCGATGCGCTTAGTCTCCGATACGCGTATTAGTCCCCGATACACGTATTAGTCTCTGGCGCGTCAAGCGTGTTCCCTAGCGCGTCGTGCGTAGTCCCTGGCGCGTAGTCTCTGGCGCGTCATGCGTAGTCTCTGGCGCGTCATTTCTCGGCAGGCTCGACTAAACTTAAAGCAACTTTGTAAATAATGATAGAAACGCAAGAATTCCTTGGTGAATCACAACGCTTATCCGCTCATTCCCAAGTTTCAATACCCTCATCATAATTCAACTAAAACTAACTATAAGCTGATTATCCTATCACATCACATATACTTCCTCCTGAAGTTTCGCATTCAGAAAGGCACTTTTGACATATATTTGAAACACCTTGAAGCCTTGATAAGCAGCATAAGCAAGAAAGATTCTTATGGCTTCGAGCCTTGCTACTAGAGCAAAGGTTTCATCATAATCAATTCCTTCCTCCTGTGAGTAGCCCTTAGCCACAAGTCTTGCTTTGTTCCTTGTGATGATTCCATCTTCATCCATCTTGTTTCGAAATACCCACTTGGTGCCTATCACTATATGATTTCTTAGCCTGGGAACTAAATTCCACACTTTGTTCTTGCTGAATTGGTTTAGCTCTTCTTGCATAGCAAGGATCCAATCAGCATCAGCAAGAGCATCCTCAATTTTCTTTGGTTCCATTTGAGATAGGAAACTTAGAAAACTACTTTCATTTTGAATAGATCTTCTAGTCTTTACTGAACTTGTGGGATTGCCAATTATCAAATCTTTTGAGTGAGATTTGGTCCACTTCATTCTCCTTGGTAGATCTATTCGAATGTCTTGCTGCTTTAGTTCCTCCAAGTTGGGTTCATCATCTTTTGCTACAACAGGGGTACTTTCTATTTGAATGTTGCCTTCTGAAGGTTTTTCAGCAAGATCTTCCTTCGTTTCTATAGTCTATTGATCTTCATCATGTTCTTGCTCAGCTATAAGAGGGAGTGAACCACTTGGTTCCTCATGGTTAGATTCATCAAATATAACATGAATAGATTCTTCAACTATTAGAATTCTTTTATTAAAAATACGAAAAGCTTTGCTATGAGTGGAATATCCTAAGAAAATAGCTTCATCGAATTTTGCTTGAAATTTAGTTAAATACTTCTTACCATTGTTGTGGACATAGCAAGGACATCCAAAGATGTGAAAATAACTAATATTGGGTTTTCTTCCTTTCCATAGCTCATATGGAGTCTTGCTTAGAGTAGGATGTATGAGAGAACGATTTTGAGTATAGCAAGCAGTATTTACTGCTTCTGCCCAAAAATACTCAGGGAGTCTAGCATCAGCAAGCAATGTTCTTTCTGCTTCTTCCAAAGTTCTGTTTTTCCTTTCAACCATTCCATTTTGTTGTGGAGTTCTTGGTGCTAAGAAGTTGTGAGATATTCCTTGCTTATCGCATAATTCAGTGAAGCCTCCAAAGTCGAATGCTTTCCCATGATCACTTGTAACTGACTTAATTCTGAGTTCCTTCTCATTTTGCACTTGTCTACTGAGCTTCTCAAACTCTGCTAGTGCATCATTCTTGTGAGCAAGAAATAGTGCCTATGTATATCTTGTGAAATCATCCACAATAGTGAATGCATATTTCATTCCACCAAGACTAGTTGATATAGGGCCAAACAAATCAAGATGTAATAGTTGGAGAGGCATTGAGTTTGATTTTTCAGGTTTGCTTAAAAAAGATTGTTTTGTTTGCTTACCAAATTGACAAGTTCTACATGGTTTTTCTTTTTCAAAAGAGAATTTTGGTAAACCTTTTACTAGTTCCTTAGCAGCAAGTTTTGAAATAGTTTTGAAATTTAAGTGTGAAAGTCTCTTATATCATAACCAATTAGCATCTGCTGAAGCTTTAGCAAGAAAACAAGTTGTTTCAGCAGGACTTAGCTTAGCCAAATCTACTACATAAACATTACCATTTCTTGAGCCAAAAAGCTTCAGAGAATTTGTTTGAAGATCTCTTACTTGACATTGATTGTCTAAGAAGGTGACCTTATGCCCTTTGTCACACAACTGACTTATACTAAGCAAGTTGTTCTTAGAAAACTTTTGGGGGGGGGGGGGGGGGGGGGGTTGAATACTGTTTTTCCAAAATTTAAGACTTGCTTAGAAAACTTTGCAGTTTTAAACACTTCCAGCTTATTAAAAGAGTTTCTTATATTTTGAAAAGATTTAGCAGCAGAATTTATTAAGCAAAGAACCCCTTAGATTTTAGAATAAAGGTTAATGGCTAAAGGAGCAATGACAGTAAGTCTTTGCTGAAAAGGTTAGCAGAGACTTTAGCAAAGTAAGCAGTAATAAAGATAAGCAGAAAGAAAGATAGGCACGAGAATTTTTATAGTGGTGTGGTCTAAGCCTACTCCACTCTTCTTCTCTTTTACTTAAGAAGGCACTCACTAGAATGTTCACACAGAACAATAAGCAGCAAGACACTTAGTCTAGAATTACAATGGGTCACTTAGACCAAGTCACACAGACTAATAGCAGATGTTTCTTGTTCGCTATCTCTAAGTAGAGAGCTCCTTGTAGAGCAGATTAGATAGCACTTGTTCAAGCTTTGAATTGCGTCTTGCTGTATTCTTTGAGTGTCAGATTGTCAGAGCAATTCTTGGTTGTTCAGTTGTGGCGCCCCCCGGAATTCCCCCAAAGCTGGGCCCCGGGCACTGTCAGCAATTTGGGTAACAATCCTCGAGATCCCAAGGCTGGGATTCCGGGCTACACCAGAAAATTACAACACAATAGCAAAGCAAACAACACAGCCAAGCATTTACAACACTCACGTGAGAAATATATTCTCAAATACATCATTATAAATCTTAAGGTCCACATCATCTTACAAAACCTCAAAGCTTGAAAATATACAGGCTGCAGTGAAAACAAAACTTTAGATGGCTCATATGGCTTTACAACATAGACATTCCTATGCCATTCTCTCCTTCCCTCTCTTAGGCGACTCAGCCTTCACAACATAACCTGAAAAAAAAACATTCATAGCATTCCACATGAGCGTTTACGCTCAGCAAGTATATAATCACAAGTAAGAAGAACAGATAATTCAAAAGCTTTAATATTTTTTCAAGGTTGGGCGAAGCAATGCCAACACCTCATGATAACCAATAAACATATATCATCTAGGGTGCCCGAGTGATATCAAGGGTTAACCCTCTATCAATAAATCATGATTCGCCCTCTCTTCATCAGATAATGCATCACCTAACCAGACTGATCATTATCTGACTTCCTTAACAATCAAATTTCATCCCAGCTGGTCAGCCTGGTCGTTTGATTCATCATTTGACATACGTAGTCACTTGCAGAAAGCATATGGTCTGCGAAAAATCATCATTGGCCTAAATACCAGGCGAAAGCATTCAACAGCCCATCAGCTTTCCATATGGATATATCTTCTTGATAATATTTTCTCATTTTAAATTGACATGATCAACAATTAAAAGCAGCGACTGCCAAACACATCAACGTGCTCAATAGATAAAAGTTGACTACCGATGATTTTTTTCTATATACCTATACGGAAACTGCTAGGGTGTGCATACAAGATCAAGTCTTGCAACACCCTACATCATTTTCATCATCTTTTGGTGTGCTAGGGACTTTAAACAATTAGCAAACATCCAATAGCATATAGCTCAAAAATCAACGTTATTTCACGTACGTCGAATCAATGATCATACGTTACTTAATCATCAAAGAGATCATCATCATTAACATCATTCATTTATGTAAATCGAAATAATGATTCTACGTAATCTGTAAGAAAGAAAGTGGAATGAGTATATACTTGCCTTGGTCCTTAGCTAAAGTCACTCTACTAGTTGCAAAAGGATTCTGTAAAACATCATTGTGGGTATAACATGAGAAATCCATACTTGAAAGATGACTATGCAAAATCAGAGAATGATCATCAGGGCATGAAGTTGCCCGTCAGGGGTTATTTTATTCGTCAGGGAATGACCGTCAGGGGATAACTTACTCGTCAGGGGATAGTCATCAGGGGATAACTTACCCGTCAGGGGATACCTTACCCATCAGGGGATGCATGCTATCAGGGGATAATTTATCCATCAGGGGATAATTTACCCATCAGGGGATAACTTAGTTCATCGCCAAACTCATCGGGTGACAACTTGTTCAGCGCTGAACTCTCCCAAGTCACCGTTGAACTTCATCAGTGCATGATTTGTCCAATGCCAAACTTCTCGGTGGGTAAATGTTCTGTGCCAAACTCACTTGTTCAACACTGAACTCGTCGGGGACTAAGAATTTTAGTCATCAGAGACTATCATACTTTGCCCACCAGAGACTAACAACATTACCTCATCAGAGACTAACCTTAGTCTATTGGAGACTAACAAATATTTCTTCAGAGACTGATGACGTCATCTTAAGCCATCAGAGACTAAGGGTGACATCATCAGAGACTAACTTTTACTTGTTAGAGACTAACATTAACTCATTAGGGACTGATGACGTCTTCTTAAGCCTATCGGAGACTAAGGGTGACGTCATCATCAGAGAATAATAATTCCTTCATCAGAGATTATGGATGACGTCATCGGGGACTAAACTTTAGCCTGTCGGAGACTAAGGATGACGTCATCAAAGACTACAACATCTCATCAGAGACTAACAGTTACTCATCAGAGACTGATGTTATCTCGTCAAAGACTAATATTAGAGCTTGTCTCCGTTTCAATGGAAGATTTTACAACAAACTTAACCTAGGATACCTCATGAACATGAATATGCAAAAGAATACAGCCTTTCTTTCAAAGCTTTATTCCTCCTTGAAAACCTAGTGTGCACGGCTAATACTCTCGGATGCTATGCAAAGAGGAACAACAGAGGAGAATTTAAAATTCTTACCTCCTGGGTTGGCGAAAGAGATCAAAGCCTGATTGAAAGTAATCGTCCAAAAGGAAGAACTTGAAATTATATGAAGATAGTAGGTTTAAAGAAGAACTTTGGAAGAGTAAATCCTTAGAAAAGAGACTGAAATGTTCCTCCGAATGAGGTATTTATAGTAGGCTGAGATTAAGCCTTGAATTAAAATGATTGGTTAATCTGGACGGTAAAATGGCTGCTCATCATGATTCCTAGCAGCTAAGCATGTAATAAGTCTGCTGTCCTTCATGCAAATAAGCCAGCTATTAAAGCAGCTTACTAATCAAATTTACATACGTACACATGATGTCATCCTTCTTACGTATGCCATTCATTTCAGCAAGAGGTTTATTGATCTCTACGCTTGACTTCTTCAAGCAATAACGAATGTTACCAATATATAACGTAATTTACTTGATCTTATAATCTAACATCCAAACAAACAAAATCCTTTAATGAATCCAAAATATTTAGACATTCCAAAAACATCATATATTAACTATACACGTTAATAGATAAAAAGAAAATAATATGAATAAATAAATTATTTATAGATAAATAAATTTTTTGGGTCGTTACATCAGTAGTCATAAATGAAATTTATGGCTCCTATTTATACTACTCCAAAAATCTATCCATTGAGAAATTTGAAATAGATCCGTTGGGAGTTGTACTGCCTTGACAGTGACTAGTACTTTTCCAGTTGTTCCTTGCTTAGTCCAAAAAGATAGCCGTTATTTTGTCTTCTAGTACTTTTTGAAGAAGCTCTCTAGGAGTTGACTAAGCAGGACAAGAGATGGTCTTTTTCTGACAAACTTGCTTGGATCAAGGTGGAAGATCTTGCTGTATCAGTCTTTACTTATTTTCATTCTAAGCAGGGTTGTCCTTGAACTTTTTCTCTATATCTTCAGCATCCTTCTTGATCGATGAGCAGAGTCTTCACTTGTGATCAAAATCCTTGCTTAACTAGAATATTATATCCACCTAACAAGTTGGATATTTTTCTAAGTCCTTTTACATCATATAAGCAAGGACTATATTACATCATCAATTCTTATATTAAATAAATGTAATTCTCTAAGCAAGAGCAATATAAGTAGGGGTGCATCAACAAAAATTATTGCAATAAAAATTAAAAGTTTTAAAATTCTAAATAAATTAGTTTTATTACATAAGAATTGTATTTGATTATAAATTTTAATTGAAAAAGTGATTAGTGGTGTTGAACCAAATTAAAATAAAATTGGAAAATTTTAGGGATAAGACTTTGATTTGGCTTTTCTTAACTCGTTGAAGATCAATTTTATTGAATGTTTCATCGGGGGATATCTTTCATCGGCGGATAATTTTCATCAGTGAATATCTTTCATCAGGGGTTATCTTCATCTGTGGATATTTTCTTCGCTGGATATAAGCTGCTTAGTTTAGCCTCATGTTTTTCCTTGTTTCTTCTGTGTTTTGTGTCGTCCTAGCTAGTGATTTGTGCTAGTAGGTCAGGAGGTATGTCCAATGTTATCCCTGTATTCTTATTTCTTTTTGTTTTTTATACATTGCAAATTTAGCAAAAAATAAATAAAATATTGAATCGAGTTGGAATGGTTTTGGAGTTAATTTAGACATATATTTAAGAGTATTTGGATTACATCTTTGTTTTACTTTTTATATACGAAGAAATATGAGTCATTGCCATCACGTTTAGTTCTTCTTCCACCATCGCTTATATCTTCAACAATATAAGATCAAAAAATTTTACTTGGTAAGCCATATTCTCATTCTTCGTTATTAACTTTTCTTTTGTTATGTTTATTAATTATTTATTTATAACTATGAATAACAACATGCCATAATTGTAGGAATTTTGCATAATGTATTATAGCTCGACTTTAATTTAATTAGTACATGTTATTCTAGGTTTAAAGCGAACAACTGCGACTTCTCCAATTTGGCGAGCTATTGGGAGAATATGTTAGAGGGTTTATGAAATAGGGGACCTCAATTTTTGGAAGGATGTGTGGCTGGACGAAGAAAGAAGATTGAGTAGCATAACTCTTGATTCTATTCTGCAGGGGCCGGAGGATCTTAAAGTAAACCAGTTGATGAATGTGATTGGGGAATAGGCTCTTATGCCACCTTGTTTGGGTGCAGAAAATGATATTCTTAAAAGGGGACTAATACATCAAATACACGTACCTAAGGTTAGGGTTGCAAATTTCTTAGGGTTTAGAGCCTTGACCACAAATTGAATACTTCGTTGACCTGAGATAATCTTCCAAGAACCGTGGGGTTCAACACTTTAGAAGATTCTCGGGTGTATCTGTTAGTATTGGCTTAAACTAATATATGTGAATATTGTTTAAATGAATTGTGTACCTGATAACGTGTCATCTATCCTCTATTAATACACACTTGAGATAAAGGAGTTCTCCTCGGATTACGATGTGTTTTAGGAGGTTACCACATCTATCTCTACTATCCTTTAGATAGAGATCCTGCATATTCGATCTATATCTATTCATTATCTCAGCCTTATCTTAGTTTCATCGAATGTAGACTCATAAGTAATTATGGGCCTCCTTGATCCCATTACACATGGTTCATTAATACCTAACTGACATTTATTAGATCCGAGACTATTTTCTTGGCCCATATCACTTACCCCATAATTTTTGCTATCAATACTTGAAGCCAAAAATTATTGATATCTCATTATGAATATACATAGTTTTTTTTTGGGAGCCTTAGTTAACGGCGAAAAATGGCGCTTACCCCGTTAAGTTTTATAAGTTAGCAGGGCAAACTTGCACATTCCTCGATAATTTTTACCCATTTAATTTTGTTAAGTTAGCGGGGCAAACTTACGCTCACTTTGCTAAGTTCTACCACGTTAACTTTGGTAAGTTAGCGAGAAAAATATGCAATTAGCTCGCTAGGTTTTACCTCGTTAACTATGGCAAGCTAGCGAGGCAAACATACACTTACCTCGGTAAGTTTTATCCCATTAACTTCGTTAAGTTAGCAAGGCAAACTTGCACTTACCTAGGTAAGTTTTATCTCGTTAACTTCGTGAGTGTGGGTAATTACGTACCTACGGTTTCCAAGTATCATTTGGATTTTTTCTCATTAGGCTTTATAATCTGAAACTTTTCAAACATTTTTATGGGTTTCTTGTTTCTATGGCCCATTTAAGGGCTTTAGAATATTAACAGTCAACTCATCTCCTCCACTAGATCAACTAAATCTTGAATGTTGGATTTCTTTCATTCTTGCCTATATTTTCACTCGAGAGGTAAGTAATTTTCTCACTTTCACTCGAAGAATTTCTCTAGAATAATCTATTATTTACTCTCCACCATTGGGCGATTTTCGACAAGGAGATTCCATCACTTGGCGATTTCTGGCAAGTGATTTCCACAAAGAGATTCCACCACTTGGTGATTTTCGGCAAGCCTTTACTACCCTTATTCAAGCGGTGTTTTTCATTTCGTTCATCAAGTTCATCCTAACCTCTTTCTTATCAATTGACATGGATTCAAGTAATTCCACCGAATCTGTTTACTCACTCACTTCTACTTCTGATATTCCTATTGTTTGCCCGTTAGCTACAATTCTCCCTACCTTGGCCTTAGAGGGCCCATCTTCAGCCCATTGGGCTCCAAGCCTCGAGTCTAAGGCACAAGAGGAGGAGGAAGCACCTGCAACCCACTCTTCCTCTTCAAGGCCGAGTGGACTTGGTATCGACCATGTTATTAATGCCTAACATCACGGGTCTGCTCAAGATGTTGCCGACACTACTAGGGATGAGATTCTGAGCAATCACAACTTTGATGCCTACAAAAACATTTCTTCCATTATTTCCGAATCCAAACTCCATAAATATGTCCTCCACCACTGTATATGTTCCCCTTACTCTCTTAGGTTAGCTATTGAGGCCGATAGGGCTTGCAAGGTTAACACAAACTTGTGCATTTTTTATGATTGTATGGAAGCAAGGCTTAGATTTACCCTCCACGAGTTTATTCCTCGCCTACTTAAGAGCTACCCTATCCACTTGAGCCAAGTTATCCCCAATAGGCGGCGAGTGATATATGCCTTCCTGCTTAGGTGTGCTCAAAGGAATAAGACTCCATCAGTCCAGGTGTTTCTGTATATGTTCCAACTGAGGCACACTGAGTGCAATAATGTTGGTTGGGTGTATTTTCAACATCGCAACCTAATTCCTAAGTTGTACTATACCTCCACCCTAAAAGAGTCTGTCCACCACTAGAAGACCAAATTTTACTATCTCCACTGGGACGAGGTGAATTTGAGCTATATTCTTCCCCCAAAGTGGAACATTTTATATCTTGATAAAGTAAACTAGGCGGTATTGGACGTAGATAAAGAAATGGCCAAAGAGTTGGCGACGGAAGGGGCCGACAAAGATAATGTGTAGGATCTTCTCTTGGAGAAGAACCTCATTAGATGTGGTCTCAACCCTACAAAAAGGTCAAGTATTTTCTCAATCTTGATTTGATATTGTCATTATTATTACTTTTTTTTCTTTCTCGCAATCGAAACTTAACTAATTTCTTATTTTTCTTAGGTTTGGAGTGAGTTGTCTCTTCAAGGAAAGTGAAGAATAGGAAGTTTGACCATAAAAGGCATAGGGGTGAGGACTGTACCCCTTCTTTTGATCAACAAGCGGGGTACAAATCCTCCCTTCAAGCCGATAAATGTTGATGTGGAGACAAAAGGCGCCCCTTCTTGTGGCTCTGAGCCAACGTCTAATCGTCCTCCTCTTCCAAAGAAATAGAAGGGAGTTGTTGTTGGGCATAGTAGAGAGGTCCCCATTTTTACTAATCTGCAGGATCCCTTTCTACTTGGATGGCCCCTTCCTAGGGGTGACAAAATCCTTGGCAAGCATGGTCCTTCCAAGGAATTTCTAGTAGGTTGGTGCCGCTGGTGGACAAGGAGATCTCCAAGGGAGCTTCATTTCCAACCCCTGTCTCTAAATTCGCTCATACATATGCCATGGTAAGCGCTTTACCTTTTGATTTTGACCAATCATTAGTTTTACTGCCATTAACTTCTTAAGTAATTCTCTTGCATAACAGCATCACATATACGCCACTGAGCTTACCACTCATGCTGAAAAGCAGTGGGAGAAGCTAGGTAAGCTAGAAGGCGATCTTGCAGAAAAAGAGCGTTAGCTGAAGATTGCTCCAGATGAGGTGCACTCCTACTGCTCTGTGAAGGAGGGATTGGAGAAAGAGATTAAAAGTTCTAAGGAACTTAACAATAGTCTTATTGCTAAAAATCTCTTTCTTAAGTCACAAGTTCGTGGGCTAAAGGATGAGCTTGAGAGGGCCCCTGTTAATTCGGTCATTGAGTACAAAGCCTCAACTCAGTTTCAGACAAACGCATAAAATGCCTGTTTTGATTCTGTGTACAAAATAATGTTGGGCAGCTACCACGTATGCATTAAAAAGGTGTTTTCCCTCTATTCAGATGTAGACCATAAGGTTATAATGGAGGAGGGGGAGAAGAATAAGTTGTTGGAACGCCGTCATCATGCAGAGAGGCTTGGGGTCCCTTTTGAGCAAGTTCCCTTGGAGGTCACTGACAACGAGGACGATGAGGAGGAGGAAGGGGAGGACCCTCACAGATACAATCAGGGGCAGTAGGCTCCTTAATCAATTTTTATTTTGTACTTTTATTTTGATCATACCCCTAGTTTGTTTATGATTGTATACAACTTTACTTGGCCACAAGGCTTTAATTTATGGCATTAAATTTTCTTAAGTACTTTTATTATTTTTCCTGCTCATTCATCATTATTGCAAACAAATTTAAAAGCAAACTTGTTTTTTATTCATATTGACTAAAATAGAGAGGGAAATCCCCTTACAAAGAAAGAACTGAGAGTTGAAGATTACTAATAATAGATCTTAAGGTTGTTTACATGCCATGACTTTGGTATCTCCTGGCCTCCTAAAGTCTTAAGCTGACATGATTCTGGCCTTAGCACCTTCTTGACCCGATAGGGTCCTTCCCAGTTGGGAGTAATTTGTCAACAACAACTCTCGGAGTTGATACTTCCATTTTCCTAAGCACTAGGTCCTCCTGCTTGAAGGCTCTTCCTCACCCTCAAATTGTAGAATTTAGCCACTGCTTTCTTATGTTCCTCAATCTTCTGGTGAGTTTTATTTTTGACTTCCTCCACTAGGTCCAATCCAGCCCGTAGACCTTCACCATTTTCTAGCTCATTAAATCCCACAATTCTTATTGAAGGTAATCCGGCCTCCAGGGTAATGATGGCTTCTGTGCCATACACAAGGTTAAACGGTGTCTCACTTGTTGCGACCTTACAAGTGGTCCGATAAGCCCATAGGACGGTATGAAACTCCTCCACCCAGGATCCTTTAGCTTCTTTGAGCTTCTTCTTTATTCCATCAATAATGATTTGATTTGTTACCTCTACTTGCGCGTTCGCATGTGGGTGCCCAACAGAAGTAAACCTTTTTTCAATATTTATGTTCTGGCAAAAGGCCCTAAATCTTTTTTCTTCAAATTGTGGCCCATTGTTTGTGATAATAACATGTGGTAAGCCAAATTGACATATGATTGACTCCCATAAAAATTTCTCTACCTTTTGGGCGGTTTGGGTCGCTAGAGCATCAGACTCGACCGACTTCGAGGAGTAGTCTATGACCACTATTAAGTACTTTCGTTAGCCTGTCCCATTAGGGAGTGGTCCAATGAAGTCAATTCCCCATATCACAAAAGGAATAGGGGCACTGATCAAAGAGAGGGGCACTGATCAAAGAGAGGAGCTCAACAGGCTGTCTAACTAATAGAGCAAACTTCTGACACCTATCATATTTCCTCACAAATTTGATTGCCACTTGCTGCATTCACAACCAATAATATCCTCGTCTCATTATTTTATAGGTCAAAGCTCTTCCGCCTAAATGTTGCCTACATATCCCAAAGTGAACTTCCTGAAGCATCGATAAGGCTTCAAGTGGTGATGGCACCTAAGATATGGTAGGACGAATGATTGTTTATATAGAATATTGTTGACCAAGGTATACCGAGCGGATCTTATACGAACTTTCCTTACCTCACTGGGGTCTTCTGGCAAATGCCTTCTTTAATATACTAAAGGATGGGGGTCATCCAACAAATCTCTTGTTCAATTGGCGCAACCAACTTTGTGTCTACGATAGGCACTTCTACCTTTTTGACATAAACCCTGTTTACATATTCTTCCAAATTCCCGCTAGCCAATTTCGATAGGGTATCCACCTTTTCATTCTGCTCCCTCGGATCATGGTGGATACCACACTTTTCAAATGTGGTTATCACTGCCTACCAAGGTTAAATATTTAGACATCTTCACATCTTTGGCTTCATAATCTCCCTTCACATGTTTAACTATTAATTGAGACTCAATATATACCTATATACTCTGCACCCCCAGAGCCTTTGCCAAGTTTAGTCCGGCTATCAAGGCTTCGTATTTTGTTTCATTATTAGTGGCACGAAACATAAAGAGAGAGCATACTTCATTTCAAAACCTTCAAGGCTAATAAGGATTAGCCCTGCACCATTGCCCTTTGCGTTAGAGGCTCCATCTACATACAACTACCATTCATTCTGCTGTTCACTTTCGTCTTTCTCTGCTTCCTCCTCTTTATCAGCTGGGAGAGTGCACTCGACAATAAAATCTGCTAAAGTATGGGCTTTAATGGCCAGACTTGGCTTATAAGTAAGGTTGAACTCCCCTAGCTCCACAACCTAATTAATCATTCCACCTTTTTCTTGAAGATCGTGCATTACGTTTCTCAAGGGTTGGTCCATGAGCACAACTACCAAATGAGATTAAAAGTAGGGCCTCAATTTGCGGGCGGCCATTATTAAGGCCAAAGCAAATTTTTCCCACCTTTTGATATCAGGTTTTGGCCCCATGTAAGACCCTACTAATAGAGTATATAGGTCTTTAAATAGCTTATTTTTCACTAATTAGCATTGCGCTAACCGCCACCTCTTAGATACCCAAGTATATATATAAGCCCCCCCCCCCCCCCCCCCCCCCCCCCCCTTCCTCTAGTTTAGTTAGGAGCAGAAAGGATGTGAGATAGACTTGCAGCTCCTCAAACGACTCCCAGCAGTCCGTTGTCCATTGGAAATCCTTGGCTTTTTTAAGGGCGTTGAAAAATAGATGACACCTATCTCCTGACCGTGATATAAACCTCCCTAATGCAGCTATCCTTCCTATTAACTTTTGCACATCTTTTATAGTCTTCGGGGGGCTCATGTCCAAGTCTGCCCTGATTTTAACTGGGTTATCCTCTATCCTCCTTTGTGAGACCATCAACACCAGGAATTTACCAGAGGCTACTCCGAAGGCACACTTTGAGGGATTCAACTTCATCTTATATATTTTAAAGATGTCAAAGGACATGGCCAAGTCTGCTACATGATCATCCCGCTTCAACCTTTTGACCAACATGTCGTTCACATAGACTTCCATGTTCTTCCTTATGAGGGGTTTATAGATCTTATTTACTAGCTTTGATAGGTCGCTGCAGCATTCTTTAGACCAAAGGGTATCACAACATAACAATATAGCCCTTGGTCTGTGACAAAGGATACTTTCGGGACGTCATTCGGGTCCATGCGTATCTGGTTGTAACCACTGAAGGCATCCATGTAACTGAGTAGCTCATGCCCAGCTATAGCATTTATCAAAAGATCTAACCTTGGAAGTAGATAACAATCGTTTAGGCACGCATCGTTTATATCCATAAAATCAATATAGATCCTCCACCTTCCGTTGGCCTTTTTGACCACCAATGGGTTAGCAATCCATTTGAGATACAAGATATCCACTATAAACATCACCTCCAACAACTTTTTCACCTCATTTTTAATTACCGCTTGCCTTTTTGGGGCAAATGTCCTTTTCTTCTACTTGATAGGTTTTCTACGGGGGACTACATTTAGCTTGCGGGTAATGATTTCCAAGTCTATTTTGGGCATATCAAGTGTCGACCACGCAAAAACATTTGTGTTTTCCCTTAAGAAGGAAATAAGGCTTCTCTTTATCTTTGGACTTAGTTGAGAACCGATATAAGTCACCTGTTTGAGGTTAGTATCACTAATAGATACTGACGCAAGCTCTTTTACAGGCTCATCCCTCTGTCCATGCATCTCATCTCTTGAGTCAAGGGCTTCTATGGGCATAACCTGCCCCCCATCCCTGCCAATTTTCAGTGCTATCAAGTAGCATGTGGGTGCTTGCTTTTGATTTGCCTTGACTACTCCCACTCCTCTTGGGGTTGGAAATTTCACCTTTAAGTGGAAAGTGGAAGGAATGACTTTAAATTGATTTAACGCCGTCCTTCTGAGGATAATCTTATACGAAGATGGAGCCTTCACCACAAGAAAGTTCACCATCATCGTGATGTTTTTAGGATCTTCTCTCATGGTGACAAGCAATAAAATAGTACCTTCTATTTTGGTTTCTACCCCCACAATGCCATATAATGGGGTTGAAGATGGAGTGAGCTAGGCTTCATCATACCCCATTTCATTGAAGGCCTGGTTGTGGCAGCCCCAGAAATCCCCTGAGCCGGGCCTCGGGCACTGTCAACAATTTGGGTGACAGCCCCAAGATCCCCAGGCTGGAACCCCCGGGTCCCGCCAGAATACAAATATAAAATTACAACACAACTGAGACAGACACATCATAGCCAAGCATTTACATTATCTAAATGAAACATACATTCTCAAAACATCATAATAACATCTTAAGGATTACATCTTCTTACAAAACCTCAAAGCTTGGAAACAACAAGTTGCAGCAGAAACTAACTTTAGATGGCCTATTTGGCCTTACAACCTAAACATTCCTGTGATGGCCTTCCATTTCATCTTCCCTCTAAAGGCCATCCACAGGAGAGAAAACAAGAAGCTCTCACTATGCCTTTTTCTCTTTTCCTTTATTAGGCGACTCGGCCTTCTTGATATAACCTGTAAAACATTTCATAACATTCCACATGAGCGTTTACGCTCAGCAAGTATATATTCATAAGTAAGAAGAACAGATAATTCAAAAGTTTTAATATTCATTGGGGTTGGGCGAAGCAATGCCAACTCCTCCAGATAATCAATAAACATGTATCATTTAGGGTTCCCGAGTGATATCAAGGGGATAACCCTCTTAAAAATAAATCTTGATTCGCCCTCTCTTCTTCAGATAATGAATCACCTGACCAGACTGATCACTATTTGACTTCCTTTAACAATCAAATTTCATCCTAATTGATCAGCCTAGTCATTTGATTCCATCATTTGACATACGTAGTCACTTGCAAAAAAGATTGGTCTACGAGGGTTTGATTACCGATGTCTCGGTCTCGCATTCCCTATATGGATATATAGGTAATACCAGAATACCAGGCAAAAGCATTCAACAGCCCCTTAACTTCCTATATGGATATATCTTCTTGTAAACATTTTCTTGTTTTAAAAACCTTGGTGTGCTCAACAATTAAAAGCAGCGACTGCCAATAACCTTGGCGTGCTCAACAAATAAAAGCAGCGACTGTCAATAACGTAACTATATATCCATACGGGATATGCTCGGGTGTGCATACAAGATCACGACCTGCAACACCCTTACATCATCTTCATCATCTTTTGGTGTGCTAGCGATTTTAAACTACTAGCAATCACCCAATAACACATAGCTCAATAATCAACATCTTTTCACGTACATCGGATCAATGATCGTACGTTACTTAATCATAAAAGAGATCATCATCTTGCATAGGCATTAACATCATTCATTTACGTAAATCGAAATAATGATTCTACGTAATCAATAAGAAAGAAAGTGGAATGAGTGCATACTTGTCTTGGTCCTTAGCTAAATTCAATATATTGGTTCTAATAGGGTTCTGTAAAACATCATTATTGGTATAACATGAGAAATCCATACTTTGGAAGATGATTATGCGAAAACAGAGAATGATCATCAGGGCACGAAGTTGCCCGTCAGGGAATATATTACTCGTCAGGGGATGGTTCACTCGTCAGGGGATACATTACCCATCAGGAGATGATTTACCCATCAGGGGATGATCTACCCATCAGGGGATGATTTGTCCAGCGCCAAACTCCTCGGTGGATAAATGTTCAGCACCAAACTCATTTGTTCAGCTCCAAATTTGTCAGAGACAAAACATAGATGTTCATCAGAGACTAACAAATATCTCATTAGAGACTGATGACGTCATCTTAACCCATCGAAGACTAAGGCTGACGTCATCGGAGATTATTATGAACTCATCAGAGACTGATGACGTCATCTTAACCCATCAAGGACTAAAGGTGATGTCATCGAAGATTAACATTAACTTACCAGAGATTGATGACGTCATTTTAACCCATCGGAGACTAAGGTTGACGTCATCAGAGATTAATGTTAACTCATCAGAGATTGATATTATCTCGTCAAAGACTAACATTATCTCATCAGAGACTGATCATAGAACTTGCCTCTGATTAAAGGAAGTCTTCGATGATCACGAACGATATCTAGTGATAAAGAAACTCAATCTAAGATGTATAATCGTCCTTTCATTAACTCAAAACACCGTACTCTTAACAACTTTATTCGTTTCCAAAGACTTAGCATAAACAGTGAATACTTTCGGATGCTACGTAAAAGGAAAACAAAAAGCAGAGGAGAACATAAGATTTTTACCTCTTAGGTTGATGAAAGAAATCAAAGCCTGTTTGAAAGTAATCGCCCAGAAGGGAGAACTTGAAATTATATGGAGATGGTAGGTTTAAAGAAGAACTTTATGAGAGAAAATCTTTAGAGAAGAGATTGAAATGTTACTTCCGAATG
The DNA here is from genome assembly GCA_014636745.2 of Centella asiatica. NCBI lineage: Eukaryota > Viridiplantae > Streptophyta > Magnoliopsida > Apiales > Apiaceae > Centella > Centella asiatica. Next base: position 8,633,137 of record CM025787.1, on the reverse strand, counting down.
AGGTATTTATAGTGGACTGAGATTAAGCTTTGAGATAAAATCATTGGTTAATAAAATGGCTACTCATCATGATTCTTAACAGCTGATACATGTAATAAGCAGCTGCTGTCCTTCATGCACATAAGCTAGTCACTTAAGCAGCTTACTAATCTAATTAATATACGTACACATGATGTAATTATTCTTATGTAAGCTATTAAGTTCTTCATGTGACTTACTAATCTGGACGTGTGGCTCCTTCAAGCAATTACAAATGTTACCAAACATATAAACATAATTTGCTCGTCCTTGTAGCCAACATCCAAACAAAATATAACCCTTTAATGGGTCCAAAAATATTTAGACATTCAAAAACATCATATATTAATTATACACATTAATAAGAAAACAAATATGAGTAAATAAATTATTTATAGATAAACAAAATTTTCAGGTCGTCACATTCTCCCTTCCTTACAACAAGTTTCGTCCTCGAAACTGTACTGGTAAAACAGTTGAGGGTACTTTTGAATCATCATTTCTTCTAGTTCCCATGTTGCTTCTTCAACATTGTGGTTTCTCCATAAAACTTTTACAGAGGCAATTTCTTTATTTCTTAAAACCTTTACTTGACGATCCAAAATTTGTATTGACATTTCTTCATAATGCAAATCTGGTTATAGCTCAATGGGTTCGTAGTCAATTATGCCAGAATGATTCCCTTTATAAGGTCGTAACATTGAGACATGGAAAATATCATGAACATGACCTAGAGCTGGGGGTAGTGCTAGTTGATAAGCCATTTTGCCAATGCAATGGAGTACTTCAAAAGGTCCAAAAAAATGAGGACTTAGTTTTCCTTTTTGTCTGAAGCGCAATATGCCTTTCCAAGGTGAGATCTTATGTGACGACCCCAAAATCCCTTACTAGATCAGGGCTTCGTCAAAAGAAGGAAAAGATAACCATACATCCATTCATAGTGTAAATACTGGATAAAGACAATATTTAAGAGTCATTACATCCCAAAATAATACAATTACAGCGGAAGCTATATAATCTTTGTAAATTACAATTCCAAGATCATTACAACTTCTAACATCTTCCTTCCTTCCTTCCTCAGCGTTATAAAAAAAATATCTTAGTAGTCGATCATCTTTGCTTTCCCCTTATCAGAGGGTTCAGCCTTTGCATTGTGTCCTGCAAGACATTTAAGTTCAACAAGAGTGAGCGATTTACGCCTAGCAAGTATATAAACAATTTAGAGGAATAATCTTAAATATTTAAAGAAGTTCAATTTTGTTTGTGAGGCTCAGTGAAACAATACTAATGCCTTAGAAATCCTTGAAGAATCTTTAGGATTACTGATGATAAGCAACGTGTAATCCTTCTTGAAGAAAGACAGGTATGCACCTGTGTACACTTTCTCAAAATATCCATCGGGGGCTAAACCCGTTGGATCTGCTAACCATACAGTACACAGCTGGTCTAACTGTGACCGCATGATCCCTACTTGTGTGAACGTACGTTGATGTGGGCATAGATGATAAGGAATTAGATGGGGGTCAAGAACTCAGATTACGAGGTCCAACTACTAGATTAAGGACTAAAAAGTTTGCT
>CM025787.1:8617748-8629686 GCA_014636745.2 Centella asiatica | reverse complement strand
ATATATATATATATATATATATATATATATATATATATATATATATATATCACTTACTGAGAAACGAGAGTCATCGGATTTATGTGATATAAGCCGTTGGCTGTGAAAAGAAAAGAAGTGACTGGTGAGAAAAAGGTTGGTTGCAACGGTTGCTAGTACCCATCGATCGTTTATCATAGCCCACTCTAGGGTACTGATGGAGGTGATGCACATTAAATGCTACGGTCTCCCCACAGTAGGTTTTAAAATAAAAACGGGTACTGTAGCTAAACTTGTTCACACTTGGTGAGCCCTTTCCCCCGTGAACACACCCTCTCATAAGACAATTCTTGAATGCAATAACCTTTTAAATACTTGAGCTTCAAAATACATTTAAAATCTTTTGGACATCACATTGCCATTGAATTTTAATAAGAAAATATAATTTCATTATTTATACCCAATAAGGAAATAACCTTCATGCAGAAAATAAAAAAAAATCTCATAATCAAAATTTCATTGACATTTTCGGGTTCTCACATCCTCCTCCCCTTAAAGAAGTTTCGTCCTCGAAACTTAGCCAACAAACAAATAGGGGTACTTGTCAACCATAGCGCTTTCAAGCTCCCAAGTAGCTTCCTCTACACTATGATTCCTCCATAACACTTTTATAGAAGGAATTTCTTTATTCCTAAGAATTTTAACCTGTCAATCTAATATCTGGACAGGGACATCTTCATATCTTAAATTCAGTTGCAGATCTATCGGTTGATAGTCTATTATTCCTCTGTGGTTGTCTTTATAAGGACGCAACACTGATATATGAAATACATCATGCACGTGGCCCAAAGCCGGTGGCAGTGCCAATTGATAGGCCACTTCACCAATCTTCCTCAATACTTCAAATGGTCCCACATAACGGGGACTTAACTTTCCTTTCTTGCCAAAACGCATAACGCCTTTCCAGGGTGATACCTTCAATAGTGCATAACTTCTAATTTCTAGGGTTTGGTCCTTCCTGTGTTGATCAGCATATTGCTTTTGTCGGTCTTAAGCCGCCTTCATTCTTGTTCTGATCACCTTGATCGCTTCCTCAGTCTGTTGGACTATCTCTGGTCCGATTAGCCTTCGTTCTCCCACTTCATTCCAATAAAGTGGAGTTCTGCACTTCTGACCATACAATGCTTCGAATGGTGCCATGCCGATGCTAGCATGATAGCTATTATTGTAAGCGAATTCAATTAGTGGTAGATGTTTGTCCCAATGCCCCTTGAAATCGAGAACACAAGCTCATAACATACCTTCTAGTGTCTAAATCGTGCGTTCAGATTGACTGTCTGTTTGGGGGTGATAGGCCGTACTCATGTCTAGCCTTGTTCCCAGATATTCTTGGAAGCTCTTCCAAAACCTTGAGGTAAACCTCGGATCTCAATCAGAGACGATGGAGACTGGCACTCCATGTCGACTCACAATTTCTTTAACATATAACCTCACCATTTGATTCATCTTGTATGTATACTTTATAGTTAAGAAGTGTGCTAATCTGGTCAATCTATCGACTATGACCCAAATGGCATTCATCCCTCCAAGCGTGGTTGGTAAGTGTATGCAACTATAGACGTTCGAATTCTTTTATGACATCTTCCTGGATGGTTAGCACGTTCAGTCTTTCACGACGGCTGAGCGCGTCTGCAACTACATTTGCCTTCCCAAGGTGGTAGTTGATGGAGCAGTCATAGTCCTAAATCAACTCCAACCAGCGCCTTTGCCGCATGTTGAGTTCTTTTTGCGTAAATGTATTCTTCAAACTTTTGTGGTCAGTATATATTTTGCACTTCTCACCGTAAAGGTAATGCCTCAAAATCTTTAATGTAAAAATGATAGCTGCCAATTCTATGTCATGCGTAGGGTATCGTTTTTCACAATCCTTCAGCTGCCTTGAGGCATAAGCAATTACCTTGCCATGCTGCATCAAAACTGCTCCAAGTCCTTGTTTTGACACATCGCTGTAAATAACAAATTCTCCCTTGTCATCTGGTAGCGTCAGAGTAGGGGCTATAGTTAACCTCGTCTTCAATTCTTGGAAACTCTTCTCACAATCAGAAGTCCAACCGAATTTCACAGTCTTCCTTGTCAAGTTCGTCAAAGGTACAACTAATTTGGAGAAGTCTTTAACAAACCTCCTGTAGTAGCCTGCCAATCCTAAGAAACTCCTTACTTCCGTTGGATTTGTTGGCCAAGGTCACCTCGTGATTGCTTCTATTTTACTGGTGTCCACTATGACACCAGTTTCATTGATTACATGACCAAGAAACTTCACTTCCTTTAGCCAGAATTCACACTTAGAAAATTTGGCAAATAATTGCTCTCTTCTTAGAATTTCCAGCGTTGTCCTTAGGTGTTCCTCATGCTCTTTCGTCGACTTCGAATAGATTAGAATGTCATCAATGAAAACGATGATAAACTTATCCAAGAATGGTTTGAAAATGCGATTCATCAAGTCCATGAAAGCTGCTGGCGCGTTCGTCAATCCAAAAGACATCACTAAGAATTCATAATGGCCATAACGAGTTCAGAATGCCGTCTTTGGTATGTCTTCCTCTTTGATCTTTAATTGATGATACCCTAAGTGAAGATCGATTTTTGAGAAGTACCTCCCTCCTCTGATCTGGTCAAAAAGGTCATCTATCCTTGGCAAGGGGTACCTATTCTTGATTGTGACCTTGTTCAGTTCTCGATAATCAATATAGAGTCTCATCGATCCATCTTTCTTTCGAACAAATAGCACTGGCGCTCCCCATGGTGAGATGCTTGGTCTAATCAATCCTCATTCTAAGAATTCTTGCAACTGCTTCATTAGTTCTTTTAGTTCAGATGGTGCCATGCAGTAAGGGGCCTTAGAGATTGGCGCGGTACCAGGGATTATGTTGATTTTAAAATCCATTTCTCTGTCTGGGGGTAATCCAGGCAACTTTTCTGGAAATACATCTTCAAATTCCTTAACAACAGGGACATCCTCGATCTTAATTTCATCTTTGTCAGCAACGTGCACATAAGACAAGAAGGCTTCGCAACCCTTGCGAACCATCTTCCTTGCTTGGATCATGGTCAAGAATTGCGATGATTTCACCCTCTTGGTGCCATGGAACCAAACCTCTGCCCTCTAGGGAGAGCGTAGGACCACTTGCTTCTTTTTACAATCAATGTTAGCCTGGTATTTAAATAACCAGTCCATTCCCAATATTACGTCAAATTCTCCCAAAGGAAAAGGAATAAGATCAGCAAGAAATTCATGCTGATCTATCTTCAAGGTGCAGCTAGGGTAGACATGAGAAATGTTTACCACCTCACGATTGGCAACGACTACCTCTAAGGGATTAGGTAGACGTTCCGACAGGACTAGCATGCTACTAGCTAATTGCTCAGAAATAAAACTGCGAGTAGCACCCAAATCAAACAACACATGTGCAGGTATGGAGTTCACTAGTAGTGTACCTGCCACAACATCATCAGAAGCCACAGCATCTTGCACCGACATATTGTAAGTCCTTGCTTGTGGTTGCACGGGCACGATGTTGGCTCTTGTTAGCATTGGTCTACCACCTTTCTTTTGAGGACAATTAGGAGAAATGTGCCCTTCCATTCCACATGTATAACATGTCCTTACTGCAACGAGCTCTCTATTATTTTGCTGAGGTTGTTGTTGTGGTCTCCCTTGTGGTGGAATCCAGGCAGGATTCAATGTTGGGCAGTTTGAGGAGAAGTGTCCTGGTTGGCGACACTTGAAGCAAACATCCTTCCCCCTCAAACATGGGGTTGAGCCATGGTTCTTCCCGCAATTTAAACATACCTTAGCTCTCCTTGCAATGCCATCCGATGGTTGCTCCTTCCATTTCCTCTTCCCACTGTTGATCAAACTACTATTATGGTTGCTTCCTTCCTCCTTCTTCACAATCACACCATCAAAATTCTGATGGTTTCCTTTATCATTCCCTTTCTTCCTGTCTCTCTTCTTGTTTTCTCGATTGTACTCATGTACCGTCTTATTGCTCCATTCTGCGATCCTTGATTTTTCCACAACTGCATCAAAGGTCTCTAGTTGGAAAATTGCTACCTGCCTCAAGATCCAACAGTTCAACCCTTGCTTAAATCTTCGAGCCTTTCTTCCCTCATTGCTCACTTGATGAGGAGCATACCTCATCAGTTCATTAAACTTTGCTTCATAATCATCCACTGTCATGGACCCTTGCTTCAAGTTCAGAAATTTTAACTCCATTGCATTGGAGACACTAAGGGGGTAAAAATTTTCCCTGAACTTCTGGGTGAATAGTTCCCAGGTTATCACTGTATCAGTGTCCCTTGCAGTTTCCCTTTTTGTCAGTTCCATTCTTTTGACACCTTTCCACCAATGGTTGGCTTCCTCTTTCAGCATGAAAGCCGCATACTTAGTCTTACAATCTTCTGGCACATCTACTAGATCGAAGGCTTTCTCGATCTCTTCCAACCAATATTGTGCTACACTGGGTCCTCCTTTCCTATCAAAGGTTGGTGGGTTGATGCTAGTGAACTCTCGGATACATGAACTACGGGCAGCAAGCCTTGGCGGTTACGGTGGTGGGGGAGTGGGTTGGTTCGCGGCCATGGCCTCGCGAATAATTTGAAGAAATTGAGCTAGCGGGTTATTGTTTGCATTCCCTATGACATTGTTGTTGGCAGAATTATTGTCATTAATAGGGGGTGGTGGTGGAACATGTGGGGGGTTGTGGTTCATCCCAACGACCTCCTCTGAGCTATCGTCCTCCATGACAGTTTCTTCAGCATTATCAGCTTGGTTTTCCCTTTCTAAATGCGCAAATTTTCAGACCTTGACAATTCATTACGGAGATTTCTTCTTCCGGGTCTTCCTGGTCTCCTTCCTCTGGCCATAATCTAGTATTATATATGTAAAGAGTTAAACATCCTCCATGAAACATTCCATTCTTTATGTGGCTCAAGAACTTATAACTCAATAAAGTGAAAAGCATTAAGCAACACATAAGCATTTAGATACATCAAAATATTTATCATTCATGTACATAGGAGACTATCATAGACATCGCCCTCAACATTCTTAAGCCCGACACAAGCCAAAATACAATATCAGGGCAAAATACACCTGTGATAGTCGCAACTGCCCAACTAAGTTCAAAACAAGCACAAAATAACTTCCACTTAAATTCCACATTAGGTTCTATAACTAATCCTCCTCATCTTCCGTGTCCAATGATCTTTCACGTTCCGCCTCCCTTTCCCAATGTCGAGACTGCATACGTGTCTCCTCAATGCGGCGCGCACAGCGGTTGCTCATTTGCTCCAAACACGCCACAGTGGGATTAGCTACTGTTGCTACTACCATCTGTGCATGCATTTCTAGTGCCAGCCGATGGTACAGGCTCTGAGTCAACCAAATAAAGGATTGCCATGCTGATGCTGCTGTGCGAAACCTAGTAATAGTGGCAGCCTGTCTTCGAACTGTCATGCTGCAAGCTGCCAGATGATGGTGAACTTCTGCTTCATATTAACGTGTTATTCTATCGTGGGATAGTACTGAAACCCGAGGTAAAGGCGAGGCGAGTCTAGGAGTATCCTGCCCTGCTGTACGGGCATTATGCGCCATACCATGGTTACAGCTGAAACGATGATGTCGTACACTCTTTCGTGTTGTGTGGCGAATGTGCGGTCCTCGACGAATGGTAGAGGGTCCGACTTCTTGTGTTGGTGCTGGGGTAGGGCTGGGGCCCTCTTGCATTGGAGATGGGGGGTGTCTGTCCGGTAATGCAGGAGTGAACAACGGAGACTCTACGCTAGGCTCCTCTTCCTCGTCGGATGAGACGTCGAATGTGAGAACCCGAAAAATTTTAAATGCATTCTATAATAAGAAATAATTTATTTTGTGTTATTATAATTTTACATGGAGGTTAGTCTTTTTAAATATGAATGATAAATTCATATCTACAATGAAAATTTTTGTGATGATATGATATCCACGATTATGAGGTTAAGTTCCTTAAAAAAGGTATTAAAAAGGGGATTAGCAAATCCCATTTAAGATTATATTGATCAGTATGGAGGAAGAGGAGAGGGTTACGTAGGATTTGTGATTATGTGTTTGATTAGAAACTGTTTAGGTGGCTAAATTTTCATGCATGTAGGACAACAGCTGTTTACTGTCAAGAAATCATGATGAATAGCCGTTTTACCGTCCAAATTAACCAATCATTTTATTCCAGTGCGTAACCTTAGTTTACTACTCTTGAACTCTATAAATACCTCATTCGAGATGAAATTTTAACTCTTTTACCAAAATTTCTCCATAAATTTCCAAGTTCTTCTTTCGAAAAATTATTTTCAGACCAGCTTTGATTTCACCCTTAAGAACGAAGAGGTAAGAACCTGGAACTCTACCTAGTTTCTTTCGTGCACAACATCAAATATTTATGCTAAGTTTATATTCTTCTGCATTCTCATGAGACCTCCTAGGCTGAGTTTGTTCATGCTAAGCCTTCCGTGGTAGCAAAAACAAGCTCTAATATTAGTCTCTGACGGGATAATTCTAGTCTCTGATGAGTTAGTATTAGTCTCTGACGAGATAATTCTTAGTCTCTGACGAGATAATTCTTAGTCGCTGATGAGATATTCTTAGTCTCTGACGAGATAATTCTTAGTCTCTGATGAGATATTCTTAGTCTCTGATGACATATTCTTTGTCTCTGACGAGATAATTTTAGTCTCTGAAGAGATATTCTTAGTCTTTGACGAGATAATTCTTAGTCTCTGATGAAATATTGTTAGACTCTGATGAGATGTTGTTAGTCTCTGATGATGACGTTGTTAGAGTGTATGCCCTAGTGGCCAATTATGTAATGATTGTGACACCATGTTTATGTTATGTTTTTTTTGTTAAATGATAATTACTTTTATTATGTTTTATTTACTGCGTAATATAAATGTTAACATAATAAATGTCCTTAGAAGAATGATACTAATTATATGGATTCAAGTATGTGACTTGAATATGAGATCATATAAGTATGTAAAGTATCATTATTCTTAAATGTCCCTAGTCGAGTATCATTGTCAGTGGGACAACAATAATACATTGAGACTAGTATGTGGATTAACTGATGGCTATATCTCATTGGTCATAAATATATACGAGATATATTAAGTTGATACATAGGTACATGTTAGAGAACATAGTACTGGATAGACCCACCATGAGAATTCTACATGGAGCGTTATGCTATGTGTCATAAGTAATTCTCATAGTGACAATGATGTAATGGTCCTTCGACCTGAAGTCATGACATTTCTACATAAGGAGTTATGCGTTTTGACATTATCAAAAGTCACCTTTAACCGGGTGGACGATAAAGGTGATTGTTGGATGCATAATGAGTTATGTGAGAAATGGGAATGATGTAGATGGAATTTAATCCTCCTATAAATTAGGGGTGATATCTATAGGCCTCTTGATTGAGTGAAACTATGAAATGCATGGCCATGCTCAAATAGAGATTTGTTTCATATAGTTTACTCATTGATCAAGAAAACAGAGATTAAATTATGAAGAGGATGACACATCCATGCCTTGAATTTAATCTTAGATATCATGGTTAAAAGGATTAAATTACATTGAAACATTGGTCACAAAAGGTAACGTCGAATCTATGACTTTATTATTACTTGGGTAACAGTGATGTATTACTAGATGCCGCTCACTGTTTATAATTTTATAATATGATTTAAAATTATTGCCAACGTAATAATAACCTACAGGGTCACACACATAGAACATTCGTCAAGGAGATATAATTTAAATGTCAATGATTTTAATATATCAATAAGATTGATTTAATTAAATTCTTGCTTTTAATTTATATTTTTTATATATATATATATATATATATGTAATCTGTATGAAGAAGAGTCATTTGGAAGGAAATACGAATATATATTTATTTGTACATATATTAATTAAGTGAGACTTGATTAAATATATATCTAATGAATATAGGATTCGGATTCTAATCTCCTAATTAGATTAGGTTTTGGAATCTACTCTATAGAAGGCTATATATATATGATATATCAGCTATTCTCAAAAAAAAAAGAGAGACAGATATAGAATTTTTCTCTTGAAAAATCAACGTTTTGACGTAGCCGCTCATAAGAGAGGTTAAGAGAGATAAAAGAGATACAGATTATTTACAGCTAGTACTGTTATCCTCTTTGCTCGAATCGTAAGACGGTTCGCGGGTGTTCGTGTGGATACCGTAGAGACGCTGTCCAGTTGGGTTGCGTTAAAGATTTGGAGACGATCAACACCTTCACCAAAGTTTCAGAATCGCACTTTTAATCGGTAAAATCTTGAACTATCTGTATTAAACTGTTTCGCATAGATCCTCGGGTTTGGGTTTCGTTTTGTTTTATTTTAAACCGTATTTTTCCGCTGCGTTTGCTGGTACGAAACCCAACAGACGTCACCCTTAGTCCCCGATGAGTTAAGATGATGTCATCAGTCTCTGATGAGTTATTTAGTCTCTGATGAAGACGTCACCCTTAGTCCCCGATGAGTTAAGATTATGTCGTTAGTCTCTGATGAGTTATTTAGTCTGTGATGACGTCAGCCTTAGTCTCCGACAGGCTAAGTTTAGTCCCCGATGACGTCATCCGTAGTCTCTGACAGGCAAAATTTCTTAGTCTCCGATGGAGGAATTTCCTAGTCTCTGATAGGCAAAAAAATATGTTAGTCTCTGATGGATAAGGATATCAGTCCCTGACGAGTTTGATAATGAGAAAATTATTCCCCGATGCATAGTCTGTTATCAAGACTATAAAACATTATTTTTTTAAAATTATTTTATGAGGTTATTCTTTAAAACAGTAAAGTCTAAGGACATCACATATACATTTTCTTTCATAAATTCTTATTAAGGTATTAAAATATTACTTGCATAATTTACAAAATCTTCACTCACGAGTAATTTGAGTTTGATTTTGTGCAAAGGACCGAGGCAAGTATATTCAAAATCTTATGTTCATTGCAAGTTGATGCAAGTATATTCACAATCTTATGTTCATTGCAAGTTGATGCAAGTATATTATCACTCTTATGCTTATTTCAGTTAAGTGCATGATCAATTGATTCGACATGCATACAAAGTTATGACTTTTATATTTAATTTCCTTGCGAATCATAATGCTATGCTTTAATTTCTGCTAGCATGATATGAATGAAAGTGCATGGATATAAAGAAGCTTTGCTCTATCAGCTATTTTTTAATATTATATCTATGCAGTAAATGAGAATGTTATGTCCCTTAAATGGGTTATGCCACATAGATGGCTAGAGGAAAGGAAAGGTGTTGATTTGTTCTTCACCTGACCTAGAGGAATTTTATGTGACTACGTACGTTCACACAAGGAGGGATCATGCGAACACAGTTAGGCCAGCTGTATACCGTATGGTTAGCAGATCCAACGGTTTTAGCCCCCGATGAATATTTTATTTACTTCAAGGAAGTTATGCTTTGTTTTAAGAAGGATTACACAATTGTTTATAATCAGTAATCCTAAAGATTCTAAAAGATCTCTGAGGCATTAGTATTGATTCACCAAGCCTCTTAGCAAAATTGAATTCTTTGAAACATTCCAGATTTGCTTTCCTAAATCGTTTATATACTTGTTGGGCATAAATCGCTTATTCTTGTTGAATTTTAATGTCTTGCAAGGCAGGGTATAAAGGCTGAACCCTCTGACAAGGGGAAGGCGAGAGTGATTGGTTACTGAGGTTGGCTAGCCCTTTGTAGTGCCAATAATAGTGCCAATAAGGAGGGAAGAAAGGAAGATGATCTGAGAAGTGATGTTTTGTATTATAGTATACAGATAGAATAGCTTCCGCTGAATATGTAATATCTTGGGTTGTAATAACTCTTTAATATTGCCTTTTATCCAGTATTTATTATACGAATGGATGTGTGGTTATCTTTTCCTTCTTTTGACGAAGCCCTGATCCAGTGAGGGATTTTGGGGTCGCCACAGTTGGTATCAGAGCCTAGTTATGGCCAGAAGTGATTCGTAAGGAAAACACTGCCCGTAAACCACATCTAGGAGTAGGGAATACTGTGGTACGTCCTAGAATTACTCCAGTAGAGGAATTTAAGAATTTGATGCTAGAATTGAAGTACTAGGATAGGTTAATAGGCCAAGGATTAAGACTTATGTTGGACATTAAGGTTGTTGAACACCTTAAGGGTAGAAATTGTTAAGGGAAGATAAGACTGAAATGCAGGCACTACCTCATAGATATATTGCTATATGCATTGTTTATTAAGAAGTTCAAACTTATTGACTTGGATTGTTTCATGTAGATGGCTAGAGATCGTTCTAGATCCCCCGCACGTTCTCCTAGAATAAATCTCCCAGTTTATAACTTTTCATCTGAAGAGGGAGAGGAGTCTAGTGTGGAGTCTCCACTGTTCACTTCTACATCATCGGACGAACATCCACCATCACTAGTATACAAAGGCCCCCACCTCACCATGAAGCCAATGCAGGAGGCCGGACCTTCCGCTGTTCACCGCGGGCCGCGCATTCGCCACACAGCACGGAAAAGCACAATACACCAACGTTTTGACCGCGACCATATTGTGACACAAGATATTCCTCGGATAAAATGTGATACTCTGAGGCCTACTTCATCCTCACCACAGGTAGCAATGCCATCCCATGACTGTGAAGACCCCGATTTGTAAATAAATTTCGTGATGAAATCTAATTATTTTTGCTTATTATTTATTTTTTTATTATTATGAAAATTATTTTCTTATAAGTTGTGAATATTGAAATTATTTTCTTATTATGAAAAATTTATCTGCAATGTGATGTCCAAAAGATTTATTTTCTAAATGATTTTGTAAAGCTTATGAGGATTATAAGTTGTTCTACCTTTAAAGGAGTGTTTTGGCATGAATGCTTCGGGTAGCTACAGTACCCGTTTTTTTTAAAATACTCCACTGATGGGGGGAGGGAACAGCAGCATTAAATGCTCATCATCCCTACCATTACCCTAGAGTCAGCTATGAAAGATGACCGAAGGACACAGCAGCCATTTCAATCACTCTCTCCTTCTTTAGTCATTTCCTTTCTTTTCATAACCAACAGCTGAGATCAAGTTGATCCTACGGTTCTTGTTGTTCAACCAAGTGATATATATACACATCACGCTGTTGTAACCTTGATTCTACCTTTCTAAACTTCCATCAAACTTAAATATAATTTTCGAGACAGCAGTTCTTCTTGAAGGATAAACCGAAGCATTTATTTTCTTCCTACAGTAAGGAGGTAAGAGCATCTTATTTAAGTCTTGCTAAATTTCTTGCGTCTCTGCTCTACCTACCACCTTTAATACCATGTTCATTTATTCTCAAAAGTATGACTTAATGCATATTCTAACGATCGGAGTAAATGTCATTTATTTCAAGTTGTCTAGTTGGGTGTAGTGTTGTTGACAACCACCTGATGGACAAACCTTTAACTACCAAACATTCTGTTGACAGTAGTCGCAACCCCATGCTTGAATATTCTTTAACCTGATTTTCTTTACCCTAAACCGTGTTTAGGATGGCATGCAGACCAAAAGAAATGTTATGTATCACTGAGAGAATGATGAGTTTTGACCTAAGTGTGGATATGGTTGAGGGCACCACACATGGAGGAATAAGGAAGACGACCCTGTATCTGAGGCAGACTTTAACTTAGTCTCTGACGAGTATGGGTTAATCCCTGATGAGTTAATCCCCGATTAATCCCTGATGAGTTAATCCCTGATTAATCCCTGATGAGTTAATCCCTGTTGAGTTAATCCCCGATTAATCCCCGATGGGTTGATAATCCCCGATGGGTTGATAATCCCCGA
>CM025787.1:8565037-8606351 GCA_014636745.2 Centella asiatica | reverse complement strand
CCCGATGGGTTGATAATCCCCGATGGGTTGATAATCCCCGATGGGTTAATCCCCGATGGGTTGATAATCCCCGAAGGACTGATAATCCCCGATGGGTTAATCCCCGATGGGTTGATAATCCCCGATGGGTTGATAATCCCCGATGGGTTGATAATCCCCGATGGGTTAATAATCCCCGAAGGACTGATAATCCCCGATGGGTTACTAGTCTCCAGTGAGTTAAAGCATAGTACTTCCCTGATGCGCAGTTTGTTTTAAAAACTATAAAATGCTATTTTCTTAAATTATTTTAAGATGTTTGAATTGATTTCTTAACCTCAATAGTTTTATATCAGATTGAGACGTTAAAAGTTAAGGACATCACATGTGCATTTCTCCCTCATATTTTAAACCCAGATAATAAATTCATTTTTGTGATATGTATATTCTTACAGAATTTTCCACTCGCGAGTAAATTAAATTTGGTAGTGAGCAAAGGACTGAGGCAAGTATATTCACAATCTCATGCTTATTTCAGTTTAACGCATTATCATTTGTTTCGATATGCGTAGAAGGTTGGATTTATACTTTCATTGTTCTGATGCATGAGCATGCTATGCTTTTGATTCTGCTAGCATGATATGAATGATGATGCATGGATATAAATGAGCTTTGAATTTCAGCTATGTTTTCAATCTTATGTCTATGCAACGAGAATGTGAATGATGCCCCTTATGGGGGTTATGCCACATGGCTGGCAAGAGGAAAGGAAAGGTGCTGATGTGTTCTTCACCTGACCAAGAGGAAATGTTATTTGACTACGTAGTCACTCAGAGGGATCATGCGGTCCAGCCTGGCCAGCTGTGTACTGTATGGTTAGCAGATCCACGGGTGTAGCCCCCGTTGGATATTTGAGAATGTTATGATCAGGTGTATACCTGACTTTCTTCAAGGGGGGATCACAAGTTGCATATCATCAGTGAATCCTCAAAGATTTTGAAGGTTTCCGAGGACTTGGTATTGCTTCACCAAGCCTCACAAACAGAATTTGAATTTCTCTCCTTTGATTCCAGATGAAATTCGTTGAATTATTCATATTTACCTCTACGTGTATATACTTGCTGGGCGTAAAACGCTCACCCATGTTGAATGTTAATGATTTGCAGGACAGAAAGCTAAAGCTGAACCCTCTGACAAGGGGAAAGCAAAGATGATAAGCTGCTAAGTGTTTATCTTTTTGATAGAACTGATGAAGGAAAGAAAGGAATGAATGAAGGAAAGAAGGAAGACGTTTGAAGAGTCGATGAGATTTATTTTGTTATTAGGAAATGATGTAATAGCTTCCGCTGTAATTACTTAATTCTTGGGTTGTAATAACTCTTAAATGCTGTTTTTATTCAGTATTTATTTGGGAATGGATGAATGGTTATCTTTACCTTCTTATGATGATGCCCTAGTCCGGTATGGGATTATGGGGTCGTCACAATGACGAGATGGTACGTAGTTACGACACAGAAGTTCACTATCATTTGGCAGCTCATACCATGACAATTCGACGACAGGCTGCCACTATTACTAGGTTTCGCACAGCAGCATCAACATGGCAATCTTCTTTTTGGTTGACTCAGAGCTTGTACCATCGGCTGGCATTAGGGATGCATGCACAGATGGTAGCAACAGGAGCAGCTAATCCCACGGTGACGCGTTTGGAGCAAATGAGCAACCACTGTGCACGCCACATCGAGGAGACACGTATACAGTCTCGACATTGGGAAAGGGAGGCGAAACGTGAAGGATCTTTAGACACGGAAGATGAGGAGGATTAGTTATAGAGGTGGATGCAAAATTTAGACGGAGGTTATTTTGTGTGTATTTTGAACTTTGCTTGGGACAGTTGCGACTATCTCAGATACATTCAAATGTATTTTGACCTATGTGTGGTTTGTTTAAAAAATGTTAGAGAACGATGTTTATGACAGTCTTCTATGTACATGAATGATAGATATTTTGACATATCTAAATGTTATGTGTTGCTTAATACTCTTCACCTTATTGAGTTATAAATTCTTGAGCCATATAAAAATGGAATGTTTCGTGAAGGATGTTTAACTCTTTGCGTATACTATATTAGATTATGGTCAGAGGAAGGAGACCAGGAAGACCCGGGAGAAGTAATCTCCATAACAACTTGTCAAGGTCTGAGAATTTGGAACGTTTAGAAAGAGAAAACCAAGTTGATAATGCTGACAAAGTGGTTGTAGAGGATGACAGCTCAGAGGAGGTAGTTAGGAGAAATTTTACCCCCCTAGTGTCTCCAATGCGATGGAACTAAGGTTCCTAAATTTGAAGCAAGGGTCCATGACAGTGGACGAGTATAAGGTAAAGTTTAATGAACTGATGAGGTATGCTCCTCACCAGGTAAACGATGAAGAGAGAAAGGCCTGAAGATTCGAGCAAGGATTGAATCCTTGGATTTTGAGGCAGGTAGCAATTTTTCAACTAAGAAACTTTGATGCAGTTGTGGAGAAAGCAAGAATCTCAGAATGGAGTAACAAGACAGTATATGATTTCAATCGGGAAAATAAGAAGGGAGATAGGAGGAAGGGAGATGATAAGGGAAGCCATCAGAACCTTGGTGGTGTAAGTGTAAAGAAGGAAGAGAGAAGTAACAACAATATTAATCTGAGCAATAGTGGAAAGAGGAAGTGGAGGGAGCAATCATCTAATGTTATTACAAGGAAGGTTACTATGTGTGCAAACTGTGGGAAGAACCATGGCACAACGCCGTGCTTGAAAGGGAAGGATGTTTGCTTCAATTGTCGCCAACCGGGGCACTTTTCCTCAAATTGTCCGACTTTGAACTCCACCGCGGCCCCGCTCCAAGGAAGACCACAACAACCTTAGCAAAATAACAGACCACTGGCTACAGTAAGGACATGTTTCACGTGCGGAATGGAAGGACACATCTCCCCCAATTGCCCTAAAAGGAAAGGTGGCAAACCAATGTTGACGGGAGCCAACACTATACCGGTACGACCACAAGCAAGGACTTACAATATGACAGTGCAAGATGCTGTGGCTTCCGATGATGTTGTTACAGGTACACTTCTAATGAACTCCTTACATGCTCATGTGTTGTTTGATTCGGGTGCTACTCGAAGTTTTATATCTGAACGGTTAGCTACGAACATGTTAACTCGGCCTGAACTACTACCGAAGCCTTTAGATATAGTAGTTGTCAATCGTGAGGTGATAAGCATTTTCACATTTACCTTAACTGTACTTTGAAGGTAGATCAACATGAGTTTCTTGCTGATCTTATTCCTTTTCCTTTGGGAGAATTCGACGTAATATTGGGAATGGATTGGTTATTCAAATATCAGGCCAATATTGATTGTAAGAAGAAGAAAGTTGTCTTACGATCTCCCTAGAAGGTGAAGGTTTGGTTCCATGGCACTAAAATGGAGAAATCCTCGCCATTCCTGACCATGATCCAGACAAAGAAAATAATTTGCAAAGATTGCGAAGTCTTCTTAGCTTATGTGTACGATGTCAACAAGAATAAAAGTAAGATCGAGGATGTTCTTATGGTAAGGGAGTTTGTAGACGTATTTCCAAAAGAGTTGCATGGACTACCCCCAGATAGAGAAGTGGATTTTGAAATTAACTTGATCCCCGGTACCGCGCCAATATCCAAGGCCCCGTATCGAATGGCACCGTCCGAATTAAAGGAGCGACGGTACAGTTGCAAGAACTCTTTGAACGAGGATTGATCAGACCAAATATTTCACCATGGAGAGCACCAGTGTTATTTGTTGAAAAGAAAGATGGATCGATGAGACTTTGCATTGATTATCGGGAACTGAATAAGGTCACGATCAAGAATAAGTACCCCCTGTCGAGGATAGATGATCTTTTTTATCAACTTAAAGGAGGAAGGTACTTCTCGAAAATTGGTCTTCGCTCAGGGTACCACCAATTGAAGATCAAAGAAGGGACATATCAAAGACAACATTTTGAACTTGCTATGGTCATTATGAGTTCTTGGTAATACCATTTGGACTAACAAATGCACCCGCAACCTTCATGGACTTAATGAATCGTGTCTTCAAACCATTCTTGGATAAGTTCATTATCGTTTTCATTGATGACATTCTTATCTATTTAAAGACGGCAAAAGAGCATGAGGAACATCTAAGGATAACACTGGAAGTTCTAAGAAAGGAGTAGTTATTTGCCAAATTCTCCAAATGTGAATTTTGGCTAAAGGAAGTAAAGTTTCTTGGTCATGTGATCAATGAAACTGGTATTGCAGTGGACCCCAATAAGATAGAAGCAATCACGAAATGGCCTCGGCCAACAAACCCAACTGAAGTAAAGAGTTTTTTAGGTTTGGCAAGCTATTACAGAAGATTCGTTAAAGATTTTTCAAAATTAGCTGTACCTTTGACGAACTTGACAAGAAAGGCTACAAAATTTGTTTGGACCCCGGATTGTGAGAAGAATTTTCAGGAATTGAAGACGAGGTTGACTATAGCCCCTATTCTGACACTACCGGATGACAAGGGAGAATTCATTATTTACAGTGATGCGTCAAAACAAGGACTTGGAGCAGTTTTGATGCAGCATGGTAAGGTGATTGCTTCTACATCAAGATAACTAAAAGATTGCGAGAAACGATATCCTACGCATAACATAGAATTGGCAGCTATCATTCATGCGTTGAAGATTTGGAGGCATTACCTTTATGGTGAGAAGTGCGAGATATATACGGATCACAAAAGTTTGAAGTATATATTCACGCAAAAAGAACTCAACATACGACAAAGGCATTGGTTAGAGTTGATTCAGGACTAGGACTGTTCTATCAACTACCATCCCGAAAAAACAAATGTAGTTGCTGATGCGCTCAGTCATTATTAAAGACTGAATGTAATGACCATTCAAGAAGAGATCAGAAAAGCATTCGAACGCTTGCAAATTCATACCCTTACCACTGCTCAGAAGATAGATATGGAAGAAGAAATTCGAGTTTGGCCTCAATTGCACGACCTCATTAAAATCGCACAAGGAGAGCATTGCAAAGAAATGGACAAATTAATTAAGGGAGATAAAGGCAGATATCGCATGCATAGCGATGGATTGCTACGATATGAAGGTCGGGTGTGGATTCCTGCAAAGGCTGAATTAAAACACGAACTATTGCACGAAGCTCATAAGTCAAAGTTCTCTATTCATCCAGGAAGCACGAAAATGTACCAAGACTTGAAACAAAGCTTTTGGTGGCCCAACATGAAGAAAGAAATAGCTGAATGGGTAAGTAGATGCTTAACATGTCAGAGGGTTAAAGCAGAACATCAAAAACCAAGTGAACTACTTCAACCATTGGAAATCCCCGAATGGAAATGGGAATTTGTCACAATGGATTTCATAGTTGGATTACCAACCACGTTTAGAGGGATGAATGCCATTTGGGTCATAGTCGATAGACTGACCAAATCGGCACACTTTTTGGCCATCAAGTACACATACAAGATGGATCAAATGGTAAGGTTATATGTTAAAGAAATTGTGAGTCGACATGGAGTGCCCGTCTCCATTGTCTTCGATCGAGATCCGAGGTTTATCTCAAAGTTTTGGAAAAGCTTCCAAGATTATCAGGGAACAAGACTAGATATGAGCACAAGCTATCACCCCTAGACAGATAGTCAATCTGAACGCACGATCCAGACACTAGAAGATATGCTACGAGCTTGTGTTCTCGATTTCAAAGGTCATTGGGACAACCATCTGCCACTAATCAAATTCGCGTACAATAATAGTTATCATGCTAGCATTGGCATGGCCCCCTTTGAAGAATTGTATGGTAGAAAATGTAGAACTCCACTTTACTCAAACGAAGTAGGAGAAAGGAAGCTAATTGGACCAGAAATAGTCCAACAGACTGAGGAGGCAATTAGGATGATCAGAATGAGAATGAAAGCATCTCAAGACCGACAGAAACAATATGCTGATCAACATAGGAAGGATCAAATTTTGGAAATTGGAAGCTATGCACTATTGAAAGTATCACCCTGGAAAGGCGTAATGCGTTTTGGTAAAAAAGGAAAGCTGAGTCCCCGCTATGTAGGACCTTTCGAAGTATTGAGGAAGATTGGAGAAGTGGCTTATCAATTGGCACTGCCACCAATTTTAGGCCACATTCATGATGTATTTCACATATCTGTGTTACGTCCTTACAAGGCAAACCATGGAGGAATGATTGATTATCAACCGATAGAACTGCAATCGGATTTAAAGTATGAAGAGATTCCTTCAGTAAAAGTGTTATGGAGGAACCATAGCATAGAAGAAGCTACTTGGGAACTTGAAAATGCTATGATGAGCAAATACCCCCATTTATTTGATAGTTAAGTTTCGAGGACAAAACTTCTTTTAAGGAAGGGAGGATGTGAGAACCCAAAAAATTTTAAATGCATTCTATAATAAGAAATAATTTATTTTGTGTTATTATATTTTTACGTGAAGGTTAGTCTTTTTAAATATGAATGATAAATTCATATCTACAATGAAAGTTTTTGTGATGATATGATATCCACGATTATGAGGTTAAGTTCCTTTAAAAGGTATTAAAAAGGGGATTAGCAAATCCCATTTAAGATTATATTGATCAGTATGGAGGAAGAGGAGAGGGTTACGTAGGATTTGTGATTACGTGTTTGATTAGAAACTGTTTAGGTGGCTAAGTTTTCATGCATGTAGGACAACATCTGTTTGCTGTCAAGAAGTCATGATGAATAGCCGTTTTACCGTCCAAATAAACCAATCATTTTATTCCAATGTGTACCCTTAGTTTACTGCTCTTGAACTTTATAAATAAACTTATCATCTCCATAAATTTCCAAGTTCTTCTTTCGGAAAATTATTTTCAGACCAGCTTTGATTTCACCCATAAGAACGAAGAGGTAAGAACCTGGAACTCTACCTAGTTTCTTTCGTGCACAACATCAAAGATTTATGCTAAGTTTATATTCTTCTGCATTCTCATTAGACCTCCTAGGCTGAGTTTGTTCATGATAAGCCTTCCGTGGTAGCAAAAACAAGCTCTAATATTAGTCTCTGACGGGATAATTCTAGTCTCTGATGAGTTAGTATTAGTCTCTGACGAGATAATTCTTAGTCTCTGACGAGATAATTTCTTAGTCTCTGACGAGATAATTCTTAGTCTCTGATGAGATATTCTTAGTCTCTGACGAGATAGTTTTAGTCTCTGATGACATATTCTTAGTCTCTGACGAGATAATTTTAATTTCTGATGAGATATTCTTAGTCTCTGACGAGATAATTCTTAGTCTCTGATGAGATAATTTTAGTTTCTGATGAGATATTCTTAGTCTCTGACGAGATAATTCTTAGTCTCTGATGAAATATTGTTAGACTCTGATGAGATGTTGTTAGTCTCTGATGATGACGTCACCCTTAGTCCCCGATGAGTTAAGATGATGTCATCAGTCTCTGATGAGTTATTTAGTCTCTAATGATGACGTCACCCTTAGTCCCCGATGAGTTAAGATTATGTCTTCAGTCTCTGATGAGCTATTTAGTCTGTGATGACGTCAGCCTTAGTCTCCGACAAGCTAAGTTTAGTCCCCGATGACGTCATCCGTAGTCTCTGACAGGCAAAATTTCTTAGTCTCCGATGGAGGAATTTCCTAGTCTCTGATAGGCAAAAAAATATGTTAGTCTCTGATGGCTAAGGATATCAGTCCCTGACGAGTTTGATAATGAGAAAATTATTCCCCGATGCATAGTCTGTTATCAAGACTATAAAACATTATTTTTTTTAAAATTATTTTATGAGGTTATTCTTTAAAACAGTAAAGTCTAAGGACATCACATATACATTTTCTTTCATAAATTCTTATTAAGGTATTAAAATATTACTTGCATAATTTACAGAATCTTCACTCACGAGTAATTTGAGTTTGATTTTGTGCAAAGGACCGAGGCAAGTATATTCAAAATCTTATGTTTATTGCAAGTTGATGCAAGTATATTCACAATATTATGTTCATTGCAAGTTGATGCAAGTATATTATCACTCTTATGCTTATTTCAGTTAAGTGCATGATCAATTGATTCGACATGCGTACAAAGTTATAACTTTTATATTTAATTTCCTTGTGAATCATAACGGTTTTAGCCCCCGATGAATATTTTATTTACTTCAAGGAAGTTATGCTTTGTTTTAAGAAGGATTACACAATTGTTTATAATCAGTAATCCTAAAGATTCTAAAAGATCTCTGAGGCATTAGTATTGATTCACCAAGCCTCTTAGCAAAATTGAATTCTTTGAAACATTCCAGATTTGCTTTCCTAAATCGTTTATATACTTGCTGGGCGTAAATCGCTTATTCTTGTTGAATTTTAATGTCTTGCAAGGCAGGGTATAAAGGCTGAACCCTCTGACAAGGGGAAGGCGAGAATGATTGGTTACTGAGGTTGGCTAGCCCTTTGTAGTGCCAATAATAGTGCCAATAAGGAGGGAAGAAAGGAAGATAATTTGAGAAGTGATGTTTTGTATTATAGTATACAGATAGAATTGCTTCCGCTGAATATGTAATATCTTGGGTTGTAATAACTCTTTAATATTGCCTTTTTTCCAGTATTTATTATACGAATGGATGTGTGGTTATCTTTTCCTTCTTTTGACGAAGCCCTGATCCAGTGAGGAATTTTGGGGTCGTCACATCGAAAACTGGGCTATCTTCCCTACGAAAAAGTGCGGGGGATCTAGAGTGATCTCTTGCCATCTACATAAAACATTCTAAGTCAGAAATTCTAAGCTCCTCAATAAGGCAGAACGCAGCGATAAGTCAAAAAGGTGGTGCATTAGTTTGCTCTTATCATTACTAAGCAGTCTTAATCTGATGTGGCCATAGACTGGAAGGAATCAGATGTTGGGCAAGAGCTCAAGTTATGGGGTCTAGCTACTAGGTCAAAAACTAAGAAGTTTGCTGTGATTTTGTCAAATGCAACGTGTTTGAAGGTTGAAGATTTAAAAGCTTTAGGGCTTTGTTTGGTGAATTATGATGAAGGTATTGAAACTTGGGAATGGGCTGAAAAGCGTTGTGATTCACCAAGGAATTCTTGCGTTTCTGTCATTATTTTGTTTTCAAAATTGGAAACAAATTTGTTTTAAGTTTAGTCGAGTCTGCCGAGAAATGACGCACCAGGGACTACGTGTGAGAACCCGAAAATTTTAAATGTATTTTATGGTATGAAATAATTTATTTTGCATTATTATATTTTTACATGGAGGTTAGTCTTTTAAATATGATGATAAATCCATATCTACAATGAAAATTTTTATGATGTTGTAATATCCATGACGATGAGGTTAAGTACCTTAAAAAGGTATCAAAAGGGGGATTAGCAAATCCCATATAAGGTTATATTGAACAGCACGGAGGAAGAGGAGAGGGTTACGTAACTTGGGTGATTACGTGTTTGATTAGAAACTGTTTAGGTGGCTAAGTTTTCATGCATGTAAGACAGCAGCTGTTTGCTATCAAGAAGTCATGATGAACAACCGTTTTACCGTCCAAATTAACCAATCATCTTATTCTAATGTGTAACCTTAGTTCACTGCTCTTGAACTCTATAAATACCACATTCGAGATGAAATTTTATTTCCTTTACCAAAATTTCTCTCTTCAGAGTTTCGTTTAAACATACCATCTCCATTAATTTCCAAGTTTTTCTCTCAGAAATTATTTTCAGACTAGCGTTGATGTCACCCTTGAGAACAAAGAGGTAAGAATCTGGAACCCTACTCAGTTTCTTTCGTGCATAGCATCAAAGATTTATGCTAAGTTCATATTCGTTTGCATCTCCATGAGTCATCCTAGGTTAAGTTTGATCATGATAAACCTTCCATCGTAGCAGAAACAAGCTTTAATGTTAATCTCTAATGAGATGTTGTTAATCCCTAATGAGATGTTATTAATCTCTGAGGAGTTATGGTTGGTCTTTGACGAGATATTCTTAATCTCTGACGAGATATTCTTAATCTCTAACGAGATATTCGTAGTCTCTGATGAGATATTCTGTTAATCTCTGAGGATGACGTTAACTTTAGTCTCCGACAGGCTAAAGTTTAGTCCCCGATGACGTCATTAGTCTCTGATCAGTTATTTAGTCTCTGATGACGTCAGCTTTAGTCTCCGACAGGCTAAAGTTTAGTCCCCGATGGCGTCATCAGTCTCTGATCAGTTATTTAGTCTCTGATGATGTCAGCTTTAGTCTCCGACAGGCTAAAGTTTAGTCCCCGATGACGTCATTAGTTTCCGACGGGTTACTTACTCTCGGATGACGTCAGCTTTAGTCCCCGACAGGCTAAAGTTTAGTCCCTGATGATGTCATTAGTCTCTGATGAGAAGTTAGTCTCCGATGACGTCACCCTTAGTCTCCGATAGAATTAAGATGACGTCATCAGTCCCTGATGTGTTTTTAGTCCCTGATGACGTCATTCCTTAGTCTCTGATGGGCTAAGTTCAGTCCTTGATTACATCATCCGTAGTCTCTGATGAAGGAAATTCTTAGTCTCTGATGGCTAAAGATATCAGTCCCTGATGAGTTTTATAATGAGAAATTATTCTCCGATGCATAGTCTGTTATCAAGACTATAAAACATTACTATCTTAAAATTATTTCATGTTGTTATTTTTATTAAAAACAGTAAAAGTTTAAGGACATTACGTACATATTTTCTTTCATAAATTCTTATTAAAGTATTAAAATATTACTTGCATAATTTTCAGAATCTTTCACTCACCAGTAAGTTGAATTTGAAACTTTGTTGCAAAGGACCGCGGCAAGTATATTCTCAATCTTATGTTTATTGCAAGTTGACGCAAGTATATTATCACTGCTCTTGGTAACATCTGTAGGCTGCTCTATTTGGTAATGATGCTCCCGGTATTAACTCAATCTGATGCTCAATGCCTCGGATTGGTGGTAATCCTTTAGGTAATTCCTCGGGAAATAACGCTTTAAACTCATCGAGTAAGCTCTGAAGCCGTGAATTACTAATTAGTGGTTCTGACATCAATATTTCACGTGCTAATAGTAATAAAATAGTCCCACCTTTGAGCAAGTTTTTTTCTATTTCTTGTCTACTTGCTAATAAGGTCTCCATTGCTTCTTTTACTTTTGAAGCTTTGTTTCCTTTGGCCCTGGCTTTACGATCATCCAAAATTTGTTTTGGCGTCATAGGCTTTAATACAATCTTTCGGCCCTCCTTGTGGAAAGCATAAGTGTTATGTTTTCCATCATGTATGGCATGGCGGTCAAACTGCCAAGGTCTTCCCAGAAGCATATGACATGCATCCATCTGTGGCACAACATCGAACATTACTTCTTCCGTATATACATTGCCAACTGAAAACGGAATCAACACTTGTTTGTCGACCTTCACCACATTGTCTTGGTTAATCCATTGGAGCTTGTATGGGTTTGGGTGCTTCATTGTCTTTAGTTGCAGTTTCTCCACAACTTCACTTGAAACCACGTTGGTACTGCTTCCTCCATCAATAAGTAAGTTGCACACCTTTTTCATTATTGTGCACCTTGTTTGGAATATGGTTTCACGTTGGTCGATTTCGTCTACTATTTTGGTATTAAGTAGACGTCTTAATACTAGTAGCTCCCCACTATCACACTCCACTTCATGATCTTTACACTCACCATTATGCTCCTCTTCAGATTCAAAGTCACTTTTAGAGACAGTTTCCATCGCAAACGCCTCTCGTACCTCTTGTATAGTGAAGGTTTTCTTGTTAGGGCAATCCATAGCATAATGGCCTAACCCCTTACACTTATAACAAGTAATATTGCTTAAATCCTTCTTGGGCTTTTCTTTCTTGGCCATAATTTCTGCAACCTTTTCTTTTCCCTTGCTCTTGAGTTCACTCGTTTCAGACTTCCTATTCTCCGACCTCCAAGAGTTGGTGTTTTTGATAGGTTTTGAGTAAGTCCTGCTTGCGTTTGTTTTGCGTTGTCTCTCTACTTTCACAGCAAGTTTGACAACATCTTCAAAAAATACATACGGAATAAGTTCAACCGTATCTACTATTTCTCTACGCAATCCTTTCAGGAATCGAGCAATAGTTTGCTCTTCCGGCTCGACCAGTTCACATCGCAACTTCAATGATTCGAATTCTTTAACGTAATCTTCTACACTCATGCCTCCTTGTCTAAGTGTTTGCAGATGTAAGTATAACTCCTGTTTGTAATAATTAGGAACAAACCTTTTTCTCATCAAGTTTTTCATCATGCGCCAACTAGTAATGGGTTCATCACCATCTCGTCTTCTCTGGGCCATTAGGTTATCCCACCATAGGCTTGCATACTTCGAGAATTCCAAAGCTACCAATTTACACTTTCTTTCTTCTGTGTGGTTTTGAAACTCAAAGATCTTTTCGACCTTTTGAACCCACTCCAAGAACTCTTCTGGATCATTGCTACCGGTGAAAGAAGGAACTTTAAGCTTTATGTTTGAATTACTTTCACGAACATTATGTGGATTGTTACGATCATTATTTTCCACCTCTTGTTCTGGACCTTCGGCTTCTTATTCAAGACCGTTGTTATGTTCCAACAATCTGGCCATCATCTCTTCCAATCGATCCAGTTGCGTAGTCATCGTTGCGTATTGATTCTGCAAACGATGGATCTTTACGTCTTGTAAAGTAGCTCCACGAGGTAAACCCGTATCTCCAATATTATCGTGTCCACTTGAATCAGACATCTTCAATTTGATAGACAATCAATTAAATTTCTGATATTTCTTGATCCTAGTTTGAGCACAAAATACCAGATTACACTCCACGCAGAAATCTAGAAAACAAGAAAGAGTCACACGTCCTTGTTTCTCTACTCCCAACGCCAAGCCTTGCTCTGATACCAATATGATGTAGGGTGTTTAAGCCTACAGTCTCGGATAACTAAATCAACTTATTGATATACGCACAAAAAGCCAATTTAGGGTTCTTGAACAGATCACACGTTCAAGGCTATTCGAATCACACGAACAAGGTCTTGTTTATATCACACAAACAATATAGAATTGCAGAATAAATCTGAATTTTATTAATCAAAAGAAAGTTCGTTCCCTTTTTTTTTTTTTTTACAATAGAAGCAACTATTTATAAGCTGTTGAAATCCCTAATTCTAATTGGAAAGAATTTACAATGGAAAGAAATTTATTACTGAAAGATTTCTAATGTAACAAGGAAAGTAATCAATCCAATTTAATCTAGGAAACAAATAAAATATATGAAGTTCATAACCGAAACTAGAAAACCGAGAAAATTAACTATCGGAGAGTACAGTCCCTGATGACGTCATCTCTAGTCCCTGACAAGTAGAAAAACACCTGCTGATGACGTCACTAGTCCCCGATGCTTGTTAGACTCATGTGACATCAGTGTTAGTCTCTGATGCGTTATTTCATTCTTCGGATGACGTCATTAGTCCCCGACGTGTAGTCTCTGACGCATCATTAGTCCCTGGCGCGTCATGCGTAGTCCCTGGCGCATAGTCTCTGGCGCGTCATGCGTAGTCCCTGGTGCGCCATTTCTCGGCAGGCTTGACAACAAAATAATGACAGAAACGCAAGAATTCCTTGGTGAATCACAACGCTTATCATCCCATTCCCAAGTTTCAATACCATCATCATAATTCACCAAGCATAGCCCCAAAGCTTTTAATTCTTCAACCTTCAAACACGTTGCATTTGACAAGCTCTCAACAAACTTCTTAGTTTTTGACCTAGTAGCTGGACCTCGTAACCTAAGCTCTTGCCCACCATCTGATTCCTTCCCGTCTATGGCCACATCATGGACCTTCTTCCATACAAAGCTTCAAAAGGAGCCAACCCTATGCTTGTATGATAACTATCATTATAAGTAAATTCAACGAGTGGTAGATGTTCATCCCATCGTCCTCCAAAATCCAAAGAACACGCTCTCAACATATCTTCTAAAGTTTCGATTGTTCTTTCGGATTGTCCATCAGTTTGCGGGTGCAAAGTAGTACTCATGTCTAATCTTGATCCTAAATACTCTTGAAAACTTCGCCAAAACCTAGAAGTGAAACGAGGATCACGATCAGATATAATTGAAACTAGCACTCCATGACAACTAAGGATTTCTTTTACATACAATCTGACCAATTGGTCCATTTTATAGGTATCCCTAATTGCTAGGAAATGTGCATATTTAGTTAATCTGTCCACTACTACCCAGATTACATTTAATCCCTTTTGAGTTACTGGCAATCCAATCACAAAGTCCATTGTAATATATTCTCATTTCCATTCTGGGATATCCAAAGATTGCAACAAACCACTAGGCTTTTGGTTTTCTGCTTTAACCTGTTGACAGGTGAGATATGTGTTTACCATCCAGCTATTTCTTTCTTCATGTTAGGCAACCAAAAATTTGTTTCAAATCTTGATACATCTTTGTTCCACCTGGATGTATCGAGAATTTAGAGTTGCGGGCTTCTTGTAGTAGACTTCTTTTTAATTCCAATTTTGTTGGAATACAAATTTTATTTTCAAATTTCATCAATCCATCATCGTGGATCCAACATTTTTCATTCTCCCCCTTTAACAACTTTTCCCTATCCTTTACATGTTCTTCTTAAGCTTCCTTGATGATAGTCAATAAGCTCAGTTTTACACCAACCTCTTGCTCTATCTCTTTCCTTTGTTGAGTTGTGATAGCATTTAATTGTAACCTCTCCAAATCCATCCTTACCTCTTCTTGAATTGCCATCACATTTAACCTTTCACATCTACTTAAAGCATCAGCTACGACATTTGCTTTACCATGGTGACAGTTGATCGAACAATCATAGTCTTTTATTAACTCCAACCACCGTCTTTGCCTCATGTTCAATTCCTTTTGAGTAAAAATGTACTTTAAACTCTTGTGATCAGTGTAAATCTCACATTTCTCTCCATACAAATAATGCCTCGAAATCTTTAATGCGAAAACGATAGCAGTCAACTCTAAGTCATGTGTTGGGTATCGTTTTTTGCAGTCCTTGAGTTGTCGAGATGCATAGGCAATAACTCTGCCATGTTGCATTAGCACAACACCTAATCCATTCATTGAAGCATCACTATAAATCACAAAATCCCCTTTGTTATCAGGTAAATTTAGTACTGGGGT
Source organism: Centella asiatica (assembly GCA_014636745.2). NCBI lineage: Eukaryota > Viridiplantae > Streptophyta > Magnoliopsida > Apiales > Apiaceae > Centella > Centella asiatica. The sequence goes on along the minus strand of CM025787.1, from coordinate 8,591,128 downwards.
GGTGGTTAATCTTTTCTTCAATTCTTGAAAACTCTTCTCACAAGCTGGAGTCCAAATATACTTTTATGTTTTCCTTGTCAGATTAATTAATGGGACTGCTATCTTAGAGAAATCTTGAATGAATCGATGATAGTATCCTGCTAACCCTAGAAAACTTCGCACTTCGCTAGGTGTCTTTGGTTGTGGCCAATTTATGATAGCTTCAACTTTTATGGGATCAACCAAAATTCCAGATTCATTGATCACATGTCCTAAAAATTTCACTTCTCTTAACCAAAACTCACACTTTGAAAATTTGGCATAGAGTTTTTCTTGTCTCAATGTCTCCAATGTTATTCTCAAATGTTCGTCATTTTCTTCTCTCGTTTTATAGTAGATGAGAATGTCATCTATGAATACAATGATGAACTTATCCAAATATGGCTTGAAAACTCGGTTCATCAAATCCATAAAAATAGCTGGGGCATTAGTGAGTCCAAAAGTCATTTCCACAAATTCATAATGACCATAATGGGTTCTAAAAGCTGACTTAGGAACATCTTCAGTATTAATCTTTAATTGATGATTTCCTGATCTTAAGTCAATCTTTGAAAAGTACCTTGCTCCTTCGAGTTGGTTGAACAGATCATCAATCCTAGGTAAGGGATACCGGTTCTTCATTGTTACCTTATTTAATTCTCGATAATCAATACATAGCCTTAATGATCCGTCTTTCTTCTTTACAAATAAAATAGGTGCTCCCCAGGGTGAATTACTTGGCCTAATGAATCCCTGGCCTAGCAATCCTTGTAGCTGTATCATGAGTTCTTTTAATTCTGAAGGGGCCATCCTATAAGGAGCTTTGGAAATTGGAGCAGTTTCGGGTACTAGCTCAATTCCAAATTCCACTTGTCTATCTGGGGGTACACCTGGTAACTCCTCAGGAAACACATCTCCAAATTCTTTCACTATGGGGATATCTGAAATCTTTAATCCTTCCATCCTTGTGTCATAAACATAAGCTAAAAATGCTTCGCATCTCTTGCGTAACATTTTATTAGCTTGAATCATTGTAAGAAGGTGAGAGGATTCAGTAGACTTACATCCATGAAATAGGACTTTACTATTTGAGGGTGTTCTTAGAGAGATCTTCTTTTTCCTACAATCTATGTTAGCTTAGTATTGATGTAGTCAATCCATGCCTAGTACTAGATCAAACTCTCAAAATGGAAAAGGTATTAAGTTTGCAGGGAAGTCATGCTTTCCTATTCTTATACTACAATAATATACTCTTGGCAATGTACATCTCTTGATTAGCTACTATAACTTCTAGTGGTGTTTCTAATCATTCAGGAGCAAAATTCCTATCCTTAAGAAGAAGTTCAAATATGAAGGATCTAGTCGCACCAGAATCAAATAAAGCATGCACTTTAATTGAATTAACCAATATCGTACCTGAAACCACGTTTCCAGACAGTAGTGTGTCCTGCGCAGTCATATTGTAAGTCCTAGCTTGTGGTCGACTAGCTACCATACTAGGTCCTGTTAATGGGGGTTAACCCTGACTCTTTTTCTGAGGGCATGAAGTAGAGATGTGGCCTTTCTGACGACAACTAAAGCATCTCCTCACAGCTCCAACTACACGACTAGCACTTTGTGGTTGATATTGTTGCGGAGGAAACCTTGGTTGGGAAATGATTGGTGCTTGACTTGGGCAATTAATGGCAGTATGACCAGATTGACGACATCTAAAACACAAATTAGTTCCTACTAGGCACTAAGAAGTTTCATGGTTCCTCCCACATTTGCCACAAATTACAATCCTCCTTTTATTCTCACTTAAGTCCGCACTGAAATTCCTTTTCATATTATTATTATTATGCATATTTCCTTTTGTTTCACCACAACCGAACTGGTTTGTGGTTTTTCTTGTCCTCCAATCCTTTGATTAAGATTGTTATTAAAATAATTCCCTCTCCTTTATCCTTCCTTAAGTTTCTCCCAATTAAATTTCTGAAGTAGCTTGCCACTCTTCTCTGCTACCTTTGAGCTTTGAACAACTTTAGCATAGTTGTTTAGACATAAAATAGCAATCTTATCATGCAACCATGGATTCAAACCATGCTCAAACCTTCTTGTCTTTCTTCTCTCAGTATCTACCAAATGCAGGGCATATCTTTGTAGTTCATTAAACTTCTTTTCATATTCTTCCACAGTCATGTTTCCTTGTCTTAATTCTAGAAATTGCTTTTCTAGCTCATCTGCAGCACTAGTTGGAAAATACTGGTTATAAAACAATTCTTTAAATTGGGACCAGGTGACAATTAGATCAACCTTGGGGACTGCTTGTTCATTCCTACTTGCCAATCTCCTGGTCATTTCTAATCGTTCAGTATTTTTCCACCAATAACTAGCTTCTTCTTTCAATAAATATGTAGCATATTCCGTCTTAAGGTCATCAGTTACTCCAACAATATGAAAGCTTTTTCTATTTCCTTAATCCAAATTTAAGCGGCAGTGGGACCTCCATCATCATTAAAAGTAGGTGGACAAGTATTGGTAAAATCTTTAAATGTTATCCTTCTTGGTTGTACTTGTGGTGGAAGTACTTGGTTATTGTTACTTTAGGAGGCTTCCTTAATCGTATTTACCAATAAGACAATGGGATTCTCCTTATTATTATTTTCTTGGTTGTTGTTCAGATTGGGGTTTTCTTGATCAGCTTGGTTGGTAGCTTGACGGGTTCGAGGTCTTCCATTTGGAGCCATTTCCTATAAATTGAGAAAATAAAATTTTACTATTGAAAATTCTCTTTTTCTCGTCTTTAAAGAATAACATATATGAAATGACAAGGAAATTTTTTAGATTAAACCATCAATATATATATATATATATATATATATATATATATATATATTAAGTAACAAAAGTTACATTATAACAAATTTGTACAACAAAGCTTCCTTGCTACAAAATTCAACAAAGCATAACAACATTGACTACTATCGGTGCCTAATACAGGGGTTGGGAATCAAGTTCACTCATTGTTCTGCGTGCAAAACGACATGCTCCCTCAACCTTCTCTATAAGGTTATACATCAATTGATCTCAATCTGCTATAGAGGGCTGCATAAGCCTGAGATAATTACTAATTGAGATCATAACTTCTATCAGAGTCTCAGTAAGAGCTAAGAACACATCTTGAAATGATACACTCTAAAGATCCAACAGTCTACTAGTCCTTTGATGGGCCAACGATTGATGCATCATGGTAGTATTACGTGTCGCCAACTCTGCTTGTGTCGTACGGAATCTGCGTTGAAGGTAATAACAGAATCCATTAGGGAAAGGCAAGGGTACTGGATTTTCTGGTGGTGGTACAATGGGTGCAACATTTGATAAGGTAATTGGTATGGAGACAACGTGTGGAGTGGCTGACACCATAGGTAGTGTGTGCCTATCTGCAAGGGAACCTCTTATTTGAGAAGGACCCAAGGATGGAGAAACTATTTGATTATGGGGTGAGGAAGGACTCTTCATATGAACTGTGAAACTTGACCCCTCAAATAGATTGGATGGGTTCTGTTTATTTCCTTCAAGGTCTGCAAAGTTTTCATCATTTTTATCAGAACCTCGGGGTATTTCAAAACAAAAAACTTGAGTTGGTTTATTTACTCTTTTGCGAGGAGTCACTTGCCAACATGCACCTGACCTCCCACGGTTGACGTTTAAAAGATGGTGTCTACCAGACTTGAAAGATCGAGCAGCATTACTATTAGGGGTATGCTCCTTTTCTAAACTTTTAATCATAGGTGTCTTGCCCTTATCTACATGTCCTGGAGTAGGTGGGTTCATCTATAAAGGAAACATAACTTAAATTAATGTCAACTTAAAATTTATAGTAAAGATTTAACATACATACCAATACTGTAACAGGGTGTACAATATATTCAAAGTGAATTGTCCTATCTCATAACCTTATATCTTATTTAATCTAATAACCTACAAACAGCCGAGGATTAGACTAGACATCTATTTCCTATTCTTCATACAATCATTTCTTTATCCTACTAAATCCCAAATTCTATTTTCCAGTAGAGAACATGTCTCATAACTGGTGCTTGGCTCTGATACCAACTGCGGCGGCCTTGAAAATCCCCCGAGTCAGGCCTCGGGCACTGTCAACAATTTGGCTGACAGCCCCAAGATCCCCAGGCTGGAACCCCTGGGTCCCGCCAGAAAACAAATATAAAATTACAACACAATTGAGACAGACACATCATAGCCAAGCATTTACATTATCTAAATGAAACATACATTCTCAAAACATCATAATAACATCTTAAGGATTACATCTTCTTACAAAACCTCAAAGCTTAGAAATAACAAGCTGCAGCGGAAACTAACTTTAGATAGCCCATCTATCCTTACAACCTAAACATTCCTGTGATGGCCTTCCATTTCACCTTCCCTCTAAAGGCCATCCATAGGAGAGAAAACAAGAAGCTCTCACAGTGCCATTTTCTCTTTTCCTTTATTAGGCGATTCGGCCTTCTTGATATAACCTGTAAAACATTTCATAACATTCCACATGAGCGTTTACGCTTAGCAAGTATATATTCATAAGCAAGAAAAACAGATAATTCAAAAGTTTTAATATTCATTGGGGTTGAGCGATATCATTTAGGGTTCCTGAGTGATATCAAGGGGATAACCCTCTTTAAAAATAAATCTTGATTCGCCCTCTCTTCATCAGATAATGCATCACCTGACCAGACTGATCACTATCTGACTTCCTTTACCAATCAAATTTCATCCCAACTGGTCAGCCTAGCCGTTTGATTCCATCATTTGACATACGTAGTCACTTGCAGAAAACATTGGTCTGCGAGGGTCTGATTACCGATGTCTCAGTCTCTCATTCCCTATCATCATTGGCTAGAATACCAGGCGAAAGCATTCAACAGCCCCTTAACTTCCCATATGGATATAACTTCTTGTAAACATTTTCTTATTTTAAAAACCTTGGCGTGCTCAACAATTAAAAGCAGCGACTGCCAATAACTTTGGCTTGCCCAACAAATAAAAGCAACGACTGCCAATAACGTAACTATATATCCATACGGGACATGCTCAGGTGTGCATACAAGATCAGGACCTGCAACACCCTTACATCATCTTCATCATCTTTTGGTGTGCTAGCAATTTTAAACTACTAGCAATCTCCCAATAACACATAGCTCAATAATCAACATCTTTTCACGTACATTAGATCAATGATCGTACATTACTTAATCATAAAAGAGATCATCATCTTGTATAGGCATTAACATCATTCATTTACGTAAATCGAAATAATGATTCTATGTAATCAATAAGAAAGAAAGTGGAATGAGTATATACTTGCCTTGGTCCTTAGCTAAATTCAATATATTGGTTGCAATAAGGTTCTGTAAAACATCATTATTGGTATAACATGAGAAATCCATACTTTGAAAGATGATTATGTAAAAACAGAGAATGACCATCAGGGCATGAAGTTGCTCGTCAGGGAATATAATACTCGTCAGGGGATGGTTCACCTGTCAGGGGATACATTACCCACCAGGGGATGGTTCACCCGTCAGGGGATAATTCATCCATCAAGGAATATTTTACCCATCAGGGGATGATTTACCCATCAGGGGATGATCTACCTATCAAGGGATGATTTGTCCAGCGCCAAACTCCTCAGTGGATAAATTGTGATGACCCGAAATTTTATTTTCTTAGATAAATAGAAATAAAATGTTTATGAGATTTTTTTTTCTTTTCCTATGAAGTATGAGGTATGAATTTTAAATGCTTGAGTATTATGTTCATGTGATTTCCAAAATTCAATGATTCCAGTTCCTTTGTAAAACCATCAAAGGGATATGAAGTACATTAATCTCAAAATCTTGTATGAGATTAATTTAATCAAGCATGAACAAAGATTGATGTTATGGAATATGAGTGTGAGATTAAGTAATTTAGCTTGTACGGAGATGGAAGGAGTATGTGAATTGAAAGAAGACTGCTCATAAAGGAGTATATGAGTTACGTGTGAAGTTACTTGATTAGTAGGCAGGTTGTGTGGTAGCAACTGATTAAAGACAAGTTGCATGTATGACAACAGTTGCTTATTATGTTGTTAGCTATTTAAGAGTTATGATGAGCAGCCGTTTTACTGTCTAGACTAACCAATCATATTATCTCAAGGCTTAATCGAAGTCTGTTATACATACCTCATTCGGAGGTAAAATTTTAATCTCTTTTCTAAAAATTTCCCTTCTAAAGTTCTTCTCTAAACTTACCATCTTCATACAATTTCAAGTTCTTTCTTTTGGAAGATTACTTTCGGGCAAGATTTGGTCCCTTTCGTCAAGTCAAGAGGTAAGAATCTTATTCTCTTCTGTTTTTTTTCCCTTCTTGAATAGCATCCGAGAGTATTAGCTGTGTGTGCTAAGTCTTCAGGAAAGAATAAAGCTTTTAAAGAATATGTTGTTTTTATGAAAAGAAGCTTATGCACCACAGAAAAGGATGACTATATATCCTAGGCTTGAGTTTGTTCATTGTGGGCATCATTCTTGTTCTTAAAAGATCTTCCATCATAACAGAGACAAGCTCCATTCTAGTCTCTGATGAGTTAATTTTAGTCTCTGGCGAAGGAAGTTTTACGTTAGTCTCTGATGATGTCATCCTTAGTCTCAGACAGGCTAAGTTTAGTTCCTGATGACGTCATCCATTGTCTTTGATGGGCAAAATATGTTAGCCTCTGATGGCTAAAGTTATTAGTCCCCGAGGAGTTTGGCGATAGCCAACTGAGTTTGGCGTTGAACTACTTTCCTCCGAGGAGTTTGGCGCTGAACAGTTTATTCACTGATGAAGTTCAGTGATGACTTACTAGGTTTGGCGATGAACAAATCATCCCCTGATAGCCAAGGGAGTTCGACGATAGTCAAAGTTATAACCCGACGAGTTTGGCTGTGAGCAAATTATCCCCTGATGAGTGAATGATACCTTGATGGTCAAGAGACATCCCCTGACGACTAGTTATCCACTGATGACTAGTCATCTCCTGACGGATAATTAACCCCTGATGAATGATTATTCCCTGACGTAGCAGATCAAACCCTGATGAACAGTCTGTCCTCAAGACTATGAAACATTATTTTCTTAAAATTATTTTATGATGTTATTCCTTTAACCTCAACGGTTCTTTTGTCAGATTTGAAACATTAAAAGTTTAAGGACATCACCTATGCATTTTCTTTCATTCTTATTAAGGTATTAAATTTATCATGTGATATGCATGTTTTACAGAATCTTTCACTCACGAGTAAATTGAATTTGATTTTATGCAAAGGACCAAGGCAAGTATATACATTCAATTTGATGCTTATTTTGAATAAACGCAGTATCATTTGATTCGATATGCGTGCAAGGCTTTGTTTATATGTTTTAAATACTCTTGTCAATGAGAATGATATGCTTTAAATTTCGCTAGCATGATATGAATGATAGTGCATGGATATAACTAAGCTTTGATTTCTCAGTTATTTTCAATTTTACAATCCGTGCTATTAAATGAGAATGATATGTCCTTTAAATGGGTTATGCCACATGGTTAGAGGAGAGGAAAGGTGTTGATTTGTTTTTCCCCTAACCTAGAGGAATTATAAGTGACTACGTATGTTCACACAAGGAGGGGTCATACGGTCACAGTTAGGCCAATTGTATACCATATGATTGCAGATCCAACGGGTTTAGCCCTCGATGGATATTTTGAGGAATTTGTACACAGGTGAATACCTGTCTTTCTTCAAGGAGGATTACACGTTGTTTATCATCAGTAATCCTAAAGACTCTTCAAAGATTTCCGAGGCATTAGTATTGTTTACTGAGCATCATAAATAGAATTGAACTTTCATCAACATTTCCAGATTTGTTTTTCTAATTTGTTTATATACTTGCTGGGTGTAAATCGCTCATTCTTGTTGAACTTAATGCCTTGCAGGGCATGGTCCAAAGGCTGAACCCTCTAACAAGGGGAAAACAAAGATCTTTGGCTACTGAGTTAGCCGTTGAGGAAGGAAGGAGGATGTTTTGAAGTTATTATGTTATGTACTAAAATATAGAAATAGAATAACTTTCGTTGAGAATATAATATTTTGGGTTGTAATAACTCTTCACTATTTCCTTGTATCAGTATTTATACTATGAATGGATGTGTTGTTATCTTTTCCTTCTTTTGACGAAGCCCTAGTCCAGTATGGGATTTTTTTGGGGTCGTCACATAAATGTTCAGCACCAAACCTGTCAGAGACAAAACATAGATGCTCATTAGAGACTAACAAATATCTCATCAGAGACTGATGACGTCATCTTAACCCATCGGAGACTAAGGCTGACATCATCAGAGATTATTATGAACTCATCAGAGACTGATGACGTCATCTTAACCCATGAGGGACTAAAGGTGGCGTCATCGGAGATTAACGTTAACTTACCAGAGACTAATGACGTCATTTTATCCCATCAGAGACTAAGGTTGATGTCATCAGAGATTAATGTTAACTCATCAGAGACTGATATTATCTCGTCAGAGACTAACATTATCTCATCAGAGACTGATCATAGAACTTGTCTCTGATAAAAGGAAGTCTTCCATGATCACGAACGATATCTAGTGATAAACAAACTCATTCTAAGATGTATAATTGTCCTTTCATTAACTCAAAACACCATACTCTTAACAACTTTATTCGTTCCCAAAGACTTAGTATAAACAGTGAATACTTTCGGATGCTACGTAAAAGGAAAATGAAAAGCAAAGGAGAACATAAGATTCTTACCTCTTAGGTTGACGAAAGAAATCAAAGCCTGTTTGAACGTAATCGCCTAGAAGGGAGAACTTGAAATTATATGGAGATGATAGGTTTAAAGAAGAACTTTAGGAGAGAAAATCTTTAGAAAAGAGATTGAAATGTTACCTCTGAATGAGGTATTTATAGTGGGCTGAGATTAAACTTTGAGATAAAATCATTGGTTAATAAAACGGCTACTCATCATGATTCTTAACAGCTGATACATGTAATAAGCAGCTGCTGTCCTTCATGCACATAAGCTAGTCACTTAAGCAGCTTACTAATCTAATTAATATACGTACTCGTGATGTAATCATTCTTACGTAAGCTATTAAGTTGTTCATGGGACTTACTAATCTGGACGCGTGGCTCCTTCAAGCAATTACAAATGTTACCAAACATATAAACATAATTTGCTTATCCTTGTAGCCAACATCCAAACAAAATATAACCCTTTAATGCTTCCAAAAATATTTAGACATTCAAAAACATCATATATTAATTATACACGTTAATAAAAAAACAAATATGAGTAAATAAATTATTTAAACAAATTTTTTAGGTCGTCACACCGGTAATATAGCACATCAATGCTACTACCATTATCTATCAGCACCCTTTTGATAAAAAAATTTCTGACCATTACTTCAATGACCAGTGGTTCATCATGTGGGAATTTTACCCCCACAAGGTCTTCATCACTGAAATGTCCATCTTAGCTTTCATTGGGGGAGCTTCGACAACCAATACCTCCCGGGCATAAGCTTTTTTTGATGAGTTTGAATTTCGTCATGCTGTCTACTCTCCTGACATTACATTAATCACTCCCTGTCAGGGTTGATTATTTCATTCTTGATTTTCTAGGCGCTCTCACCTATCTCTTTCTCTCTCTCTCTTCGAGGTTTAGTGCGTTTTCTTTATACATATCGGGTGTTGTGGCATGAAGTGTAACGAACTAGATTTGTCTTCATTAAAAGTTGTGCATGGATCAGATGGAGATTGAGAGATTGATAATGATGGGCTAAGGCTTGGAGGTCCAATTACTAGGTCCAAGACTAAGAAGTTCAAAGTAGGCTTGTCAAATGCAGCAGATTTAAGTCTTGAAGAGTTTAGGGCCTTGGGCTTATGTTTGGAGCATTATGAAGAAGGAATGGAAACTTGGAATTAGCTTAATATGAATTGTCTAGGGCTTGAAGGGTAGATGCAAAAATTAATGCTTTTGGAGTCCAATGGGTTGCAAGAAGTCCAAACTTAAAGGAAAAAAGCATTCTTGGCTTGTAGGCTAAATTCTTGGACTCTACTATGTTTTCTTGTTGTGTTCTTGATCTGTTATTTTAGTTCTCTTTTGTTTGGGCTTGAATTGCATGTAAACCCAATTGAATGAGTTATAAACTCATTTGGATTAGTTTATTCACATTTGATTGAGTTTATATTAATCAGATTAGGAATAGGATTAGATAATCATATTAGGATTTGGAGTTTGAGTACTTAGGAGTTATTATAAATAGGATTGTATTTCCTTTATTTAGATTTAATGAACTAAGAATTATTTTTCCAGAAAAGTGTCTTGCACGTTTTCTTTCTTGTTTATGAGATATAAACAAAACCCTATTCGTGTGTTTCGAGTAGCCTTGGACATGAGATTCATTCAAGATCCTTAAATTGACTTCTTGTGTGCATATCAACAACTTGATTTAAGCTATCCGAGGTTGTAGGCTGACCACCCTACATCATATTGGTATCAAGAGCAAGGTTTGGCGTTGGGAGTGGGAAATCAAGAACGTGTGATTCTTTCTTGTTTTCTGGTTTCTTGCGTGGTTTCTTGCATGATTGAACAAGAACAAGGAGCAGCTAATTGTTATTCAAGATGCACAAGATCAAGAACTAGAACCCTTTTGGTTCATTCTTCTTCTTCTTCTTCTTAATTTATGATCTTCTTTGCATAAAAATCAAAGAGGGAGTATGATTGAGTTATAATTCACATTTTTGGAGAATCAAGTCAGAGTTTTTTTGGTGTTGGTGAAGAAAACTCTAAAATACAGAACCTTTCTTGGTTACTAGTTTGTTGTGCGCGGACTGCAGTCAAACTTTTCTTAAATTTGCTGAATTATTAACATGGTGACATAAGGGAATCAAGAACTTTTCGTGATTGTGTTGCTGAATAGATTTATGTGTGTGTTAGGTTTCAAGAATCATTCTTGAACCGTAAAGAAATGGCTGGTGGTGGTTTTTGTGATCAAGAACCAATCTTGATTATTCTGATTTGTTGGAGGAGATTTGAAGAACTTGATTACCTCACGTTGGAGTGAAAAGCAGCTGATTTGCGCATTCACATCAGGAACTTTTCTTGATTGTTTCTTTTGAATTGAATGTCTGATTCAAATGGACATGATAACATTGGAGATACTGGTTTACCTCGTAGAGCAACTTTGCAAGATGCAAAGATCATGCGCTTACAACATCAATATGCAACAATGACTACTCAATTGGACCGGCTGGAGGAGATGATGACCAGGTTGTTGGACAATGACAACAACCACACATGAGGAGCTGATGGTTCAGGACAAGAAAAGGAAACTGATGCTCGTAATGATCAACATAATGTTCGTGAAGGGAATTCAAACATAAAGCTTAAAGTTCCTTCTTTTACTAGAAGTTGTGATCCTGAAGAGTTCTTGGAGTGGGTTCAAAAGGTTGAGAAGATCTTTGAATTGCAAAACTACACGAAAGAAAGGAAGTGTAAGTTGGCAGCCTTGGAGTTCTCAAAGTACGCTAGTCTTTGGTGGGATAACCTGATTGTGCAAAGGAGGCGAGATGGTGAAGATCCCATTGTTAGTTGGCGTGTAATGAAGAACTTGATGTGGAAGAGGTTTGTTCCTAATTATTACAAATAGGAGCTATACTCACATTTGCAATCACTTAGACAAGGAGGGATGAGCGTTGAGGATTATATGAAGGAGTTCGAATCCTTAAAATTGCGGTATGAGCTGGTTAAGCTGGAAGAGCAAACTATTGCTCGTTTCTTGAAAGGGTTGCATAGGGAGATAGTAGATACGATTGAACTTACGCCGTATGTATTCTTTAATGATGTTGTTGAGCTTGTTATGAAGGTGGAGAGACAACGCAAGGAGAATGCAAACAGATCATATTCAAAGCCTAATAAAAACACTAGTTCTTGGAGATCGGAGGACAGAAAGGCTGATTCAAGTGGTTCCAAAAATAAGGGCAAAGAGAAGGTAGTGGATAGTATGACAAAGAAGGATAGGCCAAAGAAGGACCTGAGTAACATTACTTGTTATAAGTTTAAGGGGCTAGGCCATTATACCATGGATTACCCTAACAAGAAGACTTTCACTATATAAGAGGCAAGAGAGGCGTTTGCAATGGAGAATGTCTATGTTAGTGATTCTGAATTCAAAGAGGAGTATGATGATGAGTGCAAGGAACAAGAAGTGGAGTGTGACGATGGTGAGCTGTTGGTATTGAGGTGTTTACTTAACTCCAAAGTGGTAGACGAGGCTGATTAACGTGAGACCATATTTCAGACAAGGTGCACGGTGATGAAGAAGGTGTGCAATTTGCTCATCGATGGAGGAAATAGCACGAATGTGGTATCAAGTGAGGTTGTTGAGAAGTTGTAGCTCAAGATAAGGAAACACCCTAGTCCATAAAAACTTCAATTGATTAATCAAGACAACACGATGAACGTAGATAAGCAAGTCTTGATTTCGTTTTCAGTTGGGAGCGTGTATAAAGACAAAGTGTTGTTTGATGTAGTACCACATATGGATGAATGCCATATGCTTTTGGGGAGGCCTTGGTAGTTTGATCGTCATGTTATTCATGATGAAAAGCACGACACCTATGCTTTTCACAAGGAGGGCCAAAAGATAGTGTTAAAGCCTATGACACCCAAATAGATTTTGGATGACCAAAAAGCAAGGGCTAAGGTGATTAATGTGTAAAGACCCAACTCGAATAAAAAATAAACAGCAATTACATTTCAAATACCATATTCAACAAGTCATTAAATTCAACATCAAATGATCTGAAATATTAGACACTTCTAAACAACATAAACACAACCTATTATACAAAACATATCTTATACATTACAAGCCAAAATCCTAATCAGCCCCGAAAAATACATTCTAAGAAAAACTATATGCACAAATGGACTGGAGAGAGAGAGTGTGATCACGGCTTCCCGACCTCTGTCGCGTCGAAGTATGCACAAAGCTGCAAAACAGCTCAAAAGTTATACTGCACAACCTGAAACATTTAGCGCTTTATATGAGTCGCAACTCAATGAGTAAACCCCACACATATCATACAATTTACATATATAATTCATATAACTCAAATCAATTCAGATATATCAAATATGCAATGCTATATTCTTTTCTTTTTCCGGTAGTGGCTCGATGTGTCAGAATATTGCCCCGGGAATTCCTGTATACAGATCACAAAGATCTTTCCAATAACCAACAGTATGAACCCGTAGGTTTATTCAAATAAATTGTTGGCCAGCCAGTGTAATAGGATGGATCCCAGAGGTGGCTCATACGGGTTTTCACCTCGTACAACACTTAGTCCAACTATGTTCTCATGTAACCAATATAACCAATATATTTGCAAATACCTAAACACATCAGCCATACCATTTCCTTTAAGTCATATGAAATCAAATGCACAATATACATATAGTTCTCATTTCAATTCAGTACCAATAGCTCATATACATAATTCCTCATATTGATAACATTCCAAATATAGTTCGGATTACTACAATTACCAATAGCACATATTTTCAGCTTGTACACCAAACTGTCAATTACACATTTAACTCATCAAACACAGCAAGTAATCCCATATAGACATGATACAATAAGCAAACAATCATATATTATCCAAGATACACAAATATAACACATAAGTATACCATGGGTTTACTCACAAATTCAGCGAAACTAACGCTGTTGACCTCCCCTCTCGCTGCCCCTGAAGTTCTCTTCTCCTATAACACATATTGGCATGTTTAAAACTCATTCACCATGCATAAGTACTAATTATATGCATGAAACATGGCTATGATGCATGATGAAACTAAGTGCTGCAGAAAATTAAGTGCAGAAACTAAGTGCAGCAGCAACTGTTTTTCTAGCCCAACTGAAACAATTTGAAAACTCTATTACCTTAACATCTAATAACTCCAATATGCTACTAAAGTGCAGGTTATTAAACACAAAAGAATGGAAGGGAAGAACTCACTTTGATCAGATGCAAGAACTACACAATTAATAAATCTGCTATGCTGAAAATCTGCTCTCCCCTGTTCTCTTATGGTTTTCAGCCTTCCTAAGTGTTCTCCAGCCGAAAATGGGACTGCTCCCCTTGTTCTAATGGCTTCTTGTTTAGTCCAAATTAAGCATGAGGTGGCAAGGTGCTTAATTTGGTCCAATAAGAATTGTCCAGCCTTTTTCACTTGAAGACAAAGCCTACTACAGCCCAAAAATAGTGCAGAATTCCAGCCTAATACAGCCAAAAAGTAGTGCAGATTTCTACTTTTCTACTAAGGGTCTCAACTAATATGTATTTGCGAAATGGCACAAAAGCTTCATAATACCCGCTAATTAACCCCTTGAACGAAATCTGCATTTTTGACATCCTAACACTCCTTCTAAAAGTGCTCTAATTAAGCTTGCTTTCTAAATGATATATTCTTAATCTATATGGACTGATATATTATTATTTATGTAATATAAAACAATGCAAATGTCAAATATCAAGTGGAATGCATGTTCACGAATATGCGATTTGGGACACGGATGTGACATAATGTGTCTAACGTGAAACGAGCAAAGGAGTCTTTGTTAGCAAGTAGGCATGAGGTAGAAGAGACCTTGCAAGATGGTGGGGCTATTTTGCTGTTATTGGCGCGTTGATGTAGGGTGTTTACGCCTACAGCCTCGGATAACTAAATCAACTTAATGATATACGCACAAAAAGCCAATTTAGGGTTCTTGAACGAATCACACGTTCAAGGCTATTCGAATCACACGAACAGGATCTTGTTTATATCACACAAACAATATAGAATGACAGAATAAATCTGAATTTCATTAATCAAAAGAAAGTTAGTTTTTTTTACAATAGAAGCAGCTATTTATAAGCTGTTAAAATCCCTAATTCTAATTGGAAAGAATTTATAATGGAAAGAAATTTGTTACTGAAAGATATCTAATCTAACAAGGAAAGTAATCAATCCAATTTAATCTAGGAAACAAATAAAATTTATGAAGTCCATGCTGATGTGCTTTAGCTTGTACACATGTTGATGTGCTTTAGCTTGTACACATGTAACACATCTTTCAATTACTCGGTGTACATCACGATCCATGCTCGGCCAATAAAAGTGTTCTTTTAAAGCTTCTAATGTTTTTCCTTCTCCGAAGTGACCAGCCAGACCTCCCCCATGTGCTTCTCTGACTAGCAGTTCACGTAAAGATGACTTTGGTATACACACTCGTTTTCCCTTGAGAAGGAATCCATCATACACAAAATATTGTCCATTTGCACCCTTGCCGCAATCTTTTAAGACTTTAGCGAAGAAAGGATCGTGTACATATTGTTCCTTGATCAAATCAAATCCCAACAAACGAGAATTAAGCAATGATAATAGAGTATACCTCCTTGATAGTGCATCGGCTACAACGTTCCCTTTTCCTTGTTTGTATTTAATCATGTATGGAAAGGTTTCCAAGAATTCAACCCACTTGGCTTGTCGGCAGTTCAGTTTGCCTTGTCCCCTAATATACTTCAAGGATTCATGATCAGTATGAATTACAAATTCCTTGGGTAAGAGGTAATGTTGCCATGTCTCCAAAGCTCGGATTAGTGAGTAAAATTCTTTCTCATAAGTGGAATAGTTCAGGCTTGCCCCACTTAATTTTTAGCTAAAATATGCCACTGGCCTGCCCTCTTACATCAAGACAGCACCTATGCCTACACCACTTGCATCACAGTCAATCTCAAAAGTGCTGTTGAAATTTGGTAATGCCAACACAGGCGTCTCACACAACTTTTGCTTCAGTAGTTCAAAGCTTTCTTGGGCGGCTGTTGTCCACCTAAACTCACCTCCTTTCTTTAGGCACTCAAGCATAGGTGATGCAATTGTGCTAAAGTTCTTCACAAATCGTCAGTAAAATGAAGCCAAACCATGAAAACTCCTTATGTCACTTACTGATTTTGGTTCTGGCCATTCCTTTATTGCTCATACCTTCTCTTTATCGACTTCTATTCCATTCTTAGATACGACGTATCCTAGGAATATCAACTTATCTTGAGCAAATATACTTTTCTTCAGGTTAGCATATAACTGATTTTCACTTAGAACAACAAACACTTCACGTAGATGGACTAAGTGATCATCCATATTGCTACTGTAGACTAGGATGTCATCAAAGTATACCACCACAAACTTGCCGATGAATCTGCGCAAGACATGGTTCATGAGTCTCATAAAAGTGCTTGGTGCATTTGATAATCTGAATGGCATAACCATCCACTCATATAACACATGCTTAATCTTGAATGCAGTTTTCCATTCATCTCATTCTCGCATGCGAATTTGATGATATCCGCTTTTCAAGTCCACTTTTGAGAACACCACAGCTCCATGCAGCTCGTCCAACATATCATCGAGTCTAGGAATTGGATAGCGATATTTAACCATTATTTTGTTGATTGTGCGACTGTCCACACACATTCTCATTGAGCCATCCTTTTTCAGTACTAGTAAAGCTGGAACTGAACATGGACTCATGGATTCGCGAACATATCCTCTTTCAATCAACTCATCAACTTGCCTCTTCAATTCCTTCGTCTCCTCTGGGTTACATCTATAGGCTGCTCTATTTGGTAATGATGCTCCCAGTATTAATTCAATCTGATGCTCAATGCCTCGGATTTGTGGTAATCCTTTAGGTAATTCCTCGAGAAATAACGCTTTAAACTCATCGAGTAAGCTCTGAAGCTGTGAATTACTAATTAGTGGTTCTGACATCAATATTTCACGTGCTAATAGTAATAAAAAAGTCCCACCTTTGAGCAAGTTTTTTTCTATTTCTTGTCTACTTGCTAATAAGTTCTCCCTTGCTTGTTTTACTTTTTAAGATTTTTTTCCTTTGGCCCTGACTTTACGATCATCCAAAATTTGTTTTGGCGTCATAGGTTTTAATACAATCTTTCGGCCCTCCTTGTGGAAAGCATAAGTGTTATGCTTTCCATCATGCATGGCATGGTGGTCAAACTGCCAAGGTCTTCCCAGAAGCATATGACATGCATCCATCTGTGGTACAACATCGAACATTACTTCATCCGTATATACATTGCCAACTGAAAACGGAATCAAGACTTGCTTGTCGACATTCAGCACGTTGTCTTGGTTAATCCATTGGAGTTTGTATCGCTTTGGGTGCTTCATTGTCTTGAGTTGCAGTTTGTCCACAACTTCACTTGAAACCACGTTTGTACTACTTCCTCCATCAATAAGTAAGTTGCACACCTTTTTCATTACTGTGCACCTTGTTTGGAATATGGTTTCACGTTGGTCGATTTCGTCTACTATTTTGGTATTAAGTAGACGCCTTAATACTAGTAGCTCCCCACTTTCACACTCCACTTCAAGATCTTTACACTCACCATCATGCTCCTCTTCGGATTCAGAGTCACTTTCAGAGACAGTTTCCCTCGCAAATGCCTCTCGTACCTCTTGCATAGTGAAGGTTTTCTTGTTAGGGCAATCCATAGCATAATGGCCTAACCCCTTACACTTATAACAAGTAATATTGCTTAAATCCTTCTTGGGCTTGTCTTTCTTGGCCATACTTTCTGCAACCTTTTCTTTGCCTTTGCTCTTGAGTTCACTCGGTTCAAACTTCCTATCCTCCGGTCTCCAAGAGTTGGTGTTTTTGATAGGTTTTGAGTAAGTCCTGCTTGCGTTTGTTTTGCGTTGTCTCTCTACTTTCATAGCAAGTTTGACAACATCTTCAAAAAATACATACTGAATAAGTTCAACCGTATCTGCTATTTCTCTACGCAATCCTTTCAGGAATCGAGCAATAGTTTGCTCCTCCGGCTCGACCAGTTCACATCGCAACTTCAATGATTTGAATTCTTTAACGTAATCTTCTACACTCATGCCTCCTTGTCTAAGTGTTTGCAGATGTAAGTATAACTCCTGTTTGTAATAATCAGGAACAAACCTTTTTCTCATCAGGTTTTTCATCATGCGCCAACTAGTAATTGGTTCATCACCATCTCGACTTCTCTGGCCATTAGGTTATCCCACGATAGGCTTGCATACTTCGAGAATTCCAAAGCTGCCAATTTACACTTTCTTTCTTCTGTGTGGTTTTGGAACTCAAAGATCTTTTCGACCTTTTGAACCCACTCCAAGAACTCTTCCGGATCACTGCTGCCGGTGAAAGAAGGAACTTTAAGCTTTATGTTTGAATTACTTTCACGAACTTTATGTGGATTGTTACGATCATTATTTTCCAGTTCTTGTTCTGGACCTGACGCGTCATTTCTCGGCAGACTCGACTAAACTTAAAACAAATTTGTTTCCAATTTTGAAAACAAAATAATGACAGAAACGCAAGAATTCCTTGGTGAATCACAACGCTTTTTAGCCCATTCCCAAGTTTCAATACCTTCATCATAATTCACCAAACAAAGCTCCAAAGCTTTTAATTCTTCAACCTTCAAACACGTTGCATTTGACAAACTCACAGCAAACTTCTTAGTTTTTGACCTAGTAGCTGGACCTCGTAACCTGAGCTCTTGCCCACCATCTGATTCCTTCCCGTCTATGGCCACATCACGCGTGAAGCGCTTAATTTGAGTTCTTTGATTGTTAATCCATGAATTCAGGACCTACTTGATGAGTTTAAGGTGTTGTTTCTCAATGAGTTGCCTAAAGGATTACCACTAAACCGAGGGATAGAACACCAGATTGATTTGATACCGGGAGCGTCTTTACCAAACCGAGCAGCCTATAGATGCTATCCGGAGGAAGCAAAGGAATTGAAGAAGCAGGTTGATGAGCTGATCGAGAGAGGTTATATGTGAGAATCCATGAGTCTATGTTCAATTCCAGTGTTGCTAGTACTAAAGAAGGATGGAAGAATGAGTATGTGTGTGGATAGTTATGCGATCAACAAGATAATAGTTAAATATCGTTATCCAATTCCTAGGCTTGATGTCATGTTGGATGAACTATATGGGGCTGTTGTGTTCTCGAAAGTTGACTTGAAAAAAAGGTACCATCAGATTCGGATGCGAGAGGGAGATGAATGGAAGAACGCGTTCAAGATCAAGCATGGGTTGTATGAGTGTCTGGTCATGCCATTCGGTTTATCTAATGCACTGAGTACATTTATGAGACTTATGAACCATGTTCTATGCAGGTTCATTGGTATGTTCGTTGTGGTGTATTTCAATGATATTTTGGTGTATAGCAAGAACATGAACTATCACTTATTGCATTTGCATGAGGTGTTTGTTGTTTTAAGTGAGAACCAGTTGTTTGCTAATGGGAAGAAGAGTGTATTTGCTCAAGATAAATTAATATTCCTAGGATATGTTGTGTCTAAGGATGGAATAAAGGTGGATAAGGAGAAAGTGAGGGCAATACAAGAATGGCTAGAACCAAAATCAATAGGTGATATAAGGAGTTTTCACAGTTTGGCTTCATTTTATCGATGATTTATGAAGAACTTTAGCATGATTGCATCACCTATGTTTGAGTGTTTAAAGAAAGGAGCTGAGTTTAGATGGACAAAATCTGCCCAAGAGAGTTTTGATTTGCTGAAGTAGAAGTTGTGTGAAATGCCCGTGTTAGCATTGCCGAATTTTAATAGCACTTTTGAGGTGGACTGCGATGCGAGTGGAGTTGGTATAGGGGCTGCTTTGATGCAAGAGGGCAGATTGTTTTCTTATTTTAGCGAGAAGTCAAGCGGAGCAAGTTTGAACTACTCAACTTATGAGAAGGAGTTCTATGCACTGATTCGCGCCTTAGAGACATGGCCACATTATAGTTTGCCCAAGGAGTTCGTAATACATATTGATCACGAATCCTTAAAGTATATTAGGGGGCAAGGCAAACTGAATCATAGACAAGCCAAGTGGGTCAAATTCCTAGAGACTTTTCCATATGTGATCAAGTATAAGCAAGGCACGGGGAATGTCGTAGCTGATGCATTGTCGAGGAGGTGTACTCTACTTTCTTTGCTTAATTCACGTTTGTTGGGATTTGACTTGATGAAGGAGTAATATGCGCATGATCCTTTCTTTGCTAAATTGATAGAAGATTGTGGAAAATGTGCGAATGGACAGTATTTAGTGCATGATGGTTTCCTTTTTAAAGGAAAACGAGTTTGCATCCTAAACTCATCTTTGCGTGAGCTATTAGTTAGGGAAGCACATGGAGAAGGCCTTGCTAGTCATTTCAACAAAGGAAATACACTGGAGGCCTTGAAGGAGCATTTTTATTGGCCAGGTATGGATCACGTTGTGCATCGGATAATTGAGAAGTGTGTTACATGCATAAAGGCGAAGGTCCATCAACAACCACATGGGCCATATATCCCATTGCCATTTTTGAATCATCCTTGGGTTGATTTGAGCATGGACTTTATATTAGGATTGCCATGGACAACAAGGGGTAAGGATTCCATTTATGTTGTTGTTGACAGGTTTTTGAAGATGACTCATTTTATACATTGCCATAAAATGGATGATGCATCTCATGTGGCTGATTTGTTTTTTTGTGAAGTAGTCTGTTTGTATGGTATGCCGAAAACCGTTGTGAGTGATAGAGATGTAAAGTTCCTTAGTTATTTCTGGAAAACTTTGTGGCATAAGCTAGGAATGAAGTTGATGTTTAGCACAACCAATCATTAGCAAACAAATGGACAAACGGAAGTGGTGTACAGAACCTTAGGAGCTTTGTTGCATGCTTTTGTGGGAAAATCTTTGAAAGATTGGGATGAGAAGCTTACATTTGTTGAATTTGCATACAATCGAAGTGTACATTCTAGTTCACAAATGTGTCCGTTTGAAGTTGTTTATTAGTTTGCACCATTTACTCCATTGGATATGTTGCCAATTCCAATCGAGCATGCAGTTAACTTGGATGGACAAGCTAAGGCAGAATATGTCAAGAAGCTACACGAGGACGTTCAAGCGCGGTTACAACGAGCTAATGAGACCTATATTAGGCGTACCAGGGGGGGGGGGGGGGTTGAAAGGCCATATTTTTGAGGTAGTTGACCGGGTTTGGATTTATCTTCGTAAAGAATGATTTCCATTGAAACGCAGGTCTAAGTTGCAAAGAAGGTTGAGGGGCCATTTCGTGTACTTGGGAAGATAAGTGATAATGCATATAAGATTGATCTTCCTGGTGACATTGGAGTTTTGGCCACATTCAATGTTTCAGATCTGATTCCATATGTTGGTGATGATTATGAAGAAGATTTGAGGGCAAATCTTTTTCCACAAGGAGGGAATGATATGGACATGAAGTGTAACGAACCAGATTTGTCTTCATTAAAAGTTGTGCATGGATCGGATGGAGATGGAGAGATTGATAATGGTGGGCTAAGGCTTGGAGGTCCAATTACTAGGTCCAAGGCTAAAAAGTTTAAAGTAGGCTTGTCAAATGCAACAAGTTTAAGTCATGAAGAGTTTAGGGCCTTGGGCTTGTGTTTGGAGCATTATGAAGAAGGAATGCAAACATGTAATTGGCCTAATATAAATTGTTTAAGGCTTGAAGGGCAGATGCAAGAATTAATGCTTTTGGGGTCCAATGGGTTGCAAGAAGTCCAAACATGAAGGAAAAGAGCATTCTTGGCGTGTAGGCTGAATTCTTGGACTCTACTTTGTTTTCTTGTTATGTTCTTGATCTGTTATTTTAGTTCTCTTTTGTTTGGGGATGAATTGCATGTAAACCCAATTGAATGATTTATAAATTCATTTGGGTTGGTTTTGTGACGACCCCAAAAATTCCCAAACAGAACTCAGGCACCATCAGTAGAGGGAAAACAGTCAACATCACATCCATACAACATTAATGTACTAGAGTATTTAATAGTACATCCTTACAAAATTCAGACTTTTAATCCTGTAGCGGAAACTAATCTATTATAACAGCTGAAATTATTCTCCTTGGATGCTCTATATAGGCAAATCAATTCCTTCCCTTCCTTTGATGTCATATTACAACGTCTAACTCAGCTCCTGAAAAACATGAATTAAACAAGAATGAGCGATTTACGCTCAACAAGTATATAATCACGTATGGTGGGTTTGAAGCACAACGAGGGTTCAAACTGTTTGTGAGGTATGACGAATTAAATGTCAAAACCTTTAGCACTTTTTAGAAATATCTTTGATTTTGAGGTTTCGAACTCTTCGATCCTTACTTAACCATCTTGCATGTCTTATTTAACTTAGAGGAGGTTCTCGTAAACTATGTACGACATCCATTTTACCCTCTTAAGACTAACATTAGCACCTACTCAACGTATAGGTGGAACATTAGACCTTAATGACCCATGTAAGGGACGTAACATTCTCATACATTTGCATAGATATAAGATTGAAAAATAACTAATAACTCAAAGCTTAGATATATCCATGCATTCTCATTCATAACATGCTAACGGAAATTAAAGCATAACATTTTGATTCACAAACAAATTCAGATGCAAAAGTCATAACCTTGTACGCATGTCGAATCAATTGATCATACATTTAACTAAAATAAGCACGAGAGTGAATATATACTTGCCTTTATCCTTAACTGAGCTAACTTAACTCACTTGCTGGGTGAAATACTTTTGTAAAACATATATATGATTACATAGCATGAGAAACTATGCTTGAATATAAATTTGAGTATGTACATATATGATGTCTGTGCATTTCCTATCTCTTGATGTTTTAATTTAATCATTTGGTGTGTTGGAAATTGAGACTTTTAATTCAAAGAAGCCTGAGGGACTTTTCATACTGTTAAATATCCATATTATTCATTAGGGGATAAATTTTGGTCCATCAGGGGATAACTTTCGGTCATCAGGGGATATGCATGACTGTCAGGGGATAGCCGTCAGGGGATGAAATTTACTCATCAGGGGATACTTCACCCATTAGGGGATAAATTTCTCATCAGTGGATAAACTGACCATCAATAGATAAATTTTGTTCATCGCCAAACTCGTTGGTAATCCATTCGATTACCGGCAAACTCTCTTAGTTGTCGCCAAAATCATAAGCCATCGCCAAACTTACTTGGCTATCGCCAAACTCGTCGGTGGATAAGTTGTTTAGTGCCAAACTCATCAAGTTAGTGCCAAAGTCATAAGCCATCGCCAAACTCACTTGGCTATCGCCAAACTCTTCGGAGACTACTACTTTTGTCTCTCGAAGACTAAGAAATTTTATGCTGTCGGAGACTAGTTTTTTTATGCTATCAGAGACTAATTCATATACTGTTGGAGACTAACTTATAATCTCTCGGAGATTAATTTATACTGTCAGAGACTAATTTAATGTTGTTGAAGACTAAGTTTAGAACTTGTCTCCATTACAAAGGAGGACCTTTCATATGTTTGTGAATGATGTCTAACAATGGATAAACCCAACTTAGGGTGCCTCATCATCTTTTCTTCGATTTGTATAATTTCTTCACAAAATAAATGCACACACACGTAGTTGCAAAAGAATACCGGCCACTACAACTTTTGAAGGTTTATTCTTTTCTTGGATAACTTTTAACATGCACGACTAATAATTTCAGATGTTATGTGCATTAGAGAATAAAACAGAACAAAACAGAGCATATGATTAGTATAGAGCTCTTACCTCTTCGTCTTTAAGGAAGAAGTTAGAAGCTCGGGTTGCTCTCGAAAAGGGACAGTTGCTCTAGAAAGTGAACCTGAAATTTATGTGGGTTGTCGACTAAAGAAAAGTTTTGGAAGAAAGGCTAGGATTATACCTCAGAGGATGTATTTATAGTGCTCATAAATTAATTAGAGCAATTGGATCATTTTGAAGAATAATTCTTAGCCGCTGGCTAGAATTACGTCCTTAGGGTGATGTGATTCGCTAGCTTGGCTAGTGTAGTGGCTGCGAAAATATTATCCAATTATTTTTAATAGCTGAAACAATACCAAGTAATTGTTGCCACAAATGCAGTTCAATCTTTATCAGTTGTTGACACACTTGCAACTTACTAATCAAACATAATACACGTAATCCTCTGATTACCCACAACAGTCCCCTTCTCTAAGTAAGCTTAATAATATCTTTGTTCATTAAATCAATCTTTGTTCATGCTTGATTAAATTAATCTCATATAAGATTTGAGATTAATATATTCATATCCCTTTGATGGTTTTACAAAGGAATTGTAATCATTAAATTTTGAACATCACATCAACATAAAAACTCTCATTATTATTCATACAGAATGTGAATTAATCTTTCATACATAATATGAATTAATTATTCATACATCATATGAGTAAATCATTTACTCATCATATTCCTATTTTTATTTTTGGGTTCTCACAGGCTTATTCAGATTTGATTGAGTTTATATTAATCAGATTAGGAATAGGATTACATAATCAGATTAGGAAGAGGATTAGATAATCATATTAGGATTTGGAGTTTGAGTACTTTGGAGTTATTATTGTAAAGACCCAACTCGAATAACAAATAAACAGCAATTACATTTCAAATACCATATTCAACAAGTCATTAAATTCAACATCAAACGATCTAAAATATTAGACACTTCTATACAACATAAACACAACCTATTATACAAAACATATCTTTATACATTACAAGCCAAAATCCTAATCAGCCCCGAAAAATACATTCTAAGAAAAAAAAACTATATGCACAAGTGGACTGGATAGAGAGTGTAATCACAGCTTCCCGACCCCTGTTGCGTTGATGTTTGCACAAAGCTGCAAAACAGCTTCAAAAGCTATACTGTACAACCTGAAAAATTTTGTGCTTTATATGAGTCGCAACTCAATGAGTAAACCCCACACACATCATATAATTTACCATACACACAATTTCATATATAATTCATATAACTCTAATCAATCCGGATATATCAAATATGCAATGCAATATTCCTTTCTTTTTCCAGTAATGGCTCGATATGTCAGAATATTGCCCCGGGAATTCCTGTGTACAGATCACAAGGATATTTCCTTTGACCAATAGTATGAACCCGTAGGTTTAATCAAATAAATTGCTGGCCAGCCCATATGATAGAATGGATCCCAGAGGTGGCTCATATGGGTTTTCACCTCGTACAGCATTTAGTCCACCTATTTTCTCATGTAACCAATATAACCAATATATTTGCAAATACCTGAACACATCAGCCATACCATTTCCTTTAAGTCATATGAAATCAAATGCACAATATACATATAGTTCTCATTTCAATTCAGTACCCATAGCTCATATACATAATTCCTCATATTGATAACATTCCAAATATAGTTCGGATCATTACAATTACCAATAGCACATGTTTTTAGCTTGTACACCAAACTGTCAATTACACATTTAATTCATCAAACACAGCAGGTAATCCCATATAGACATGATACAATAAGCAAACAATCATATATCATCCAAGATACACAAACATAACACATAAGTATACCATGGATTTACTCACAAATTCAGCGAAACTAACGCTGTTGACTTCCCCTCTCGCTGCCCCCGAAGTTCTCTTCTCCTATAGCACATATTGACATGTTTAATACTCGTTCACCATGCTTAAGTACCAACTATATGCATGAAACATTGCTATGGTGCATGTTTTAAGCTAAACGCAGCAGCAAACTAGATGCAGCAGAAAACTAAGTGCCGCAGCAACAGAAAGCTAACTGCAGCAGCAGCAGAAAGCTATTTGCGGCAGCAAGCTACTGAAACAACATGCAAACTCTATTCCATTAACATCTAATAACTCCAATATGCTACTGAAGTGCAAGCTAGATCATTAACACAACAGAATGGAAGGGAAGAACTCACTTGATCAGCTGCAAGAACTACGCAATTAATAAATCTGCTATGCTGAAATCTGCTATGCTAAAAATCTGCTCTCCCCTGTTCTCTTATG
>CM025787.1:8541648-8561774 GCA_014636745.2 Centella asiatica | reverse complement strand
TCCCGGTGATTAATTTTCTTTACGGAATTGTGCTAAAGTTATTTTTTCCGCAACCTGTGTTTGATTCTACCGGATCAAATACATCAGAAAGTGATCCACAATAGGCTGCTAAGTAACAACTTGATTGCATAGATGTCGAGTAGCCAACATCCTTTGTGTCATAAGTGCAAGTTAGAAGTCGAATCTACTACTCATGTCTTTAGAAATTGTGGACAATCACAAGCTTTGTGGACAGGACTTCATACCCAAAAGGCCAATGATTAGTGTAGGTTTGATGACTTTTAAAATTAGGTCATTACGAATATTAAGAGCAAAGAAATGTGGCAAGAAATGGAATGGAGTAGAATGTCCATTTCTGCACTTGAGCTACTGTGGAAGATGAGGAATGATTTCACTCACGCAAAAAATTTTGGTGTTTCAAACATGATGGCTACAGCTTATGGTTGGGTTAGAGTGAAAGTTCAGTCTTTGAGCAAGTTGAATTAGATTAAGTGGGGTCTACTTTGGAGGAAAACTTCATTGCATGGAAGTTTCCTCAAAATTCCTGGTACAAATTGAATACAGGTGGGGCTTCAAAAGGGAACCTGTGTAGTTCAGAGTGTGGGGGAATTATTCGTGATAGTGGTGGGAAATGGATTGCTGGTTCCATGCATCTAGTAGGAACAATGGCAGCAATAGAAGTTGGACTTTGGGGAGTTTTCCATCGTGTTAATCTAGCTTGGGATCTAGGAATTTGAAAGGTGGAAATTGAGCTTGACTCAAAGGTGCTTGTGATGGCCATCTCCAGGAGGAATGTGTTAGAAAATGGAAACTTTAGGGCCTAATTAAAATAGATTCCTAATGATGTTTCCTGAATCTAATATCTGATAGTTAATCCCTTTGATGAGGATTTCAATTATCGTTTTTGGATCTAAGACATTTTCTTAGTGGAATCCATAGAAAAATGAGTGAGAAGTAGCTTCCTATAAATAAGCAACATTGAGACTGGACGTATTTGATATGTTGCACTAAATTAGCCAATGTTGGAATTATCCACTGATGTGGCCATCAACCGATGAAATTATCTATTGATGTAACATTCACTCATGAAATTATCTACTGATGTATCAGTCACTGATGAAACTATCTATTGATGTAACAGTCACTGATGAAATTATCTACTGATGTATTAGCCACTTATGGAATTGGTCATCGGGTGATATTTCGTCATCGACAGATAATTTTTCCATCGGGTGATATTTCGTCATTGGCAGATAATTTGCCCATCAGCTGATATTGTTCATCGGGGGATAATCTGCCTGTTAGATGATTTTTTTTTTTTGCTAAGTTAAAATGTAATATAAAAGAGAAAAGATAAAAATTTAAGGGGCATACCCCCCCCCCCCCCCACGCCCCGAAGCTCAGAAGGACAAACGCTAGGAGCTAAAGAACTAAGCCAAACATAACAACCAATAACTAGAAAGCTCAAGAAAAACAAGAGGCATCCCTCCCAGCCTACTAGAACAGGTTTCTAGCAAGGCAAAATAAAAAGATTGAAGTTAACTCGCTAGATTTGAAAGGATGTAAGTTCTTCTCTAATTTGGTGTCATGAGCGTGAGTAAGTTAATGGTTCCTTATGAATTTTTGTTATGCATGTTTCCTAATTTTATTTTTGGGTAAATAGACAAAAATACATCACCATTAGGTTATTTTGCATTGTATTGATCATCGTTTACTAATTTGCAGTCAAGGTGTTGAACTTTCAAAAGTTTTTGATTTAGGCTAATTTGACTTGTCATATTGAAAATAGGTAGACATAACATGCTCACATCTGAAGATATTATTTATGATGATATGTATATTCTTTAAATTTTTTGTTTGTTTAATTTTTAAAGAGTAAAACTAATTAAACATTATTCACGTACATTATTTTAGTACTTAAAAGTTGACTAGCTACTTTGGGGTTCCATTAAGGTTATTAATTTATAATGGGATCAGCTTTAACTGGAAAAAATATAACTCAAGAAGGTACTAGAGCTTAGGTTTTAGAAAGGATGCTTCACTAGCTATTGTTTAGGAACTCTTCAGTACTAGCCAATTTATGTTTAGAAATTACTTTTGGAAAGTAATTTATGTTTTCTTTGTTGTAAAGTTGCCTTAGTTAATTTATATTTATATATCCATACTAGTTATATTTGTTGTGTTGCAGATTTGAAAGGATGTAATTTCTTCCCTCATTTGGTGACATGAGTGTGGGTTAGATTAATAGTTCCTTATGAATTTTTGTTTTGTATGTTTTCTAATTTTATTTTTGGGTAAATAGACGTAAATACATCACCATTAGGTTATTTTGCACTGTATTAATCATCGTTTAATAATTTGTAGTCAATGTGTTGAACTATCAAAAGTTTTTGATTTAGGCTAATTTGACTTGTCATGTTGAAAATAGGTAGACATAACATGCTCACATCTGAAGATATTCTTTAAGTTTTTTGTTTTAGGCTAATTTGACTTATGATGATATGTATATTCTTTAAGATTTTTGTTTCTTGAATTTTTAAAGAGTAAAACTAATGAAACATTATTCACGTACATTATTTTAGTACTTAAAAGTTGACTAGCTACTTTGGGGTTCCATTAAGGTTAGTAATTTATAATGGGATCAACTTTAACTGGAAAAAATATAACTCAAGAAGGTACTGGAGTTTAGGTTTTGGAATGGATGCTTCACTAGCTATTGTTTAGGAACTTTTCAATGCTAGCCAATTTATGTTTAGGAATTACTTTTGGAAAGTAATTTATGTTTTCTTTGTTGTAAAGTTGCCTTAATTAATTTATATTGATATATTCGTACTAGCTATTTATGTTGTGTTGCTGATTTGAAAGGAAGTAAGTTCTTCTCTCATTTGGTGACATGAGCGTGGGTTAGATTAATGGTTCCTTATGAATTTTTGGTTGCTATGTTTGCTAATTTTATTTTTGGGTAAGTAGACAAAAATACATCATCATTAGGTGATACGTTGGAGTTGTTGACAAATGGAAGAATAAATCTCGTTTCTAAAGAATTATCCTTAGATTTATTTTTTGTCAATATTAACGGAAGTTTTTGGTTAGGGGTGTTAAACAGCCTGTGGTGACTTTGCTTGTAAATAAGGCGTTAAGCAGTTGCAGACTTTAATGGTCGTCAGGGTCTACGGAAGTCATCAGGGACTAAGGCATCAGAGCATCAGGGCATCAGTCGTCAGGGATTACAGGCGTCGGGGATTAACGCGCATCGGGGACTAAAGTATCAGGGGCGAATGACGTCATCAGCGGCGTGTTAAACTTGTCAGGGACTATAGTCTCCGATAGTTATATTTCGCGGTTTTTTTTGGTTCCGGTTGCTAATTTCGTATATTTAATTTGTTTCTTAGATTAAATGGGATTGACTATTTTCCTTTTTAGAATAGATATCTTTCAGTAACAAAATCCTTCCTATTGTAGAATTCTTTCTAAAGTAGAATTAGGTTTTTGTAACAGCTTATAAATAGCTGCTTATGTTGTACAAGAGGGGAGACTTTTGATATTGAAATTTTGTGAGTTTTAAACTTACGTTTACCTTGAAAGTGGGTGGTTAATTCCTTTAAGCTTTCGTAACCAGATTTGTTTAGTTTGTTGGTGATTAATTTCTTTAAGCAAACTATTCCAATCGATCCTTTAGAATTGATTCTTGGTGATTAAATTCTTTATAGAATCAACCTAAAGTTATTTTCTGCACTTGAACAAACAAAGCTTCCGTAACCTGTGTTGGGTCTCTCAGATCAAATACATCATCTTGGTATCAGAGCTTTTGGTGGACGGATTGTCTTGATTCATTACAACAAACTCAAATGCAATGGCTGAAGAATAAATTATCCCGCGAGGACTTACCATGGAGCAAGCACAAAACTTACGTCGTGATAGATAGATCAATGACCTGACTAAAAAGATGAACGAGTTACTAGCCAGGTTAGACCGAAGAAACCCTTCCACAAGTCCAAACCGTAGTACTAGATCAGCTCATACGTTAGATTCGGAAGGAGAAGAAGTTGCCAGACCAGCACCGAGGAGGCAGAGAGACAATGCTGACGACGATAAGGGGCTGAGGTTAGATATTCCAGACTTCGATGGCAGCATGAAGCCAGAAAAGTTCTTGGAATGGCTACAAAGAATTGAAAGAGTCTTTGAATACAAGGACTATGATGACCACAAGAAATTCAAGGTGGCAGTATTAAAATTCACAGGTTATGCTAATCTGTGGTATGAAAACTTAAAGAATAAGAGAAGAAGAGAAGGTAAGGCACGGATTGTGTCTTGGGAAGCCTTGAAGGGTAGGATGAAGAAACAGTTCCTACCCACAAATTATGTACAAGATGTGTTCTTAAAACTACAAAGTTTCAAACAAGGGGCACTGTCGGTAGAAGAGTACACGGTGGAGTTTGAGAAACTAACCATGTTATGCGATCTTGAGGAGAGGGCAGAACACAAGATTACTCGGTTCTTAACAGGACTAAACAATAATATTGCCAAGAGAGTAGAGTTACAACCCTACTGGTCCTTCGAAGAAGTATGTAAGGTGGCCATGAGAGCTGAGAAACATGCCAAGGCCAAGGTAAACAACTATATACAGCCAATAAACAAAACAATGGAAAGAGGCAGAAGCGAAAGGAGAAACGAAGCACCATCTGCGACAAAATTCACCCCTACCTTTGACAAGTTCAAGAAGGACAAGGGTAAGGCTACTACACCATTGGCGACGGAAGATAGACGAATTTGCTTCAAGTGTAAGGGCTACGGACACATGCAACGTGATTGCCCTAGCAATAGAGTAATGACTCTCCAGGATGTCGAAGAGATTGAGGCATCTTATGCTTCTAAGGAGAGAGAAACACTTGAAGAAGAAGAGTTGAGTAGCTGTGAAGTTGAAGATGAGTTCGAACTGATTCTGTAGAAGAACCCGAGATTCATGGATCACAACTGATTGTTCGGAGACTGTTACAAGCCAAACCAGTCCCCTTGGAAGCTGACCAAAGGGACAAAATTTTCATGACTAGAGTGTTGGTAAGGAACAAACTGTGCAATCTGATAATTGACACGGGTAGTTGCACCAATGTGGTTTCTACCACGTTGATTGATAAATTAAATTGGCCGACTACACCCCATCCTAAACCATACAAATTACATTGGCTAAGTGATGGAGGAGAAGTGAAGGTGACTAAGCAAGCACTGATTTCTTTTGAAATTGGTAAATTCAAGGATCAAGTGTTATGTGATGTTTGTGTCATGGATGCATGCCACATCTTATTGGGAAGACCATGGCAGTATGATAGATTTGTCAAGTACGATGGCAGAACGAATGTGTACATTGCCAAGGTAGGCAACAAGAAGACAGCTCTAAAACCTTTATCCTCTTCTGGTGCACGCAAGGAGAATTTAATGGTGAGTGGGAAGCAATTCCAGTCTGAACTGGAACATGAAGGTCACGGCTACTTGTTGATTGCTGTCGGTTTTCAATCTAAGCAGAAACCCGAAGGACTAAATAAAGATGTGGAGAACTTGTTGGAAGAATTTCAAGATGTGTTTCCTGAAGACTTACCACCAGGTTTGCCACCTATTAGAGGAATTGAACATCAAATTGATTTAATTCCTGGGGCAACCTTACCTAACAAAGCGGCTTACCGATGTAACCCTCAAGAGGCACAAGAAATACAAAGACAGATTAAGGAACAGATGGAGCGAGGTTATGTACGGGAGAGCATGAGCCCTTGTGCTGTTCCAACTTTGGTGGTACCAAAGAAGGATGGAACATGGAGAATGTGCATTGATAGTAGGGCAGTAAACAATATTACTATCAAGTATAGATTTCCAATTCCAAGATTGAATGATTTGTTGGATGAGCTGCATGGTTCAGTGGTATTTTCCAAAATAGATCTACGCAGCGGATATCACCAAATACGAATGAGGGAAGGTGATGAATGGAAGACAGCATTCAAAACAAAAGTAGGTTTGTATGAATGGCTTGTCATGCCTTTTGGACTAAGCAACGCGCCAAGCACTTTTATGAGGCTGATGAATGAGGTACTCAAACCTTTCTTGGGGAAGTTTGTTGTGGTGTACTTGGATGACATACTGATCTACAGCAAGACCAGGGAAGAACACTTTATACATTTAAAATCAGTATTTCAAATGTTGAGAAAACAAAAACTTTACGCCAAGTTGGAGAAGTGCTACTTCTTGGTGCCGAGCGTAACCTTCCTAGGTTACATAGTTTCGGGAGATGGAGTTTCAGTTGATCCATCAAAAGTGGAAGCTATAAAATCTTGGCCAGTACCGACTACAGTGACAGAGGTAAGATCTTTCCATGGCCTTGTGTCATTTTATAGAAGGTTTGTCAGAAATTTCAGTAGTATAGTCGCGCCTATCACTGAATGTATAAAAAAAGGAAAGTTCGAATGGACGGAGTCTGCTCAAAAGGCGTTCGAAAGGGTGAAGGAGTTGTTGTGCGATATGCCGGCTAGCTCTGCCAGATTTTTCAAGCCCTTTTGAAGTAGAGTGCGATGCAAGTTGGGTTGACATAGGAGCTGTCTTAGTGCAAAAGAAGAGACCCATTGCCTATTTTAGTGAAAAACTCAGTGGGGCAAGATTGAACTATTCAACTTATGATAAGGAGTTCTATGCCATAGTGAGAGCTCTTGACCATTGGAGTCACTATTTGCGGCCAAGTCACTTTATATTGCATTCGGATCATGAGGCTTTAAAATACATTCATGGTCAACAAAAATTGAATCCGCGTCATGCTAAATGGGTTGAATTCTTGCAATCCTTCAATTTTTCATCAAGGCACAAACAGGGCAAAGATAATGTGGTGGCTGACGCATTATCCAGGAGGCATACTTTGTTGGCGGTGTTGAGTTCAAAATTACTTGGTTTTGAGTTGATTAAAGAGTACTATCAGCAGGACCTGGATTTTCACCCAATAATTGAGGCGTGTTCTCATGGAACTTTGGGGAATTATGTGTTTTAAGATGGATTTCTGTTCAAAGGAAATTGTTTGTGTATTCCATCTTGCTCAATTCGAGAATTGTTAATTAGGGAAGCTCATGGAGGAGGACTAGCCGGACACTTTGGTATTACCAAAACATTGGCAATCTTACAAGAACATTTCTATTGGCCAAAAATGCAAGGAGATGTTACTGGAGTGATTGCCCGGTGTGCAACTTGTCAAAAGGCGAAGAGTACATTTCATCAAGGGGTATATACTCCTTTACCTGTTCCAGAATCTCCATGGGAGGATGTCGCTATGGATTTTATTGTGGGGTTGCCTCGGACTCAAAGGGGTAATGATTCAATAATGGTAGTTGTGGACAGGTTCTCCAAAATGGCACATTTTCTGGCTTGTCACAAAATTGATGATGCATCTCGTATAGCTGATTTGTATTTGAAGGAAGTGGTTCGACTTCATGGGGTTCCAAAGACTATAGTTAGCGATCGAGACACTAAGTTTATGAGCTATTTCTGGAAAACACTATGGAAACTGTTGGGAACTAAACTGTGTTTCAGCACTTCACATCATCCTCAGACAGATGGGCAGATGGAAGTAACCAACAGAACCGTAGGAGTTTTGTTACGCGGATTGGTTAGTAAGACTACCAAGGATTGGGATGTCAAACTTGCACATGCTAAATTTGCCTACAATAGGTCTGCTACGTATGCCACGAAACATTCACCTTTTGAAGTAGTGTATGGTGAAAACCCCAGACTTCCAGTGGATTTAATTCCTTTGCCAAAGGGTGAATATGTCCATTCAGATGCCAAGGTAAAAGCACAAGCTATGATGAAGTTACATGCGCAAGTACGAGCCAGAATTGAAAAAGTAAATGCAAGGTATAAGGCCCTAGTCAACAAGCATAGGAAGCAACCTAATTTCCAGGTGGGTGATCTTGTTTGGTTGCATCTGCGAAAAGAAAGATTTCCTAACCTATGTAAACATAAGTTAATGCCTCGGTCGGAGGGTCCCTTCAAGATTGTTGAAAAGATTAACGACAATGCCTTCAAATTGGAGTTGCCAGGAGAATACAGTGTAAGTGCAACTTTTAATGTTGGTTATTTGACTCCTTATATTCACGATGACGATGTGGCTCAATTGAGGACAATTGTTTCTGAAGAAGAGGAGGATGATACGTTGGAGTTGTTGACAAATGGAAGAATAAATCTCGTTTCTAAAGAATTATCCTTAGATTTATTTTCTGTCAATATTAACGGAAGTTTTTGGTTACGGGGTGTTAAACAGCCTGTGGTGACTTTGCTTGTAAATAAGGCGTTAAGCAGTTGCAGACTTTAATGGTCGTCAGGGTCTACGGAAGTCATCAGGGGTTGGTCGTCAGGGTCTACGGAAGTCATCAAGGGTTGGTCATTAGGGTCTACGGAAGTCATCAGGGACTAAGGCATCAGGGCATCAGGGCATCAGGGATCAGGGCATAAGTCGTCGGGGATTACAGGCGTCGGGTATTAACGCGCATCGGGGACTAAAGTATCAGGGTCGAATGACGTCATCAGCGGCGTGTTAAACTTGTCAGGGACTATAGTCTTCGATAGTTATATTTCGCGGTTTTTTTCGGTTCCGGTTGCTAGTTTCGTATATTTTATTTGTTTCTTAGATTAAATGGGATTGACTATTTTCCTTTTTAGAATAGATATCTTTCAGTAACAAAATCCTTCCTATTGTAGAATTCTTTCCAAAGTAGAATTAGGTTTTTGTAACAGCTTATAAATAGCTGCTTATGTTGTACAAGAGGGGAGACTTTTGATATTGAAATTTTGTGAGTTTTAAACTTACATTTACCTTGAAAGTGGGTGGTTAATTCCTTTAAGCTTTCGTAACCAGATTTGTTTAGTTTGTGGGTGATTAATTTCTTTAAGCAAACTATTCCAATCGATCCTTTAGAATTGGTTCTTGGTGATTAAATTCTTTATAGAATCAACCTAAAGTTATTTTCTGCACTTGAAAAACAAAGCTTCCGTAACCTGTGTTTGGTCTCTCAAATCAAATACATCATTAGGTCATTTTGCACTATACTGATCATCGTTTAATAATTTGCAGTCAAGGTGTTGTGTGACAGCCCCAAAAATACTATACTGGACATCGGGCACCGTCATTAATTGACAAAAGAAAAGTGTTAACATTCAAGCATACGTAACATTATATTAGAGAAATAAATAGTAATCTCTATTACAAAACCCAAAAATAATTGTTTAACAATGGAAGTCTGTGAGGGCCCACATAGGCCTTACAATCTAAACAATTCTATAATCGTCTCACATTTCACTCGACCCCTGAATGTCATCCATAAGAGGGCGATCAGGAAGCGTTCATCATGTCATTCTCTCTTTGCTTTTAGAAAATAGCTTAGCCTTCTCGCCATAACCTGTAAAACATTTGATAATAGCAACATGAGCGATTTGCACTCGCAAGTATATAAACAAGTATTGGGTGCGTTTCTGAAAAAAGGATAAATCATTGGGTTTAAGTGTTTATGAGGTTAGATGGAAACAATATCAACACCTCTTAATAGCTTGAAGAAAAGATAGATTCTAGGGTCCCTGAGTTATAACGAAGGATTTGACCCTTTTCTTAAAAGGATAAAGAATAATTTCACATGCGCCTTATAACTATGTCCGTTTGGCGCACGTGCCCTTAGGAATCTTCGTATCAAACAGTATATCAGCTAGCCAGCCTGACCACCATCTAATTTCATCATAACGACATACGTAGTCGATGCAGAAACCTTTTGTCTACGAGGGTCCAGTTACCGATGCTTCGGTTCCCGTTCCCTATATATCTTAGGTCCAGGATGCCAGACAGATGCATCCCACTAGCCTTTAGTTACCCACACGGATATACTTTACAAGTATAGGGTGAAGAATAAGCTTTCTACATCCGTATAGGATTTACATTGGCGTGTTAGCGAATTTAAATAGCTAATAGTCGCCCAAGAATACTCGATTCAAGTACAACATTTTTTATGTACATCGGATCAAAGGATCATACGTTACTTATTTTTGAAGAATTTAAATAATATCTTGTATGCATTACGTATATCGAAAGAGTGATCATACACATTAATTGAAAGAAAGTAGAGTAAGTATATACTTGCCTCGAGTCCTTAGTGATAATTTAACACTCGTGTAGTAAATAATTCTGTAAAACACGCACATGCAGTAACATGAGAAATTTCAACTTAATTACATATCAGAATGTACATGCGAAGTGTTCATGAAATTCTCAAGTCCGTGATTGACTAATTGGGTTGTCATTCGTTGAATTGGGATTCAGTTGGAACCTAATCGGAGTCCGAGAGATTTGTGGACTTGATAATGCTTCAATCATCGGCTCTCGATAATTTAAATTTAATTATTGGAGGCCTTAGATTAATTAATTAACATTAATTAATCAGTTTTATTAACCATTTAATATTTATTAATCTTTGTTCCTTAATTATTGTTTAATTATTTTAATTAAACAATAATCATTTCATAATCATAAAAGATTTCTAGATCTTTTATAAATTATTAAACATTTGTTCTTACATTATTATTTAATTGCTTTAATTAAATAATAATTATTGGTCATTGAAGTAATTTATTTCTTGATTACTTTTAAATTAAATAATTTATTGATCATTTAATAATCATGTAAAATTTATTCATTAATTATTATTTAATTTTTTTAATTAAATAATAATTGGTCTTGAATTCTTCATTTAATTAATCAAGAATTATTCCTCAATTAATCTTAGCTTGAATGATTTATTTAATCATTTAATAAAATTTTAGAGTTTATTCTTTAATTATTCTTTAATAATTTTAATTAAATAATAATTATTTATGAATTAATGACTCGTCACTTAATTGTGGTAATTAAGAGACTCTAACATCATAAATAAATTTTAAATTTTAAAACATAAAATTTTAGTCATGTAAAAGATTTATTTACATGTCAAAATAATTATTCAAAAATCATTTATTGAATAATTAAATGTTAAGGTATGATAATCTATTTTATTTTATTTTTAAATTTGGATTGGGCCAAAAAAATTAAATAGATTGGATTGGGCCGGATTTGGGTCAATAGTGGGTCGGACCGGGTCACGGGACACGGTCACGGGTCCGGGTCAGAATCGAGTTGGTTCGACCCGACCCATCGTCTTCCTCAGTAGCAGTTAGGGTTTAGCAGTAGCGGCAGCCGCGGCTACTGTCACGACCAGATTTACACACACATACACACACACGGATCGGTTGTGAGGACAACGTCGTGACATTCCCCATAGGAGGATACCCCCCTAGCCTTCATGCTGTCGCTGGAAAACACCCATAGCAGTGTGTTTGAAGCTCGCCACTGACGAGCTCGCCATTAACGACGGCGAAGCTCGCCATTAATGGCGGCGAAGCTCGCGGCCGAGCTTCAAAACCTCATTCCCTCACCATTTTCAATGAAACAAGTATGGAAATGAAAGATTAAGCAACCAAAAACTCATACAGGCAATCTATTTCTAATTTCAACAACAAAATCGCAAGGAAAACGAAGAAATCTCCTTCGGGTTTTTCCGAAGCTTCGGTTGGACTTGAAGACGTGCAATACCAGCTCATTTTTGAAATTATTTGAGGGAAAACAAAGCTAACAACAGCAAGAATGTATTGGTTGAATCCATTTGGACAAACATGCACGCATCACGTCGGAATCTTAACCCGAAAAACTTAGGGTTCTTGAGGTTTTTTTTTTGAATAAACTTTAAAAATTAATAACTCACCATATATAAATGCTATAAACATGTGCTATATATGAAAATGATACTGAAAAAAATAATCTACACAATGACATAAACATAAATGACAATAAATACAAAAATAAGAGAGCAGTGGGGTACCTCTTAAAAGCTTTAATGGAAACAAATCCAAAAGTTCAATGATTTTTCTTAAACGCAACATCTGAATTTTGAAAAATATTTGCTGGAGAAAAATATTAGAAGTGGAGGCTAGGGTTTTCTATAATGGAATATTTATATAACCCTTAATTTATTTTTGACCATTGGATTAGTTTTTAAAAAATTTACTTAGATAGGTAAAAAAAAAATTTCTTGTTTTTGCCATTTTGGGATAAGCTAAAAATTTGAATTTAATTAGTGTTAAATTTGATTTGTTTAGCCACTAATTGAATTTAATGGTTATGCATTGGTTTAATGCATAAGCCGAAAAGTTTTCACGCCCCGATGAGGTAAAAATAATGTACTCATACGATTATTTTTATGATTAACGTCTCGAAATCTTTATAACATTGTACTTGTTATAATTTTATCGTTAGTGGACGTGCGTGCGCTGATTTGCGTGGAATGCACGTAAACTTTAACGTAAAATCTATCGATCGTTGAAATGAAACGAAAATTTATAAAACGAATTTTATAGAATTACATTTTAATGAATTTTCGGTTCCTCAAATGTTGCACTATCAAAAGTTTTTGATTTAGGCTAATTTGACTTGTCATATTGAAAATAGGTAGACATGACATCTTCACATGTTAAAATGTTATTTACGATGATATGTATGTTCTTTAAATATTTTGTTTGTTGAATTCTTAAAGAGTAAAACTAATTAAACATTATTAAGATACATTATTTTAGTACTTAAAACTTGACTAGCTACTTTGGGGTTTGCATAAAGGTAAGTAACTTATAATTGGATCAGCTTTAACTAGAAAAAATTAAACTCAAGAAGGTACTGGAGTTTAGGTTTTCGAAAGGATGCTTCACTAGCTGTTGTTTAGAAACTTTTCACTGCTAGCCAATTTATGTTTAGGAATTACTTTTGGAAAGTAATTTATTTTTTCTTTGTTGTAAAGTTGCCTTAATTAATTTATATTTATACAGCTGTACTAGCTATTTTTGTTATGTTGCAGATTTGAAAGGATGTAATTTCTTCCCTCATTTGGTGACAAGAGCATGGATAAGTTAAAAGTACCTTATGAATTTTTGTTTGCTATGTTTTCTAATTTTATTTTTGGGTAAATAGAAAGAAATACATCACCATTAGGTCGTTTTACACTGTACTAATCAACGTTTAATAATTTGCAGTCAAGGTGTCAAACTATCAAAAGTTTTTGATTTAGGCTAATTTGACTTGTCATATTCAAAATAGGTAGACATAACATGCTCACATCTGAAGATATTATTTATGATGATATGTATAATCTTTAAATTTTTTGTTTCTTCAATTCTTAAAGAGTAAAACTAATTAAACATTATTCACGTACATTATTTTAGTACTTAAAAGTTGACAAGCTACTTTGGGGTTTCATTAAGGT
Organism: Centella asiatica; assembly: GCA_014636745.2. Classification (NCBI taxonomy): domain Eukaryota; kingdom Viridiplantae; phylum Streptophyta; class Magnoliopsida; order Apiales; family Apiaceae; genus Centella; species Centella asiatica. The sequence goes on along the minus strand of CM025787.1, from coordinate 8,548,422 downwards.
TAGTAATTTATAATGGGATCAGCTTTAACTGGAAAAAATATAACTCACGAAGGTACTGGAGTTTAAGTTTTGAAAAGGATGCTTCACTAGCTATTGTTTAGGAACTCTTCAGTACTAGCCAATTTATGTTTAGGAATTACTTTTGGAAAGTAATTTATGCTTTCTTTGTTGTAAAGTTGCCTTAGTTAATTTATATTTATATATCCGTACTAGTTATTTTTGTTGTGTTGCAGATTTGAAAGTATGTAAGTTTTTCTCTCATTTAGTGACATGAGCGTGGGTAAGTTAATGGTTCCTTATGAATTTTTGGTTCTATGTTTTCTAATTTTATTTTTGGGTAAATAGACAAAAATACATCATCATTAGGTCATTTTGCACTGTACTGATCATCGTTTAATAATTTGCAATCAAGGTGTTAAACTATCAAAACTTTTTGATTACACTCCTGGGGAAATACAAGTTCTGGATTGCAAAAATTCCTTCAAACTGCTCTTAGAGTTGGCGGAAAATTCTAAATCTTCGCCCCTTGGCCCTCAAATACATAAAATATGTCCTCGGAAATGACAATACTTTCCTTTTATGGCAAGATCCTTGGTGTGATTTGGCCCCTTTATACTACAAGCCTACTGACCTTCTTGTCCAGGAGCTACAACTTGATTTCAATTCCCATGTAAGCTCCATCATCTTTGGTGACCAATGGTGCTTTCCTGTAACGACCCGGAAAATTTGTTTATCTATAAATAATTTATTTATTCATATTTTATTTTTTTTCCTCTTAATATATGATGTTTTTGAATGTCTAAATATTTTCGGACCCATTAAAGGGTTATTGTTGTTTGATTGTTGGTTGCAACGATAAGCAATGATGTTTATGTTTGGTGACATCCATAATTATTTGAGGAAGCTTTGCGTCCAAACTGGTTAAATCTCATGAAGGACTTAAGAGCCTGAGTATGATGACATCATTGTGTACGTATGTTAATTTGATTAATAAGCTGCTTGTGTGTCATCAAGTGGATTAAATGTATGTGCATGTAGGACAACAGGCTTATTACAATGCTTAGCTGCTAAGAATCATGATGAGCAATTTCAAAGCTTAATCTCAGCCTACTATAAATACCTCATCCTACTATAAATACCTCATTCGGAGGAACATTTCAGTCTCTTTTCTAAAGATTTCCTTTTCCAAAGTTCTTCTTTAAACCTACCATCTCCGTTTAATTTCAAGTTCTTTCGTTTGGACTATCACTTTCAAACAAGCTGTGATCTCTTTCGTCAACCCAGGAGGTAAGAATCTTAAGTTCTTTTTTTGCCTTTCTTTTTGCTTGGTACCCGAGAAGTTTAGCTGTAGGAGCGAGTCTTTAAGAAAGAAAAAGAAAGGATTATATTCTTTTGTGTCTAGAAGTGTTGCTCATAGCTTAAAGCATGTTGAGAGTTGATTTATGGAGTTGTAGTTGAGATCACCACCACCCTGTATCTGAGACAGCTTCTAAAGTTAGTCCCCGACTGTGTTGATGTTAGTCTCTGATGACGTCAGCATTAGTCTCCGACTGTGTTGATGTTAGTCTCTGATGACATCAGCATCAGTCTCTGAAATGTTAGTCTCTGATGACGTCACCCTTAGTCTCCGATGAGTTAAGATGACGTCATCAGTCTCTTATGGGTTTAATAGTCTCCGATGACGTCATCCTTAGTCTTCGATAGGCTAAGTTTAGTCCCTTATGACGTCATCCATAGTCTTTGATGAGATATATGTTAGTCTTTGATGATGACGTCAACCTTAGTCTCCAATGAGTAAAGATGACGTCAACAGTCTCTGATGAGTTAAATAGTCTCTAACGAGTGAAATTTTTCCCCGACAGGCAACTTCATGCCCTGATAACCATTTTCTAATATTAATAGTCATCTTTAAAGTATGGATTTCTCATGTTGTACCAACAATGATATTTTACAGAACCCCTTCTTTTTCAACCGGTATAGTGAATCTAGATAAGGACCAAGGCAAGTATATATTCACTCCACTTTCTTTCTTACTGATTATGTAGAATCATTGATTCGATTTACATAAATGAATGATGTTAATGCCTATGCATGATGATGATCTCTTTTATGATTAAGTAACATACAATCATTGAATCCGATGTGCGTGAAAAAAATGTTGATGTTTGAACTATGTGTTATTAGGTGTTTGCTAGTTGTTTAAAGTTCCTAGCACACCAAATGATGATAAAAATGATGTTTGGGTGTTGCAAGTCATGGACTTGTATACACACCCATGTAACTTCTGTATGAATATATAGTTCCGCTTGTGATGATCACTATCTTTTAATTGTTAAGCATGCCAATATGTGTTGTTGGCAGTCGCTGCTTTTAATTGTTCAGCACGTCAAGGCTATTCAAAATTTAGAAAATGTTTACAAGAAGATATATCCATATGGAAAGTTAAGGGGCTGTTGAATACTTTCTCCTAGTATTCTGGCCAATGATGATAAAGAATGATAGACCGAGGCAAGGCTTCGATAATGAGACTTTCCGCAGACCATATGCTTTCTGCGAAGGACTACGTATGTCAAATGATGAATCAAACGACCAGGCTGACCAGCTGGGATGAAATTTGATTATGTAAGGTAGTCAGATAATGATCAGTCTGGTCAGGTGATACATTATCTGATGAGTAAAGGGCGAATCTTGATTTATTGAGAGAGGGTCAACCCCTTGATATCACTCGGGTACCCTAAATGATACATGTTTATTGATCATCACCAGGTGTTGGTAAATAATACATGTTTATTCATTATCACGAGGTGTTGGCATTGCTTTGCCTAACCTCAATAAATACTAAAGCTTTTGAATTATCTTTTCTTTTAGCTTATGAATATATATTTGCTGAGCGTAAACGCTCATGTGCTATGAATGTTTTTCAGGTTATGTCGTCAAGGCTGAATCCCCTAAGAGAGGGAAGGAGAGAATTGCTTAAGTATGTTTAAGTTGTAAGGCCATATGAGCCATCTAAAGTTTTGTTTCCGCTGTAGCTTGTTTATTTTCAAGTTTTGAGGTTTTGTAAGATGATGTGGACCTTAAGATTTTTAATGATATTTTGGGAATATATTTCCCACAGGTATGTTGTTAATGCTTGGCTGTATTATTTGTTTTGCTGTTGTGATGTTGTGTTGTAGTTTTCTGGTGCAGCCCGAGGTTCCAGCCTGGGGATCTCGGGGACTGTCACTCAAATCGCTGACAGTGTCTAGGGCCCGGCTTGGGGGATTTTCGGGGGTGCCACATTTCCAATGAATTACCATGTGTCTATTATCAATCTTAAAAATAAGATTTCTGCAATTCCTATTGCTGGTAACTACTCAGACAATACTTTATGGAATGGACCTGCTATCAACACAGTCAGCATTAGCCACATATGGGAATCCATCAAACTTAGGAGCCCCCAAAATCCTATCTGGGAGATAGCTTGGCACCCTTTGCATATCCCTCACTTCTCTTTTATTCTTTGGCTGGGTCTCCACAATAGTCTTCTTCCCCGTTATGTTCTCCCATTCTCTCTGTGCAATTCTGCTGATGAATCCATGGATCACCTGTTCTTTTCTTGCAGGTATTCTTGTAATATCCTGGGCAAACTATTACACATATTGGACAGAAACCTTTCATGGACAGATTGGGATCATGTTTTGGGTGACCTTCTTCTGGATGCAAATCAAAAGTATTGGTCCTACATTAAACGTCTTGTATTATTCGTCTACGTCTACAAGATCTAGGGTGAAAGGAATTTTAGGTTGCATAATGGTACCACTACTCCTGAAAGTTGCTTAGCTTCTGATTTTGTTAATATAATTAAAAGTAAATTGCATAGCTCTGGGAAATTCCACAAGCTTAGCAAAGCTTTTCCTTGTTATCGGAATTGGTTACTATAAGGAACTGCTCATTTATAATATGGTAAACAAAGCTCAGCATGGATGCTCTTGGTCAGAGGCTGTGGAGTGCTCTAAGATATGTCAGATTGCATCAGGTGATGTAGGGTGTTTAAGCCTACAGCCTCGGATAGACTAAATCAACTTGTTGATGTACGCACAAGAAGTTGATTTAGGGTTCTTGAACGAATCACACGTTAAAGGCTATTCGAATCACACGAATAGGGTTTTGTTTATATCTCACAAACAAGAAGGAATTGCATAATAACTCTGAATTTTATTAATCAATCAACTATATCTTTATTGTACAACACGGGCAGCTATTTATAAGCTGTTAAGATCCCTATTCCTAGTTGGAAAAAATATTACATTGGAAAGAAATCTAATCCAATATGGAAACAAAACAAACCTATCAAACTAGGTACGAAACAAATACGGAAATAAATAAAATACAAGAAAATTAATAACCGAAACTATCAGTGGATAATTAAGCTGTCGGAGACTAATTATCCTCTGACGAGCAAATTTGGCTATCGGAGACTAATTAGTCTCTGACAACGTAGACTTGAACTATCGGGGACTAAGTTGTCTCTGATGACTTGAACTGTCGGGGACTAAGTAGTCTCTGATGACTTGAACTGTTGGGGACTAAGTAGTCTCTGATGGCTTGAACTGTCGGAGACTAAGTAGTCTCTGATGACTTGAACTGTCGGAGACTAAGTAGTCTCTGATGTGACGTCATCCGTAGTCTCCGATGCAGAAATTAGTATATGATGCTTGTCTCGGCATCCCCTGATGCCCGTTCTCGACCAAATCTCGGCTAGGCTAATCCCTGATGCACACTTTATCACACCAATCTTACCTAATAAGCTATAAAACTAAAAATAAACCAAAACTAACTATAAGTTGATTATCCTATCACATCATCAGGGGTTGGCCTAAAGACAGTTCGTGGGCTGTCAGGGGTTAACTGCCATGTCAGGGGATGTCGTACCTGCATCAGGGATTATCTAATGTCCATCAAGGGAAGTCCTACTCGTGTCAGGGTATACGCTGCATGCATCAGGGAGTACGCTACCAGGGGTCAGGGGATGAGTAACTTTGCCGAGAACAGGTTGAGTACTTGCGTCAGGGGATACTTCTCCTTGTGTCAGGCGATGTCGAGCCAAGATTCAGGGGAAGGTGATTTTGCATCAGGGGGCGGCGTCTTCCGGAAGCTTAGTAACATCATCAAGGGTGCATATTAATCTTCAGAGGATAACTATCCACTGATGACTGCCTTTTGTCATCAGGGGATATTTATCCACTGATAGGCCTTTTGACCCGTAAGGGGATAGCTGCTTGCATCAGGGGATGTCGACTGCAGTTTATTCTTATCTATTGTTTGTTTGTACTTTATTTCTTGTTCTCCTAGCTAGAGTCTATCTGTTCTAGTAGGTCGGGGGGCATGCCTCTCATTACTTTTGTAATTTTCTCAATTTATATTATACCCCAACTTAACAAAAAAAAATCTGGTATTTTGTGCTCAAACTGCGATCGAGAATTACCAGAAATTTAATTAATTGTCTATCAAATTGAAGATGTCTGATTCAAGTGGACACGATAATATTGGAGATACGGGTTTACCTCGTGGGGCAACACTATAAGACGCAAAGATCCAACGTTTACAAAATCAATATGCCACGATGACTACACAATTGGATCGACTGGAAGAGATGATGTCCAGATTGTTGGGACATAACAACAATCATGCACGAGAAACTGATGGTCCAGAACAGGAGTAGGAAATTGATGCTCGTAACGATCAACCTAATGTTCGTGAAGGGCACTCAAATATAAAGCTGAAAGTTCCTTATTTCATTGGGAGCAGTGATCCGGAAGAATTCCTGGAGTGGGTTCAAAAGGTAGAAAAGATTTTTGAATTCCAAAATCACACAGAAGAAAGAAAGTGTAAATTGGCGGCTTTGGAGTTCTCAAAATATGCTACTCTTTGGTGGGATAACCTTGTTGCACAAAGAAGGTGAGAAGGAGAAGAACCCATTGTTAGCTGGCGTGTGATGAAGAACCTGATGAAGAAGAGGTTCATTCTTGATTATTACAAGCAGGAGCTATACTTGCATTTGCAAACACTTAGACAAGGGGGAATGAGTGTTGAAGATTACGTGAAGGAGTTTGAATCCTTGAAATTACGATGTGAATTGATTGAGCCAGAGGAGCAAACTATTGCTCATTTCTTAAGAGGATTGCATCGAGAGACAGCAAATACGGTTGAACTTAGTCCATATGTGTTTTTCGAAGATGTTGTAAAGCTTGCTGTCAAAGTGGAGAGACAACGCAAAGCCAACACAAACAGAACATACTCAAAGCCTAGTACCAACACTAGTTCTTGGAGATCGGACGACAGGAAGGCCGACTCAAGTGGTTCCAAGAGTAAGGGCAAAGAAAAAGTGGTGGATAGTATAGCCTAGAAAGATAAGCCAAAGAAGGACCTGAGTAACATTACTTGTTACAAGTGTAAAGGGTTAGGACATTATGCCATGGATTGTCCTAAGAAGAAGACTTTCTGATGTATTTGATCCGGTAGAATCAAACACAGGTTGTGGAAAAAATAACTTTAGCACAATTCGGTAAAGAAAATTAATCACCGGGAATCAACACTAAAGGATCAATTTATTTAGTTTGATAAAAGAAATTAATCACCCACAAGCTAAACAAATCAGGTTGTGAAAGTATAAAGGAATTAACCACCAACTTTCAGGATACGTAAGTAAAAACTCAAACAATTTTTATTCATCAAAAGTCTCCCCCCTTGTATAACATAAGCAGCTATTTATAAGCTGTTACAAAAACCTAA
>CM025787.1:8490650-8541638 GCA_014636745.2 Centella asiatica | reverse complement strand
TAATTCTATTTTGGAAAGAATTCTACAATGGAAAGGATTTTGTTACTGAAAGATATCTATTCTAACAAGGAAAATAATCAATCCAATTTAATCTAAGAAACAAATAAAATATACGAAATTAGCAACCGGAAACATGAAATATAACTATCGGAGACTATAGTCCCTGACAAGTTCAACACGCCCGCTGATGACGTCATTCGTCCCTGATACTTTAGTCCCCGATGCACGTTAGTCCCCGACGCCCTGATGCCCTGATGCCTTAGTCCCTGATGCCTTGATGCGCGTCTGTCTTAGCCCCTGATGACTTCCGTAAACCCTGACGACCAGCCCCTGATGACTTCCGTAGACCCTGATGACCATTAAAGTCCGCAACTGCTTAACTCCTTATTCACAAGCAAAGCCACCACAGGCTGTTTAACACCCCCTAACCAAAACCTTCTGTTAATATTGACAGAAAATAAATCTAAGGATAATTCTTTAGAAATGAGATTTATTCTTCCATTTGTCAACAACTCCAACGTATCACTTTCACTATACAAGAAGTGAGAGAGGCATTTGCAATGGAAACTGCCTGTGATAATGACTCTGTAAGGACTCAACACGAATAACAAATAAACAGCAAATACAACTCAAATGCCATACTTAACAAGTCATTAAATTCAGCATCAAACAATCTGAAATATTAGACTCTTCTAAACAACATAAACACAACCTATTATACAAAACATATCTTTATACAATACAAGCCCAAAATCCTAATCAGCCCTGAAATATACATTCTAAGAAAAACTATATGCACAAATGGACTGGAGAGAGAGTGTGATCACGGCTTCCCGACCTCTGTTGCGTCGAAGTATGCACAAAGCTGCAAAACAGCTCAAAAGCTATACCGCACAACCTGAAACATTTAGCGCTTTATATGAGTCACAACTCAATGAGTAAACCCCACACATATCATACAATTTACATATATAATTCATATAACTCAAATCAATTCAGGTATATCAAATATGCAATGCTATATTCTCTTCTTTTTCCGGTAGTGGCTCGATGTGTCAGAGTATTGCCTCGGGAATTCCTGTATACAAATCACAAAGATCTTTCCAATAACCAACAGTATGAACCCGTAGGTTTAATCAAATAAATTGCTGGCCAGCCAGTATGATAGAATGGATCCCAGAGGTGGCTCATACGGGTTTTCACCTCGTACAGCACTTAGTCCACCTATTTTCTCATGTAACCAATATAACCAATATATTTGCAAATACCTGAACACATCAGCCATACCATTTCCTATAAGTCATATGAAATCAAATGCACAATATACATATAGTTCTCATTTCAATTCAGTACCCATAGCTCATATACATAATTCCTCATTTTGATAACATTCCAAATATAGTTCGGATCATTACAATTACCAATAGCACATATTTTCAGCTTGTACACCAAACTGTCAATTACACATTTAATTCATCAAACACAGCAAGTAATCCCATATACACATGATACAATAAGCAAACAATCATATATCATCCAAGATACACAAATATAACACATAAGTATACCATGGGTTTACTCACAAATTCAGCGAAACTAACGCTGTTGACCTCCCCTCTCGCTGCCCCCGAAGTTCTCTTCTCCTATAGCACATATTGACATGTTTTAAACTCATTCACCATGCATAAGTACCAATCTATATGCATGAAACATGGCTATGATGCATGATGTAAGCTAATTTCAGCAGCAACAGCAAGCGAATTTCAGCAGAAGCTAAGTGCAGCAGCAACTGTTTTTCTAGCCCAACTGAAACAATTTGAAAACTCTATTACCTTAACATCTAATAATTCCAATATGCTACTAAAGTGCAGGTTATTAAACACAAAAGAATGGAAGGAAAGAACTCACTTTGATCAGATGCAAGAACTACACATTTAATAAATCTGCTATGCTGAAATCTGCTATGCTAAAAATCTGCTCTCCCCTGTTCTCTTATGGTTTTCAGCCTTCCTAAGTGTTCTCCAGCCGAAAATGGGACTGCTCCCCTTGTTCTAGTGGCTTCTTGTTTAGTCCAAATTAAGCATGAGGTGGCAAGGTGCTTAATTTGGTCCAATAAGAATTGTCCAGCCTTTTTCACTTGAAGACAAAGCCTACTACAGCCCAAAAATAGTGCAGAATTCCAGCCTAATACAGCCAAAAAGTAGTGCAGATTTCTACTTTTCTACTAAGGGTCTCAACTAATATGTATTTGCGAAATGGCACAAAAGCTTCATAGTACCCGCTAATTAACCCCTTGAACGAAATCTGCATTTTTGATATCTTAACTCTCCTTTTAAAAGCGTTCTAATTAAGCTTGCTTTCTAAATGATGTATTCTTAATCTATATGGACTGATATATCATTATTTATGCAATATAAAACAATGCAAATGTCAAATATCAAGTGGAATGCATGTTCACGAATATGCGATTTGGGACACGGATGTGACAATTTTCCCCTCTAAAAGAATTTCGTCCTCAAAATTCAATACCTGACTTTGGAAATAGATGAGGATAAGATCTTTTCATGCTTTCCTTAGTTTCCCATGTCGCTTCCTCGACACTATGATTCCTCCACAATACTTTGACTAAGAGGATGTCCCGATTCCGAAGTTGTTTAACTTTATAGTCGAGTATCTGTATTGGTTCTTCAATGTAGCTTAAATTCTGCTTGATTTCTATCGGTTCATTCTGAATCACATGAGAAGGATCTGATCGATATCGGCGAAGCATACCAACATGGAAAACGTCATGAATACCCGATAAGTCTGGTGGCAATGCTAAGCGATATGCAACTGGGCCAATGCATTCAAGTACCTCATATGGACCAATATATCGCAGACTCAATTTCCCCTTTTTGCCAAATCTGATTACCCCTTTCCACGGTGAAACTCGTAGAAACACTTTGTCCCCGACTTCAAACATCATTTCTCTTCGATGCTGATCTGTGTAACTCTTTTGTCTATCTTGGGCAGCTTTAAGTCGATCTTTCACAATCTTCACCTTGTCGACAGTTTGTTGTATTAATTCAGGCCTTTCTAGTGCTCGCATACCTTCTTCATCCCAATACAATGGACATCTACATTTTCTGCCATATAAAGCTTCATATGGTGGCATTCCGATACTGCTATGATAATGATTATTGTAGGCAAATTCCATCAATGCAATGTAATCATCCCAACTAATATGTATTTGCGAAATGGCACAAAAGCTTCATAGTACCCGCTAATTAACCCCTTGAACGAAATCTGCATTTTTGATATCCTAACTCTCCTTTTAAAAGCGTTCTAATTAAGCTTGCTTTCTAAATGATGTATTCTTAATGTATATGGACTGATATATCATTATTTATGCAATATAAAACAATGCAAATGTCAAATATCAAGTGGAATGCATGTTCACGAATATGCGATTTTGGACACGGATGTGATAGATTCTGACCTTGAAGAGGAGTATAATTATGACTGCACAGAACAGGAAGTAGAGTGTGATAATGGGGAGCTGTTGGTATTAAGACGACTACTCAACACCCAAGTAGTCGACGAGACTGACCAGCGTGAGACAATATTTCAAACTAGGTGCACTGTAATGAAGAAAGTGTGCAACTTACTTACTGATGGAGAGCGTAGAACAAACGTGGTTTCAAGTGAGGTTGTGGAGAAACTGCAACTCAAGACAATGAAACACCCAAATCCATACAAGCTCCAATGGATAACGTGGTGAATGTCGACAAGCAAGTCTTAATTCCGTTTTCAATTGGAAGTATATATAAGGATGAAGTGTTGTTTGATGTTGTACCGCAGATGGACGCATGTCATATGCTTTTGGGTAGGCCTTGGCAGTTTGATCACCATGTCATGCATGATGAAAAGCATAACACTTATGCTTTTCACAAAGAGGGCCAAAAGATTGTTCTAAAGCCTATGACACCCAAGAAAATTTTGGATAATCGTAAGGCAAAAGCCAAAGTGAATAAAGCGTCAAAAGTAAAAGAGGCAAAAGGGTCCTTACTGATAAGTAGACATGAGATAGAAGAAAACTTGTGAGAAGGTGGGACTGTTCTACTATTACTGGCATGTGAAGTATTGAAGACGGAATCATTGATTAATAATTCACGGCTTCAAAGCTTACTCGACGAGTTTAAAGCATTATTTCCTGAAGAATTGCCTAAAGGATTACAACCAATCCGAGGCATTGAGCATTAGATTGACTTGATACCGGGAGCATCGTTACCAAATAGAGCAGCCTATAGATGTAACCCAGAGGAGGCGAAAGAATTGAAGAGGCAAGTTGACGAGTTGATTGAGAGAGGATATGTTCACGAATCCATGAGTCCGTGTTCAGTTCCAGCTTTGCTAGTACCGAAGAAGGACGGATCCATGAGGATGTGTGTGGACAGTCGCGCAATTAACAAGATAATAGTTAAATATCTTTATCCAATTCCTAGACTCGACGACATGCTTGATGAACTACATGGTGCTGTAGTATTCTCGAAAGTTGATTTGAAAAGCGGCTACCATCAAATTCGAATACAAGAACGTGATGAATGAAAAACTACATTCAAGATCAAACAGGGGCTATATGAGTGGATGGTTATGCCATTCGGGTTGTCAAATGCACCAAGCACTTTTATGAGACTTATGAATCATGTTCTGCGCAGGTTCATTGGCAAATTTGTGGTGGTATATTTTGACGACATCCTGATTTATAGCAAGAGCATAGATGATCACTTATTGCATCTGCGTGAGGCATTTGTTGTTCTAAGTGAAAATCAATTGTTTGCTAATTTGAAGAAGAGTGTATTTGCCCAGGATAAATTAATATTCCTAGGATACGTTGTATCTAAGAATGGAATAGAAGTAGACAAGGAAAAGGTGAGAGCAATACAAGAATGGCCTGAACCAAAATCCGTAGGTGATATAAGGAGTTTTCATGGTTTGGCTTCATTCTATCGAAGATTTATGAATAACTTTAGCACGATTGCATCACCTATGCTTGAGTGTCTAAAGAAAGGGGGTGAGTTCAGGTGGACAAAAGCTGCCTAGGAAAGTTTTGATTTACTGAAGCAGAAGTTGTGTGAAACACCTGTGTTAGCATTGTCAAACTTCAACAGCACCGTTGAGGTGGACTGCGATGAGAGTAGCGTCGGCATAAGGGCTATCTTAATGCAAGAGGGCAGACCAGTGGCTTATTTTAGTGAAAAACTGAGTGAGGCGAGTCTAAACTATTCCACGTATGAGAAGGAATTTTACTCACTAATCCGAGCTTTGGAGACCTGGCAACATTACCTATTGCCCAAGGAATTTCTAATACATACTGAACATGAATCCCTGAAGTACATTAGAGGACAAGGCAAGCTGAATCATAGACAAGCCAAGTGGGTTGAATTTCTGGAAACTTTCCCATATGTGATCAAGTATAAGCAAGGTAAAGGGAATGTTGTGGCGGATGCACTGTCCAGAAGGTATACCCTCCTATCATTGCTCAATTCTCGTTTATTGGGATTTGATCTGATTAAGGAGCAATATGCACATGACCCTTTCTTCGCTAAAGTCTTGGAAGATTTGTGGACAGGGTGCAAATGGACAATATTTTGTGCATGATGGGTTTCTTTTTAAAGGGAAACGAGTTAGTATACCAAGCTCGTCTTTATGTGAACTAAGTGAAGCACACGGAGGAGGTCTTGTTGGTTACTTCGGTGAAGGAAAAACATTGGAAGCTTTAAAAGAACACTTTTATTGGCTGAGCATGGATCGTGATGTCCATCGAGTGATTGAAAGGTGTGTAACATGTGTGAGGGAAAAAGATGGAAACTTTCCCATATGTGATCAAGTACAAGCAAGGTAAAGGGAATGTTGTGGCGGATGCACTGTCCAGAAGGTATACCCTCCTATCATTGCTCAATTCTCGTTTATTGGGATTTGATCTGATTAAGGAGCAATATGCACATGACCCTTTCTTCGCTAAAGTCTTGGAAGATTTGTGGAAAGGGTGCAAATGGACAGTATTTTGTGCATGATGGGTTCCTTTTTAAAGGGAAACGAGTTAGTATACCAAGCTCGTCTTTATGTGAACTGTTAATTAGAGAAGCACACGGAGGAGGTCTTGCTGGTCACTTTGGTGAAGGAAAAACATTGGAAGCTTTAAAATAATACTTTTATCGGCCGAGCATGGATCATGATGTCCATCGAGTGATTGAAAGGTGTGTAACATGTGTGAGGGCAAAAGCACATTAACAACCACATGGACCATATATGCCACTACCAGTTCCAAATCATTTGTGGGTTGATTTAAGTATGGACTTCGTGCTAGGATTGCCACAAACAGCAAGGGGCACAGATTCTATCTATGTTGTTGTTGATAGATTTTCAAAGATGGCACATTTTATACCTTGCCATAAAACGGATGATGCTTCACATGTAGCTGATCTGTTCTTCCGAGAAGTAGTGCATTTACATGGTATGCCAAAAACCATTGTAAGTGACAGAGATGTGAAGTTCCTTAGTTATTTATGGAAGACTTTGTGGCATAAACTGGGAACAAAGTTGTTGTTTAGTACATCTAGTCATCTACAAACAGATGGGCAAATTGAAGTGGTAAACAGAACCTTAGGAGCTCTGTTGCGTGCTTTTGTGGGATAATCCTTGAAAGATTAGGATGAGAAGCTCGCATATGTTGAATTTGTTTATAACTGCAGTGTGCATTCTGGATCTCGGTTGTGTCCGTTTGAAGTCGTTTATGGCTTTGCGCCATTGACTCCATTGGACTTGTTATCAATTCCAATTGAACATGCAGTTAATTTAGAAACCCAAGATAAGGCAGATTATGTTAAAAAGCTGCATCAAGAAGTCTAAGAACAGTTGCAATGAGCTAATGAAGCTTATATTCGACGAACAAGGAAGGGAAAGAAAAGTCATATTTTTGAGGTAAGCGACTTGGTTTGGATCTACCTTCGTAAAGAATGCTTTCCCTTTAAACGAAGATCTAAGCTGCAAAAGAAAGTCGAAGGGCCATTTCGCATACTTCAGAAGATCAGTGATAATGCATACAAAATTGATCTTCCAGGCGACATGGGAGTTTCGGCTACCTTTAATGTTTCGGACTTGATTCCTTATGTTGGCAATGACTATGAAGAAGATTTGAGGGAAAATCTTTTCCCACAAGGAGGGGATGATGTGGGCATGAACAAGAAGGAATCAGATGGCGACAGTGAGCTAAGACTTAGGGGTCCAATTAGTAGATCCAAGTCTAGAAAGTTTGAAGCAAGTTTGTCAACTGCAACGGGTTTGAATCTTGAAGAGTTTCGGATATTAGGGTTATGTCTGGAACATTATAAAGATGGCATTGAAACTTGGACTTGGCTAACTCTGCGTTATGATCTTTCACAAGGTGCTTGTAATTATGTTATTACTTAGCTTTTGAACTTGGAGTCAAGCACATTTGTGACTTAGTCGAAACTTTGCCGAGGAGAACATCAGGGGATATTTATTATATCAGAGATTACGGGCGTCAAGGGTTAAGTATCAACATCAGAGACTACGACATTAGGGGATAATAGTCTCTGACAGTGTAAATTTATCCGTTAAGGGATATTAGTCTTCGACAGCCAAATTTATGCGTCAGGGGATAGTTAGTCTCCGACAATATAAATTTCTTGTCAGGGGATAGCTAGTCTCCGATAGGCAAAATAGTCTGTTAGGGAGTAATTAGTCTCTGATAGCTTAATTATCCACTGACAGTTTCGGTTAGTATCTTTCATGTATTTTATTTATTTTCGTATTTGTTTCCTAGTTTCAATAGGTTTGTTTCCTTTCCTTATTGGATTAGATTTCTTTCCAATTAGGATTAGGGATCTTAACAGCTTATAAATAGTTGCTCATATTGTACAATAAGGATATAGTTAATTGATTAATAAAATTCTTAGTTACTCTGCAATTTCTTCTTGTTTGTGTGATATAAACAAAACCTTATTCGTGTGATTCGAGTAGTATTGGACGTGTGATTCGTTCAAGAACCTTAAGCCGACTTCTTGTGCGTACATCAACAAGTTGATTTAAGCTATCCGAGGCTGTAAGCTTAAACACCCTACATCATCGAGGAAGGTTGAACAATCTTTGGAATCAAGACTAAAGAGGTATTGTTGAAATTTCCAAGAGGGCATCCCTTATTAAAGAAAGCCAAAGCTGCAACAATTATGTCCTTACCAATGATATCCCAAGTGAAAGTTAAGAATTCAGCATTGAAACCATCTGGACCTGGACTCTTGTTCTTTTTTAATGACTTGAAGGCCAACAAAATCTCATCCTCAGTGACACAAGCATTTAGGAAGTTGAAATCTTCATGGCATAAAGTTTGGTGGACAAGAAGAGAACTGAGGTCCAAAACTCGATCGTCAGTGACAGGACTAAGGATATTTCTGAAATGATTGATACCAACATTCTGAACTCCATCATGCCCATGTATAAGTTGACCAGAGTCATCTTGAATAAAAAAAAATTTGTTAACATTCCAGTTAGATTTAAGTTTGAAGAAGAAGAACTTAGAATTCTTGTCCCCTTCACTAAGCCATTTAACCCGCGACTTCTGCTTGAGTAAGTTTTCTTCTCTAACAAGAACAACAGACAATGCAAGGGACAAGTTATACTGCTTCTTTAGAAGGGAAGGATCCACAGGTAGGGACAACATATCATATTGCACTTGTTGGAGATCAAAGGATAATTGCTTAACATAGGTGTGGACATTTCATTTTAATTATGGAGGTCAATTAATAACCGTTTGGCATTGTGGAACTTTGCCCAAAGCTACTGTAAAGGGTTACCATGAGTATCCAACTTCCACGCTTTTTGAATAGCATCTAAAAACCCCTCTAAACCAGCCATGAAATGGAAGAACTGGAAAGGTTTCTTGATTCGCTGAGCATGTATGTCCAGATATACAATCATGGGGGTGTGATCTGAAAGACCCCTAGTGTGGAAAAGAGCTTGGGAATGAGGGAGATGAGACAGCCAAACCGGGTTAACCAGGTCCCTATCCAACTGTTTATAAATAGGATTAGCAGGCTGCGAGTTCCACCAAGACAAGTGAGTGCCATTCGCGCATAGATCGGACAAAGAGCAGTCCCCCAGGCAAGCTTTAAAATCAAGCATCCCACCTGTCATAAAACAATTCCCACCTAGAACTTCCAAAGGGGAAATGACCTCACTGAAATCTCCAATAACGCACCAAGGATCACCATCACAACGAGGAGCTAACTTCTGCAGATCAACCCATAAAAGCCTTCTGTCTGATGGAGTATAAAGACCATAGGTAAAGGTAACCAAAATGTTACAATTAAGGGGAATAGAGAAAACTATACAATGTATGAGCTGGGAAGAAGAAGATAATATATCTACAGTCCAAAGGGCCATTTTGTATGGAGCCTTGGAAATCGGAGCAGTCCCTGGTACTAGCTCGATTCCGAATTCTACTTGTCGATCGGGAGGTAATCCCGGTAGCTCTTTCGGAAATACATCTCTGAATTCCCTCACAATGGGAATATCCTCCAACTCTGGTGCTCCCTTCTTAGTGTCATGCACATAAGCCAGGAATGATTCACACCCTTTTTGTATCATCTTCCTAGCTTTTATCATAGTGAGGAAGTGGGATGGTTTCGTTGTCTTACTTCCATGAAATAACACACTTTTGTTCGAAGGTGTTCTTAAGGAAACCTTCTTCCTCCTACAGTCTATACTAGCCTGATATCTATATAGCCAATCCATGCCTAGTATCATGTCGAACTCCCCCAAAGGAAATGGTATTAAATCTGTCGGTAAGTCATACTTTCCTATCTTTACAGTACAGTCAGGCAGTATGTCATGAACTGTGTAGACTTCTTGGTTAGCTACCATAACCTTTAAAGGTGCATCTAGGCGTTTAGGCACTATGTTGAGGTCTTTAAGTAATCGTTCAGCAATGAAAGACTTGGTTGCGCCAGAATCAAATAACGTATGAAGTTGTACTGAGTTGACAAGTAGTGTACCTGTCACGACATCATCTGATTTTAGTGCGTCCTGAACGGTCATGTTATATGCTCTGGCTTGAGGACGGACTGGTACAGTGTTAGCTCCTGAAAGTGGCGGCTTTCCTCCGCCTTTCTTCTGTGGGCAGTTTGGAGAAATGTGGCCCTCCTTGCCACACGTATAGCATGTTCTCACAATTGCCAGTGCACGATTGGTGCCCTGGGGTGTGAACTGTTGTATCTATTGCTGCTGTTGTTGTGGACGATACTGAAGTGGTGTAGCAGCAATTGGCTGTTTTGAGCAATTTTGTGCCAGATGCCCAGGCTGGTGGCACCTGTAGCACGTGTTCGTGCCCAACAAACATGGGTAGGTCCCATGATTCCTTCCACACTTGGCACAAATAGTGTCCATCCTTTTGTTATCTCCTCCACCTCTATTGTTGAAGTTTCCCTTCCTTTTATTACTGCTTTGGAAACTTCCTTGTTCCTGCTTGACCACAACTGATGAAACTTGTGGTTTTCCACTCCCTCCACCAACTCCTTTGTTGTTTTGGTGGTGGTTGATGTTCCCTTTCCTTTGTCCTTCTTTTCGGTTCTCCCGGTTGAACTCTCGAAGCGTCTTGCCGCTTCTCTCTGCCACCTTTTTCCGTTGGACAACCTCTGCATACGTTCCCAAGCATAGGACAACAATCTTGTCCTGGAGCCATGGGTTCAGTCCATACTCGAACCTTCTTGCCTTTCTCCTTTCGGTATCCACCAGATGTGGAGCGTACCGTTGGAGTTCGTTGAATTTCCTCTCGTACTCCTCCACTGTCATGTTCCCCTGTTTAAGCTCGAGGAACTGCTTTTCCAGGTCATCAGCGGCATTGATGGGGAAGTACTGATTGTTGAATATCTCCTTAAACTCCTCCCAGGTGAAGCCTTCATCTGTCGCTCCTTCTCCTCTAGATGCTAGCTTTTTGGCTAACTCTAGCCGTTCAGTTGCCTCCCACCAATAGTTTGCCTCCCCCTTCAATAGATAGGTGGCATACTCAGTTTTGAGGTCCTCTGTCACCGAAGACATTCGGAAGGCTTTCTCCACCTCCTTAATCCATGTTTGAGCACCCGTGGGCCCTCCTTCTCCATTAAAAGTGGGTGGACTACTGTTGGTGAAGTCCTTGAACGTCACCCTCCTAGGTTGAACTGGCGGTGGGGGCGGTGGGATGGACAACGATCTGCTGGACAGCGGGTGGCACTGGCAGAAAAGCAGGTGGTGTAGTTGAAATCATGGGTATATCGCGTACCATGCATGGAATAGGTTCTGCCCGCGGGGAAGAACGTGACTCATAGTGAGGAAAATAGTTCCTCATATTATCAACATCATCTCCCGCCTCATCCTCTGATGGGTCCTCTTCGTCATCTCGATCCTCATCTTCTGGATCTGCATCCTCCTGATCATCATCCTCATGATCCTCCGGTTCAGCATCCTCCCCAGCGTCCTCCTCGTGCTCACTGGGGTCCTCATCCTCCTCGGGATCTTCATCCTTCTCAGGATCTTCCTCGGGAGTTCGAGGGATTTCGAAGTGGAATACCTCAACTGCCCTGGATACCCTCTTACGAGGAGTCACACGCCATAAGGAACCAGTGCGTAGTGGTGGTGCACAACTGTCCTCAGGGTGTCGGCGCTTGCGTCCACTCGAAGGACCCGCATCAACATCTGGTGTAGGCATAGCAGTAGTAGATGGCCCGAGTGATGCCTCTCTTACAGCCTCAACATCACCGGTGGGAATGTCAGTATGTCCCGGTCGATCAGACAAGGTAGTCTCCAGAACATGCTCCTCGTCAGAGCTATCGACCACGGGAGCTCTCTCTCTATCATCGCGTCTCGAAGCCATCTATAGGTAAACATAACCTACGTCAGTATAGGGACAAGGTTTAACTTAATATAGAGTTTGACATGAATACTAATGCAATGCATGGTTTGCAGTAATTCCTACTTAAATCCTTAGCTTAAAAATTTTATAACCCTTAAAAATTAGCTTCAGATGGCGAAAAGTCTATCTAACTATCTATTCGTCCTTACGTCCTATTTTCCTATACTTATGTCTTACAGTTCCTTCATTCTTCCGTAAGACTCTAATTATCGCGTTCTACTCTCCGGTAGAGACCGTGGTCTCCTACCCGGTGCTTGGCTTTGCCAACAGTAATGTACCGAGCGATGTTTCTCACGAAACATTTCCGGTCGGACATAGCTCTGATACCAACTGTGACGGCCCCAAAAATCATAAAACAGATTTCGGGCACCATCAAAAATTGACAAAAGATAATTAATACATCCAAGCATGCATAACATTAAATAAGAGATAAATAACGAATCTCTATTACATTATCCATTAAAGAGTATTTAATACAGCGGAAGTCTTAAAATAGGGCCCACACAGGCTTTAAAGTCTAAACATTTCTATAATTTTCTCCCTCTTCACCCTACCCTTGAAAGCCATCCATAAGAGGGATATCAGGAATCTCTCAGAATTCCATTTTTTTCTTTTCCTTTATGAGACGCATCGGTCGTCTCGCCATAACCTGTAAAAATTATAATCATAGCAACATGAGCGATTTACGCTCAGCAAGTATATATTCGATAGTATTTGGGTAAGCTTGAACGATGGAAAATAATGGTTTAAGTGTTTATGAGGTTGGACGAAAACAATGTCCAACACCTCCGAATAATATAGAAGAAAATAGTTTCTAGGGTCCCAGAGTGATAGCGAGGGATTTGACCCTTTTCTTGGAGAAATCTTGAATAAACCACATGCGCCTTATAACACTGTCTGTTTGGCGCACGTGCCCTTAAGAACTCTTAATACCGTCTGTTTGGCGCAGGTGCCCTTAAGAACTATCTTAAATCACACGTTATATCAGATGGCCAACTTGATCGTCTGACTTAACCATGATGACATACGTAGTCAATGCAGAAAAATTTGTCTGCAAGGGTTCGGTTACCGATGCCTCGGTTTCCATTCCCTATCCATAATAGGCACGGGATGCCAGGCATATGCATCCACGTAACCGTTAGTTTACCCACACGGATATACTTTTCAAGTAAGGGGTAAAGAATAAGGCTTCTATATCCGTATAGGGTTTACTTTGACGTATTAGCGAACTTAAACAGCTAATAACCGCCCAAGAAATACTTGTATCTACTACAATATTTTTCACGTACATCGAATCGAATGATCATACGTTACTTAACTTTGAATAAATATCAACATAATATCAATATCATGTACGTATATCGAATAAATTGATTATACGCATTAGTTTGAAATATAAATCATTTGGAAACATATTTGTCATGAATATAAAAGAGATATGTACATGCATATCATTTCATAACATATCATACGCATATCGAAACAAGTGATCATGCGTTATCTTGAAATAAACATAAGATTGAATGTATACTTGCCTTTGGTCCTTAGAATGCTCACGTTTAATAACTCGTGAAAGCAGAAAATTCTGTAAAACATGTATTGATAAAAATATGAGAAATCTCCACTTAAATACACATGATAAATTTTCATGCGAAGTGTTAATGAAATTCTCAAGTCTATACTTAACTACTTATGTCGTCACTCGTAATTTTGGGATTCGGTTGGAATCGAATCAAAGTCCGCGAGATTAGTGGACTTGGTTAAACGTCACTCGTAGATCCTCGATAATTTAAATTAATTATAGGAGGCCTTAGATTAATTAATAAATATTAATTAATCAACTTAGGCTTTAAATGATTATTATTAATCATTCAGAAATTATTCATTAATTATTATTTAATTTCCTTAATTAAATAATAATTGGTCTATAATTAATTAAGATTTATTTCTTAATTAAATCTTAGTTTAAATGATTTATTTAAATATTTAAAAATCATTTGTTAATTATTATTTAATTACTTTAATTAAATAATAATTAGTATTTAATCATTTAAAATTCATTTATTAATTATTATTTAATTACTTTAATTAAATAATAATTAATATTTAACTATTTAAAAATTATTTATTAATACTTTTAAAAAAAAATATGTAAGTGTTTATTTTATTTTTTGAAAACTTTGATTAGGTCAAAAAATAATTTTCAAAATGGGTTGAAATTTTAAAATCAAGTGGGTAAAATTTATTGGATCAAAGTCAAAAATTTTATTTTGAAATCTGGGTCAAAACAGTGGGTCAAACCGGGCTAAAACCGGGTCGAATCCGGGTCAAACCGGTTCAACCCACCATCTTCAACAACACTGCAGTTGTAGTGTTGCCGGCGGCAACACCAAACCGGCCACACGCACTGCTCAACGAACAACACACACACACATGCACTGGTTCGCGAAACGGGCAACACCGTGACCTTTAGCATAGGAGAACATACCCCTACGCTTGATGCCACGGCCTGAAACTCAAGGAATCGGCCGAAGGAGTCGCCTGAAAAAGCTTCTCGCCATAACCGCCGGCGAGACCTTCGGGTTTAGCCATTTTGGCCATTACAACATTATTTTTAACGATCTATACATGAAAATGAAACTAGAGATCTCAAGGAACTCATACATGCAATCAATTTCAATTTTCATCAACTATATCGCATTCTAAATCGATTCAAAGTTTCGGTTTAAAAGTCCGAAAATGGATCTACGAAATACTCCACCATTTTTTTAAATTGTTTATGTCAAATCGAAGGTATAATCATAAGGAATCTAATGGCATAATCTATTCGAATTAACATGCAATAGATCAGACGAAATAGGGATCCAAAGTTTCGGATTCTATATGAATAATTCGTTGCTAAAGGATGAACAAGCGTCGCTAAAGGGTTTTCTCTTCATTTAAATTTTTATTAAACTTCAAAAATTAATATCTCTCAATATATAAATGATATGAAGAAGTGCAATATATGAAAATCATACTGAAAAATATTATCTACGACATGGTATAATTAGAAAAAATTTTCGACGTAAAAATAAAAGTGCAGAAAATTTTTTTTTTACCTCTTAAAAGCTTGAAATGAAAATTTTCAAATTCTTGCTAGAGATGAAGAACAATGCTCCGAATTTTTTGAGAGAGTTTGTGAAATATGCTTAGTGAATATGCTGTAATGATTTTACTAACAAAGCTAGGAAGATAATCAAGGAGCAAATTAGTATCTAATAAATGCACTAATTGAATTTTGAATTTCAAATTTTAAATCCTTAATTAATTGCATACTAATTGCATGGTAATTATCATTTGTAACTGATGTAAATTAATTATTTACCATAGGAGTAATTAGTAAAAATTTAATTACTCACTAATTTACATTTTTAATGGTTATGCATTTATTTATTGCATTAACCGAAAAATTAATCCGCCTCGGCGAAATAAAAGTGCGTTTATAAAATTATTATCAAAATTAACATCTAATAAAATTTTAAAATAAATATCTTGTCACAATTTATTGTCTCGCAATAATTAATAATATAACATTTGTTATAAATATTAATGAACGTGTGCATAATGAATTACGTAACCCTTACGTATACGTAACCGTAAAAAAAAATATTTACTGGACGATAAATTCATAAATAATCCTCAAAATTTTACTTTTGAATTATTGGGTTCTCACAGTTGCACTTGCAGAGAAAAAATCTACCGTCATCTTCAGATTCTCTACAATAATTATGCTCCTCTTCTTCAAGTGTTTCCCTCTCTTTCAAGGCATAAGATGCCTCAATTTTTTCGACGTCATGAAGGGTCATGACCCGGTTACTAGGACAGTCTCGTTGCATGTGTCCGTAACCTTTACACTTGAAGCAGATTCTTTTGTCTTCAATTGTCAGTGGTGTAGAGGCTTTTCCCTTATCCTTCTTGAATTTATCAAAGTTAGGAGTGAACTTGGACATAGATTGTGACACGTTTCTCCTTTCGTTTCAGCCTCTTTCAATTATCTTACCCACAAGTCGGGCATGACTAATCCCCTTGGCCTTGGCATGCTTCTCAGCTCGCATGGCTACCTTGCATACCTCTTCAAAGGAACAATAAGGTTGCAATTCCACTATCTCGGCAATATTATTGTTCAGTCCCGTTAAGAACCGAGCAATCTTGTGTTCTGCCCTTTCTTCATGGTTGCACAACATGGTAAGTTGTTCAAACTCCACTGTGTATTCTTCCACTGATAATGCTCCCTGCTTGAAACCTTCAAATTTTAAAAACAAATCTTGCATGTAATCAGTCGAGCGGAAACGCTTCTTTATTCTGGTTTTTAAAGCTTCCCACAACCTGATTCGTGTTTTTCCTTCTCTCCTCC
Source organism: Centella asiatica (assembly GCA_014636745.2). Lineage (NCBI taxonomy): Eukaryota > Viridiplantae > Streptophyta > Magnoliopsida > Apiales > Apiaceae > Centella > Centella asiatica. Next base: position 8,525,295 of record CM025787.1, on the reverse strand, counting down.
TTTTGTTTTTCAAGTTCTCATACCATAGGTTAGCATAACCAATGAATTTTAGTATCGCCACCTCAAATCTTTTATTGTCCTCATAGTCTTTATAATCAAAGACTCGTTTAATACGTTGTAACCATTTAAGAAATTTCTCAGGCTTCATGCTGCCATCAAAATCTGGAATGTCTAAATGCAGACCCTTGTCGTCATCAATTTTTTTCCTCTACCTCCTATGTACTAGTCTAGCCACTTCTTCTTCCTCTGAATCTGAAGTGCGAACAAATCTCGTACTTCTGTTTGGACTTGTAGAAGGGTTTCTCTGATCCAACCTAGCTAGAATCTCGTTCATCTTATCTGTTAGCTCATTTATTTGTCAATCACGGCGCAAGTTTTGTGCTTGCTCCAAGGTAAGTGATGTATTTAATCTGGTAGGATCAAACACAAGTTGCAAAAAATAACTTTAGGAAGATTTTGTAAAGAATTAATCACTAGAAATCAACACTAAAAGATCAATCTGTTTAGTTTGCTTAAAGAAATTAATCACCCGCAAGCTAAAACAAATCAGGTTGTGAAAGTCTAAAGGAATTAACCACCAACTTTCAGGATAAACGCCAGTAAAAACTCACACAATTTTTTTAATCAAAAGTCTCCCTACATCGTACAACATAAGCAGCTATTTATAAGCTGTTATGAAACCCTAATTCTACTTTGGAAAGAATTCTACAATGGAAAGAAAAATCTAATCCAACTATGGAAAGAACTGTACAACGAAAAGAAATCTAATCTGAAGAAGAATCTAATTAAACAAGGAAAGAATAGAAACAAAGCTATTACAATTAGAAAACTAATAAAAATAATTTAACAAACTACAACCGAAGAAATAGTCCTTGACGGGTTAAATGGAATTACTCTCCGACAGTACAAATTATCCCCTAACAAGCTTAGTCTCCGACAGTATAATTTATACCCTGATGAGCTTAGTCTCCGAAAGTATAAATTATCCCATGACGAAACCTTAGTCCCCGATGACCATTTTATCCCCTGACGCGCGTAGTCTCTGACGACCATTTATTCTCTGACGCGCGCAGGAACATCCCCAGATGCGAGGCTCAGCATCCCCTGATGAGGCTCGACGTTTATTTCTCGGCCACAACAGCTTTACTTCAACAAACTTACGTTACTAAAATTACAAAACTAGAACCTAACTAAAAATTGATTGCAAGTTAATTAACCCTAATTAATCCAATGGATCATACTCCCCTTCTTCGAAAACAATTGTCCTCAATTGTGGACCAGTTTCATGAATATAAGGAGTAAAAATCCCAACTCTAACTACTATGCTAACTGCGATTGAGTACAACAAAAACTAACACATTGAAGAAGACTTCGCCAATTTCTTGCCTCTATCAAATGGAACGTGCAGTGCAGATTGCATTGGATACCAGCTAATCAGCACAATATTGTTATCATGATCAATATAAAACCTTACCTATTGCAAATCTTGACCAACATAATGTTCTGTAGTCGTTCCCCAAATTCTCCATGGTTGCAAAACAACAACCTTTTTTTAAATTTCTGAACTTAATGTTGGTCCATGCAAAGTGTATCCATGAAAAAATGCAACAGTAATCACCACGTTCTTCTGAGGCGGGTTTGACTCAGACTTGTTAATCCTTATGCTCCAACTCTCTGTTCTTTGTTCTGTATTGGTGGGTTATGTTTGTTCTTTTTGGCTGCTGCAAAGTGCTTCTACTGCTGTTTACTACTCCTGCTACTATTTGCTGCTGCCGTATGCAGCTGCTGCTGTTTACTGCTGCTGCATACTGCAGCTGCTGCTGTTTACTGCTGCTGCATACTGCAGCTGGTTTCTGCATACTGCAGTTGGTTTAATGCTGTTTACTGTTGCTGCTGGATTCAGGTGTCTTCTTGCTGCATTTCAGAGGACCCTAGCCAGCGAAGGATTTACCGTCAGAGGGATTTTTACTTGGTCTCCTTGTATCAGCCGACTGAATTGCTTTGTGTTTATGCTCATAGTTTTGGCTTGTTTTCCCTAGCTAGCGAGATGTGCTAGTAGGTCGAGGGGGATGCCTCTCGTTAATTTTGTATTTTCTTTCCTTTTATATATTTCCGCAATTTAGCAAAAAAAAAAAAAAAGTACTCAAAGCATCCTTTGGTTCAGCAAAATCACGTTCCAAGCTTTCAGAAGGTTCACCATGAGTTTGGTCAGCTTCTGAAGGTTTTGAATTTGTTTGCAAAATCCTTCGAACAAGCAGTTGTGAACCTCGTGTTTCAGGTTCTTCTTCAAATTCAACTTCAAACACCTCATCAACCTCTTTACACACCCCTTCCTTCCCTTCTTCAACTGGTTCTATCTTTTTGGAAGCATAGGTTGCCTCAATTTCTTCAATGTCACGCAAGGTCATGACTCTATTGCTAGGACATTCCCGTTGCATGTGGCCATATCGCTTACACTTGAAGCAAATTTTCCTATCTCCTAAAGTTAAGGGTGCAGATTTCTTCTCGTTATCCTCCTTGAACTTGTTGAGGTTTGGAGTAAGTAAACTTAGCACCAAGTGGTGCTTCTTTCTGCTCCTCCGGTCTCTCCCATTCAAAACTCCGGATGCTGGGCTTTTCATGACTGATTCGTTGAGCTTTAACATGTTTCTCCACTCGCATCGCCAATTTACAAATTTCTTCAAAAGACCAATAAGGTTGCAATTCAACCCTTTTTGTAATATTAGAATTAAGGCCAGTTAAAAAACGTGCAATCTTATGTTCCACTCTTTCTTCTAGATCATAGAGCATCGTTAACTTTTCAAACTCCATCGTGTACTCCTCAACTGAAAGTGCCCCTTGTTTGAAGCTTTGTAATTTCAAGAACACATCTTGTACATAGTCTGTGGGTAGGAAACGTTTATTCATCCTACTCTTTAAGGCTTCCCAAGACCAAAATCGCGCCATGCCTTCTCTTCTCCTTTTGCTCTTCAAGTTTTCATTCCACAGGTTAACATAACCTGCAAACTTCAACACAACCACTTTAAATTTCTAGTGATCATCATAGTCTTTGTATTCAAAGACTTTCTCGATTCGTTGCAACCATTCCAAGAATTTTTCAGGCTTCATGTTGCCGTCAAACTCTAGAATATCCAATCTCAGACCCTTGTTGTCATCAATAATGTCTCTCTGCCTCCTAGGTACTGGTCTGGCCGCTTCTTCTCCTTCTGAATCTAAAGTGCGAACAGAACTTGTACTTCGGTTTGGGCTTGTAGAAGGATTCCTTCGATCCAATCTGGTTAGGATCTCGTTCATCTTGTCTGTAAGTTCATTGATTTGTCTATCACGACGCAAGTTTTGTGCCTGCTCCATTGTCAGTCCGTGGAATAATTTGTTCTTCTTCTCCAGCCATTCTGTTGTAGATAGTAGATTAGATCAAGAACAAATCACCACCAAAGCTCTGATACCAAGATGATGTATTTGATCTGGTAGGATCAAACACAAGTTGCGGAAAATAACTTTAGGAAGATTTCGTAAAGAATTAATCACCAGAAATCAACACTAAAGGATCAATCTGTTTAGTTTGCTTAAAGAAATGAATCACCCTCAAGCTAAAACAAATCAGGTTGTGAAAGACTAAAGGAATTAACCACCAACTTTCAGGATAAACGTAAGTAAAAAACTCACACATTTTTTTTATCAAAAGTCTCCCTACATCGTACAACATACGCAGCTATTTATAAGCTGTTATAAAACCCTAATTCTACTTTGGAAAGAATTCTACTATGGAAAGAAAAATCTAATCCAACTATAGAAAGAATTGTACAACGGAAAGAAATCTAATCTAAAGAAGAATCTAATTAAACAAGGAAACAATATAAACAAAGCTATTACAATTAGAAAACTAATAAAAATAATTTAACAAATTGAAATCGAAGAAATAGTCCCTGGCGGGTTAAATGGAATTAGTCTCCGACAGACTTAATTTGCACTTAGTCTCCGATAGTACAAATTATCCCCTGACAAGCTTAGTCTCCGATAGTATAATTTATACCCTGACGAGCTTAGTCTCCGAAAGTATAAATTATCCCCTGACGAAACCTTAGTCCCCGATGACCATTTTATCCCCTGACGCGCGTAGTCTCTAACGACCATTTATTCCCTGACGCGCGCAGGAACATCCCCTGATACGAGGCTCGGCATCCCCTGACGAGGCTCGACGTCTATTTCTCGGCTACAATAGCTTTACTTCAACAAACTTACATTACTAAAATTACAAAACTAGAACCTAACTAAAAACTGATTACAAGTTAAGTAACCCTAATTAATCCAATGGATCAGTAAGTCCCTGTGGAATAACTTGTTCATCTTCTCTAGCCATTGTTTGTTGTCATTTGTGATTTAATACAAAAATAACTCGTCGCCAAAAGCTCTAATACCAAGATGATGTATTTGATCTGGGAGGATCAAACACAGGTTGCGAAAAAATAACTATAGGAAGATTCTGTAAAGAATTGAATCACCAAGAATCAACACTAAAGGATCGATCTGTTTAGTTTGCTTAAAGAAATTAATCACTCGTAAGCTAAATGATCCATTGGATCATATTGGGGTTAATTGACTTGTAATTAGGTTTTAGTTAGGTTCTAGTTTTATATTTTTAGTAAGTAAGTTTGTTAGAATAAAGTTGCCGAGAACGAGCGTTAGGGGTTAATTAGTCGGCAGTGTCGGGCGTCAGGGGATGTTCCTACACGTCAGGGGATGCAAAGCCTCGTCAGGGGATGCCGAACCTCGCATCAGTGGATGTCTTTGTGCGCATCGGGGAATGGTATGACGTCATCAAGCAGATAACTAATGTGTCGAAGACTAAGGCTGACGTCAATAGATAGTTAGCGCATCTGAGACTAACCTATCAGGGACTAAAATGATCATCGGAGACTAATTTCATTTGACTCGTCAGTGACTAATTATCCTCTAATAGCCATTCAACCCGTCAGGGGATAATTATCCACTGACGTCCAATTATCCACTGACAGCTACAGTTATTCTTTTGTATTTTATTTTATTCTGTGATTATTTTGTATTTGTTTCCTATTTAAAATAGGTTTGTTATCTTTCCTTATTAGATTAGATTTCTTTCCATTATAGTTTTCTTTTCATTGTAGAATTCTTTCCAAAGTAGAATTAGGTTTTTATCACGGCTTACAAATAGCTGCTTATGTTGTATGATGAAGTACAAACTTTTGATTAATAAAAATTGTGTGAGTTTTTACTTATGTTTATCCCAAAAGTTGGTGGTTAATTTTTGTAGACTTTCACAATCTGATGTATTTGATCTGGTAGGATCACACACAGGTTGCGGAAAATAACTTTAGGAAGACTCCGTAAAGAAATCAATCACCGGGAAGTCAAGACTAAAGGATCAATCTGTTTTAGTTGCTTAAAGAATTTAATCACCCGCAAGCTAAAACAAATAAGTTGTGAAAGTATAAAGGAATTAACCACCAACTTTCAGGATAATCGTAAGTAAAATCTCACACAATTTTATTAATCAACGTCTTCTCTCCATCGTACAACATAAACAACTATTTTATAAGTTGTGATAAAACCCTAATTCTACTTTGGAAAGAATTCTACAATGGAAAGAAAATCTAATCCAGCTATGGAAAGAACTGTACAACAGAAAGAAATCTAATTTGAAGAAGTATCTAATTAAACAAGGAAAGAATAGAAACAAACCTATTATAATTAGAAAACTAATAAAAATAATTTAACAAATTGCAACCGAGGAAATAGTCCTTGACGGGTTAAATAGAATTAGTCTCCAACAGGCTTAATTTGCACTTAGTCTGCAACAGTACAAATTATCCCCTGACAAGCTTAGTCTCCGATAGTATAATTTATACCCTGATGAGCTTAGTCTCCAAAAGTATAAATTATCCCCTGACAAAACCTTAGTCCCAGATGACCATTTTATCCCCTGACACGCGTAGTCTCTGACGACCATTTATTCCCTGACGCGCGCAAGAACAACCACTGATGCGAGGCTCGGCATCCCTAACGAGGTTCGACATGTGCAGGAATATCCCCTAACGTCTGTTTCTCGGCTACAACAACTTTACTTCAACAAACTTACGTTACTAAAAATACAAAACTAGAACCTAACTAAAACCTGATTACAAGTTAATTAACCCTAATTAATCCAATGGAAGATACTCCCCTTCTTTGAAAACAATTGTCCTCAATTGTGGAGCAGTTTCATGAACATAAGGAGTAAAAATCCCAACTCTAACTACTATGTTAACTGCGATTGAGTACAACAAAAACTAACACATTGAAGAAGACTTCCCCAATTTCTTGCCTCGATCAAATGGAACGTGCAGTGCAAATTGCATTGTATACCAGCTAACCAACACAATATTAATATCATGATCAATATAAAACCTTACCTGTTGCAAATCTTGACCAACATAAGGTTCCATAGCTGTCTCCCAAATTTTCCATGGTTGCAAAACAACAACCTTTTTGTAAATTTTTGAACTTAATGATGGTCCATGCAAAGTATATCCATGAAACAATGCAACAGTAGTCACAACATTCTTCTCAAACTCATCTGGCTTTTCAAGGAATTCACTCAAAGTACTTATTGATGAAGATGGTACATTAGATGAAAATTCCTCAGGTTGAACAACTTCAAATCTAGTACACACATGATTTAAGGTCTCAACAGGTTCAGCATGAGCGAAGTCAACTTTTGAAGGATCTGAATTTACTTGCAAAACTCTCCTAACAAGAAGTTGTGAACCACGTGTCTCAAGTTCTTCTTCAGAGTCAACTTCAAACTCCTCATCATCCTTCGTGCACACCCCTTGCTCCTTTTCTTCAGTTGTTTCTATCTCCTTGGAAGCATAGGCTGCCTCAATATCTTCAATGTCATGCAAGGTCATGACTCGATTGTTAGGACATTCCCGTTGCATATGGACATATCCCTTACACTTGAAGCAAATTTTCCTATCTCGTGAAGTTAAGGGTGTAGATTTCTTCTTGTTATTGATGTAGGGTGTTTAAGCGTATAGCCTCAGATAAACTAAACCAACTTGTTGATGTACGCATAAGAAGTCGATTTAGGGTTCTCGAAAGAATCACACGCTCAAGGCTATTCGAATCACACGAACAGGGTCTTGTTTATATTACACAAACAATAAGAAATTATAGAATACTTCTGAATTTTTATTAATCAAAATCTAGATGCGTTAACGTACAACATAAGCAACTATTTATAAGTTGTTATTACAAACCTAATCCTAATTGAAAAGAATAACATATTGGAAAGAAATCTAATCCAATAAGGAAAGATAACAAACTTATTAAAACTAGGAAATAAATACAAAACAAATGCGAAAATAAATAAAATACACGAAAATTAATAACTGAAACTGTCAGTGGATAATTAAGCTATCGGAGACTAATTATCCCCTGACGATCAAATTATACTATCGGAGACTAACTATCCCCTGATAAACAAATTATACTGTCGGAGACTAGCTATCCCCTGATGGGTAAGTGAGCTATCAGAGACTAACATCCCCTGACAGTCGTAGTCTCTGATGTTGTAATGTATTTCCTGAAGCCCATAGTCTTCGATGTTATAAAGTATCCCCTGATACTTTCTCAACCAAACCTCGCTAAGCTTCAAACATGTTTGGCTCTAGTTTTGAAAGCAAAGTAATAACAGAATTATAACACCTTGTAAAGGATCAAAACACATATTTGGCCAAGTCCAGGTTTCAATTCCTTCATCATAGTTCACCAAACATAGTCCCAAAGCTTTTAACTCATCAAGCTTCAAACATGTCGCATTTGACAAGCTCACGACAAATCTCTTAGCCCTTGATCTAGTAACTGGACCCCGAAGCCTTAACTCATCATCAACATTTGATCCATGTACAACTTCTACTTCTGAATTAGGTTCGTTACAATTCATGCCCACATCAGTTATCCTCCTTGAACTTGTTGAGGTTTGGAATAAACTTAGCAACAGGTTGTGTTTCTTTCTGCTCCTCAGGTTTCTCCTATTCAAAACTCCGGATGTTGGGCGTTTCATGTCTGATTCGTTGAGCTTTAACATGTTTCTCCACTCGCATCGCCACTTTACAAATTTCTTCAAAAGACCAATAAGGATGCAATTCAACCCTTTCTGCAATATTAGAATTAAGGCCAGTTAAAAAGCGAGCAATTTTATGCTCTACTCTGTCCTCTAGATCACAGAACATAATTAGCCTTTCAAATTCCAAGGTGTACTCCTCCACTGAAAGTATTCCTTGTTTAAAACTCTGTAGTCATAGGAACACATCTTGCATGAAGTCAGCAGGAAGGAACCGTTTCTTCATTCTAGTTCTTAGTGACTCCCAAGACTCCAAGCGTGCCTTGCCTTCTTTTCTTCTTTTGGCCTTCAGATTTTTGTACCATAAGTTTGCATAACCTATGAATTTCAGCACAACCACCTTGAATCTTTTACGATCATCGTAGTCTTTATAATCAAAGACTCACTCGATACGCTGCAGCCACTCTAGGAATCTCTCAGGCTTCATACTGCAATCGAAATTCAGAATATCCAATCTCAGATCTTTGTCATCATCCACGTTTTCTATCTGCCTCTGCGGTGCTGGCCTAGCCACTTCTTCTTCCTCTAAATCTGAAGTGCGAACAGATTGCGTACTTCTGTTTGGACTAGTGGAAGGGTTTATTTGATTTAGTCGTGTGAGAATCTCGTTCATTCTTTCTGTCAGATCGTTGGTCTGTCTATCTCATCGCAAGTTCTGGGCTTGCTCCATGGTAAGTCCCCATGGAATTTGTTCTTCTTCTCCAACCATTATGTCGTACATGGTAGATTAAAGTAAGAACAACTCGTCCACCAAAGCTCTGATACCAAGATGATGTATTTGATCTAGTAGGATCAAACACAGGTTGCGGAAAATAACTTTAGGAAGACTCCGTAAAGAAATCAATCACCAGGAAATCAACACTAAAGGATCAATTTGTTTTAGTTCCTTAAAGAATTTAATCACACGCAAGCTAAAACAAATAAGTTGTGAAAGTATAAAGGAATTAACCACCAACTTTCAGGATAATCGTAAGTAAAATCTCACACAATTTTATTAATCAAAGTCTTCTCTCCATCGTACAACATAAACAGCTATTTTATAAGCTGTGATAAAACCCTAATTCTACTTTAGAAAGAATTCTACAATGGAAAGAAAATCTAATCCAGCTATGGAAAGAACTGTACAACAGAAAGAAATCTAATTTGAAGAAGAATCTAATTAAACTAGGAAAGAATAGAAACAAACCTTTTACAATTAGAAAACTAATAAAAATAATTTAACAAACTACAACCGAGGAAATAGTCCCTGACGGGTTAAATAGAATTAGTCTCCGACAGGCTTAATTTGCACTTAGTCTCCGACAGTACAAATTATCCCCTGACAAGCTTAGTCTCTGATAGTATAATTTATACCCTGAAGAGCTTAGTCTCCAAAAGTATAAATTATCCCCTGACGAAACCTTAGTCCCCGATGACCATTTTATCCCTGACACGCGTAGTCTCTGACGACCATTTATTCCCTGACGCACGCAGGAGCAACCCCTGATGCGAGGCTTGGCATCCCCTGACGAGGCTCGACATGTGCAGGAATATCCCTTGACGTCTGTTTGTCGGCCACAACAACTTTACTTCAACAAACTTACATTACTAAAAACACAAAACTAGAACATAACTAAAACCTGATGACAAGTTAATTAACCCTAATTAATCCAATGGATCACAATCTAATTTGTTTTAGCTTGCGGGTGATTAATTTCTTTAAGCAAACTAAACAATTTGATCATTTAGTGTTGATTTTTGGTGATTAATTTCTTTACGAGATCTTCCTAAAGTTATTTTTCGCAACCTGTGTTTGGTCCTAACAGATCAAATACATCACTAAAACAAATCAGTTGTGAAAGTTTAAAGGAATTAACCACTAACTCTCAAGATAATTGCAAGTAAATCTCACACAATTTTATTAATCAAAAGTCTATCTCTCAATTTACATTATGAACAACTATTTATAAGCTAAAATTAAAAACCTAGTCTTAATTGGAAAGAATGTTACGTTGGAAATAAATCTAACTTAACAAGGAAAGAAAATAACCTATTTCAAATAGGAAACAATTACCAAAACAAACACGAAAAAATAATAAAATATAAGAAGTAAACCACCTACACCCGTCAGTGGATAATTGTTCGTCAGTGGATAATCATCTTCTGACAGGTTAAATAGGCTGTCGGAGACTAATTATCCCCTGACGGGTTAAATTAGTCTTCGATGACTAAGTTAGTCCCTGGCGACTAATTTAGTCTCTGATGCATAACTTATCCCCTGACGAGACTAATTGTTCGCATCCCCTGACGCCAATTCTCAACACACCCTGATGCTATCCTTGGCACGCCCTGACGCCAGTCCTTGACCAGTTCTCAACTAAGTGCCCAAGTTGAATAATTACAAATTTACAAGTAAAGTAGCTGCAGAATTATTAGTGCTTCCTAACCAATGCCCTGCGTAAGCATCAATGGAGAATAAATCTAAGGATACATCCTTTAATGCAATATTTACCATTTCATCTATAGATACATCTGGTCGTTTACTACTCAATGACTCTAACGGATCAGCACATCAATAACCGCATGGACCGTATATGCCATTGTTAGTTCCAAATCATCCTTGGGTTGATTTGAGTATGGGCTTTGTGCTGGGATTGCCATGAACAACAAGGGGTAAAGATTCCATTTATGTTGTTGTTGATAGGTTTTCAAAGATGGCACATTTTATACCTTGCCATAAAACGGATGATGATTCACATGTGGCTGATTTATTCTTTTGTGAAGTGGTATGTTTGCATGGTATGCCAAAAAAAATTGTGAGTGATAGAGATGTGAAGTTCCTTAGCTGTTTCTGGAAAACTTTGTGGCATAAGCTAGGAATGAAGCTGTTGTTTAGCACAACTAGTCATCCGCAAATGGATGGACAAACAAAAGTGGTAAACAGAACCTTAGGAGCTTTATTGCGTGCTTTTGTGGAGAAATCTTTGAAGAATTGGGATGAGAAGCTTGCATTTGTTGAATTTACATATAATCGAAGTGTACATTCTGGTTCACGAATGTGTTTGTTTGAAGTCGTTTATGGCTTTGTGCCATTGACTCCATTGGATATTGATGTAGGGTGTTTAAGCCTACAGCCTCGGATAACTAAATCAACTTATTGATATACGCACAATAAGCTAATTTAGGGTTCCTGAACGAATCACACGTTCAAGGTTATTCGAATCACACGAATAGGATCTTGTTTATATCACACAAACAATAAGGAAAATTACAGAATACTTCTGAATTTTTTTTAATCAAATATCAACTCTCTATCACTCAAGTACAATAGAAGCAACTATTTATAAGCTGTTAAGATCCCTAATTCTAATTGGAAAGAATTTACAATGGAAAGAATTTACAATGGAAAGAATTTCAATACTGAAAGATATCTATTCTAACAAAGAAAGTAAATAATTCAATTTAATCTAGGAAACAAATAACAAATATAAATAATTATTTGAAACTAGAAAACCGGTAAAATCAGCTTTCGGAGACTATAGTCTCTGATGACGTCATTCCTGATCTCCGACAGATTAACTCACTTGCAGCTGACGTCATTAACCCCTGATGTGTTAATCCCCGATGCGCTTAGTCCCCGATACGCGTATTAGTCCCTGACGCGTTCCCGACACGACTATTAGTCCCTGGCGCGTCAAGCGTGTTCCCTAGCGCGTCGTGCGTAGTCCCTGGCACGTGGTTACTCGGCAAACTCGATATCAACAAAACAAAGGCAGTAATGCAAGAATTCCTTGGAGAATCACAATGCTTATGCATCCATTCCCACGTTTCAATACCTTCATCATAATTCACCAGAATTAACCCCGACGCCTTTAATTCTTCAACCTTTAAACACGTTGCATTTGACAAATTCCCAGCAATCTTTTTAGTCCTTGATCTAGTAGCTGGACCTCGTAATCTGAGCTCTTGATCCTCATCTGATTCCTTATCATCTATGCCCACATCATTCCCTCCTTGTGGAAAAAGATTTGTCCTCAAATCTTCTTCATGATCATCACCATTATAAGGAATCAAATCAGAAACATTAAAAGTGGCTGAAACTCCAATGTCGCTAGGAAGATCAATTTTATAGGCGTTGTCACTGATTTTCTCAAGAACTCGGAATGGTCCCTCAACTCTCTTTTGCAGCTTAGATCTGCGTTTCAAAGGGAATCGTTCCTTGCGTAAGTAAATCCAAACTAAGTCCCCAACTTTGAAAATATATCCTTTCTTTCCTTTCTTTGTACGTCGAATATAAGCCTCATTGGCTTGTTGTAATCGTTCTTGAACTTCCCCATGCAGTCTTTTGACAAATTCTACTTTAGCTTGTCCGTCCAAATTAATTGCATGTTCAATTGGAATGGGTAACATATCCAACGGAGTCAAAGGTGCAAAGCCATAAACGACTTCAAATGGACATAAACGAGAACCAGAATGCACGCTCCGGTTATAAGCAAATTCGACATATGCGAGCTTCTCATCCCAATCTTTCAAAGATTTTCCCACAAATGCATGCAATAAAGTTCCCAAAGTTTGGTTGACCACTTCGGTTTGTCCATCCGTCTGCGGATGACTAGCTGTGCTAAACAACAGTTTTGTTCCCAACTTATGCCATAACGTTTTCCAAAAATAGCTTAGGAATTTGACATCTCTATCGCTTACAATTGTTTTTGGCATTCCATGCAAACGCACTACTTCACGGAAGAACAAATCAGCCACATGTGTAGCATCATCCGTTTTGTGGCAGGGAATAAAATGTGCCATCTTTAAAAATCTGTCAACAACAACATAAATGTAATCCTTACCTCTTGCTGTTCGCGGCAACCCCAACACGAAATCCATGCTCAAGTCAATCCATGGATGATTTGGAACTGGCAGTGGCATATACGGTCCATGTGGTTGTTGATGAGCTTTAGCTTGCACACATGTAACACATCTTTCAATTATTCGATGAACATCTCGATCCATGCTTGGCCAATAAAAGTGTTCTTTTAAGGCTTCTAATGTTTTTCCTTCTCCGAAGTGACCAGCAAGGCCTCCATCGTGTGCTTCCCTAATCAACAATTCACGCAAAGATGACCTTGGTATACACACTCACTTTCCCTTGAGAAGGAATCCATCATGCATGAAATATTGTCCATTTGCACCCTTGCCGCAGTCCTCCAAAACTTTGGCGAAGAAAGGATCGTTTGCATATTGTTCTTTGATAAGATCAAATCCCAACAAACGAGAATTGAGTAATGACAACAGAGTATATCTTCTTGACAGTGCATCAGCTACAACGTTTCCCTTTCCTTGTTTGTATTTAATCACATAAGGAAAAGTTTCAAGAAATTCTACCCACTTGGCTTGTCTACGATTCAACGTACCTTGCCCTCGAATGTACTTTAGAGATTCATGATCAGTATGAATTACAAACTCTTTGGGCAAGAGATAATGTTGCCATGTTTCCAAGGCTCGAATCAGTGAATAAAATTCTTTCTCATAAGTGGAATAGTTCAGACTCGCCCCACTTAGTTTCTCACTGAAATATGCTACTGGTCTGCCTTCTTGCATCAAGACAACACCTATGCCTACACCACTAGCGTCGCAATCCACTTCAAAAGTGCTGTTGAAGTTTGGTAATGCTAATACCGGCATCTCACACAATTTCTGCTTTAACAGTTCAAAACTTTCTTTGGCAGTTTTTGTCCACCTGAACTCTCCCCCTTTCTTTAGACACTCAAGCATTAGTGATGCAATCGTGCTAAAGTTCTTCACAAATCTTTGATAGAAGGAAGCCAAACCATGAAAGCTTCTTATATCACTTACCGATTTTGGTTCTGGCCATTCCTGTATTGCCCTTACTTTTTCTTTATCCACTTCTATTCCATTCTTAGATACCACGTATCCTAGGAATATCAATTTATCTTGAGCAAATACACTTTTCTTTAGATTTGCATTCAACTGATTTCCGCTAAGAACAACGAATACTTCACGTAAATGTTGTAAGAGATCATCCATATTGCTGCTATAGACTAGGATGTCATCAAAATATACCACTACAAACTTACCAATGAACCTACGTAGAACGTGATTCATGAGTCTCATGAAAGTGCTTGGTGCATTCGACAACCCGAAGGGCATGACCATCCATTCGTATAATCCATGCTTGATTTTGAATGCAGTCTTCCATTCGTCTCCTTCTCGCATTCGAATCTGATGGTAACCGCTCTTCAAATCAACTTTTGAGAATACTACAGCTCCATGCAGCTCGTCCAACATATCATCGAGTTTAGGAATTGGATAGCGATATTTAACCGTTATCTTGTTGATGGCGCGACTCTCCACACACATTCTCATTGAGCCATCCTTTTTCGGTACTAACAATGCTGGAACTAAACACGGACTCATAGATTCGCGAACATATCCTCTTTCAATCAGTTCATCAACTTGTCTCTTCAATTCCTTTGCTTCCTCTGGGTTACATCTGTAAGCTGCTCTGTTTGGTAAAGATGCTCCCGGTATTAAATCAATTTGATGTTCTATCCCTCGGATCGGCGGTAATCCTTTTGGCAATTCATCCGGAAACAATGATTGGAATTCTTCTACTAGTTTTTGAATTCGAGGATTGACAGTTACGGAACCCAGCTTCATCACTTCTTGCACCAATAACATCAAAATAGTTCCACCATCTCGTAGGGTTTCTTCTATCTCTTGTTTACTCGTTAATAAGGAATTCTTCGCTTCTTTTGAAACTTTGTTTTCCTTGGCTCTAGCCCTACGGTCATCCAGAATTTGTTTTGGCGTCATAGGCTTTAATACAATCTTTCGGCCCTCCTTGTGGAAAGCATAAGTGTTATGCTTTCCATCATGCATGACATGACGGTCAAACTGCCAAGGCCTTCCCAATAGCATATGACATGCATCCATCTGTGGTACAACATCAAACAATACCTCATCCTTATATACATTGCCGACTGAAAATGGAATCAAGACTTGTTTGTCGACATTCACCACATTATCTTGATTAATCCATTCGAGCTTGTATGGATTTGGATGCTTCATTGTCTTGAGTTGTAGTTTCTCCACCACTTCACTAGAAACCACGTTGGTACTACTTCCTCCATCAATGAGCAAGTTGCACACCTTTTTCATTACCGTGCACCTTGTTTGGAATATGGTTTCACGTTGATCAGTCTCATCTACTATTTTGGTATTAAGGAGACGCCTTAATACTTGTAGTTCTCCATTATCACACTCCACTTCATGATCTTCACAATCACCATCATTCTTCTCTTCGGATTCGGAGTCACTTTCATAGGCAGTTTCCATCACAAACGCTTCTCGTACTTCTTGCATCGTGAATGTTTTCTTGTTAGGGCAATCCATAGCATAATGGCCTAACCCCTTACACTTGTAACATGTGATATTACTCAAGTCCTTCTTTGGTCTTTCCAGTTTAGGCAAGCTTTCTATCATCTTTTCTTTGCCCTTATTCTTGGAGCCACCTGGTTCAGGTTTCCTATCTTCTGATCTCCACGGATAAGTGGTTTTGATTGGTTTTGGATAAGATCTACTTGCGTTTGTTTTGCGCTGTCTCTCCACCTTAACAGCAAGCTTGACAACATCCTCGAAGAATACATATGGGCTAAGTTCAACCGTATCTGCTATTTCTCTACGTAATCCTCTCAGGAAACGAGCAATAGTTTGCTCCTCTGGCTCAACCAATTCACATCTCAATTTAAAAGATTCAAACTCCTTCACATAATCTTCAACTCTCATGGCCCCTTGTCAAAGTGTCTGTAGATGTAAATATAGTTCCTGCTTGTAATAATCAGGAACGAATCTTTTTCTCATGAGGTTTTTCATCACACTCCAACTACGGATGGGTTCGTCACCATCTCGCTTTCTCTGTGCTACTAGGTTATCCCACCAAAGACTAGCATACTTCGAGAATTCCAAAGCTGCTAGTTTGCACTTTCTTTCCTCTGAATGGTTTTGAAATTCAAAAATCTTTTCAACTTTCTGAACCCATTCCAGGAATTCTTCAGGATCACTACTTTCAGTGAAAGGAGGAACTTTTAGCTTAATATTGGAACGTTCTTCACGATCATTAGGTGGATCGTTACGAACATTAATTTCCAACTCTTGTTCCGGACCTTCAGCTTCTTGATCATGGCCATTGTTATGTCCCAACAATCTGGCCATCATCTCCTCTAACCGATCCAGTTGAGTGGTCATTGTTGCATATTGATTTTGCAAACGTTGGATCTTTGCATCCTGTAGAGTTGCGCCACGATGTAATCCCGTCTCCCCAATATTATCATGTCCACTTGAATCAGACATCAGAATAATTATAACGTAAGAACTAGAAAACAAGAATGAAACACACGTCCTTGATTTCTTTACTCCCAACCTGGCTCTGATACCAATATGATGTAGGGTGTTTAAGCCTACAGCCTCGGATAACTAAATCAACTTATTGATATACGCACGATAAGCTAATTTAGGGTTCCTGAACGAATCACACGTTCAAGGCTATTCGAATCACACGAATAGGATCTTGTTTATATCACACAAACAATGAGGAAAATTACAGAATACTTCTGAATTTTTTTTAATCAAATATCAACTCTCTATCACTCAAATACAATAGAAGCAACTATTTATAAGCTGTTAAGATCCCTAATTCTAATTGGAAAGAATTTACAATGGAAAGAATTTCAATACTGAAAGATATCTATTCTAACAAAGAAAGTAAATAATTCAATTTAATCTAGGAAACAAATAACAAATATAAATAATTATTTGAAACTAGAAAACCGGTAAAATCAGCTTTCGGAGACTATAGTCTCTGATGACGTCATTCCTGATCTCCGACAGATTAACTCACTTGCAGCTGACGTCATTTACCCCTGATGTGTTAATCCCCGATGCGCTTAGTCCCCGATACGCGTATTAATCCCTGACGCGTTCCCGACACGACTATTAGTCCCTGGCGCGTCAAGCGTGTTCCCTAGCGCGTCGTGCGTAGTCCCTGGCGCATGGTTACTCGGCAAACTCGATATCAACAAAACAAAGGCAATAATGCAAGAATTCCTTGGAGAATCACAATGCTTATCCATCCATTCCCACGTTTCAATACCTTCATCATAATTCACCAGAATTAACCCCGACGCCTTTAATTCTTCAACCTTTAAACACGTTGCATTTGACAAATTCCCAGCAATCTTTTTAGTCCTTGATCTAGTAGCTGGACCTCGTAATCTGAGCTCTTGACCCCCATCTGATTCCTTATCATCTATGCCCACATCAGATATGTTTCCAATCCCAATCGAGCATGCAATTAACTTGGAAGGACAAGCTAAGGCAAAATATGTCCTCTTCACAACCAAGATGTTATTAAGAGGGAAATAGTGGATTACTATAAAAAGCTCCTCGGTACTTCTCCTGGCCTTTACCAGGGAAAGAGACTCTTCAAAAGTTCATTGATAAATCTCTACCTCAGGATTTGGCCCATCAGTTAGTTAATCCCATTTCTGCAGATGAAGTCCTTATTACTCTGAGAAGTATGAAAAGAAACAAAGCTCCTGGGCCCGATGGTTATAATGTTAATTTTTTCCTCCACTCTTGGGACATTGTTGGGGATGACTTTACAAAAGCTGTATTTTATTTCTTCAATAATGGTACGATGCTTAGAGAGGTTAATGCTACTGCGATTGCTCTGGTCCCTAAAGTTCAAAACCCAACTGTTATGGGTGACTTCAGACCTATTTCTTGTTGTAACACTCTCTATAAATGCATCTCTAAGATTCTGGCTAATAGAGTACAAAGGGTCCTACCAAGCTTAATCTCTCCAGAGCAAGCCGCTTTTGTCAAGGGTAGGAAAATTGGAGACAATATCCTTATTGCTCAAGAATTATTGAGAGGTTATCACAGGGAAGCTGGGCCACCTAGATGTGCCTTAAAAATTGACCTTCGCAAAGCTTTTGACTCGGTCAATTGGGATTTTCTCTTTGATACTTTGCGACTGATGAACTTTCCTAATGTAGGCATGAACAAGAAGGAATCAGATGGTGACAGTGAACTAAGGCTTAGGGGTCCAATTACTAGATTCCTTAATGTTTCAGACTTGATTCCTTATGTTGGCAATGACTATGAAGAAGATTTGAGGGAAAATCTTTTCCCACAAGGAGGGGATGATGTGGGCATGAACAAGAACAAATCATCAGATGGCGACGGTGAACTAAGGCTTAGGGGTCCAATTACTAGATGCAAGTCTAGAAAGTTTGAAGTAAGTTCGTCAACTGCAGCAGGTTTGAATCTTGAAGAGTTTTGGATATTAGGGTTATGTTTGGAACATTATGAAGATGGCACTGAAACTTGGACTTGGCCAATTCTGCATTATGATTTTTCACAAGGTGCTTGTAATTATGTTATTACTTTGCTTTTGAACTTGGAGTCAAGCACATTTGTGACTTAGTCGAAACTTTGCTGAGGAGAACCTCAGGGGATATTTATTATATCGGAGATTACGGGCATCAGCGGTTAAGTATCAACATCAGAGACTACGACATCAGGGGATAATAGTCTCCGACAGTGTAAATTTACCCGTCAGGGGATATTAGTCTCCGACAGCCAAATTCTTGCATCAGGGGATAGTTAGTCTTCGACAGTGTAAATTGCTTGTCAAGGGATGGCTAATCTCCGATAGGCAAAATAGGCTGTCAGGGAATATTTAGTCTCCGATAGCTTACTTATCCACTGACAGTTTCAGTTAGTATCTTTCATGTATTTTATTTATTTTCGTATATCAGTATACTGTTGCTGTTTGCTATTGTTCGTCAAGGGTTGCCAATCTTGGTTGTTGCAGGATATTGTTTCGAACTGCTACTGCTGCTGGTTTCAGGTGATTTATTGCTGCATTCATTAGGGGATTCTGGCCAGCGAAGGTTATGCTGTCAGAGGATTTATTACTTTGTCTCTATGTATCAGCTGCTTTGTCTCTTAATACTTTGTGTTTAGGTTTATGCTTATGCACATAGTTTTGTCTTGTTTTCCCTAGCTAGCGAGATGTGCTAGTAGGTCGAGGGGGATGCCTCTCATTAATTTTGTATCCTTTTCCTTTTTTATATATTTTTGTATTTAGCAAAAAAAAAATTAGATTTCTTTCCAATGTATTATTCTTTCCAATTAGGAGTAGGGATTTTAACAACTTATAAATAGCTGCTCATATTGTACAATAAGGATAGTTAATTGATTAATAAAAATTCGGAGTTACTCTGCAATTTCTTTTTGTTTGTGTGATATAAACAAACCCTATGTTAGGTTTTAGAACATTTGATGATGATTGTCTTTAGATTATTTAGAGTACAAATGTATAGAAAGTGTTAATTAGTAATACTGAAGTTTTGTAGCTAGCAGTTATCTCTTTGTTTGTAATTTATTCATTCTTTGTAAAGAGATATATTTTGTTATTTGTAAGTAACTGCTGGAATGGAGTATCAAAGCTTCAGTAAGTCAAAATGTGTATTTGGTCCGTTAGAGTTTACAAAAAGGCTTGTTGGAGACTAGGAAAACTTGTCAAAGACTAAGGATTTTTTTATCTATCAGAGACTAGTTTTGCCTGTCGGAGACTAAGGCTTACGTCATCAGAGACTAAGTCTAAAGAAGTCAGAGACTAAAGCTGACGTCATCGAAAAATAAGGTTTACAGAGAATTGTAATTCGAAGCTGTATAAGTTTTTCATAGTTTTGTATCTTTTCCTATACAGAATAGAAAAGAAGCTGATGATCATATTTATTATGATTGTTAGAATTTGTAATCAGTTGTGAAATCAATATAGCAATTGTTTATAAATTGAATTGAGTTTTTGTTCTTTATATTCCACAAGAAAGTTTAATTTCTTAAAGAACAAGAAATTCGAAAAGTATTCAAAGAACTTGTATTCAACCCCCCCCCCCTTTCTACAAGTTCTCGGCATCTCACTGGGAAAACAATTGGTATCAGATCCTGTAATTGAATTTATTCAATTAACACGTTCCAAGAGATGGCCAATGATGAAGCAAGCAGCTCTAACATAATAGCGTATGCGGGAAGTCGTGATGGTGGTACCAGAATTCCAATTCTTAAAAGAGAAGAATATCCAATGTGGAAGCAAAAGATGTACATGCACTTAAGAGCAACAGATTCAGATTATATTGATAGGATTGAGAAGGGTCCTTATCTACCCAGGAAATTTGTTCCTGCTAAAACCGCGATGGATCGGTTGTGGCAGAACACTTTGAACTTGCTGCAGAATGTGATTATACAAACGAAGACAAGTTGCAAGTGTTAAAAGATGCTAAGGTGATGAACATACTTTATAATGGAATTGATAAAAATATGTTCACAAGCATCATAAATTGCACTACATCGAAGCAAATCTGGGACACAATCAAAGTCCTATGTGAAGGGAATGACCAAGTCCGAAAGAACAAGAGGTCATTATTGACACAACAATACGAGTTCTTTCAAGCAAAGCATGGTGAACCAATAACGTCAGTTTATGGTAGGTTCAACACTTTGCTCAATGATTTGAAAATACTTGGAAAGTCCTATGACAATGAGGATGTCAACACCAAGTTCATGAGATCTTTCCCTCCAAGTTGGGATCCAAAAACAACAGCCATAAGAGAAGCTCATGACTTGGACATACTCACACTGGACAGGCTCTACGGGAACTTAAAGACTTCGAACTCGAAGTAGAACAACGACAACGCATGCATGGCAGGGACAAAGGAGCTGCGTTGATGGTTGAGACAAGCAAGTCTCAAGAGAAGCTTGATGAGGAATCTTCCAGTGCTAGCTCGACTGATCAGGAAGATGAACTGGATTCTAATGATGACATGGAGGAATTTATGGCATTCAAGGTTAAACAGTTCAAGAAATTTAGGGCCACCAGGAAAGGAAGAAAATCGTCAAGGAAGCCTAACCCTAAATGTGAAGGTCAAAAAGTCACCTTCGACTTAAAGAAAATAAGATGTTACAATTGTGACGGGTTAGGGCACTTTGCCAATGAGTGCAGGAAGCCTAGATCTAGTGATAGATCTAAGGATGAAAAATCAAGGAAAGACTTTGCTGACAAGAAAGCTAAATCAAAGAGCAAAGCCTTGATTACAGAGGGTAAAGATTGGATTGACAGCGACTCAGATGAAGAAGTTGTCAACTTTGCTCTAATGGCTCGAAGTGACGAGTCAAGTGATTCTACAAAGGTATGTGATGCAACTCAGAATTTCAATGTGCTTAATTTACTTGACACATCTAGCATTGAAAACATACAAAAAGATATGTCTGACTTGCATGTTAGTTTTAGATCTTTAACTATTGAACATACCAATGTAAAAGAATCACGTGACATTCTCTTGAAAAGAAACAAGTTTCTCGAAGAGAGATTGACACAATTTGACACTATCAAGTCTGACTTAAACAAAGCTCATCATATGATTGATGCTTTGAAAAAGAGGGAATATTACTTAGTAGAGCAACTTGAAAATGCTCAAGCTAAGATTAAACAGTGGAAGACTTCCTCTAAAAGGTTGACAGACTTGGTAGAGTGTCGAACAATAGGTCAAAAATCTGGACTAGGTTATGATGAAAATCTAGACAAGAGTTCAAATTTAAATGATCTATTCGAAGCTGTGAACTCCTCAACTAGTAAGCCAAATTTTACAAAAAGAATATAATTTTGTCACTCCTGTTATTGAATCCAAATTCATTAACACTCAAGATCAACAAATCTCTGCAAAAACAGAAAGTGATCAAAAGACAGTGAATGTTGTTGATAAGAGTGAAACAAAAAGATTAAATATTGGGTTCATGACAAAGACACAATTAAATAAAAAACTGGAAAATCTTCCAGACAAAAAGGCTAAAAAATTAGTGAAGTTAAGCAGAAATAAGAAAAATAGGAATGGAAAAATTGGCATTAATAAATATACAAATTATGCTAGAATGTCTGATGCTCCTAGAAAGACATGTCATGTACGTGGTAACCCCAACCACATAGCTGTTAATTGTATGAGCAAAAATAAAATTCCTATAACTGAGACTGCATCTTCAAAGAGAATAAAAGATAAATCACCTGTAAAAAGGTTAAATAATCTTTGCATTAATAATGAAAACTCTAAGCTTGGCAGTCTCTCACAAACAAGTAGCAAGACTAATGATTGTCCAATTAAAGTCAAAATTGCTAAAAGACAATCAACTCAATCTGAGTCAAGTTTTGAGTCTACAACTAGTGAGAAAGGACCCAAGAAAGTCTGGGTTCCAAAAATCTCAAACTAGTTACTCTCTACTGTGCAGGGCAAAAAGAAGAAATCATGGTACTTGGACAGTGGCTGTTCAAGGCACATGACTGGAGATAAGTCCCTGCTAAAACAGTATGAAGAGAAAAGTGGCCCAAAAGTCACTTTTGGAGATGACAGCACAAGCCATATGAGGGGATAGACAGTGTTGAACATGGAGATGTCATCTTCACTGAAGTAGCACTAGTTGATGGCTTAAAGCACAATTTACTAAGTGTAAGTCAACTATGTGATAAGGGATTCAATGTCACCTTCAAAGAAGATAAATGCTTGGTGTGTGACAAAGAATCTGAGAGAGTGATTTTGACAGGGAAAAGAAAAGGAAATTTGTATGTTGCAAATCTTATTTCTTTTATTGATCAAATCACATGTCTGTATAGCAAAGCTTCAACTGATGAAAGTTGGCTTTGGCATAAGAAGCTTTCCCACTTGAATTTCAAGAACATCAACAAGCTTGTGAGGAAAGGATTGGTAGCTGGCATTCCACAATTGGAATTTACACAAGATGGATTGTGTGATTCATGCCAGAAAGGGAAACAAAGAAGTGTGTCATTCAAAAGCAAACCAGCAACATCAATCACTGACCCTTTGCAGTTGCTGCACATGGATTTATTTGGTCAAGTGAATGTGATGTCAATCTTAAAAAATAGATATGCTTTGGTTATTGTGGATGATCACACGAGGTATACTTGGGTAAAATACCTCCATACAAAAAATGAAACTGCTCAGTTGATAATTGATCATATCAAAAAGGAATAACTCATCAATTCTTAGCTCCAAGAACCCCTCAACAAAATGGAGTTGTTGAGAGGAAAAATAGAACCCTTATTGAAGCAGCAAGGACTATGTTACAAGATGCTAAGCTTCCCACATATTTTTGGGAGGAAGCTATAAGCACTGCTTGTTTTACACAGAATAGATCCTTGATAAACAAAGCATACAACAAAACACCTTATGAATTAATGACTGGGAGAAAACCAACTCTCAAGTTTTTACATGTGTTTGGTTGTAAATGCTTTGTACTGAGAGACTCATCAGAAACAAGAGGAAAATTTGACAACAAGTCTGATGAGGCAATCTTCTTAGGTTATTCTTTGTCAAGTAAGGCATACGGAGTATATAATCTAAGAACAAAGGTCATTGTGGAATCAATTCAAGTTGTATTTGATGATAAAAAGATTCCAAGAATGATTGGACAAGGATTGCATGAACATCTCAGTTTTGAGAATGAATTGGATGCATGGGAATATCCATCAGAGACTATTGAAAAACCCCAAGATAGCAATGATCCCTACATAATTGAGGGGGAGTTAACTGTTGTGCATGAAGTACCAAGAACTAATACTCTATCAGAAATTAGAGTATTAGATGAAACTCAAGAGACTGGTGAAATTAGTATTCCATCGGAGACTAATGGTTCACCAGAGACTAGAGTCACTGATGCACAATCAGAGACTATATTGACACCATAGACTATTGAGATAAACAGCTCAGGGGGAGCTAATAATGAAGAAGTCAATGGTTTAGGGGGAGCAGTCTCTGATCATGAAGCTAGATTGGATAACATCAATCTAGAAAATGAAGCCTCCACTTCAATGTCAAATCTGCCACGTGCAATTCCATGGTTGAGAGACCACACACCAGATTTGATAATTGGAAGTCTAGAGGATGGAGTCAAGACTAGAAGTGCAACACAAAATGAATGTTTATATCTCAGTTTTCTCTCAAAGATTGAGCCAAAGAAAATTGAGGAAGCACTTCAAGATCCTAACTGGATAATTGCCATGCAAGAGGAGTTAAACCAATTCACTCGAAACTAAGTCTGGAGACTGGTACCCAAACCAAGGAATAGATCAATAATTGGTGCCAAATGGGTCTTCAGAAATAAATTGGATGAAGCTGGTACAATCACAAGGAACAAAGCAAGACTGGTTGCAAAAGGATATTCTCAAGAAGAAGGAATAGACTATGATGAGACTTTTGCACCAGTAGCAAGACTTGAAGCTATAAGAATCTTCTTGGCATATACAGCCTACAAGAACTTCAAGGTGTACCAGATGGATGTCAAAAGTGCTTTCTTGAATGGAAAATTGGAAGAGGAAGTCTATGTCTGTCAACCCCCAGGTTTTGTGGACTCCAAATTTCCAAATCATGTCTACAGGTTAGATAAAGCACTTTATGGCTTAAAACAAGCACCAAGAGCCTGGTATGATACTCTATCTCAATTTTTGCTTGAAAATAAATTTGTTAGAGGTATCATAGATAAAACCTTATTTTATAGAAACCAAGGCTCAGACATAATATTTGTGCAAATATATGTAGATGATATTATATTTGGATCTACAAATGAAAAACTTTGTGAAAAATTTTCAAAACTTATGCAGTCTAGATATGAAATGAGTATGATGGGAGAATTAACATTTTTATTAGGTTTGCAAATAAAACAATCAACTGATGGAATATTTATCAGTCAGTTCAAGTATATCAAAGACTTATTGAGAAAATATGATTTGGTTGATTGTGCATCTGCAAAAACACCCATGCCTACTGCCACTAAGCTAGATAAAGATTTAAAAGGAAAGAAAATTAATATTACTAGCTATAGAGGCATGATAGGCTCTCTTTTGTATCTAACAGCAAGTAGACCAGATATAATGTTTGCTACATGTTTATGTGCTAGATTTCAAGCTGACCCTAGAGAGTCACATTTGATTGCTGTAAAAAGAATTCTCAGATATCTAAAGGGTACCCCAAACCTTAGTTTATGGTATCCCAAAGAATCTGATTTTAAACTAATTGGTTATTCATATGCTGACTATGCAGGTTGCAAGCTTGATAGGAAAAGCACAAGTGGAAGCTGCCAACTTCTTGGAGTCAGACTTGTTTCTTGGTTTAGCAAGAAACAAAATTCAGTTTCTACTTCAACAGCAGAAGTAGAATACATCGCAGCTGGGAGTTGTTGTGCTCAAATCCTATGGATCAAGAATCAACTCCTAGACTATGGTATGTCCTTATCCAAAATTCCTATCTTTTGTGATAATACAAGTGTCATAGCAATAACAGAAAATCCAGTGCAACATTCAAGAACAAAACACATAGATATTAGATATCACTTCATAAGAAAACATGTAAGTGAAGGTAATATCGAATTACACTGGGTAACAACTGATAAACAACTTGCAAACATATTTACAAAACCTTTGGATGAATCTACCTTTTCTAGATTAGTTTCTGAATTAGGAATATTGAATTATGCCTCTAAAAATTGATTAATTTTTGAAAACAAGTTGTTTAGTTGTATGCAGCTAGAATTAAATTTCTGGATTGAAGCTGTTCTTTGTGAACAGAATTTTAGAAGCTAGAATTTAAATTCTGAAATGTAGCTGTTTTTTTAACTAAACAGAATTATTGAAGCTAATAATCATTAAACTTGATTGTTTGAAATTATTTTTTCTTTGCAAATTCTCTGCAATCTAACCCAATTTCAAGTTTCTTCAAAGTTCACAGATCTCTTCAAATGGCTGCTAAAACAGTCTATTTCCAGTTTGGAGATTTCGATTTCATAAAGACTAACCATGCAGGGGTGGCCAATAAGCATGAATTTGGAGTCCAGTATCACCTCTTCGTGGATTTTCTTCAAAACTCCACACTAACCTACGCCATTTATGAAGCTCCCGTCCAAGCCCCTAAAGTAATCACGGCTATGTGGACCACTGGAACCATCCAGGATGAGAACACTGACTCTCCTGTGGTAAGTTTCAGGTATGATAACACAATTTATAATATCGACCATACCGTTGTTAATAATGCTTTACACTTACCTGTATGTGAAAACTTTGACTCCCCTGCCTCTGATGAAGAACTTCTTTCTATGTTTAAAAACTTACATTATTCTGCTGAAATTAGTTCTGTTGGGTCTATAACACGACCCCATCTAAGGCAAGAGTGGTCATTGTTCTTTGATATAATAACTAAAGCATTTACTTCAAAATGCAGTGGCTATGATGCTACTATACTCACACAACAAATTGCTTTTAGTGTGTTGTATGATAGACATCTAAACATTGGGTTTTTAATTCTGCAAAATCTTTTGGTAAAACTAAAATCTGGTAATAAAAATAAAATGTATTATGCTAGGTTTTTGATGATGATTGCTTATTACCTAATCCCTAACCTTAATATTACTTGATTGCAAGTTGTACCAACTGTTTTGCAGAGTAAAAGAATTTTTACTGATGTGAAGCATAAATCTGCCAAGGTAAAGGTTCCCTTATTTTTCCCTATTGTCATGAGAGCTATTCTCATTGACAGTCTTCCAACCCTTTATTCTTTGCAATTCTTTGAGGATATTGAAAGTCAAAATCCTATTAATCCTTCAACCACTTCACAACAACAATTCCTAGCCCTCACCACAGTTTCCTAAAAGACTGTGGTTGTAAAACCAAAGATAACCAAGAAGCTCCCTATAAAAAGAAAAATAATTGAGGGAATAAGTGCGGATGAGGGAGAATAGGAAACTAAAGTACCACTTCAGAGAAAGAAGAGAGCTATAACCCTTAGCCAAAAGCAATCCATTCCTTCTCAAAAAGAAATGGAGGTTACAAGGACAAGCAGTGAATTGTGACCATCCTCCCAAAAGGATGCTGACATTGAAGAAAGTTCCCAACCAGGAACACCCTATACAGAGTCTGCACAAACTCTTGTTTACCAACAAGAGCAACCAAAAAGAGAGAAAATAAAAGAAAAGAGTGACACAAGGAGTGCACACACAGAGTCATCTTTTGATGTTCCTCAATTTTCAATGTCTGAGGAACAGCCAACACTCCCCATTGTACATTCTTCTCATTCTTCTCCTATACTTGATTCTTTTGATATTACTAATTTAAATTCTTTTGATTTTTCCCAAGAGGAGCCAACACTCGAGACAAGCTCTCAAACATATTCCATGGATAGATCCCTAGCCTAAAATACACAAAGGGAACCCTCTATCCATGCAGTCACATCTACTTCTCCAACCCCCACTTCTATAGGACAGAGTGTTCCCATCCAAATGAGTAAGGATGTGAGAATAAATAGTGAGAGTCAAGCTCCTGACCTGGAAAAAGGAGAGAATATACACATACTTGAGAGTCCAGCTTTAGATAGCTTGGAAAAAGGAGAGCATGAGAAGCTGGGTGCCCTACCCCAGGCAAAAGGAGAGGGTGTGAGCAAGGATGAGATCCTTGAACAAAATAAAAGAGAGAAATTCTCAGCAGGTATATTTTTACAACCTGTTGATACAAGCTCACAAGAAGCTCACATTTCTTCTGCTCCCTCCACAAATATCCAAACAGAAAAACTGAGAACATTTCAAGCAAGGGGATGCAGCATTAAATGTGATATCTGAAATGTCTAATGCCGACTTTGAAGTTTTATATGGTCTGCAACAAAGACAAGACCACCTTTCTGCATTGAAGACGAGGCTTGCAGATGAACCTGTGCATGAAGAAGCTCCAGAAACAAATGTTGATGAATGGTTGGATGCAACCTATTCCAACACACTAGAGGATGCAGCCGCCCAATTGAGGCAGGATTATGTGACCAACATAGGGTCAATTGCTTCTGCACCATCAGTTAAAGATATATTAGAAGAAGTAACCAAGGTGGATAAGAAACTGATGTATTTGATATGGTAGAATCAAACACAGGTTGCGGAAAAAATAACTTTAGCACAATTCCGTAAAGAAATTAATCACCGGGAATCAACACTAAAGGATCAATTTATTTAGTTTGCTTAAAGAAATTAATCACCCACAAGCTAAACAAATCAGGTTGTGAAAGTATAAAGGAATTAACCACTAACTTTCAGGATACGTAAGTAAAAACTCACACAATTTTTATTCATCAAAAGTCTCCCCCCTTGTATAACATAAGCAGCTATTTATAAGCTGTTACAAAAACCTAATTCTATTTTGGAAAGAATTCTACAATGGAAAGGATTTTGTTACTGAAAGATATCTATTCTAACAAGGAAAATAATCAATCCAATTTAATCTAAGAAACAAATAAAATATATGAAATTAGCAACCGGAAACATGAAATATAACTATCGGAGACTATAGTCCCTGAAAAGTTTAACACGCCCGCTGATGACGTCATTCGTCCCTGATACTTTAGTCCCCGATGCGCGTTAGTCCCCGACGCCCTGATGCCCTGATCCCTGATGCCCTGATGCCCTAGTCCCTAATGCCCTGATGCGCGTCTGTCTTAGCCCCTGATGACTTCCGTAGACCCTGACGACTAGCCCCTGATGACTTCCGTAGACCCTGACGACCATTAAAGTCCACAACTGCTTAACTCCTTATTCACAAGCAAAGTCACCACAGGCTGTTTAACACCCCCTAACCAAAAACTTCCGTTAATATTGACAGAAAATAAATCTAAGGATAATTCTTTAGAAACGAGATTTATTCTTCCATTTGTCAACAACTCTAACGTATCATCCTCCTCTTCTTCAGAAACAATTGTCCTCAATTTTGCCACATCGTCATCGTGAATATAAGTAGTCAAATCACCAACATTAAAAGTTGCACTTACACTGTATTCTCCTGGCAACTCTAATTTGAAGGCATTGTCGTTAATCTTTTCAACAATCTTGAAGGGACCCTCCGACCGAGGCATTAACTTATGTTTACGTAGGTTAGGAAATCTTTCTTTTCGCAGATGCAACCAAACAAGATCACCCACCTGGAAATTAGGTTGCTTCCTATGCTTGTTGACTAGGGCCTTATACCTTGCATTTACTTTTTCAATTCTGGCTCGTACTTGCGCATGTAACTTCATCATAGCTTGTGCTTTTACTTTGGCATCTGAATGGACATATTCACCCTTTGGCAAAGGAATTAAATCCACTGGAAGTCTGGGGTTTTCACCATACACTACTTCAAAAGGTGAATGTTTCGTAGCATACGTAGCAGACCTATTGTAGGCAAATTCAGCATGTGCAAGTTTGACATCCCAATCCTTGGTAGTCTTACTAACCAATCCGCGTAACAAAACTCCCAAGGTTCTGTTGGTTACTTCCATCTGCCCATCTGTCTGAGGATGATGTGAAGTGCTGAAACACAGTTTAGTTCCCAACAGTTTCCATAGTGTTTTCCAGAAATAGCTCATAAACTTAGTGTCTCGATCGCTAACTATAGTCTTTGGAACCCCATGAAGTCGAACCACTTCCTTCAAATACAAATCAGCTATACGAGATGCATCAGTAGTTTTGTGACAAGCCAGAAAATGTGCCATTTTGGAGAACCTGTCCATAACTACCATTATTGAATCATTACCCCTTTGAGTCCGAGGTAACCCCACAATAAAATCCATAGCGACATCCTCCCATGGAGATTCTGGAACAGGTAAAGGAGTATGTACCCCTTAATGAAATGTACTCTTCGCCTTTTGACAAGTTGCACACCGGGCAATCACCCCAGTAACATCTCCTTGCATTTTTGGCCAATAGAAATGTTCTTGTAAGATTGCCAATGTTTTGGTAATACCAAAGTGTCCGGCTAGTCCTCCTCCATGAGCTTCCCTAATTAACAATTCTCGAATTGAGCAAGATGGAATACACAAACAGAAATCCATCTTGAAATCCCCGTAGTTCCCTTTTAACAGAAATCCATCTTGAAATTCCCTTTTAACAGAAATCCATCTTGAAACACATAATTCCCCGTAGTTCCAAGAGAACACGCCTCAATTATTGGTTGAAACTCCAGGTCCTGCTGATAGTACTCTTTAATAAACTCAAAACCAAGTAATTTTGAGCTCAACACCCCAAGTAAATTGTACCTCCTGGATAATGCATCAGCCACCACATTATCTTTGCCCTGTTTATGCCTTGATGAAAAATTGAAGGATTGCAAGAATTCAACCCATTTAGCATGACGCGGATTCCATTTTTGTTGCCCATGAATGTATTTTAAAGCCTCATGATGCGAATGCAATATAAAGTGACTTGGTCGCAAATAGTGACTCCAATGGTCAAGAGCTCTCACTATGGCATAGAACTCCTTATCATAAGTTGAATAGTTCAATCTTGTCCCATTGAGTTTTTCACCAAAATAGGCAATGGGTCTCTTCTTTTGCACTAGGACAGCTCCTATGCCAACCCACTTGCATCGCACTCTACTTCAAAAGGACTTGAAAAATCTGGCAGAGCTAGGACCGGTGTATCGCACAACAACTCCTTCACCCTTTAGAACACCTTTTGAGCAGACTCCGTCCATTCGAACTTTCCTTTTTTTATACATTCAGTGATAGGCGCGACTATACTACTGAAATTTTTTACAAATCTTCTATAAAATGACGCAAGGCCATGGAAAGATCTTACCTCTGTCACTGTAGTCGGTACTGGCCAAGATTTTATAGCTTCCACTTTTGATGGATCAACTGAAACTCCATCTCCCGAAACTATGTAACCTAGGAAGGTTACGCTCGGCACCAAGAAGTAGCACTTCTCCAACTTGGCGTAAAGTTTTTGTTTTCTCAACATTTGAAATACTGATTTTAAATGTATCAAGTGTTCTTCCCTGTTCTTGTTGTAGATCAGTATGTCATCGAAGTACACCACAACGAACTTCCCTAAGAAAGGTTTGAGTACCTCATTCATCAGCCTCATAAAAGTGCTTGGCGCGTTTCTTAGTCCAAAAGGCATGACAAGCCATTCATACAAACCTACTTTTGTCTTGAATGCTGTCTTCCATTCATCACCTTCCCTCATTCTTATTTGGTGATATCCGCTGCGTAGATCTATTTTGGAAAATACCACTGAACCATGCAGCTCATCCAGCAAATCATCCAATCTTGGAATTGGAAATCTATACTTGATAGTAATATTGTTCACTGCCCTACTATCAATGCACATTCTCCATGTTCAATCCTTCTTTGGTACCACCAAAGTTGGAACAGTGCAAGGGCTCATGCTCTCTTATACATAACCTCGCTCCATCAGTTCCTCAATCTGTCTTTGTATTTCTTGTGCCTCTTGAGGGTTACATCGGTAAGCCGCTTTGTTAGGTAAGGATGCCCCAGGAATTAAATCAATTTGATGTTCAATTCCTCTAATAGGTGGCAAACCTGGTGGTAAGTCTTCAGGAAACACATCTTGAAATTCTTCCAACAATTTCTCCACGTCTTTATTTAGTCCTTCAGGCTTCTGCTCAGATTGAAAACCGACAACAATCAACAAGTAGCCGTGACCTTCCTTTTCAAGTTCAGACTGGAATTTCTTCCCACTCACCATTAAACTCTCCTTGCGTGCACCAGAAGAGGATAAAGGTTTTAGAGCCGTCTTCTTGTTGCCTACCTTGGCAATGTACACATTTGTTCTGCCATCGTACTTGACAAATCTATCATACTGCCATGGTCTTCCCAATAAGATGTGGCATGCATCCATGACACAAACATCACATAACACTTGATCCTTGAATTTACCAATTTCAAAGGAAATCAGTGCTTGCTTTGTCACCTTCACTTCTCCTCCATCACTTAGCCAATGTAATTTGTATGGTTTAGGATAGGGTGTTGTCGGCCAATTTAATTTATCAATGAACGTGGTAGAAACCACATTGGTGCAACTACCCATGTCAATTATCAGATTGCACAGTTTGTCCCTTACCAACACTCTAGTCACGAAAATCTTGTCCCTTTGGTCAGCTTCCAAGGGGGTTGGTTTGGCCTGTAACAATCTTCGAACGATCAATTGTGATCCATGAGTCTCGGGTTCTTCTACAGAATCAGCTTCGAACTAATCTTCAACTTCACAGTTACTCAACTCCTCTTCTTCAAGTGTTTCTCTCTCCTTAGAAGCATAAGATGCCTCAATCTCTTCGACATCGTGGAGAGTCATTACTCTATTGCTAGGACAATCACGTTGCATGTGTCCGTAGCCCTTACACTTGAAGCAAATTCGTCTATCTTCCGTCGCCAATGGTGTAGTAGCCTTACCCTTGTCCTTCTTGAACTTGTCAAAGGTAGGGGTGAATTTTGTCGCAGATGGTGCTTCGTTTCTCCTTTCGCTTCTGCCTCTTTCCATCGTTTTGTTTATTGGCTGTATATAGTTGTTTACCTTGGCCTTGGCATGTTTCTCAGCTCTCATGGCCACCTTACATACTTCTTCGAAGGACCAGTAGGGTTGTAACTCTACTCTCTTGGCAATATTATTGTTTAGTCCTGTTAAGAACCGAGTAATCTTGTGTTCTGCCCTCTCCTCAAGATCGCATAACATGGTTAGTTTCTCAAACTCCACCGTGTACTCTTCTACCAACAGTGCCCCTTGTTTGAAACTTTGTAGTTTTAAGAACACATCTTGTACATAATCTGTGGGTAGGAACCGTTTCTTCATCCTACCCTTCAAGGCTTCCCAAGACACAATCCGTGCCTTACCTTCTCTTCTTCTCTTATTCTTTAAGTTTTCATACCACAGATTAGCATAACCTGTGAATTTTAATACTGCCACCTTGAATTTCTTGTGGTCATAATAGTCCTTGTATTCAAAGACTCTTTCAATTCTTTGTAGCCATTCCAAGAACTTTTCTGGCTTCATGCTGCCATCGAAGTCTGGAATATCTAACCTCAGCCCCTTATCGTCGTCAGCATTGTCTCTCTGCCTCCTCGGTGCTGGTCTGGCAACTTCTTCTCCTTCCGAATCTGACGTATGAGCTGATCTAGTACTACGGTTTGGACTTGTGGAAGGGTTTCTTCGGTCTAACCTGGCTAGTAACTCGTTCATCTTTTCAGTCAAGTCATTGATCTGTCTATCACGACGTAAGTTTTGTGCTTGCTCCATGGTAAGTCCTCGCGGGATAATTTGTTCTTCTTCTCCAGCCATTGGGTTTAAGTTTGTTAGAATGAATTAAGACAATCTGTCCACCAAAAGCTCTGATACCAAGATGATGTATTTGATCCGGTAGAATCAAACACAGGTTGCGGAAAAAATAATTTTAGCACAATTCCGTAAAGAAATTAATCACCGGGAATCAACACTAAAGGATCAATTTATTTAGTTTGCTTAAAGAAATTAATCACCCACAAGCTAAACAAATCAGGTTGTGAAAGTATAAAGGAATTAACCACCAACTTTCAAGATACGTAAGTAAAAACTCACACAATTTTTATTCATCAAAAGTCTCCCCCCTTGTATAACATAAGCAGCTATTTATAAGCTGTTACAAAAACCTAATTCTATTTTGGAAAGAATTCTACAATGGAAAGGATTTTGTTACTGAAAGATATCTATTCTAACAAGGAAAATAATCAATCCAATTTAATCTAAGAAACAAATAAAATATATGAAATTAGCAACCGGAAACATGAAATATAACTATCGGAGACTATAGTCCCTGACAAGTTTAACACGCTCGCTGATGACGTCATTCGTCCCTGATACTTTAGTCCCCGATGCGCGTTAGTCCCCGACGCCCTGATGCCCTGATCCCTGATGCCCTGATGCCCTAGTCCCTGATGCCCTGATGCGTGTCTGTCTTAGCCCCTGATGACTTCCGTAGACCCTGACGACTTGCCCTGATGACTTCCGTAGACCCTGACGACCATTAAAGTCCGCAACTGCTTAACTCCTTATTCACAAGCAAAGTCACCACAGGCTGTTTAACACACCCTAACCAAAAACTTCCGTTAATATTTACAGAAAATAAATCTAAGGATAATTCTTTAGAAACGAGATTTATTCTTCCATTTGTCAACAACTACAACGTATCAGAAACACACAAAGTTTCACCACTACTTGGTTACTAGAATAAATGGTGCAGTAAAGAGAATGGAGGAAAGGATGGAGTTGGAACAGAAAAACTGAGAAGGTGCTGATGTTTTTGATCTGGTAGGATCAAACACAGGTTGCGAAAAATAACTTTAGGAAGACTCCGTAAAGAAATTAATCACCAGAAATCAACACTAAAGGATCAATTTGTTTAGTTTGCTTAAAGAAATTAATCACCTGCAAGCTAAAACAAATCAGGTTGTGAAAGTCTAAAGGAATTAACCACCAACTTTCAGGATAAACGTAAATAAAAACTCACACAATTTTATTAATCAAAGTCTGTCGTTCTATACATTATGAATAGCTATTTATAAGTTGAATAATCAATAAACCCTAATTCTAATTAGAAAG